>CM052715.1:4916719-4974596 GCA_028551405.1 Uromys caudimaculatus
TTAACATCCCAATGACTCTTCTAGCCCAAAGTTCAAAAGTCCTTCCTCAGTCCTCCCCAAAACATGGTCAGGTTGTCACAGGAATACCCCACTACGCTGGTACCAATTTGTCTTAGTCAGAGTTTCTATTCCTGCACAAACATCATGACCAAGAAGCAAGTTGAGGAGGAAAAGGTTTATTGAGCTTACACTTTCATGCTGCTGTTCATCACAAAAGGAAGTCAGGACTGGGACTCAAGCAGGTCAGGAAGCAGGAGCTGACACAGAGGCCATGGAGGGATGTAACTTACTGGCTTGCTTCTCCTAGCTTGCTCAGCTGGCTTTCTTATAGAGGCCAAGACTATCAGCCCACAGATGGTACCACTCACAAGAGGCCCTCTACCCTTGATCACTAATTGAGAAAATGCCTTACACCTGGATCTCATGGAGGCATTTTCTCAACTGAAACTCCTTTCTCTGTGATAACTCCAGCTTGTGTCAAGTTGACACACAAAACTAGCCAGTACAATTAGTAAATATATAATACAAACAGAATGCTTTGGATCTGAACAGAGGGGTCATTTTGCTGAGAGGAAGTGGAGATTTGGTGATAGGCCAAGGGGTCTTGAAGGATGGGTGGTTAAATCAACGATAGGATAACTGTATTCCAAAACCCTTACAGATATGTGTTAACACTACAAACATTATGTAAAACACATGTTATGTGGTGACCAGCAGAAGGAAGGGGGGGTTCTTTAGAGTTAGGTTGGAGAGGCCACCGAGTGTTACACTGAAGACATGGAATGAAGCAAGGGTCAGACGTCAGGGGGCAGCACTTCACCTCTCACCAGCCAAATGAACGGTGAGCCTGTAGAAATGGCCCACATAGGAGGAATGGAATGGATGTGCTATGCCATTGAAAGTAGAGAGAGAAAGACTAGAGAAATGTTTCGGAGATGCTTCCTTCAGGAGCTGGTGCCTTAGTTAGGGTTTCTATTGCTGTGAAGAGACAATGTAATCAAGGCAATTAATACAAGAAAACATTTAATTGGGCTTGCTTACTACAGTCCACGACCATTGTGGTGGGAGAAGGGGGGTGGGCAGGCACAGTGCTGCAGTTGTAGCTAAGAGCTTGTATTTACAAGTTGAAGTGTGTGTGTGTGTGTGTGTGTGTGTGTGTGTGTGTGTGTGTGTGTGTGTGTGTGTAGCTGTAGTTAATTAATCTGCTCTAATCTCCCTGGCAGTGACACAAGTTCCTTGCTACCTGACCTAATGCTCTGGATTCTAGAATCACACACACACACACACACACACACACAGAGTCTTATATTTAATATGCCTTAATCAAATAAATGGCTGGGCCACTCCCAAACTTCCACGTTGCTAATGCTTCCCCTCCGATATTCCTGAATTATTACTTAGTAAAATCCATATTCCATTTTTGCTACCCCAGACCCACTAGGGGGTTCTGGGACCGCTCTTACATGATTGTTTGCTTTCTCTTCTGCAGCCTCAAGCTAGAGCTTATTCTTTTTCTGGCCATGGTGATTCTGCTTTCTCCTCCTCCTGCAGTTCTTGCCTGGGAATCCTAAAAGTCTTGCCTCTGTCTCTGCCTAGCCATTGGCCGCCGGCAACTTTATTTACCAAAGACAACTGAGGGCAGGGACACTCAGCGTCTTGTTATGCATACATGGGAATTCCTGTGTAATTTTTGGAACCCAATACAAGCAATAAACCAATTCCACAATAATGTGTGTGTGTGTGTGTGTGTGTGTGTGTACATGTGTGTGTGTTTAGTTAATTTCCTTCCCACCTAGAACTATGAAAAAATTATCCTGGTTTTGAAATTATAGTGTCAGTAGAGAAGGGTTATGTAGGTCAACATTCTGTTATGGAAACAGATCTACTCTGTTTAAAATAAGAGCCATAAGTGAATTGTTTTCATGAATATGCAGCCAACTTGGAATTTCAACTTCTCTGTATGTGATGTACTTAAGAGGCCAAGCATTTGAAGGTCTGACTTACAGAACAACTGCCCTTTTTTCCTTGTGTGTGTGATGTGCCTCACTATTTAGACTAAGCTGATCTCAAATTCATAGAGCTTTGCCAGCCTCTGCCTAAAGAGTGCTGGAATTATGGTGTGCACCTCCATGCCAAGCCAGAATACAACCTTAAATATGGGAACATTTTAAGTAAAAAGTAGCGAGTAAAAAATCACATTTTAGTGTTCCTGATCTGTCTGCTTCTGACCATTTTTTCTTACTAGCTGCTCATCCCTGCTGACTAGTATCCATGTCTGCTGTGTTAGTCGAGTTTCAGACCTTCGGATGAACCTTTAACTCCACCTCACAGCTAATGGAATCAACTGTCCCTACCGGTCTTACTCCTCTTCCAACTAACTCAATTCTTCCGTGACAAGGATTTGATCTCTGGCTTCGAGGACCTACTTTCCCTGTTGAGGCCCCAAGTTTACAATAGAGTGTACTTTGGGTTTTTCTCTAGCCTTGTCAGCTCTATTAGTCAGCAGTCTGATTTAATGCCTGTACAGTCTGTTCTTTCTCCTGACAGGAGGATTGGGAATCGTGGCAAATCACTGTGTGAATCACACACTCAGAGTTATGGGAAACTGTGAGAGGCAGGCTGGTTGGGCACTCTGACTCTAATGCGCGTGACAGCATAGCAAAGGAGTTTGTGATAAAAGGTTAGGATTGTAGATTTACACATCCCTGCAGACTCTAAAAGTTTGAAATGGCATTTAAGTTTCAAAGCAACTGCAAATAGATGGCCCTAGGTGGATCCCTGCCCAACTACTGTCAGGAGGTAGAGGCATTTGGGTCTGTTCTCTGCTGGTTGGTTCTGAGTGGGTGAAATGATTCTATAACTAGGCTATTGTCTCACGATCACTCTCTTCTCTTACCTAGTTTAGAAAGGGTAAAGACTCTTGGGATAAATTTTGGTTGTGTGCTTCCCCAAATCATGTTTCCCTACCAAAACCCCATTGGAAACATTCAATTCAATATGGCCTTCAAAAGAATGACAGAGACCAGCTGACTTGAATATTCCCCAAAGGCCACATGTTGCAGACTCAGTCACCAGCCTGTGGCACTCTTGGACATTTAAGCGGAAGGGCCTGGTGGGAGGAAGTTGGGTCCCTGGAGATGTATACTTAGGTGGATGCTAGGATACAGTCTCTTCTTTGCTTTTGCTTCTTAGTTGCTATCAGGTGACGACCTCCCTCTATGATGTCCAGAGCAACAGGGCTAAGTGCTGTGGACCAGAGTCTCTGAACCATGAAACAAAATAAGCCGCTTCCTTTTCTCCATTGATTATTGAAGGTATGTTGTTACAGTTTAGGAAAATTAATGCACTGAGCATTATCTAAGGGACATCAACGATGTCAGAAAAAGGCACATTGCAAAGTGGCCCAGGAGATCCTCAAGATTGTTGATACTCAAATGGGAGAAGCACAGCAGCGTTCTTCAGTTCTTCCCAGGCTTGTCATCATCTGTGTTGGGTGTTGTTAAAAGAGAGTCTCTGGCTACTTTGAGGCTGAAATTCAGGAACCCATGGTGAGGTGGTGGCAGTGGTGCCAAACGAGAACCTGTAACTCTGCTGTCTTTTGAAGATGTAACTTTGGGAACACTGGGATCCCTTTTGTAAACCACTGAAGAAGATAGCTGCTTGATAGAGTCAGCGCCAAGTCTTTTCAGACCTTCCATTACAGGTTCACATTTGTTGGTCAAGGATGTAATTCTTATTTGGACATTTTCCTCTAGTGCCATATAGTGTAGTGACAGACAACAGAGTTGCCAGCAAAGGAGAAAAATCACCTTTGCATTAATTGGAAAACCAGAGTGAAGTCCAAGGTGTTACTCAAAAGGCATGCATGCATGCATGTGTGCATAAGTGCGTGTCTTTGTGTCTCTGTATGTGTCTCTGTGTGTACTTATAGATGTAAGCATTGTTCCAAGTTTCTTGTGGATTCTGGCAATGTTTTTACATACCAATGTTCTCATATGTAAAATTGAGTTAATAAGGCTCATGGAGTGTGTAGGAGGACTGATGGGACACAGATGGGCAAGTCCCTTAGACAGTGCCTTGCATAGCACACAACTCTAATGGGGCAGTAGTTTATTATTAAACCTTTATGATTAAATAGTATGATAAAGAGTTAGCATGGAGGGGCTGGAGAGATGGCTCAGCGGCTAAGAGCACGGACTGCTCTTCCAAAGGCCTGCCTGATTCAATTCCCAGCAACCACATGGTGGCTCACAACCATCTGTAATGGGATCTGATGCCCTCTTCTGGTGTGTCTGAAAACAACTACGGTGTACTCTTATAAATAAAATAAATCTTTTTTTTTTTTTTTTTTTTTTTTTTTTGGTTTTTCGAGACAGGGTTTCTCTGTGTAGCCCTGGCTGTCCTGGAACTCACTCTGTAGACCAGGCTGGCCTCAAGCTCAGAAATCTACCTGCCTCTGCCTCTCAAGTGCTGGGATTAAAGGCATGTGCCACCACTGCCCAGCTAAAATAAATCTTTTAAAAAAGAGTTAGCACAGAATTGTTATTGCTTTATGAAAGTTATGCCCTCAGACACACCACTTTTTATGCAGTCACCATGAAGTTTCATGCAGGGGAATGTTTATGGAATGTCTCAATTTTTTTTACTATTTTATAAGTCTGTGTTACAAATTGGTAGTCTGCAGATGCTTTGCTTGCCTGTATATTTTAAGGGACAGTTTGTTTCTATACTTACTTATCTAGATTTTTCACACACAGAACTAGATTTCTATGTTTTAAATTTTCTTTGAGATTTTATTATTATTTTTATTTTATGAGTAGGGGTATTTTACTTGCAGGTATATCTGTGTACCATGTGTGAGCAGTTCCCATGGATGTCAAAAGAGGGCATCAGAGTCTTTGGAACCGGAGTTACAGACCATTGTGAGCCATCACATGGGTGCTGAGTGTCAAACCTGCGTCCTCTGCGAGAGCAGCCAGTGCTCTTAACTGCTGAGCTGTTTCTCCATCCTGATTTCTAGGTTTTGCAGAAAAGTAGTTTGAAATGCACCCCTAGTCTCCAATAGCTGAGGCTTTCTGCAGTTGAGGAGGGGCTGGCTCTCTGAATGAGCAATCTATGTTACAGATTTCTGCCTCTTGTGAATAGTTGATATGGTTTGCCTGGCCCCACAGGCACTTGAGTGCCATCCTGGCATCCAAGGTAGTGACTTCTTTTCTCATATATCTTAATAGGTGCCAGCTCTGAGCCCAGTTTGTAGATGATGGATGGATGGGTAGACAAAGAAAGCACTTCCTTGTCCTTCACATTAACTCTCTTCCTAGCCAGTCAGGTCTGCAGAGCCCCGAGACCCTCTCACCTTCCTAATGCTACAACCTCTAATACAGTCCCTCATATCGTGCTGACCCCAACATCATAACTATAATTTTGCTACAGTTATGAATTATGATGTAAATCCTGCTATGCAGGCTGTGTGACTCACGTGTTGAGAACTGCTGCCCTAGAGGAATATCTGTAGGACCACCTTCCGTGACTTTCCAGCAGGGGGGATCTGGACTCAGGTTCAGTTCCACCAGTGGATTCCACGTCTCTTCTAGCCTACTTGTTTTATCTCCAGCAGAGCTGAGCTGCACCCCACACAGTGTTTTACCCCTGACTTATCCGAAGCTCAGAGACAGCCTTCCTCGATGCAAATCCTACTACCACCCTTCCTGCAGTGTGCTGCCCTGGGGATGTTTTCTCTGACCCCCCCCCCCCAAGATGTGACCCCTGATAATTTGGCACACTTCTAGTCCATGGCTTGTAAATAGGAAATGAAATGCATCCCAGTGTGCTTTGGACTATAGTTAGATCTGTAGATACCCTAATTCTGCCACTGGATGTGAGAACCCTGCTCACCACACCTCAGCAGCTAGGGCAGAAACTATATAATAGTCATCAAAATATAACCAAAGCAAAGGGAATAGCCTATTGTATGAGATGCTCAAGGTATTTGTCATTAGGAATACATTTCCCAGCTAAGGAGCAGGTGTATTGATCATCAGCTTTAGGGGCTGGACGATGATGCAGTGATTAAGGATACTTTCTGCTCTTGCAAAAAGAAAGAAGTGGACTTTGGTTTCCAACACCCACATTAGGTGGTTTATACCTGTTTATAACTCCAGTTCCAAGGGATCTGGAACTATGGCCTCTCAGGACACCTCCACACATGTAATGAACATAAAAATAAATCTTAAAGAATTATCAGAGAGTTGGACCGATAGATGAAGGCACTTGTAACCAAGACTGAAAAGCCAGGTCCTGTGTAATCCCCAGGCCCCATATGGGAGAAGGCAAGAACTGCCTCTCACAACTTACCCATGGACCTCCACACTACTGTGGCACGGGTAGGTACACAATAACAGCATATAAATAAATAAATGTATTTTTTTTTTTAAAAAGGACGTTTGTATTCCTTTGATGTTACAACTTGGAACTTATGTTTCCTGATGCTGTGGTTCTTTTGAGCCCTCCTATAAAAGCTTAATGGAACATTAACTTCCATTGTGCTGTTTACTTGATGTCTCAGAGTCTTAGTTACTTGAGAAACAATGTAACACCTGAGTCTCCAGAAGATGAAATGAAGCACCAGAGTGAAAAGGCTCTGTGTAGCTCCTGGCACACTGCACATGCTCAGTGCATGGTAGTGCATGGTTCTTATTCCTACATAGAAACTAACCCACAATTTGGGAACCAGTTTGGGCTTGCTGTATTTTTCCAAAATATTTCTTAAGAAAGGGCAGGTCAGAGACTGTGGTTTGTCTGCCCCAGGCTAAACAAATGTATTTTTCTTTTATAAAAAAGGTTATTTTAAAAGTCAATGGTTTAGCCATTCAAAGAAGTACACTTTTAAGATTTTTATAACCAACAAGGTAAAAATTAGTCGAAGATACTGGTATTGAGTGGTAAAACCATTAGAATCTATGTGGGGGAAAATAGATTCACATAGTCTTATACTATCACCTTATGGATTAATGAACAATTATAAGAGAAAGAACACGTTTTACATCTGGTGGAGGTCATTTTATGCCAGAGACAAAAACTGGCCAGCCATGGTGGCACATCTTTATCTCCAGTACTCAGGAGGCAGAGGCAGGCTCCACAGAGTGGTCCAGGCCCTTGAAGACTAGAGGGTGAGAGCTTGCCTCAAACTATAACAACAGCCACAGCAAAAACTTGTCATCATCAGTGAGGACCAAGGCAAGGCTTAGGATGTGACGCAGTCATGGCAGGACACCAGCGCGGCAGTGCTCCTGAGGGAAAAGCAAATCCTCATCTGACTGCCAAAGGCTCAGTCAGGCAGATCCAAGCCTTCACACCGTGTTACAAAAGAAGTGAGCTAGATTCTGTAGATGGGTCCTTGTGGGGACACTGAGAGTCCTGCTCTCTAAGGAAAACTTCTCAGGAGTCTAAAGAGACACTATGGACGACTATCACATGCAGCCCATCAGATCCTCGAGGACAGGCCACAGCTGTCCAGGTTGCTATAAGCTCAGGCGGTCAGTTTTGCATATGAACTATATATTGGAGAGAAGAGAGTGGGACTTTGAGGCTGTGGCCCGCATACCCACTGCTTCTGAAGTATTGAGGGTCTGGAGATCTTACTAGAACTAAGACTATCGCGAATACAAAGGGAATCGGTTCCACTGAGCTCAGTCTCCTGGGGTTGGAGTCATATAAATTGTCTTTAAAAACTTAGAAATGACCATGAAGTTACAGTTGGGGCACACAGTTCTGTGGGGTACATGTTCCATGGGGAAGGCAATTCTAACTGCAGAGACAATGAGAAAATATCAAGTGCTGTGTCCGCGTAAGTGCAGGTGCATGCGTGCCTAGTGTGAAGTCATAGTGCCATTTCTCAGCCTTTTGTTTGAGGGTTTCTCCATAGCCTGGAACTTTGCTGAGTTGACTAGGCCAGCTGACCAGCAAGCACTAGGAATCTGCCTGTCTTACTTCCGTCTCTCCAGTGCTGGGATTATAAGTGTGTGCTGTCGCTGAGCCCAGCTTTTTGCATGGGGTCTGGAGCTCAAACTCACATCCTCATGTTTGCAAGGCACACTTTACTGACTGATCCATCTCCCCCGCAGTAAATGCAAACTTGACTGTCACCAGTGAAATCAGAGCAGGGCCCCTGTTTTACTGTTTTGAAGCTGTCTTTTCTAATGAAAATAGATTGCTAGTAAGAACCAGGGTGAAATTTCATTCTTGCAGTAGTTCAGGGATGCCAGAGCAGCTGCCAGGGCAGCCCTGGCTGTGTGTGTCAGATCCTGTGGTTTTAGTCTCATCTGAGGGGACATTATGGAAGAATGTGGCAGCCTTGTTGGCAATCACTAAAGAAATTCAACATTTGGGTTGCCTCTGTGTTCCAAGAGGGGCAGCAGACATTAACGGCTTACTTTTGTTCCCAGTAGCAATGATATTTTCATTACTGCAGTCCTCGGGCACAGGCTTTTTAATTTAAAACAGGAAGGTAACTTCAGGATGGAAATAGGCCATCACCAGAGGAGCATGGCTGCACCGAAACCACAGCATAGCTTACCTGCCAGTCTTAGCGGCATGCCGGGTGTTTGGGGTGTCTAGAAGGATGTAAGAAAGAAAGGTAGCAGGAAGGAGACTGGAGTCACCAGTGCCCTGAAAAAGCTGGGGACTTAGTTTTGAAGTAAGATGGACACGGCAGGTCTGTACCTTTCTGACTGGTAAGAAAGCAATTGCTTTGGCGCCAACATTCTCCTTATCACTTGTAAAGTGATAACACCCTGCATTTGGCTGCTAATGATAGTGGATTCAAGTTGGCCGCAAATTTGTTGTTATTCTCCTTAGCAGGTGGGTCTTATGCCCTGCTTCTCAGTCTGAACTGGTTATGTCTGCTCAGAAAACAGAACAGTCACAGCCCAGGTTGGGGCATGGCCTCTTACAGGACTGCACTTTCCGTAGCTTGCTTCTCAGAGTACTTACAGCGGCAACTTGATGAGGTGTCTTAGCCACAGGGAGCCTTATAGCCCTATGATTGGCAGCCTCCCAGATAAGCTGCCTTGGACACCATAGCCCTGCTGGTTCCCTGCACAGTATCGTATACAGCAGGGCGGACCAGCCAAGACCAGTGTGCGCTGGAGGATCCCAGAATCACAAGCAAGAACACGTGCTAAGCCACCACCCAATATTTGTCCAATCACCTCTGCAACAAGAAACCTAAGTGAGACTCAAAAGTTTGCATGAATAAAGACTAGAGTCCAGGCACGGTGATGCAAACATATAATCTCCGAATCTGAGATGGAGGCAGGAGGACCAGAAGTGAAGACCTTCTTGGGCGACAGTGATTCTGAGTCTCACGTGGGCTACATGAGCCTCTTCCAGGGAGGAGGTGCAGAGATGGGGCCGAGGAAGTAGCTCAGCGGTAGAATTCATGCTTAGCTTGAGTAAGGCTCTGGTTTCCATCCTCATCCTCCTCAAAAGAAACAAAGTGATTTATCTTATTCAACAAGGCAGAATAACAAAGTGCAGGAAACACTGGCTAGGTTGGAAGAGAACTGTCTAGAATAAATTGCTACATCCTTATCTTTTTTGTGCTTTTGACTTTAAAGCTAGCTACAGCTGTTAAGACTGCTTTTTGATGTTCAACACAGGAGAGAAAAAAAAAAAGGAAAAATTTCATTTTAATTCATTCTCATCCCAACACGTGTGTTCTACACAGACCTCATTTTTTAAAACAGAGTTTATTGTATTTAATACATTATAAAATCTGAAAAAATTGTAGGAAAGCAGCAGACTGAAACTGGAGATCTCTAGCAAGTAATAACTCTGGCCCCTCTGCCAAACGCTCAGCATAAAAACAAAGGAAAAGTCACAGCCGTGCGGTGGACAAACGTGTCAGCCCCGGACGGACTGCAGTCCAGATGTCCTGGCTACCGTACGTCCAGGCAGTGTGCTCTTGAATGGTCCTCTGAATTCCCTCCTGGTCCCTACCTGACCAAACGTGAAACCTCCACTTGCAAAGAAACACCAGCTGAGGTGTTTTGTTTTGTTTTAAAAAAAGAGAAGAAAGAAAGATAAAGGGAAATAAACAATGGATGGCTGTTGGCAATGACGCTGTAAGGGGGCTCTGTCCCCCTGCTCATGGCTTATTTACTGGGCAGGGACCTCAGAGGCCCAGGACACCCATGGTCACCACAGCACCCACTGCAGCGCTCTCTCTCTCTCTCTCTCTCTCTCTCTCTCTCTCTCTCTCTGCATTTCCTACCTTTTGACATATATATTTATATATTTATATATTTTTTTACATTTGAGGATATCACGATTCCAAATGTTCCCATAGGAATACAGGTGTGATTTCTAGTGGATATAAATGTCTTTTATTCAATTTTAGGTTCAGAGCTTGGTTTACTGCCCCAGCTGCACACAAAAGTCCCTTTTCTCATATTGTTATTGGTTGTGTATGTTTTCTTTTTGTATAAGAAATATGTCTTTTTAGTCCAGTGGCTCCTGTTTTATCCGGATGACTGAGGGTACTCGGGGTGTCCGCCTCAGTTCCCGTCGGAGGACATATTCACTGAACTGGGATGAGTCCACTCCTCCTCCACAGGAACCCACAATTTCAAATCCTCTTTGCTGCAACCGCTCAAGGACCTGTAAAAAACCAAAATAGGGTGTGCTTAGGGGCAAGGCAAGTTCCCCGGCTGCATAAACACACCAAAGGCGTGTTCCAAAGCTCAATTCAAGTACATTCAAGAATGAAGGCAATGGTTTTTCATTAGAAAATATACCCCAAATCAAGCTATTTCTAACAGGGGCTGTCACTCAGCCGTAGAGTGCTTGCCCAGCATGTATGAGACTGAAGTTTTGAGCCCCGATGCCGCAAACAAACAAGAAGATACTGCAAAGGTCTGGTTTAGGCTACGGGACCTGTTGTCTAACTCTGAAGTCAAATGCTAGCCAGATCCTTGCATTTGGCACACGTTTGCAGGAAGCCATCCCTGCAACTCTGAGATAGGGAAAGTACAGGAAGCTGAGCGCATTCTGCTTTTCAGCAATGCAGCAGAGAGTGCATTGGATATCACTGAATTCCATATAAGTCTAAAGGAAAGAGACACCACAGACCATAACTTTAAAAATAAACTTGCTTCATTTCTTTTTTTGGAGTGGAGTAAAATACTGTTAAATAGCTCCCCAAATGTCAATAATGTGGGAGGCAAAGGTAGGAGGGCCATGAGTGTGGAGCTAGCCTGGGCTACAGAGTGAGTCTGGCTGAAACAAGCAAACAAAACCCTAAATATAATTAAGCAAAGCAATCCTGGGGATTGAACCCAGGACCTTGTGCATGCTAGGCAAGCATTGAGCTACATTTCCGGTCTCTTAAATTATTGTTTTTCATCACCAACTTTTATACGTAATACAGAGCAAAATAATGTACTAGAAAAGATTGGGAAAACAAGTATGTGCTCCAAACATGCAGACCACAGACTGAGAACAGTGGCAAGCCCTCCCCAGGGTATCGCTCAGTTGGTGCAGGTGAATTCCTAGCGCACATCTGTGCTCACCGGCCTAAGCACAGGATGATGGGGCCCATCCCTAGGCGCACGGTCCAGCATGCTCTGGTGGCAGGTGAATACAATGGTTGAAAACAGCTCTCTGAGCAGAAGATGCTGAGGACGGAATTGAACCTGTGTGAGAGCTGCCTCAGTGTGCTTCCAAAGAATCTTCTGCCCATTAGAGAGGACAAGTGAGTGTGAGGAGCCATCAGACAGTAATGGGCCTTCTTCCTCCCCAGAGGTCATCACACACAGAATGTGGCGAGTATCTGGGATGCTCCAGTGCTGGCTTCCATGTGGCTCAGTGCTTGTTTCAATACCATCCACATACACAGCTTAGGAAGTCACTGCTTTTCTTTTCTATTTTTTTCTATTTATTTATTTACTTATATATTCATTGTGTGTGTGTGAGTGTGTGTGTGTGTGTGTGTGTGTGTGTGTGTGTGTGTGTGTGTGTCTGTCCATGGAGGTCAGATGATCTACTCTGTGGGTCCCAGGAATTAAACTCAAGTTAACAGGCTTGAAGGCAAACACCTCTTCCCTCTGAGCTAACTCACGAGGCCTGGACTTATTACTAACTAAACACCAAGTCCAAGCAGATGTTGTTAGGTTTAGAAATCTTTTGGGAATGTTTAAATGACTGAGTGTATCATGTATCTGATGCCCTGCCTCTAAGTCTCTGTGTACTGACAGACAGGTGTCTATCTCTTGGTGGTGGGTGGAGTCAGAAGTAGGAACGGGTTGGGGCCTCGCTGAATGAGGAAGGTAATTCGGGTGAAATATGCTCTGGCCAGTGTATCAGGTGTATGAAAGATGAAAGGTGTTCCCTGGCCGGGGGGTGGGGCTGAGATCTTCTTACTCGGCTCTGAATGCTATGGTTGGCTCTACAGGGGACACAGCAGAGTGTGTGGGAGAAGGAAGGCTTTAAGGCTTCACAAGCATTCAGAGGCAACACAGGCACTCAGAACTGTCCGTGTCACCTTGTAGGACCACTGCTCACCTCCAGTGGTGCCATCCACATAGGAGAGAATGCAACTGTTGCCCTCTGGAGCTGGGTAAGACTGGGTGCCTTTCTCTGGGTGCTGGTGGGTTCCATTTTATGAGTTTCCTGCTATCCTGCTCTGGGATGACTGCTCATACATTTAAAAAAGTATAAACAGTGTACAACAACTCCTCCGAGGCAGTGTGATCCCATGAGTGTTTCTAGCCTTCAAGCTCTTGAAGAGTACTTCGTGGTGTAGGGGATGCAGCACAGACAGCTGCTGTATGGGCTAGACGGGCACTCTGCCACTCTTGACTAAACAATGAACAAAGCCAGGGGCCACTTCCAGGCACAGAGAGGTGGGGGACGTTTGGCCTACTGCCTCAGTGTCCCAGAGCTTCACTAGGAAGACTCAGGTGTGCCTCTGACAGGCACACTAGCAAAGCTTACCTGCTAGAGTTGTCAGAGGGCAGTGACCCACTGGCCACAGCCCAGGGGAAGTGGACTGGTACCCAGCACATTGAGCTAAGATGGAAGCAACATCAGCATACATGGGCATACAGCGTGTCCCAGGGGCTAAACCAAAATCCTGAATCCCAGCCCCATGTCTTCTTCTCCCAGAGGTGTGCCCACCTCAGAACAGTGTCAATCACACTCTAGTTCTGTTAAAAACTTGAGGGCTTCTTACAAACCCTAGCCACAGTCAGAAACGCCCGTGAGGCCAACACTTAGACAGCGGCTTTTCAGCTGTCTTCAGCCCATCGCTCTGTGACCTGCCTCCTTGTTTCTCTATTTTCATCTGCTGCTTGAGGTTTTTGTTAGTTTGTTTTAGATTTTTTTTTGAGACATGGTCTCATGTAGACAGATATAGACAGAGTTGGCCTTGGACTTGCTAATCAGCTGAAGATGACTTGAATTTCTTTCCTTTTAAATTTTATTTTTTATTTATATGCATATGCATGTCTGCTTGTCAGTATGTGCACCACTAACAACAGTTGCCCAAGGAACCCAGGAAAGAAGATCCCCAGAGCTAGATTTGCAGGCCGTTGTGAATTAAGCAATGTGACTTCTGGGCTAACCCTGGTAGTCCTACCACTGAATCATCTCTAGCTTGACCTTGAATGTCTGATCTTCCTGCCTCAAATTCCCAAGTGCTAGAATTGTAGGTATGCACCACAGCTTATGTGGTACTAAGAATCAAACTCAGTGCCAAATGCATGCTGGGTAAGCACTCTACCAACCGATCTACATTCTTGAGCTCTGGAGTATTTATTTTGAAACACAAGTTATGGTGGCTCACTCTTCTATTCAAAACCCTCTATTGGCTTTCTACTTGTCTCGCATAATCAAATGAACCTGATGCCAAACAACACCCCCCCCCCAAACCCCTCAGAAGATCCAGAGTGCTGACAGCTCTCTCTGAGGCTCACCAGGATTGCCTCCCATCGTCCCTGATGTCATGTGCTAGCCCATGCTCACTCTCTGACTCTCTTTCTTCAAGTGGCACCCCTGACAGTACTAAACATGCCAAGGGCACCCCACTGTGGGCTCTTTGTAATGTCATCACCCTGCCTGGAAGATCAGAGGGGCTGCACCTCCCCAGGTTTGGATTCCTTGATTCACCGATGAGTTCACACTGCATGTGCGGGTAGGAAGTACGTCTTGTTGGAGGAGGGAGCTCACATGAGGGTGTACTCCGAAGGGGCACAGCTTGCCTAGGCTCCGTCCTGGTTTTTTGCCACCATGAGATGAGCAACTTTTCTCTACCACACTTGTCAGCTATGATGTTCTACTCACTATAGCTCAAGAAACAGTGGAACCAAGTGACCACCTCTGGGACCATGAGCCAAAATATTTCAAGTTGTTTCTCTCCAGTATTTGTTACAGTGACAAACACTAACACAAACACTGTGCCCCAGACATCCTCTTACTACAATTTGGCAGCATTTATGTTGGTTAATGTCTGCCCTAACACCACTTCTGTCCACAAACACAGAGCTGTTGTCTATCTTGTTCTCTTCTGTATCACCTGCACTCACAGTAGGTACACACATAGTAGATGCTCAGTAAAGACTTGTGGATTTATAGGATGGATCTGGTGGAGGCTGGGAAACCACCTACCCAGCACAAGCACTGACATCATAGTTCCTCAGCTCAGAGGAAAGGCAGCAGCAGAAGGCAGGCTGAGTGAGAGCATGGACTGCCTTGCTGCCACACGGGCCTGGATGCCTTACCTGCACTGAATTGAGGTGGCAGTAGCCGTTTAGAGGAAACCTGATGACGTGTGTTGAGTCGTGATTCCAGCCTGCATTGACCGAGTTGCACATCACGTCGCCAATCTCGGGAAACACTTCTTCTATCAAGGACTTGTCCCCACTGAGCGTGATCCTTTCTCCAAGGTCTGGGGCCACACGCACCACGAGGCACTCGCAGGGCCGGGAAAAGCGGCCAGTTTCTCTGTCCTGTTTCCATCGCTCCATCTCCAACAACATTGGCTGAAGTTGAAAGTACTTTGCCTCTTCATATAACAAAGTATAGTCCTGGGGAAATAGAAAAGCATTTTGAAAACACACCTATAAGGTGCTGAAGACAGTCATGCTTTGTTTTCTGTTTGCTTAGGGAGGATCTTACTAGGTAGCCCAGGCTGGCCTTCAACTCATGATCCTCCTCCTCCTCACTCCTGTCTCTGCAGGTGTGACTACAGGTGTGTGTCATGTACACATTAGAAATGGTTCTTTAGTGTCTTCTGGATATGACAGGACCACTGTGGTCACGAACTCCGAGCAGCTGTGCCTCAACGCACATTCTAGCAAGGAGGGAGAAGGGCTCCCAAGCTCCCACGCCGAGCTGAAGAGCTGCTGACAACCCATGGCTACAAGGAGAGGGAGTCTGGTCTCTTTAAGGGAGTGGCCTGCTAGGCTGACATGCTGCCTTGGGTGAGTCCACATTCGTGTGTTTGTGGACAGTCCAGATTGGACTCAGTGGGCTATAGAAACAAAACAAACAACAACAACAACAACAACAAAACACCATGAGATTGGGTTAGGGGTGGATTTATGCAGAGCCAGAGGAAGGAGTGGGGGGGTGGATTTATGAGGAGTCCTGGAGTGGAGTGAACAAGATCAAGATGCATCATTGCATGCAGGAATGACATTTTCAAATAACTAAGTTTAAGTGTCTGGGTTTTTTTTTTTTTTTTGGGGGGGGGGCAGGGTTTCTCTGTGTAGCCCTGGCTGTCCTGGAACTCACTCTGTAGACCAGGCTGGCCTCGAACTCAGAAATCCACCTGCCTCTGCCTCCCAAGTGCTGGGATTAAAGGCGTGTGCCACCACTGCCCGGCTAATTTTAAGTGTTATATTAAAAAATAAATTGATATTTGTCCACTTCTGTTGGATTTCAATAATCAAATCTAAATGAAAATTTACAACACATCGGTAAAGACTCAATTTGTACTTATTCACTCATTCATTCATTCATTCATTGTGCTGGCTACATTTCTATCAACTTATCACAGACTATAGTCATCTAAGAGGAGGAAACCTCAATTGAGAAAATGCCTCCATAAGATCAGGATGTAGGTGAGTCTGTAGGGCATTTTCTTAGTGATTGATGAGGAAGGGCCCAGTCCGTGGTGGGTGGCGCCATCTCCGGGCTGGTGGTCCTGAGTTCTCTAAGTAAGCAGGCTGAGCAAGCCATGAGGAGCAAGCCAGGAAGCAGCGTCCTCTACTGCGTCTGCATCCGTCCTGCCTCCAGGTTCCTGCCTGCTTGAGTTCCTGTCCTGGCAGCCTTTGATGGTAAATTGTGATGCAGAAGGATAAGCTAAATAAACCCTTCATTCTTCCCAAAGCTGCTTTGGTCAGGGTGCTTCATTACAGCAAGAGAAACCCTAACCATGACATTCACTCATTTTGCTGATACAGGGAACTGAAGGTTCGAATGCAGGCCTGGCCAAGCGCTTCCCATGAATCGAGTCCTCAGATCGCCTCCGAAATCGGGCACTGTCGTTACTCCCACTTCTCGAGTGAAAACTGAACCACGAAAGGATTCACTTTCTTCTTTTAGTTCAGAGATGCCTGCATTTCAAGCTGGATGGTGTTGCTGCGAATCCAAATCCAATCCTGTCCGATGGAGGACATGGGGTAGGCTCAGCTGCAGGTCCACTCTGGGGGCCTTCAGTTCTTGTCATCTTCAGAGCTCATGGGAGAAGGTAGAGGCAGCAATGTAGCCTGGGGACAGGCCTGAGTGGGTGTCTGGAGAGTGTGCATGCAGCTTTTGCTTAAACTTGGGTGTTGGTATGTGATGGTTTAGGTGAGGCTGGCAGAGATTTGGAAGGTTGTCACCCTGCCCTGGCCACCTGTCAGTGGTGTCGCAGAGATGTAAACATGCAGCTCTGACTCCTGGGAACTGGGTGAGAGAAGGGAAACTTGTCCATGTCTGAAAGACTGAGGCATGTGTTCTTTTCCTCAGGCCGTACACAGATGACCTGAATTAAAGTCCAAACCTCAAGAACACATAGGAGCTACTGAAAGAGAATGGGGCCAAGGATGGATGGAGAGGCAGCACGAGAAGCAGTGGTGACAAGCAGGTCACTGTTATGTCTCAACGTAGCTATGGTCACAATCATCCCTGGGTGTGAGATAAGTGGGGACTTGTCCTGACACGTTGCCTGAGAATGCTTCAGTCAACTGACAAAGTCATTGCTGCCTTCCTTCCTCAGGCCCAGGCTGTCAGGGGTGCATGCTATTTACATGAAAGTCAGCCCCGTAAATATGTGGCCTTATGCCTCTTAGATTGAGGGACAGCTCAGAAGCAGAGGATGGCCCATCACACCTCTCCCTCCCTCTCTCTCCCTCTCCTCTCTCTCTCTCTCTCTCTCTCTCTCTCTCTCTCTCTCTCTCTCAGCAGTAACCACATCAGCAGCTTCACTCACGTCTTCCTGAGAGACCAGGGAATGGTACAGTAGTTGGTACCACAGGCCTCTCATTGGACAGTCCACTTTCCACACTGGGAAGCAGGCTAGTGTGAGATGCAGTCAGGGCACACGTCTCAGCAGAATCTGATACTTCTTCAGCACTTTCACCTGGGAAGTCAGAGGAGTCCCTCCTCGACAGCAAAGGACCCCAAGGCTCTGATGACCCTCCTTGCACATGGTTCTGTTTGCATGACCTTCTGACCCTGAGGGACATGGCTTGGTTTTAGGAAACCGAGGATTAGCTGAGGTGTGTTCAATCTCAAGACAGGGCAAAGGCAAGCCACGTACTTTTTTTTTTTTCTGTGTACTTTTACATACCTATAATCACAGAATTTTTTGAGGTGGAGGCAGGAGGATCAGGAGATCAGGAGTTTATAGCCAGCCTAGGCTACATGAGAGTTTCAAGACATAAGAACAAAAGAACAACAATAACAAGATCTAGGCAGCCATGCTCAGCCTTAAGGTAGAAGACAGTAGGCCTGGGTTTCTGCCTGGCTGCCCAGGATCTTCACGCTGGAGCGTCGTCACTTTTAAATTATAATGGCTGTAAGATACTGACATAACATACTTATTAAGATGAGAGTTCTCAAAGGGGTTTACAAACAGAGTGGAAGGCCTGGGGGAGCAGGAAAGCGCTGGTTATGTGCGTGTGAGAACCTTAGATCATCCCCAGGACCCGTGAGTACGCTGGGCAGGACTTGTCAGCCCAGCTCTCGGCACGTGGACACACAGGGATCCCTGTGGCTCACTGGCCATCAAGGCTAATGTTAGTGAGTTCCAGGCCAGTGAGATCCCTGTCTCAATGCCAAATAAATAAATGTGGACAGAGTCCTAAGGAACAACACCTAAGGCTGACCTCTGTCCTCCATGTGAGTATGCACGTACTCCTGTGCGTGCGCACACATGAGCACACACCAAAACCCAGAATCAATAATGGTAGCCCTTGGGAAGTTGAGACAGGAGAATAGAAAGTTCAAGGCCAGCCTGAGCAACTCAGTTCAATTCTGCCTTTTATAAAAGGAAAAGTTAACTAAGGGCTAAGAGGCATAGCACTTGTCTAACATGAGTAAGGCCTTGGGTTCAAGGTCTAGCATTGCGCGCATGTGCGCGCGCGCACACACACACACACACACACACACCACATACACACACACCACTCACCCACACACCACACACACACACCCACACACTACATACACACACACACTACATACACACACACACCACTCACCCACACACCACACACACACCCATACACACACACCACACACACACCACACCCAAAACCATACACATATACACACACACACCACATACACACACACCACTCACCCACACACCACACATACACACCACACACACACCACACACACATCACACACTACACACACATACACACCACACACATACCACACACACATCACACACACACACACACACACACTACAGACACACACACACACACACACCACACACACACACACACAGACTACATATACACACACACCACACACACATACACACACCACACACACACCCATACACACACACCACACACACACCACACACACACCACACAGCCACACACACACACACACACACTCATGTGTGCACGCCAACAACCCCCTGAAAACACCATAGCTGAGAGTCACACAAGCATAGGGCGAGCTGCCGCTGCTTGCTTGCTCACACGGTGCATTACTAACTTCTGTCTGAGGAGGATCTCTTAGTGCACAAGCAAAGATGCTGGAAACAGCCTGCCTGCCCAGCCTTGACCGCAGGGAGAAATCTGTCCCACGCCACTGAACAGCGGTCCCTGGGCCTCTGACTGAAAGCTTCCATCGACAGGAAGCTGACTCTCTAACAAGGCACAGCACTTACAGGTTTGGCAGCTTTGGTTGGCAGTATCAGTTAGACCTGAATTTTCCCATGCTACCAACTTGTTTGTTCTAATTCTATATGGAGTTATGGTGATTTTAAAAAGTGTTTTTGTTTAAAAAGTAAAGGGGCTCACTGTGACATTTCCACGCAGATATTTCCCCAGGCTGGGGCTTCCCTGCCCCCTGCACTGACCTCCCGTGCCTCCTGCTCTCTCTGACTGCTGACCTTCCTTCTTCGTACATGGTGCACCCTCTGCTTCCATTTCTCTCACATTCCCTCCAATCTGTTCAGACCTTCACCCTCTCCCAAAGCCCCCCTGTTCTTATCTCCACCCCTCTCTCACACACCCAGCTAGACCTGCATCTGAAACACAATGTCATGTTTGTGCTTAATTTTGCTTAACATGATGACTTCTAGTTACAATACCCATTCTCCTGTTCCTTGCATGATTTTGCGTCTCTTTACATTTCTCTTTAAAATTTTTATTTTTTATTATTGTGTGTGCCTATTGTGTATGTGTGTGGGCCAATGTGGGTCATGGGGGGGGTGTGCGTGCGCACGCGTGCGCATGTGTCAATCAGAGGACAATTTTGTGACATCCGTGGGTTTGAGGATGGAACTTTATCAGTTCTGTGATGGGCAACTGGGCTGGCTATGCATTCCTGGCCCCTGTGAAGCATTAGAGCAAACGCCTTGTAAGCTGACATAGGATCCTTCGGCTGCTTTCACAGGTATAGCTACATCGAATGGCATTTGTCCCCCTAACCCCCTTAGGCACCTGCAGAGTGATTTCCACCAGTGTGACTTCACACCAGTACATAGCAGCTCCTCTCCTCCCACATCTTCACCACCGTTCGATAGGCATTCAGACAGGGGTGAGGTGGAACTATAATGCAAATTTTAACTACATTTCCCTGACAGCTCAGGGTGTTGAACATGATTCCAAAAGAATATCTTTTATCTTATAAAAATCCATTAAAGTGCATAAAAACCTGACTATAAGACCTGGAACTCTAAAATTGCTAGAGGAAAACATAGGCAGAATACTGCAAGATGTGAGGAGGCAGGACCTTCTGAAAAGGACTTGAATCACACAGATGTAACCCCAAGAACTGACCAGCAGATTGCATGCAGTCAAAAGACATTCAGAGCCCAGAAGACAGCAGAGGCAGCCATGAAGTGGGAGAAAGTCTTTGCTATGTGACAGAATTGGAAAAGAATTACAGAAGTTACCCCAAATCCATCAATAAATAGGCTGATGAACTGGGCAGATTAATTCTCAAGTCAGAGAAACAAATGGGCAGAAAAGCAGAAAAAGTGTCCACATCGCTAGCCCCCAGAGCTATTGTGATCTTACCTTTGCTAACCTGCCCTTTAAACACTGCAGCCTGGCATCATACAGGCTAAAACCAGCTTTTGACTCTTGTGTTTGTTGTGGCTCTGAGGACTTGACGTTGTCGATATGCTCCCTAATACCCCAACAGCACACGGCGCTGAAGTTGTCATTTAAGAACGTCCAGAACAGTCTCTGCTCAGTGAGAGGCTCTGTCACCATTAAAGACATCATGTTTCCCATTGCTGCTGGCCAGGACCAAGGAGGTAAGGGGAAAGAGCCAGACTGCCGGCAGCGGTACTCCCTTCTTTGTCTCTGCTTCCAGCCTGCATGACCACGCATTCTCCACCACCATGGATTCAGCCTTCTGAAACTGTGCACTAAAATAAATCTTTCCTTAAGAAAAGTAGTGAATAAACATTGTAAGGAAGGCAGTTCTTGTAGTCCTGTCAAAGGCTGAGTCTACAGTGGCTTCTTAAGGATTGTTCTCCGAGTGGCTCTAGCAGAAACCTATTTGTCTGGCTTTCCAGCTTCCAGAGGCTGCCCCGTCTGTGGCTGGGAGCCTCCCACCACCCCTCCTCTGCCTTTATTGTCTCCTATCCTTTTCTGACTCTGACCTCGCTGTCTCCTCTTGTACTTTTAAGAACCCCACATAACACAACACACTCAGGTAATATAGGATCATCTCCCCAGCTCAAGTACCTAATGCAATCAAATAGGAAAATCCTTCTTTGCCATGTAAAGGAGTTAGGGTTTGGTAGCAGTGCTTCTGCCTCCCCCGCCACCCCAATGCAAAGCACATCCTCTCTTGGCACCTGATCCCTGTCTTCCCTTTGCTTACAGGATAATGGTCTGGATCCTCATCTGGTGTCTGGGAGTGTTCTGGGATCCTGCCTAATTAATCCCACTCTCACTTCCATGCTGTAGGCTCTGAATTTGTTCTAACTGAAAACCTTGATTCCCCCATCCAATGCTCTGAGTCTTTCCTATTGCCCTGTCATTCTGAACCGGGCAATTTGTTCCTATGAGAATTATTGTGCAAAGTAACAAGACAACTGGGCTAAATGCAGCCCTTTGTGGGACTCAGGCAGTAAGTCGAGACTCTGGACTGGCTGTTCCAGAACTATGAAGCCTCATTCTTTAAGATCACAGGCTTACAGCTATGGCAGTCTGAAGGAGCCTTGTTGGAAGGCTACAGTTTAAAGTGGGATTTAATGGGGGCAGATGGCATGCTGGAATGGGGTCACAACACCACACTGCCCAGGCTTCTCCGTCACTGTGTAGACCTTAGCCTCTGTCTGAAAACTGAGGGGGAACAAACTCCATTAAAGCTGTTTCCCACACCAAAATGCTGCATCTACAGCAAAGCATGATATATTTCTCTATCGTGTCCCAAAGGTGACAGAGCTGGTGGCGTGGTGAGATGTGGCCTCACACTGTAGATAATAAATAAGTGAATACTTAAATAAAATCAAAGGCAAGGAAGCTACACGGGCTTGCGGCTCCTTTTGCTGACTGAGTCCTAACCATTTTTTTCCTCTAAATATTTTAGAAATTCCTCTGGAGCCTGGTCATGGGTGGGCAACTCAGGACCATGCATCACTTGGTCTAACACTTAAATTCACTATCATCCTCTTCTCTTGGAATGATAGAGAAACAATGGCTGTTTTGAGACTTCTGCCCTTGCTTGGTAACATCCAAAGGATTTCTGTTGCTAAGGAAGGGTTAGGACGCCCCCTAGCCCTTCGTCCTGAGCCCTAGAATGTCACCCTGTGGGCCTAGCATTGAGCTATGTCTAACCACTGGGCATCCGTTCCTCTCTTCTAACCATCCTGGCTGAGCTTTCCTTTATCTCCCCGGCTCTGTCTCTGCGCCGCATGGAGATGAAAGTGCCACTGGAGAAGAGTTGAGTGGTGTTGGTAGCTCACCATGCTAGCATGCTTCTAAGCAACTGGCCAGCCCAATCCTTACAGTCCCTCTCACTGTACCGCCATTTTCTGCGAAGGTAGGTTTACTTTGGCATTCATTTTCTTGGCAGACCCAGTTCTTTGTTTGTTTGCTTGTCTTTCTCCACTTCCTAGCACACATTTCCAGTTTTGGCTCACTGGAGAACTTCCTACAAAGGGAAGTCAGTCCTGTTGGCTGCTTTCCTTTAGAAACCTTGGCCCGGTTCTTTAGCAGGCCTATCTGATTCCACGATTTCAACTTCTGCTTTAAGACTTTGCGTGGCTCCTTTGGGGTTCTCTGGTCCTGGGCTTGACTCCACTGGCCTTTAAATCTTTTGAAAATTTTCTATGCTCTCCTTCTGATCTGACAACGTCCTTTCTTTGGCTCATACAGACCGAACAACTTCGATCTCTTCATCCCGAGGTAGTAGATGGAAATAGATCGGAGATGTCAGAGCAGCGGGTTGGGCTCCAGTGGGCTCCAGTGGCCCAGGGGAAGATGAGCCACAGTGCTTGCTTTCTCTCACCTGTGAGCGAGGAGCTTTCAATGTAGCAACTGGAGTATGGTGAAGGCTGACACAGGAGCAAGAACTCGGTGCCCAGTGCCCGCTTCCTCTGATGGCTCAGCCTCTACTCCATTAAAAGGAAGCAATTTTTCATAGACTCATTATGTCTCAGTGATTTTTAACTTCTGAGAATATATATTTAATTTTTTGAAATGTATAATAACTTTTTGAGATAGGAAGATGGAGACCCCATTTTATAAGTGAGCTTCCCTAAGACCTGGAGACAAGCACATGAGAAAACAACATGGATGGACTCCAAAATGCAAATAAACCAGGCTCTTAAAGTGTATTTCTTGGACTGGAGAGATGGTTAAGAGCACCTGCTGTTCTCCAAGAGGGTCCAAGTTCAGTTCCCAGTACCCATGTGGGTGGCTCACAACTGCCTGAAACTCCAGCTTCAGGAGGTCCAATGCCCTCTTCTGACCTCCATGGGTACCTACACATACACAGCGCGTACATGTGTGTATACACACACACACACACACACACACACACACACACACACACACACACAGAGAAATCTTAGAAATTATATTTGTCGATTATACATGTGGAATAAATATACTAAATATACAATGCATTAGTTTCTTATTGTGGCTACAGGAGGTGACTGCAAAGTTGGTGGCTTAAATCAACACAGACTCATTCTGTTATTGTTTGGGAGGTTGGAAGTCAGAAATGGATGTCCCTGTACTGAACCCGAGGTGTCAGCAGGACCCCTCTCCTGCAGAAGCTAGGGGACAGCTCTCTCCTGGTGGCCAGTGCCACTTAGTTCACTCACACTCTACCTTTGAGCTCCTTGCCCCTCTTACAAGGGCCCTTGTGATAGCCTAGCGCCCACCTGGGTTCTCATCTAAGCCGTGTAGCCTCCTCTGCCAAGTCCTGCCGGCCACGAAGGTAGCATGTTCCCTGGGCACTGGGACTCGGCTTCCCACTCAATTTCTGTCTCACAGAAGCCTTCAAAGGCTTATTTGTTTCCTGATGCACTTGATGTTTTACACTGTGGCTGACACATCTCTCTCTCTCTCTCTCTCTCTCTCTCTCTCTCTCTCTCTCTCTCTCTCTCACACACACACACACACACACACACACACTTTAAAACCCATGTCTGTGCCACACACCACACAGGGCCTAGCAGTGCAGGAGATTGCCTATAGGGATGTAGTCAGTGCCCAGGACAGTGGGGCTGTGTTCTTGGGACCCTGGGGAAAATGCTGGTTTCTAGCAGCAGGGCATCACCAGGATGTCATAGAGGGCACCATCCCTTGCTTTAAAATGGTGCCCAGCCATCAGAAGTGTCAGGCCTCAGCAGACCTTACTTCCCTTAGTTTTAGAATTTCTTCCCCACCAGGGCTCGGGTGGTCACCATGGTTTCGTTGGTGTTTGGACTTCTAGTCAGTCATTAATCCTCATAACCACGGAGCCATTCCTCAGTTGTTCTACACCTGTTCCTCTCATCAGCGTGGCCTTTACCTTTGCTGGCTATGGAAGGAAATGCATACGTGCCCACCCTGCAGAGAAAGTCTAGGCCAAGCACAGCTGCCAGTGACCCGACGCTTATGACAGCCTTGAAAGCAGAACACTGAAACAATACCCAGACGTGAAAGTCACATGAGCGTGAACCATAGGAGTCAGGTCTGATTCCAGATTCAGTATGGGGAGGGGCTCCAGGCACGCTCTGGAAAAGGGCTGGGACTCACTGCTCTGCCCTCCTTGTTGTCCTTCCTTCTAGGTTGCTGCACCTAGTTTCTTGCCTCTGAAGGAGTATCCTTGTTTGAAGTGGGCATGGGCAAATGTAACACTATAGTCTCTGGAACAGGAAGCCAAAAATGAGTGGGCTGAGAGGGCTGGCGCAGGCGCCCTGAGAGGGCTGGTGTAGGAGTGGTAGTGAGGTCCCTCAGCTCACCGTGCTGGCTTCTCTGAGAAAGTTCTAACCACGAGGTGACTAGAAGCTGTTTGAGTCGCCACAGTTGACTAACTCGAGTGTTTCAATGGAACCTGGGATAGAGGAGAGACTCTGGTCACTGCTGGGGTGGATTTCTTTGTTGCTATAGCTGGGGGTGGGGTGGGGGAGAACTGCTGACTCTTGGTGGGGAGAGGCCAGGAAAACTCATCAAAGTTCTACATTGCACAGGCCAGCCCAATACCAGAGAATCACTTGGCAGTGCAGAGGTTGAAAACTAGGCCTCACAGAGCTCATTTCTTCAGCAACCTAAGAGCAACCTGGCAATGCTCAACCCTAAATTACAGGCTGGCCACATGTGCAGTGTGTAACATGAAGTTCACAATGTCACAAGGTATGTGATCTGAGTACGAAGTTTAACCTACTAAGCCTTCCGATGTGACTTGCAGATCAAATGAAATCGAGAGATGGCTGAATGAGCTAAACTGTGTGAATGGCAAACAGGCAAATCTAGATGACAAGCCATTCTGTGGGACAGCTGGCCCAGCCTCACTGCTAAGTGAGTAGGAGCCATACCAGACAGTTCAGAGAGCAATGAACTGTAAAATCTCACTCAATATGTGGTCAGGTAGTGTCTCAGAAAAACTACTTGTACAGATCATTTCTGGAATCACCAAGTAAACTTCTACATGGTTATGGTATTACACAAAATAAATTTGGTAAAATAGGGTAGAAAATTTTAAAAGAAGTACTGGACAGGTTCAGAGGACCATGCTAGGTTCTACTATTGTTCCCTTCGGTTGTCCACTTGACATATCTGGAAAGAGGTATCTTCAAATGAGGAGGAACTGCATTTATCAGACAGGCCTTGGGGCAAGAGGGCCCACCCTACTATGGATAGTGCCATCCCTGGGTGGATGGTCCTGGGGGTGTGTAGTCTGAGCAAGCCTGTAATCAGCACTCCTGTCGTCTCTGCTCCGTTTCCTGCATCCAGGTTCTTGTCCTGGCTTCCCTTCATGATGGACTGTGACCTGTAAGCCAAGCAATGTTCCCTATCCCTGCCAAGTCACTTTTGGTCATGGTGTTTATAACAGCAGCAGAGATGCAAACTGGGACAGGTTTTATTTTTTTTTAATTTTTATTTTTTGATACTTTATTTACATTTTAAATGTTTCCCTCTTTCCAGGTCTCCCCTTTGGAAACCCCCAACCCTTCCCCTTCCCCCTGTGGGGACAGGTTTTAACGTTGGTTATCTGAGCAGTGGGAATATAGTACATAAGTGTTTTTTGCTTCTTTATGCTTTTAATACTTTTACAGTATATGCATGCTTCCATAAGATTAAAAAGCATTAGAGTTTTAAATACAATGTAGATAGATAAGCTAGGCCTGCCGCACAGTGGATCTGTCTAAATCTAGGAAGGATGGATATTCACAGAGCGCAATCTCAGCCTCAGCTGTTGCCAAAGAAGATGTTAAAAATAGCAAGCCAGAGGGAGAGAGAATCTTATGGATCCTTACTAATGAGCACACAGTTTCCGACTCCTGGGGTATTGGGAATTACAGTCACACACTTGTGTTTGTATGCAGGGACGGGAGTAGCAATAAGCAAATCATTATAATTGAGGATGGAATTATGAAAAGGGAGGGCAGCTAAATCCACATAAAACACCCGAAGAAGTTCTGTAACTCACACACATGGAGGGCTGGCTTCCAGTGCAAGCCGGGGCACACGCTTCTGAAATACGAAATTATCAGGAGTGCTAAGTGGGTATTTAGCACAGACAACATATTTGTGGAATTGGATTTTAGTGGGGGCAAGATACTAATACTGTAAGATTTCACATCCTTATTTGCTCAGCATTGAATGGCTGGAGCCAGAAGGAAGTGGTCAGCAGTCACTGTCCCTAGCAAACCTGGAAAAGCAATTCTTTCCATGTGCACAGGATAATGTCCCATCTGCCACGTTGGGAAGGGACATTCTGGCATACTGACTTTTATGTTCCCGTGAACTGCACTGTTTTTCATGGTTTAATTTCATCAAGGGCCATGGAGCCGAATGGTCACCTCGGCTCCCAACCCTTCTTCCAGCTGCTCTGCCTCAGTTCCAGAACACCCTTGATGCTCATCACCCAGCAGGCCACATGTGTCTCTTTTGACAAGTTTGTTGGATCCCCCCCCCCCACCAAGGTTGGGCAATGATCAACTACAGGACATGTCCTGTACTTAAAGTTGGTAAGCGGCAGATATTTAGGTTCAGGAATCCTCAGGGAACAGCCCAAAAGGTGTGGAGAAGCAACTGGCCCAGTCTGAGGTGACTAGGGCAGTCCCCAGGGCATGGCCTTTGGAACTGGCCATATCAGCGTTTAATCTGACTGTTCTTGGAGGCAGACCCATGCCTCCCATGGAAGTTTGTTGTGGAGGGTTAAGCCAAAGTATGTGTTTGAAATACTGAGTCCCTTTCTTGGGATATGGTGCCATTAAAAATAAATGGCTATATTTATTTTCTAACAGTAATTCCCAATTTGATATCTTATGGTTGCCCTGTGAGAAATGGGAGTTATAAATGATGACATTATATAGATGCAAGCTTTCAGTTTTCAGTTTAGTCTTACATGATTTTAAGAGATACTGATATTCAGCATCTGGCCTCCTGGGACTCCTGTATCTAAGTAAGCAATTATCATGAGCACAGTGTACAATATCCTTCAGAAAACCATATGTCTCTGTCTGTAAGAATGTCACCATGCAGCGACTTAGCCAAGTTAGCATAGCCTACTTAGGATCCGAGTCAAGACGGTCTATGGCTGGAATTTACATCTTTAATTTATTTACTGCTTGCATGTATGCGTGTGTGAGTGTATATATGGAAGTCAGAGGGCAATGTCTTCTATCAATCTCTTCATTATTATGTTAGTGTTAGTTTCTGAGACAAGGTCTTCCACTGAACGCAGAGCTCACCATTTTAACTAGATCAGCTGACCATTGAGCGGCCACGATTCGCCCCCCCTGTGCCTCGTTCCCTGTGCCTCTCTCTGTGCCTCTCTCTCTCCCTGTGCCTCGTTCCCTGTGCCTCTCTCTGTGCCTCTCTCTCTCCCTGTGCCTCTTTCCCTGTGCTCTCTCTCTGTGCCTCTCTCTCTCCCTGTGCCTCTTTCCCTGTGCTCTCTCTCTGTGCCTCTCTCTCTCCCTGTGCCTCGTTCCCTGTGCCTCTCTCTGTGCCTCTCTCTCTCTCTCCCTGTGCCTGGCTCTCTGCAGACACTGAGGATCTGAGCTCAGGCCCCAAGCTTTCACAGCAGTCGCTGTACCCACTGATCGGCCTCCCCAACCCACAGGACCAAGCTCTAGGTGAATGGCTATAAACCATCAGATCCCAAATTAGTAAGGGGCTCAGGGGCTTTTCCTTCATCCTTTTTTCTGATTGGAAGCAGTGCGCATGTGCCAAGGATTTGTAGTCAAATGGACAGAAGTACACAGGACTTACTCAGGGTATGTTTGTTTTAAACTGTGCACCTTTAGTAGGGAGAGGAGGAGAGTAACGGCTGCAGTTAGGGTGTGTGAGTCTCTGCACTTCTGCAGTGGGCCTGGGGAAGACTCAGGAGTCCACTGCTCCCGGGCCATACTAAGCTCTGAGGGGCTCTGAAGGTGCTCACCGCAATTTAGATTCTAGGCTCTAAAGACTTGGTTAACACATCACAGTTCTGAAGTGTTAACAACTTCTGTGTGTTAATAAGATGCCATTTCAAACACTCACAACATATATGATATTTTACTTAATTAGAAACACATTCCGTGTCATTTTATAACTTGATATTGTCATTGAATAATAAAACTTTAGTTTTTGTCTTATGCATCAACAGATATAGATGAACCATACTCTTTAAAATTATTCCATAACATGGATATTCTATATTATTTACAACCACCTACTGTTTTTGAACAGTATGCTAAGTTTTCCTGTTATAAACACGACTAGCAGATATCCTATGTACACACACGTTTACATACTTACATGATATTTATAGAAGATAAATTCATAAACACAAAATTGCTAGACAGCATGCATGATTGAAATTTTAATAGCCACGGCCAAATTATTCTTCAAAAAGGTTTAATTATTTTCCCTCCCAACCACACTTTTCATCCCCCACAGTGTCTATCAATCTTTAAAATTTTAGTCAAACTAATGTATAAAAATGAGTATATCATTTTATTTTTGTTCCTTTGATATATAGAGAGATTGAATATCATTTTAAATATTTACTGACAAAATCTTTTTTCTCCCTCTGGGCAAATCTTGTTTATATATAAAAGTTTCCCCTAGATTGTTTATATACTTTTATAGATTTGGAGGAACTCTTTTATGATAATATTAATCTTTTGTTGCAAATATTTCTTCTACTAAGACATCTTTTATGTGACTATAATCTCTGCTTCATAAGGATGTTTAAAAAAATCTTCTGTGTATGAAAAGTCTTAAATATACCCTTTCTCTCTCAAAATAGAAATTCCTTTTAAAAACACACCCTGCACACTTCTCGTTTGGTTTATTGCTTCCTGGACATTACAATTTCTGTTTTGCTTTGTTGTTGTTGTTGTATACTATGACTGATTCTTGCTATTCCATAGGCAGCATGTTGACTGCAGCACATTGATTCTGAATTTAGATGTTTTAATTAGTCTTCTATTAGCTCTCATAGTATTCAGAATTAGAAGTTTTAAAAATCTCCTATTTAGAGAAACATTACCAACCATAAAAATTCCATTTTCATGTATTCCATTTTAATACAAACACTTTCTATATGCCCCTCTGTTCAAATTCCACTGCCTTCAGGGATTCTCTCACTGTGCTTGATGCCAACACTTGCTGCTCAGTTTTAAGGGAACAATTCTAAAACTGTCTTGCTGCTATTAACCTTAGATTTCTAGGAGAAAAGTCTTCATTCAGTCAAGAAGTTCCTTTTACACTCTAGCTTGCTAAGACATAGCAGAAATTAAATTTGAATTTAACCATCTTTTCAGTTTACAAAAAGAAAATATAATTCAATTATTTAAATAAAAGCAAATTTTCCCTTATCCTGCGACATCTAAATGCCATATGCTTTCTGAAGACATGTCAAGGGGCTGCTGAAGACACTGGAGTCGGTATATGTGGTAAGAGTGTAGAACTAGAAACAGTTTTTGGAGCACATAAAAAAAAAATCACATATTTATTGTTAATACGGATTCCCTCACCTTGAAGTCATCAGGAATGAGGAGTTTTGATGTTCGTAGAAAATTCAAGATATATCTGAACATCTGCCCGTCTCTGTCAATGAAATAGTGCTGTTTGAGACTGTCCAGAACAATGGGTTCTGTGCCATCAAAAAGTCTTCCGATTCTGTGATGAGAGAGGGAAGAGCGGAGAGACAGTTAGAGCTACCATCAGCACTTCTGCCGGAGCTGGCTGCGGACACCATCTCTTCAGCAGCCGCAATGGTCTCTGCTTGACAAATACCTTCGGGTGAGAAAGTCAGACTAGTCTCAGGTTTGTTCAGACACGCGTCTCTCTTCTCTGCTGTCACTGTGACTGAGGCGCGTGTCCTTCTCAGTGGTACTTACCTCTGCTGCCTGCAAAGTGTTACTTCTCCAGCGTGTCTTTTAAAACCATTCTACCTTAAATGGTGTTCTGTTTTGAAAAAATGTGTCCCAGCATTTTCCTGACTCATAAGTCCCAGGCTTCTAAAAATACAGTAATAGAAAATGCCAACATTTATTCTAAGAGGGAGCAGATAGCTAGCTCGTGATGCCAAAGCACATCAGAAAACAGAATGATTTGTCCTTTACCACAGCTCATTTGACTTCTCACTAATAGTATGGCTATGTGTATTACTCCATTTTCTTAAATAGTTTTTCCCCTGATCTCATAACATGCCTGTCTCAGTTTTGGAGTTTTGGAATATTATTTATTGCTATGAAGACTATTTTGAAATAATACATTATCTAATCATATGTTGAAATGTGACAAAGGTCACAAAAAAATCAAGTATTCTACTGCTTAACATGACAAATCATATTTTCCTGTCCTCTGATATCAGTCATGTGAATTTTTGTTCCACTAAAAATATTTTAAAGATAATTCTAAAACTCATACCCTATCCAAAGGTGGATCAAAGAAAGCGACAGAAGGGCTGCATTTCTCAAATGTGGTAAGTTTTTGGTTTTTTTCCTGAGTTTTCCATGGACTGCACTGATTATTTCGGGTGCGGACTACAATCACCCTGGGACCCTTCACTGACTGTTATTTCTCACTGACACATCAATCAAACAGACAAACCCATTGAGTGCAGCTTTCCAGGACAGCCTGCTGCAGGATGGGGTAGAACAAGACTTGCTTGCCTCTTACTGAAACATTTAATAAGCTGATAAACGCATGCTTGACAGGAAAGAAGGGAGGCCGTATTAACCAAGTGCTTTCCTGGAGTCTCTCACTGTCCTCTGCACCTTTTACGTGTAACAAATATGTTATTCTCATCTTAATGATGAAGAAATCTGCTTGAAAGGATGAGGAACTGGCCGGACTAGTTAAGTAGCGATGGGGGGAGTGGCTGCTGCTAGGAAAGGGGCCTCCTCACACCCATGAGAATCAAGTATCACCACTGAGCAATGAACGCTTTGAGTTTAGAGTTGTTTCTGTCTGTATTTGTTAAATAAGAACTTTTTAGTAATGAAGTCCAAGCCTCTATCCTGATTAACATAGGGGCGTGAAATGAATCAGTAGCAACAGTTTCATCACTTTACTAGGCAGAGATGAAAAGTATTTTGCTTTAATTTAGCTCTAGCTGTCTTGCATATGAACTTCCAAGTGTACACAGGAAGTGCACAGGCACAGACGAGTCACAGGAAGTACACGCTGGGAGCTGCTCACTCCTGGATGAGGAGAATAGGAATGTGGCTTGGCCAGTCACTAGCTATGATCTGGACGCTTGGCCTTCCTGGTGTCTCCATTTCTTTTTTACAAGATTATCTCATTTTTAAAAATAAGCTTTCATTTCCTCTGGGTTGATGAGAAAAAGCCAGTAAGTCATGGTGAACACAGAAAGTACACAATAGTAAAGATATTCCGAGAGAGTCAACATTTCTACATTTGTCAACTTATTAAAAACTTATTAATAAATATAGAAATATATATGTAATTATCTACTAATTTACTAAGCTCTACCTAACAAAGAAAAGGGACATCATTGGCTTTTGACCTCTGCAAATTAGGAAAACAGTGTCCCTGAAATAGTTTTTAGGGTGTAAAAAACAAAACTAGCCAAAACAGGAAACATGGCATGGATGTGACAAAAGATATCGTGGAACATGAGAAATTAAAAAATAAGGAGGGAAGAAGAGCTGAGCAGCCCAGTTCAGCCAAGCCAAGCAGAATCTAAAGGCCTCATGGCCTTGGGCAGAGTCATGGGCAGGGAGAATAAGTCTCTAGGGAGAAACAAGAGGGGCTGACAACAAAGGCAGAAGTGGAAACCAGCCAGGGCTGCAAGGGGCAAGAAGACCCAAGGCCAGCACTGAGGCTCTCGTCAAAGACACCTCCCGCCTCCCCCTTCCCCCACTCAATGACCAAGTCACCTGCTGCTGGCCCCAGAACCTTTATCCAGATCTGTGATCATGATGTGGAAAAGCATTGGGCAACTGAACCAGAAGGGGTAGGACCACTGTGGGATGGACCAAGTGGGGCAGGATTGCCCATAGGCGACGGGGACTAGTAAGGGCCAGGCTGATGGACATGCTCCCAGGAGTCCAGGGGCAAAGAAGGGCACGGACCCTTGGGTGGAGGAAGGTAATGGGAAACCATGGGTCGTTTGGGGTAGAAAGGGCTGTGGAGAAACCATGCGCTGTGGAGAAAGGGTCAGGACTGTGGAAAGAATGTGAGAGGATGGTAAAGGGTGCTGGGCCTTGGATACACATTCCTGAGCAAGGTGAATGCCCTCAGAGTTAATGCGAGTTAGTTCCCTATCTCAGCCACAATGTTACAAAGTGTGTGGTGCTTTACTTTCTGCAGACCTTAAAGGAGGAACTGAGAAAGCAGCAGAAGGGAAGGGAAGGCGGGGCGGTGTCAACAACCATAAGATGTTGTCTCTTGGTGGGCTTTGAGATTGGGGAGATTGTGCTGGGGAAAAGTATTGTTTGGTTAAGTAAATAAAGAGGGGAACTGACAGGGCCATATTTCTCACGGACATTTGAATGGAGTTACAAATCACCGGGCAGCGCTGCGTAAACGGTGCTGCCTGGAAACTATGTGGGACTGATTACAGTGTGCAGACCTCGGAGAACATTCCTGGTTTCCAACTGACCAAGACCAAGCTGGCTCCAGATGATATATGGCTGGGGTTTTCTTTCTCTCTCTTTTTAAAACATAAATTCAGTGAATCAAACGGTAACGCTGAGAGAACCTTCCATGATGTTTTAAAGGCTAATAACTACCTTAACTAGTATTTTATGTCTTCCTTAAAAAACAAATTCATTTTGGATAATTTCAATGTTACACCAAAGCAGACAGAATAATATAATAACTCCCCCAAGTGAAGTCACTGGCACCCCAGTTCCAAAACCTATCAGTTCTTAATTAATCTTCTTCTGTGTCTACCTTCGTGCCTCACGGGCCCTTACTGGGAATTTTGAAGTAAATCTCAAACATCATATCATTTTATTTGAATAGTCCATTAATTGCTAACGTTATAAAGGCCTGCTAAATTAGGAAGTAAATAATGTTGACTCTTATTGTTCATATGAGCCTTGTGGATTCCTCTTGCTTATTGCTCAGGACAGAGCCTTCTGTGGAAACCAGGCTCCTTTGGGTGAAAAGTCAGTCTGCTTTCCTGCTATGGTGGTTCCCCTTTTACCCGGGATAGCTGTGTTACACACAGTGTGCATATGAGTATGAAATGGCTAAAATCTGATTTACCTGGCTCCGTATGGATCGGTCATTAAGACTGTTTTCTTCTGTATTCATTCATATGTAGGATCTGGTTTCTGTAATTTACCGACTCAGTTTCTTAAGAGTTTTCCTTTGTTTTTGTGTAATCATTTAGTTATTCATTCAGTATCCACTGAGCCTGACTGTACCGGTCTGGGGGTATGGGAGGGTGTGAACAAGACACAGTCCTTACTTTTGTGGAATTTAATGGTCTGTGTGGCCGGAAGCATGGTCAAATGCATCAAGACCAAGTAAATCACTCACTGTGTGTGGAGTGGATAGTAGGGCTAGAAAGGAGGTGCACCTAACCCATTAAACTCAACTGTGGGTTATCAGGAAGAAAGAAAAGGCTCAGTGGAGTCCTGACGGGGAGGAAGTTAGTCATGTGCGGGACTGGGAGGAAAGGGTAGGAGAGGGCACAGGAGGTAGAAATAGAAAGGCTTGAAGCTGGAGAAAGCTTCCCGTGTGACTTCTTTGTTGAATCAGGCTGACTGAAAAGTGAGGCCAAAGCAGCAGAAGCTGTACAGCCAAGAGCCTTGTGTGTCAGGTGATGGATGCACATCTGTTCTGAGGGGGACCGATGGCAGATTACTCTGCAGGGAACCAAAAGGGAAGAGCAAACTTAGAAAGGAGCGAGGAGGGAGACATCACCATCCTTGAAGCCGTATCTCCTCAGAGCCAGAGCTCATCCAAACCCTGTGTCCTGTGCCTGCTTTTCACCATGTCATGTGAATGGTGAGGCGGTTTCAGTCCTGGCTGACGGTGAAAATTCCTGGGAGCCTTTAAAGAATCCTGATCTCGGGGGGGGATGGGGGTGGCATGTCCCTCTGCTGCAGTCAGGAATAAGGACAAAACAGCTTTCTAAGTTTGTGTGCTCATTTGTTTACAAGACAGGCTCTCACCATGTAGTCCAGGCTGGCCTCGAACTCACAGAGATCTGCCTGTCTCTGCCTCTGCTCCCAAGTACTGGGGTTAAAGGTGTGTGCCACCACAACCACAGTGGGCAACCCTGAACTTTTTCTGATCTTCTTTCCCTCCCTTCGTCCACCTCCCAAATGCTAGGATTACAGGTGTACACACCACGGTTGGTCTCACTGAGCTGAGACTTAGTGTCAAAGAGGAGGGGCAGAGATTAGTGAGCTTGCTCAAGTCCCATGCACTTTCGAAGCTTTCGGTTAGTCAGTTTGTTATCTTAAACCATCAGAACCCTCCCTCAAATAGCTGACCATGCTTTCAGAAGTGAAAGACTCGACCCAGTTCAACCTCTTGTTTGATAAATATAGCAATAATCATAAATATATCCTCCAAGAGACACAGTTGGCTAGGCACAGAGTTTCTCTAAATCTCATCTTGCTGCCCTGTGGTAGCCAGCAGAGACAGGCACATTCAAGTCCCTGGAGAGCTAGAATCCTAAGGTAGGGAGTGGGTTCCACCACTCAATGCCTAGACGTCTTATGGGCCTTACCTTGCTTGGCCCGTCCTACAATGACCCCCACAGGGAGCCTTAGCTTTCCACCTCACAGGAGAGGAGATAGCCCAGATGTTAGGTCATTTGGCTAAAGGGGCCATATTTAAATGATGGAGCTTGAGTGACAACCTTGGTCTGACTTAAAAGCTTTTCTTAATCACGACATAAACGGCCTCTTCGTGTATGCTTTTAAAAAAAAATCAAAGAGCTTCTTTTAGGAAACATACAATTGTTATAGTTTGATAACATTGATAGCCCAAGATAATATGTTATCTTACAATTATCTATTATGCAGGGAAATAATTTACTTAACATCTGCAATATAAAAAGCCAAGATCTGAGGTTTCTAGTCAAGACCAGTGAAGGAAATGGTGTGTTATGAAGCTTCCACAATCCAAGTCAACCCAAACTGAAATGACCCACCCCAAGACTTCTGAGGTCACTGTCAACAGTAGAACTGTGGGGGTCATAGTAGGGAGGGGCGCTGAGCCATGGCAGAAGAGTGAACACTGCTCCAGAGAGGAGGGACACAGAGCGGACTCTGCCTACTTTGTCACTACTGTCCCTAGACACATTGCATCCTACACTGAATCTGGGATTCAAACTCCCATGGGATTCATAGCTTTACAGCTGTGGAAACTCATGTGGAGGCGCCCAGCCTGTCTGAGGCCACCTTCAGTCTCCAACTCTCTACACCCTGTCCTTCCCGCAATGCCCCGTAGATACCTGGTCACGCCCTGTTTCCACACACGGGACAGGACCCCATGCTATTTACCTAGGGACAAATCCCTTGCAGCTCCCCTAACCCTGACTGTCATTGTAGCTACAGGGAGTGGTTACATGCAGTTTCTGTAGACTGGACCTGAACAGAGAGGATGAGGAAGACCCTTGGAGAATGAAAACTAAGACTGACCAGGGGGCAGTGGGGAGAAAAGGCAGAGAAGCACACTAGTCCAGCATTTATACCCTTGCAGGAGCTTTGCCAAGAAATGCCCTGACTTCTCAGTTCTAAGGAAAACATGGTTTGGACTTGGGAGAAAAATTCCATTTAGTTTATGGTCTAGATTTATTTTGCTGGCTACTAGATTCAGAAGCAACTCCCAAATGAACTCTTTAGCACTTGGGGATATTTTTAAGTTATAAGTGGTATCTATTAAATTGAAAATTGGGAAAGTGTAGAGAGTGGAAATGTTAGCTGAACAAAATCTGTCACGAGTCTACCATCTAATGGGGCATTAAAAAAGATCCCATTTTGGATATGAAAAGTCTACCCCACGTCCCTCACACACACCACCATAGGTGCATACGTTGAAGGCCTGGCTCACAGCTGGTGATGTACTATTGAGCAGTAACTGGATGGATGGGGTGCTAGCTTCATCAACATATGAATGAGTTCACAGCCATGGGCTATTTGGAAGTAGGACCCAGGTAGAGGAAACAACAGCTCTCTGGGGATGTGGCTTTGAAGTGGTATATTTGTCCCTGGACCCTTCTTCTACTCCTGGGTACCATGAGGTGGCCAGTTTTGTTCTGTCACATACTCCTCACTATGATTCTGTGCCTCTCTTCAGCCCAAAACCAACAGTCTCAGCTACTGTGCGCCAAAACAAGCCTTTAACCCTCTGAGGTGATCTCGCTAGGCATTCTGATACAGGCAGGAGAAGCTAGCACAGAGTCCATGATCTCGCTAGGCATTCTGACACAGGCAGCAGAAGCTAGCACAGAGTCCATGATCTCACTAGGCATTCTGATACAGGCAGAAGCTAGCACAGAGTCCATAATCTCGCTAGGCATTCTGATACAGGCAGGAGAAGCTAGCACGGAGTCCATGATCTCGCTAGGCATTCTGATACAGGCAGCAGAAGCTAGCACAGAGTCCATGATCTCGCTAGGCATTCTGATACAGGCAGGAGAAGCTAGCGCAGAGTCCATGATCTCACTAGGCATTCTGATACAGGCAGGAGAAGCTAGCGCAGAGTCCATGATCTCGCTAGGCATTCTGATACAGGCAGCAGAAGCTAGCGCAGAGTCCATGATCTCACTAGGCATTCTGATACAGGCAGCAGAAGCTAGCACAGAGTCCATGATCTCACTAGGCATTCTGATACAGGCAGGAGAAGCTAGCACAGAGTCCATGATCTCGCTAGGCATTCTGATACAGGCAGGAGAAGCTAGCACAGAGTCCATGATCTCACTAGGCATTCTGATACAGGCAGGAGAAGCTAGCACAGAGTCCATGAGGCTTTCTATACTTCCTAGGGCTTCTATCTTGACTTCCCAACCAAATTTCTTTCCTAAGATTTGAAATCTGAGATAGATGGCAAGCAGGGTAGAGGGGTGGGTAAGGTGTGTTCAAGGGGTACGCTTGTGTGTTCATGCACAGTTTTGTGTGTGTGTGTGTGTTGTGTGTAAGTGTAGGGAGAACTGTTGCCACAGGGGTTAGCTAACATTAGGGAGATAAGCACGTGTAAGCAGAGATGACGACATGTAACCAATGGAATCCTTCCTCTCTTCTCTGCTGAGATCACAGGGGAAGGAAAAGGTGTAAGTGGAGACCTGCTGCATTACTAATGGATATGTCGGGAACAGTGTGACATTGATCAGGGACCCCATGACACCTTCTCTACCGTGATGGACTATGTATTCCTGAAACTGTGAGCCAATATAAGTCCCTCCTCAAGAAAGGAAGGAAGGAAGAGAAGGAGGGAGGGAGGGAGGGAGGGAGGGAGGGAGGGAGGGAGGGAGGGAGGAAGGGAGAGAAGGAGGGAAGAAGGAAAAAACCCTGAATGATCATAAACAGCATTTAATTTCAAGCAAATAAAATGTTGTTTATGATCATGCAGGGTTCTGGAATAATTCTTTACTGTTTCCAGTCTTGGGAAATTTGATGTTTTGTGACTACAGATAAAAATTGATTTAGATCTTGTTATAAAAATGGATAGAAGTAATTTAAGGGAAACAAAATTAAACAAAAACCAGAGCAAATTGTGTCTACTTGTGGGAAGCTTTGCTTCCGGTACCTGTCCCCTGGGGCAGCACCATTTTCTTACGTGATATATGGAGACAGCAGGGGGAGAGAGAAAGGCACATTTAAACTGCAAACAACAGGGTGTGCGGCTGCCCACACAGGAGCTCAGCTCTTTGGAGAATCCATTCTGAAACTCATGGCTCGGGGACACCAAGGCCACAGAGACACTACCTAATCTGCAAGACGTTTGAAATGCTTTCATTATTGTGTTCACATGTACACGTGTGCCTAAGTGTCCTCATTTGCAAAACGGGGGTACTAGTACCAGGCCTGCACTGTGACTTGTCCTCAACTTGTCTCTCATGGGACCTTGGGTTCACTGACTCGCTGGCTGCTGAGCAGGCTCTAGGCCTGGCTGGCTTCACTTCCCAGAGCTGTACACTGGTGTTCTCCACCACATGGCTTTGTATGTGGGCCCTGAGGGTCTGAGTTCCAGCCCTCATGTTTGCACATCACGTTCTTCACCCACTGAGCCTTCATCCCAGCACTTTGCACACGGAGTTTTGATTTGTTTGTTGTTTTAACTAAAGACCTGGGATCCTATCAGACAGTGAATTCTTATAGGGAACACATGGTGACATAATAAAACATTCACTGCTCTCTGTGGGGCACATGGAATCAACTCTACACAACTCTATGAGGCTCCCTACTTTGCAGCAAGCAGATAAATAATGCCAGAACTCCCACAAGGCAGCTAGGCCACAGGGCCTGGCTGGGACCTTCTCCTTTACTGCCCAAGGGTCCTTTACCTCTCTGTAAAGCAGTGCCCCTTCCTGTCACAAGCTCAGCAGCTGCTGGCAGATGTTCATTCTTGATTAGGTGCTTGCCCCAGTCAGAATTTTCTGTCTACAGGATCAGGTTGAATTGGAAGACAAATTTTGAGATCACCTGTGCTTACTTCTGGTTCAAGCACGTTTTCAATGGTTTCTAGAACGAATGACTATTTTTCTCAGATGAGCCCAGGATAAAAATCATCATGCCTTTTCCTGGCGCCCAGCTGGGTATTTGCAGTGAACACAGTCTGTTTAGGTTTTTGTCTTGCTTTCTATATGAGCAGGCAAGCGTGAACATGTGCACACAAGCCTGCCTCCGCAGTCACCCCTTCCTCCTCCAGCAGTCTGTTCTATATTTAGAGGTATTTTTTGACACACTCCTTAGGCTTTTTTCTTGATTTAAGAACTCTAGAATATGTTTTCCATTTTACAGTAATAATCCCCATTCAGAGGGAGAAATGTTCTAACAGCTAACATTTATTGAGAGTGTGCTGAAAATGGCAGATTATCTGCTTGAATTCTCACTGCAGTAATACCAAGTATTAAAAAAAAATGCCTAATACAAGTGAAGAAACTGAGTTTTAGCTCCATCAAGTAGCCTGCTGAGGATGCTGAGCCAGTGGGCTCTGCAGTCCCGGAGACTGAGAGCCTGTCCGTCTTTGAACTGCCCCAAGCCCCTCCAAAATCATCAAGCACACTAAACTATCAAGTTGGGGGATATGGATCAGTGGTTGAGTTCTTCCCCATATCTGCAAGGACCAGGGTTCTTCAGTTCCCGGCACTACAGACTAACAAAAGACAAAAGCAGAAATCATTTGCAGGGTGTGGGAATGCGGTCCTGTATCTGCCCTCCCCATCTCAGACCCCAGCTCCTTCCCTGTCCCTCCTGCCTCCTTGTAGTTGTGTTTTTCCTTTTCTTCCCTCCCTTCCCCCCTCCTCCCTCCCACTCTTCCTTTCTTGAGCCCTCCATTTCTCCCTCCTCCTCTCTCTGCTCTTTCTTACGGTGTCAAATGCTCAAACCCAGCCTGTCCTGCACACTAGCCAAGCACTCTACCATGACACTGGTGCCCCAGGCCCTCCCGTTTTACGACTGGACACTCTTGCATGTGTTCTAGGCAAATCTAATTGTGCTTGGTTTCTGCCCTTACTCCTGGGCACACCTGACTGTCAGACTATAGAATGGGGTGCACCACTCCTGAGTCTTCCCTGGGACTGTCCCTGGGATGGTTGTTGGCAGGTGGCCCCTGGCCCTCTGTGCCTCACGCTGTGTGGCCATCAGTGAGGCTAGGCTGGTGAGTTCAGTATGCCCGCGCTTCCTTTGTTGTGCTCCGCTATTCCAGACGGGTGGAAGTCACCAACAATATGCTCCAGTCACCGCCTCACACGAATGCGCATCGTATTGATCACACGACAGGACGGTGGCCAAGCCAGCATTTCTATTTCCAACTTAACAGTTTTCCCCACTTGTGTTCATGCCAGCAAAACAGTGACGTATAATGAAATATTTAAGTCTTTTGCTTAGTATGTTTAAGTGAAAATCCTAGAAGCTCAACAGGGTTTAATGAAAAGAACAAGAAAGTGCCAAGAAACCTGCTTAGTGCTTTTTTAACATCCTCAGAAAGATGGACAGAATAGCTGAATCCAGCTTAGCTTGTTTGGACTGCTTTCTAACTCTCTCATGTTCAGAGACACAAATGCACGCACCTAGCATTTGCATAAATACCACGCATATACCCAAATGCATGGACAGCATATATGCCACGCACACACACACACAAATATATATGTATAATACACATATTACAAATTTACACATGCCATATGCATAAATACCACACACATACAAAAATGCATGCACATTCACATGCACACATGCCTTACACACATACACAAATGCACACACCATACGTATAAGTACCATACGCATACATAAATGCATATAGACTCACAAACGCACACATCCACATCATGTGTATAAATGTCATGCTACATATACAGAAATGCATGCATATGGGATGTATACTTGTCATAAACATATACAAATGCACATACATACTCGCATATATGCCATGTACACATCCATCCATAGCACACACATATACAAATGCATAATGTCCCACACATACAGATTCATACTTGTAGACTAATGCATGCACACACAGGAGCACACACATGCACATACACACATGTTCACTGTCTTAGTTAAGGTTACTGATGCTGGGATGAAACTCTAAGACCAAAGCAACTTGGGGAGGAAAGGGTTTATTTTGCTTCTTCCATATTACTGTTCATCATCAGAGGAAACCAGGGCAGGAACTCAAACAGGGCAGAAACCTGGAGGCAGGCGCTGATGCAGAGGCCACAGAAGTGTGCTGCTTACTGGCCTGCTTCCCATGGCTTGCTCAGCCTGCTTTCTAATAGCACCCAGGACCACCGGCCCACGGATGCTCCAGCCACAATCATGAATTAAGCAAATGCCTTACAGCTGGATTTTATGAAGGCATTTTCTCAATGAGTTTCCCTCTTCAGATAACTCTAGCTTGTGTCAAGTTAACATAAAACCATCTAGCACACACACGAATGCACGCACGCACAAAACTTAACAACCATTGCCATTCAAAAGTTATACAGCAAAAGTCTCATTCAAATATCAAAAGGTGGTTGAATGAATGTAAATGAACTGATTCTTCAACTGTATGACTTTAGAGTGATGAAGAAGTTTTAAAACTCATCCAGAAACTGGCTTTCCAGTGAGACCGCCTCAGGACCGTGAGTCCTGCCTCCTTAGAGAGGGAAGAGCTGAAAATTCAAATGAATGCCTCAGCGTCAGTAGCACATGGGCACATTAGAGTGCACTGAGCATCCTTGTCACCTAGCTGCCTTCTCAGACTGTCCAATTACCTTTTCTGGTCACCACGGAATGTGCCTGTTTGGCAATACACTCTCTGAAGCTTTACATTTCTAGATTATGTTGTGCATATACTTAGTAGTCACCAACTCAAAGTGTCATGTGAAAAAAAAATGTGACCTATAGAGCCAGGCATGGTGGCTTATTCCTGTAATCTCAGCCCTTGGAGGCCAGTGTCACATACAGAGCAAGTGCTATCTGGTGTTGACTAGTAATGAGACCTCATGTTAATTGTCCCCTCATAGAAAGTGTAGATCTGCTCATGATTTAAAGACAGCTTTTCCTGTTGCGTGCTTGGGAGATACTCATGAAGGCTGCTAACAGCTCTCTGCCCATGGTAGCAGCAAGGCTAACAGTGCTCACTGGAGGTGTCTGTCTTGGGTTATCACCTTCTCCCCACTGGGCCTACACTTGGTTTACATAATTCAAGAATTCCCCCAGAGGTACCACGCCAGTCCTTCAGCACACTGGACAACAGATACATCTCTGGATATTTCTCCCTAAGCCATCCAAAAAACAAAAATCCAGAACCAGGCCCCAACTACTGATTAGCTCAAGAAGTAAATGTTTCCAGCTAGGAACAAGAATTTGTCATTCCCCTTTCCTGCTCTGGGAGCTCATACACAGAGGTGACAGTGTCAGGCAGTTGATATGATGGCTTCCCTTGACTTGTTCTTCCATCTCCCTATGCAGATGTCCCAATGAGAAGCAAGTGTCTTCAACAAATTGGGAACCTCTGAGATAGGTGAGCTCCTCCCAAGCCCACCCAGCACACTGTGTTCTTGGGAGAAAACGGTTGCTCCTCTGTCCAGCTTTCTAGCCATCGTCACCACCTCAATGGGGTGGAGACAGGAATGTACTTTATTCAAGCATAGCTCCAGGAGTTTGCTTAGTTGTTATGACTTTTAGTCCAATAATTTAATTCATCTAATAATTCTCTTTCTGAATTCTCCCGCATATCAGTTCATTCCTTACATGGTAAATTATCAAAATGTTGAGGATTTGGTGAGGCCTCTTCCCTAAAATGCTTAGGATTATAGATTAGTGGGTCAGTCTTACAGTATTCCTTAAAGACAGAACTACAGAAAAGAAAGGGAGTGGGGGGGTCACCTAGGCATATAACTCAGTTGCTGGAGTGCTTGGGTAGCAATCCCAAGGGCACAGGTCTAGCCGCAGCCCCATATCACACCTGTAATCTCAACAACGTTCAGGTAGAGCCTAGAAGATAGGGGGCAGGGTATCCTGGGTTATACAGCTGGCGTTCCCCTAGGCCCTGAAGAAGGAGGGGTCAGAGAGGATCTTTCTTTTTTTCCTTTTCTATGGTTTGAGCTATTTTGAGACCAGGAGAGTTTCAGTTTTTGGATAAGCTCAGAACTCCTCAGGGCCTGCTTGGTTGTTTTTCAAAGATCCACTTTCATATGGGGGTGGGCACACTGAGCTTAATGAGGCTGGGGGTGGATCCCAGAGCTCATTAAATTCAAATAAAAAGATGGAATGAGCTCAAGTTCCCCTTTCTATAATAAAACTCTCCCAACCCACACACTTTGCCATTGTTTAAAAGCTATGTCCACTGTGAGGCACTCAACTGAGCCTTTAACATAAAGAATCAAGAGAGGTCATAAAGCGCACTGCCATTTCTAAGCCTCCTGACACTGGCATTTATTAGCAGCCTGAAGTCACTGTTCAAGGCCAGTGTCACTTCCGGGACACAGCGTTGAGGGTTTGTGTGTGTGTGTGTGTGTGTGTGTGTGTGTGTGTGTGTGTGTGTGTCAGTGTGTATGTTCATGTGTTCATGGATTTGAGGTCAGAAGACAACCTTGGGTGTCAGTCCTCAAGTCTGAGATGGGCTCTCTTCTTTGTTACCTGCTGCTCTGCATGCCATGCTAGCCGGACGGACAGCCTCCTGGGTTCTCCATCTTTGCTTCCCATCTCAGGGATAAGCACTGGGATTAAGGCACAAACCACCTGTTTTTGTCATGTGTGTTCTGGGGACTCAGATTCCGGGCTTCTTGCTTGTGCACAAAAGCATCCTACCCACACAGCCGTGTTCCCAGTCCCTCCCCACACCAGCTGCGCTCTCCTGAAGACATTCAACAACTCACTGACATGACTGTGAGACAAGGCCTTTGTCTGCATTCAGACTGAGGAGTTTAGGATGACATCAGAACCACCAGAACACACAAGAATAAGGCTGTGGAGTGAATAATTCTTATGTTCCAAGGTTCCCATATGACAAAAGGGTAGTTGGTTTTTAGAAATTCATGTAAATATTTATTTTTAATTACAATTATGTATGCATATGATGATGTATGTGAAGGAGTAGAGCACGCATGCCCAGCATGCGTGTGGAGGTCAGAGGGCAACCCAAGATGGTTCTTTATTCTTGAGAATTTCATATATGGATACAATAAAATATATCTTCCATTTCTCTCCTCCAGTTCTGTCTCATTCCCCCAAAATGTCCCATCCCCAACTTCACCATATATATCTATTTTATATATATAATAGATTTAGAATATGTATATGTAAAATATATTTATATAGAGAATATGAATATAGCGTATATAGATATATAATATGCATATGTAATATATATACATACACATATACACACATATACACACATATAAATACACACATACATATACATATACACACACGCACGTACACATATGTACACATACATATATATACACATATATGTATACACATATACATATATCATATATAACCCACCAAGTCCAAATAGTGCCCCCATATGAGCATGGGTACTGGACCGTCCACTGGAACATGGGAACATGGTAATCCTATTAGTAGCTTCTGTCAGCTGCCAGCAGCTAGAGGACAACTTGAGGGAGTCAGGTCTCGCCTTCTGTTGACAATTCTGGGCATTCCACCCCACCATTACGCTTTAGTCACCAAGCCACCTCGCTGATCCTGAATGTTTTCATATTGACTGGTTTTTTTTTTTAAAAACCATTAACCGTCTGCACATCCACATGTGTGACTGGCAGAAACAACAGGGTTTGTAAAAAAAACAAAAAAAAACAACAAAACAAAACAAAACAAAAACCCCAAAAAACGACAGTTGGTCCTTAAAAAGCAATATCTCAAATCTGTGGGCTGAGCTGCATGAAGGAACCATTTAAAAACTGAAGCTACTTCAATGGAACTTTTCTTACAAATAGGTGAGATGATCATGTTTCCATATACTAACCTCGTAAGAAATTACCCAAATGACTTGATTTTCAAACGAATGAATAGATCAGGCATTTGTTATAATGTTTGTATGATGAAAAGAAACATGAAAAGATTGAAAACAGTAAAAACAACCTTGGCATTCTCAGTGATACTATTCACCACGAAAAATGAAAGCTGAGAACTCTTTTCCCAAGCAGTATGGGGCATGGCAGAGTCAGCGAGAAGAGCCTGGTGTTACCAGACTGGACGTGGCCACACCATAGCATGCCCAGCACCAGCCTGTGGACGTGTATACGTCTCCCTGGTCCCAAATGCAAGGTGCCCAGACTCTGAGATACTCAAGGATCTCGGGGGCGTGTGCTAAGACTCAAGAGTTGGGGTGAGGAGATGCTGAGCTGCTAAGTCATTTGACTTGCAAGGAGAATCCAAGTTTCACTGCCGAGCCCACGTCCAAGCTGGGCACTGCCCACAGATTTCCAGTGCCAGTGCTGGGATTGGAAGAGACATGAATATCTAAGGGGCTTGCTGGCCAGCCAGTTGAGCCAAATTAGCAAGCTCCAGGCTCAGCAAGAGACCCTGTCACAAAGAGCCTGAGGCTAGATAGGTCATGGGCCCTATGGGAAACCTGCTACCATTATTCTGGTAAATGAACAGTGCAACAAAGTGACTCCTCATCACGTAGATGAAGGGGCCACTCAAACTTATCAGAGAAGTTTCCTCTTGCTGTAAATGGTAATTAACACAGGAACCCATAACTGTACAGAGAGGAAGTAACTGTAGCATGTTCCGCCCTAAATAGGATGCCTACATCATAGCTGCCCAAATGGCTCAGGGGTCTATGTGGAAGAGGGGGCAGGAAGCTTGTAAGAGCCACAGGTGGTGGGTGACTCCAAGGAAACCTCTCCAGACATGATGGGACGATGCACAGGGACTGTGACAGCAGACCTGCATAGGCTCAGGCCAGACAAAACCCCAGCATGGAGAAGTCCTGCCTCTAACCAAGGAGTATGGGGTTGCTACTGGATAAGAGAAGTCAGTTCACACACACACACACACACACACACACACACGCACACACACACACACACACACACTCACAAAAAGTTGAGGATTTTCCCTTCTCCCTGAGAACTACACATTAAATGAGTAACAGAGCCAGCTCAGAAATCTATATCTCTTGAAATGGAAAAGGAGGAGGAGGAAGAAGAGGAGGAGGAAGAGGAGGAGGAAGAAGAGGAGGAGGAGGAAGAGGAGGAGGAAGAGGAAGAAGAGGAAGGGGAGGAAGAGGAGGAAGAGGAAGAGGAGGAGGGACAGGAGGACGAGGGGGAGGAAGAAGAGGAGGAGGAGGCATCAGAGGAAGTTAGGGGTCACCTTGATGTCCTTCCAGGTCCTCATTTTCCCCCTGAAGAAAGTAAGATTGAAAAAAAATCCTTGAAGGAAGGTAAATCATCAGTTCACAGTGCTGGGCCACAGGGCTGGGACAGGTGCAGGATGAGCTTAGGAGAGATGGCCGGAGAGAGAGGCATGTCTAACAGGAATAAGTCCACAGGAAGTTGAGCTCTTGACAAATCAGGACATAATCCAAGTACTCAATATGACCTGCAGTTCAGCCTCGAATCGTTTCTTGCTGTTATTCCCAAGTGAGTCTAACATCAGGGCACCAGCAGGTGCACGTGTGCAACGGGGTCTCTGCCGTCTTCCCAGATCCGACTGGGAAGACTGAGGAATAGGCTAAGGCATTATTTGCTTCCATGAGGCTTCTACACACATTTTTTCAGCAACTTTTAATTCACTACTTCAGTCAAAACCAAACAGAACTTTATGGGCAAAAATGAAAGAACATGACAGTCACAAGCAGCACTGTGAGTGGTGAGGGGAGCTGCCCCACGCCCAGGGCCTGCAGCTCAGGTGTCCTGTGGGTTCCTATCCCACAGGAAAATGGGGCAATGTGGCGATTTCCCACATATCAATGCAGAGATGCCCACAGCACACGGGAGATAAACAGACCACATAGGACTCAGCATGTTAGCAAATTCTGCTTCCAAGTGTGAATTAAAATGCAAACTGGACATTTGAGTTAATTTTTTTTTCAGACAAATAGATGTTTCTTAGGGTAGGGGGATAACTACGTGAAATAAAATTATCTTTAGATTTAATATAGGGGGCAAGTTAATTCCCCAAAGGGCCTACTTAATCTGTGCAGTAATCTTTTCTTTTTTAAAAGACAGTGTCTTTCTTAAACAGCTTAGACTGGCTCAAGCTCATTGTATAGCAGACATAGTCATAAACTCCTGATCTTCCCTCCTCTACCTCTCAGTGCTGGGATTGCAGGGGTGCTCCATGATGCCTAGCTATCAGCTTTCTCAGTGGTAGTGAACTGCTTAGTGAAATACTGCTTATTGACTGTTAATTTGCTCCTTCTGTCTGCTACCTCTGCACAATAAGCTACAGAAGCCGTTATAGGGAGGGAGGACTTTTGTAGGTCGTTGTGTATTCTGGTAGAAAAGAAAACAAAATTTCCCATCCTGGGAACACTGGAGGGTGATGGGAGAGGTAGATATCATTGTGGTCTTTTCTCAACATTATACTTTAAGATAACACTTCCCAAATCTGACCACATTGAAAGCAAGTCCCACTTTGTCCCCGGGGGGAAGAGGAATCCTGCAGCTGTATAGCACATCTTACTAAAGGATATTCTCCCATCACTAAACAAAAAAGCCGGGCTCATTGTTTAAACACAGAGAGCTGTTCAACTTTTCATCTGTTCATGCAGGACAGTAAAAATAAAGAGAGGCGACAGACGAGGACTCCACCCCATCGCCCCTGGGAAACTCCACACGTCCAAAGTCTAAGGCTCAGCCAGTTCTTGCTCCTCAGTCACCGCGTGCATGCCCTGTCACAGCAGCAGCAGTACGACCTCCCTTCCCTTTCCTTTCTGCTGATACTCAATGGGTGACCTACCCTGGCACACTTCTGCACGGGCACTGAATTATCAAACACATGGACCAAAAGGCCGGGCATAACAAAACAGCTTAGTCGCTAGCGAGTGGTAACCTTATGGGTTTCTTTAGTTTTTGTTTGTTTTTTAGATAGATTCTCTCTATGCAGCCCATCTAGGCATGCCTCATCCAGGATCCTCCTGTCTTTCTTCCTGAGACCTCAGATTACATTTAAGCCACTGAGCGTGACTTCATGCAGCAATTCTGAAGAACATTTTGATGAACCATTTGGCAGATGCATCCTGATGCATTTATTTTGGGGGTCTTTGAAACAAGAGCTTATATGAGAACACAGTGGGGCTCATGTCTGGAAATGATAGCATCAAGACTGGCAGCATGCAGATGGGAACCATGACGTCACAGAATCCCCAGGCTTAGCAGGATTCCAGAAAGTTCCCTAGGCCAGGATACAGGTACACAGAAATGCAAACATTGACTTGATTGCCTTTAGAACACAGTCTTCTAAGATTCTTTTAACGTTTTAAAAAATGTATTTAAAATTGGGTGTATAGGGGTGTGTCTGTGTGCATCTTCACGTATGAATTTGTGCGCCTGCGGAATAAAGGTGAGGATGTAGTTCCTCTGGAGTTTACGAACCAGTCAGTAGGGTTCTCGGAACCAAACCCAGATCCTCTGGAAGAGCAGGAGGTGCTCTTAACCACTGAGACATCTGCCCAGTTCCATAGTTTAGGTGGTTTTGTTTTGAGACAGGGTACAAATGTATACAATGTAGGGTGCCTGATCTCACAAGCCTGGCCTCTCTAATCCTCTCACAGTACTTACCTGGCTTCCCTCGGTTCAGCTCCACTGAATTGATCCTGTGATGTCTACCTCACATGAGCATGATACACACCAGAAGTCATGTGCTTGCCTCCTCCAGCCTAAAGCTCTGAATGCACACACCCCTTGGGTGGCCATAGGTGTCAACTCCAAGGCTGTAAAAGGAGTCTCTTGAGTTTTGCAGTTACCTACATATCCCTGTATGCTTAGTAACTCAGCAACTATTTCAGAGCTATCCATTTAGCACAATCTACTTACGTGGGAGTTAACTCATGTACTGGTTTAAAATACACAAAAGCTCTGTCAAGCCATCAGCTCAGGAGGCTCAGGGAACTAAAACCCAAGAGCTCCCTGCCAGACAGTGAACTATTTTCACTGAGACCCCCACTTTATGACCACCCCACAAATCCTATTAATTATGTGGTCCAGCCCACTTCCCCACTTGAAAGAGTTCACATCTGAATAAGCACAAACAGAGCACCACTAAGATTACTTTTGCTAGAAGAGTCAGTGATGGATGCAAAGACCTGACTTTGAACTCAGACAAGTCTTCCTTAAAATGGCTGCAGGATGGATGGTCAGCACACACATATGCCCAGAGCAGGTTTTCAGCATGCATGTAATTTGGCATGAGGCTTAATAAGTGAATTATTGCAATATTTCAATCTTTCGTTATCAGTGGTGTTAATGAAGTATCTCCAATACTTTTGAGGCAGTCATATTCAGTTCTGCCCTTCAAATCTGCACAGCCCAGAGAAAGAGCATCTACGAACACTTTCCATCTGCTGCTTACATGTATAAACCAAGTACAGGAGACTCTGATTCCATCCACTTATTCCCCCCCCCCCACATACACATCCCTTTTTTAAAGTGGTGCTGGGTTTGATCAGGCATATTGGGCAAGTGTCCTACCACTGAGCTACATTCTAGAGTTCTCCACCCCCTTAAATTTGTTGTTGTTGTGGTGGTGGTGGTTGTTTTGAGATACAGTCTTGATAAGTTGCCCAGGCTGGGCTTGAACTCACAATCCTGCTGCCTCTGTTCCCTAAGTAGAGTAGCTCAGATTACAGGCCTATACCACCAGGTCGAGCTGAAAATATTTGATGGTGGCCTATTTTTTTCTTTGTTGTTGTCCCTTTATGTGGGAAAGCGGGCAGCAGACTCACGAGTCCTAGTCGGTTGACTTCTGACCACCCATCTTTACATATTCATGGCTGCTATTCCTGTTCAGATTTCGTTCTGCATTTTTGAAAGTGCCTCCCTTTGTAAGCCAGCTTAGCCTTGAATGCAATATGCTTCTACTTTGGCCTCCCAAGTGCTAGGGATACAGTGTGAGCTGTTGTCCTTAGTCTAGTTTTTGGTTTATTTGTTCGTGGTTTGTTTTGTTTTTGTTTTTTCTTTAAATGTAATTGGTGTAAAGTTATTACAGATTGAAAGCAGGTGTTCTTATGGATTTCGACTCCAAGCTGTAATCCTGGTTGGAGAGAGACTCCCAGCATTCTCCCTTCCTTTCTTTGTGAGCACTTGGGCTCAGACTCAGTCAGACCCCTCACAAGTGTTGTACCCCAAACTATGCGCCCCCCACATCTTCCACCTCACATCTTTTAAATCAGAATTTCTTTAACTAGAGGTCTTTGCTGTAATCCTTCCCTCAGGGCCACTGCACCAGAAGCAGCAGCTAGAGAAGAACCAGGAGCTCTGAGTGAGTACAGGGCGGCAAGGGTTCAAAGAACCCCAGAATCTAGAGAATGTGACCAGAATCGCTAATATTCCTAAGTTTGTGGGTAATGCAATTGGTCTGTCTGGGTTTACTGACAGAGGGTTGACTAGGTTGTAGATCTTCACAGAACTTGGAGGGGACCCTTGACACCTATGGGAGAGATTACAAAGATGTATCCTTCTATGTGTCTATGACTGCTAAAATCTGAGTGTCGGTCCGTTTCTGAAGTTTCTTGGAGATGAATATTTAATTACTTACAAAAGTGTCACAGGAACCAAGGAGGAGCAGAGTGACACATGCAGCCAATTGAGCACTAAGCCAGTGTTATCCGACCAGTGTTGTTTGCTTCAGGTATAAAGTCATGGAGTCAGAAGTTTCGTTGAAACTTGACAAGCTTAATGCTCTATCTGGTTGGGAAGGAGGAATGTAAAGCAGGACATACACAAGAATTCACGATACCAGAGACAAGGAAGGAGACCCCAGCATCAGGTCAGGCTGTCTCCTAGCTGTGGAAAGGAAGCTCTGAGGATTTGGAAGACAGACTGAGAGGAGGCAATTGCTGACTGACTGATCACTATGCATTGAGCAAAGGACTATGGGATGCTTCCTATAATCATGTGTGATGAATAGCCTTATAAAATGACTATTTGTAGCTGTTTTATATGAGAGAAGGGAGGTATTCAGCCATTGGATCCTACGAACCCATCAAAATAACTGCCAGGGAGTGGCAGCACCGATATGTAAACACAGATAATAATGAAGCAAATTACATTTGCTTGGGCTGGAGGGAAGGTTTAGGGATAGGACATGTGTCTACCATATACAGGGAACTAAGTTTGACCCCTGAAATATCAAAAGAAAAAACCTCTTTATCATTGCTGCTGTGATACCTACCGTGAGCAAATGGTGACTGGAAGAGACAAGAAAATTGAGGGAAGCATTCAACAAGTCTGTCTTTTAAAATTATGTTGATGAGAAAAAATTCAATTTTTGATGTATGACAGTATTAGGATGGGGAAAGGGCAGGTTTAATTCTTTCCATAAAAGCACGCATTCCTAGCTTAGTGCTTCCATATAGGAAAGAAGATGCAGAAGCAATTTTATATTTTCTAGCAGCCACATGGGAAAAATAAAAATAAGAAAAATTTTTCTGAAATATATTTTCAACTAACTCAAAATATTATCAGTCCAACATGAAAGGAAAGCCATGTTAAAATCAATTTTACACAGTTTTTTAGTTCTACGTCTCTAAGTTTAGTGTGTAATGTATGCTGAGGGTGTGCGTGTGTCAATCTGGACTGTCCTTTCTTTGGGTGCTCAATAGCTGCATATGGCAGCTGGATACTATAAGAGACCAAGCAGGGAGAGAGAGTAAAGAAACCTATGGAATTGATTCACATTTCAGGATATGAATAATGAGAGTGAAAACCATGGATTGGGGCATATTCATAGAAAGATAGACGAGGGAAGTCTCCAAATGAGACATCTACTGAGGTCCATTCTAAACTATGCAGCACCCATAGGAGGTGAAGGGGAAATCCGTGGGACATCAACAGCCTGAGAGAGTGCTTAACCTTTTGTCTTCTACAACTATCCAAAGGCCAAGTGGATCCAGAGTTCTACAACCCAAGGCTCTACAAAGGCTTGAACCTCACAGAACATTAGACTCCAGAAAGACCCATGTACCTCCACTGAGCAACAGAGGAAAACCAGCTGCTTTCAGCATAGGCTAGTGGTCCAAAAACCCATGCCCATGTGTTCCAAAGTCCAGTAGCTTGGTGTGTCCATCTATTCAAGTATGCACACCTTTATGTTCATGTATGTTTGTGGGAAATGTACATGAGTAAGGAGGCTGAAAGTCAACCTTGGGTGTCATCCCCCAGGAGCTAGGTTTTGGAGATAGGGTCTCTCATTGGCCCAGAGTTTGCCTGATGAGTTGGTTGGCCAGTGAGTCCCAAGGGTCCACCTATCTCTGCCTCCCTAGTTCCAATTCCATTCTGTTGCTGTGATAAAATACTCTGACAAAAAGCAACTTAGAAAGGGTTTAGTGAGCTCATATTCCTAGGCCAAAGTAAAACATTGAGGGAAGTCGAGGCAAAACTCAAACATGAGCCTTAAATAGATACCATAAAGGAATGCTGTTTGCCAGCTGGCTTGCTTGAAGGCTCGTGCTTAGTTATCTTTCTTATACCACCCAGAACACCTGCCTAGGGGATGGTAATGCCCAGAGTGGGCTGGAGGTTTTTATATGTATTATAATCAAGACAGTTTCTCACATGCATGCCAATTTGATCTAGGCAATTCTGCAACCCAAGTTCTCTCTTCCCAGGTGACTATGTCAAGGTGAGAATAAATACCAAGTGGACAGCTTAGTAGGAATACCAGCTGTTTTATGTGAGTTCTGGGGATTGGACTCATACTTTTGTATCAATTTAGCTATCCCCACAGTCCTCAAGACTTTTTGAGTAAAAACATAATACTTCTACATGGAAAATTCCACATCATGAAAGTTTGTTTCATCCACAGAATTATTAAAAATATGATACAAAATGATCTTCATGACATGTGTGTAAAATTATGTATATGAAACATAAATGAATTTCATGTTGCCGGGCAGTGGTGGCGCACGCCTTTAATCCCAGCACTTGGGAGGCAGAGGCAGGCAGATTTCTGAGTTCGAGGCCAGCCTGGTCTACAGAGTGAGTTCCAGGACAGCCAGGGCTACATAGAGAAACCCTGTCTCGAAAAAAAAAAAAAAAAAAAAAAAAAAAAAGAATTTCATGTTGAAACATGGGTCCCCTTTCCCCATATAGCTCACTAGAGAAATATTCTATAATTTGAAAATGTGCCAAATCAGAAATACTTCTACCTACTTTGGAACTAAGCCCTTCAAGCTGCATTAACTTCCCCCTTATATAAGAAGTTTAGAAAGCAAACCAAAGCAAAAGGCCACCAGACCAGACCACCGGCTTGCCCTACACCTAAGGACAGGGTTCGGACCTTTGTATATATTTTGTACTTGACCCTGGATTTAACTCCTCATCTGAAGATCCAGCAGAAATTTCCAGAGTTGACGTTAGTATTAACAGAAGGTTGGAAGGAATACAAACAGGTACTATTTTAAAAGAACAGGAATTATAGAGTCATATTCTTGAAAACTTTAGCCACTGTGACCATGTGACCCTGTGTTACCTTAGTGTTTTTGAGTCACACCTGCCCTAATAGCTGAAGGACAGGATTACATCATTGTAATCCTTTGTGGATAACATAAAAACCTATATTTTAGTCATTTCATTTTTATCATGGAAATTAAATCTGGTAATCAGGAGAAACATTTTCTACACCTTTCACCCCAATTTTCAAATTATTTATATGATACTAGGTAGTCAAGAGAGATCTGAAAACTAATACACCAGTCTCCATAACATTTTTACAGTAGCTATGATTTTTATTCAATCTTTTCTATTTAGGCTACAAACATTATTTTCTCTCTCTCTCCATCCCCCTCTCTGTCTGTCTCTGTCTCTGTCTCTCTGTCTGTCTGTCTGTCTCTCTCTCTCTCTCTCTCTCTCTCTCTCTCTGTGTGTGTGTGTGTGCCAGCCCATGCATGCCATGGTATACACATGGAACTTAGAAGACAGCCCTGTGGATTCTCTCCTTCCACCTTGACATGAGTTTGAACTGAGGCCTTAGGTATTATTATTATTGTTGTTTTGTTGCTATCATTATTATTTCACCTTGCTCGCATCATTTTTAATTTTTAGATTGGGTCTCACTCTATGGTCCTGGCTAGCATTGAACTCATTATGTAGCTCCAGCTTGCCTTGAACTCATGATCCTGCTCCCTTGGGTTCCTGAATAATGGAATTACAGGCATTCAGAACGTGACATTCGGACATTTATTCATGTCCCAGCTTGTGGAAGCCAGGCAACCTTGGCCCTGAGCAGCTTCTGCAGGCCATGTCCTACACTTGGCCAGTCCACACTGCTCTTCTGAGCATCCCATGCATGCACGTTTGAGAATGACATCACTTTTGCAATTACCTTGATTCGGGGTATTTGGTGAGGGTGGCCAGGCTGCTGGTGTACATGTGGCCGCCCACATCGATGTGGACGGGTGCATTGGATTTGGTGAGCTGCGCTGGGGTTGGAATGCCTTGGTTGTTGAGTGGCGATGCCGGGGATCTAGTGATCAGAGGTCTTGACATATTGGGCCGACTGTCCTACAGAGAGAGAAGCACATTTAGATACGGTTTCTGTTGTTATTGTAGCTGGAAACAGATCATAAGAAATGAGTGAGTGCCAATGGTGATCAATTGCAATAAGATCTGGAAAATAGCAGGTTTTCTATGATTTATTAGCAAAACAAACCCTGCCACAGAGAGAAAGCAAACTTCATGTGCTCAGGATCCACTTCTGAGGACTCTCAGGGCTTGTTATACAAATGAATTTTCACATTATGCAAATAACAAGTGGCTTATGGGGAAATCCTATTCATTTCAAATGAAAAGACAATCAGTCTTAAAACAATACACACCCAAATAAAGTAATGTGTGGTTTATACTTGTCTGTGAAAACTTCCTCGTTGCTATGTACAAGGAAACTGGAGCAGATCTTTCACCATGGGTGTTCTGTAAGACGGTTTCCTACGGTTCTATTTTGTGAATCACTAAAGAGATTCACAGTTCTATCTGTCAGCCTTTCAAAGAGACACCACAGGTTTATCAGATCCCCAGTTCTCTTCCTTGGGATCTGTGACTCTAGAATGCTTCACACAACAGAACCCTCAAGTGATGAAAATGTGCTTGTGGATCACAGACAAGCCTCTTTGCTGTGCTCCTGACTTCTGAAGGATCAGGATTCCTGGGTGGGGATGAGACAGACGTGGCTACCTCAATGTGTAGTCAGCAGCAGCAGAAAGTATGACGTGAGCAAACAGACTAGGATGAGGGTAGCATGTGGCCGCACGAGAACATGTTCAAGGAACTGCATTCCCCAAAACAGAGAGGAGGCCAGTCATCCCAGGGTACAGTGTAGATGCTTAAACCCTGTGGGTCACTCCAACCACAGGCAGTTACGTCAAGTTTCTGGCACTCCGCACGGGGCAGCTATTTAGTCATCAATTTGATGACTCAATTGGTGATCAATTGAGGACAAAACTAAAAGAGCATTCTGTATGACTGACCACACACACCCACACACCCACACCCTCAAGTCTGTAATTTAGCCAGAGACTGTTTTCAAACACACTCACAACGGATGCCAAAAATGGTGCTGGACATACCAAGAGGATTCTGGAAAAAAAAAAAAAAAAAAAAGCCCAGTAGCGCCAGGAGAAAGCTACCCTCCCAAGAGCGTGGAAAAGTCGTGAGTGGGGACAAGACAAGCACCACTGCTCACCAGGACCCACCTGGAACCCTCGGGACAGAGAGATGGAGGGACAGGAAACTTCCGGTTTCCATCTGTGGCTGGGGACCTCAGCTTGGGCCACAGGGCTCCATAGCCAATTAGCACCGGGAGAAAGCTAGCCTCCCAGGCCCTGAGGACACAGAAACTGAGGGGGAAAAGTCAGGTACAGGAACCTTCTGGTTTCCATCTCTGGTGGGAGACCTGTGACTGGGCCAGAGGGTTCCATAGCCAAGTAGCTCTGGAAGAAAGTTACACTCCCAGGAGCGTGGAAAAACCATGAGTGGGGACAAGACAAGCACCACTGCTCACCGGAACCCGCCCGGAACCCGAGGGACAAAGAGACTGAGGTAAAGTCGGGGACAGGAAACTTCCAGTTTCCATCTGGGGCTGGGGACCTCAGCCTGGGCCACAGGGCTCCAGGAGAGAGCTGGTATCCCAGGAGTGCTGACACACCTTCGAACATAAGCAAAACCACCACTGCTGTTCAAACTCACTGGATCAAGAGGGACCCTTGCAGAGCCATCAGGACACAGGAACCAAGGGACAGCTGGGGACAAGATCCTTCTGGTTTCTGTCTGCACCCCAGTGCTGACCCTGTGCCACAGCTCTCCAAACCCAAACACCTCTCAGAGAGAGCTGGTCTTAAAGGAGTATTGATACAGAGGCCTGCAGGAGGGACAAACCACAGCCAGACAGGGTAAGATCAGCTAACATCAGAGTTAACAAGATGTCAAAAGGCAAGGGCAAGAACATAAGGAACAGAAACCAAGGCTACTTGGCAACATCAGAACCCAGCTCTCCCACCACAGCAAGCCCTGGATACCCCAACACACCAGAAAAGCAAGACTCAGATTTAAAATCATATCTCCTGATGATGATAGAAAACTTTAAGAAAGAAATTAACACCATTAAAGAAATACAAGAGAACAGAGGTAAACAACTAGAAGCCATTAAAGATGAAACACAGAAATCCATTAAAGAATTACAGGAAAACATAATCAACCAGACGAAGGAAATGAACAAAACTATCCAGGAGCTAAAAATAGAAATAGAAACAATAAAGAAATCACAAAAAGAGACAACCCTGGAGTTAGAAAACCTAGGAAAGAGTTCAGGAGTCATGGATGCAAGCATCACCAACAGAATATAAGAGATAGAAGAGAGAATCTCAGGAGCAGAAGATACCATAGATAACACTGACACAGCAGTAAAACAAAATACAAAATGCAAAAAGTTCCTAACGCAAAAAGCATCCATGAAATCCAGGACACAATGAGAAGACAGAACCTAAGGATAATAGGTATAAAAGAGAGTGAAGATTCCCAACTTAAAGGACCAGTAAATATCTTCAACAAAATTATAGAAGAAAACTTCCCTAACCTAAAGAAAGAGATGAACATAAATATACAAGAAGCTTACAGAACTCCAAACAGACTGGACCAGAAAAGAAATTCGTCCTGTCACATCATAGTGAAAACACCAAACACACAAAACAAA
>CM052715.1:4975096-4997891 GCA_028551405.1 Uromys caudimaculatus
AGGTAGAATTCCCTCATAGAGGTGGGGCAGGGGGAGGGGATAGGGGGTTTCCAAACAGGAGACCTAGAAAGGGGGAAACATTGGAAATGTAAATGAAGTATCAAAAAACAAAAATAAAAAAAATATCAACACTTAGTCATGCTGTTTACATATTTGGAAAGCAAAAAAAAAAAAAAGAAAGAAGAAAAAAACATGACTCTGATGGAGATTGTAGAAGGAAACTGTTCAGTCTTAAGCTTAACGTGCAACATGATAAAATACATGTTTGCAAAACGCCATTGGTTTCTTGGTCCTAGAGCAGCTTTGGGAACTACCTGGAGCTCAAGTCGTAGACCTCTTAATGTTAAGTGTTCAGCACAAGTCCAAGTGAGACTTCGACTGGGCCTGCATCCCCAGGCAGCCACTATGAACAGGGGGGTGATGGCGCCTTTCAGAAAAGGTTTACCATCTGTGTGGTGCTCTTCTGCATGGTACATGAAACAGAGCCCAGAAACTGTCACTTGCAGAGAGCTCATTTTTCAGCTCCTAAATCAGGTGGCAAATTCATGGGTACTCACTGGAGTATTCTCTACTGTATTTTTCAATAATGCAAAATAGAAATTAAGAAGACAAAAGAGTGCTTGGAACACATAAGGAAAAGGGCCTGAGAGGGTTATTAGGCAGGGGGAAAACCTAAATAAAATCGCAGATGGCAGAACATAGTAAGGGTAAAAAGTGCCAGAAGTAGCAACTGCAGTTCCGGGAGACAGAAAACATACTTTACCCTTAAAAGTGATCAAGGCCTGTGGAGATACAGTAAATAAACTGCTAGCTGTGTAAGTATGAGGAATTCCATTAGAATTCACACACAGTCTGGCCTAGTAGCGCGAGACTGTAATCCCCGAGTTCCTACTGTCCACTGAAGAGGGAAGCAGGAGACTACCAGGAAGATTTTCAGCCAGCCAGCCTGGTGTATGAACCAATCAACAAAGGACTCATCTTTGGTAGCATTACTGTTGCTGCGATGAAACACCTTGACCAAAAGCAAGGTGGCAAGGAAAGGGTTTGTTTGGCTTACACATAGTCCATGATGAAGGAAGTCAGGACAGGAACTCACACAGGGCAGGAACCTGGAGGCAGGCACTGACACAGAGGACATGGAAGAGTGCTGCTTGTGGGCTTGCTCACCATGGCTTTCTCAGCATGCTTTCTTGTCGTACACAGAACCACCAGTCCACAAAGGGCAAAGCACCCCACCCCCATCAATTACTAATTTTTAAAAAATGCTTTATAGGTTTGCCTGCAGCCCAGTCTTATGGAGACATTTTCTCAGGTGAGGCTCCCTCTTCTCAGATGACTTTAGCTTGTGTCAGGTTGACATAAAGCTCTCCAGCACAGCCAGCCCTTGTTAACTTGACACATGACACATCACTGTTAACCACAGCCTTTCCTGTTCCTGTTTACCCACAAGATTGCACATTAATACTGACATCACAATGTAAAACATTTTCAAACTTAAAAAGTCCCATAAGCCATACAAATTCAAACACTTAAAAAATTCAATGTCTTTTAAAAATCCAAGCTTTTTAATTGTGGGCCCCTGTAAAATAAAAATAAATAAGAAACCAAGTTAAATATATTTTTTTTTCAGGAGGGAAGAACCAGGGCACAGTCACAATCAAAGCACAATCAAATTCCAACTGTGCGAACAATTCAATGTCCAATGTCTGGGATCCACTCCCGGTTTTCTGAGCTCCTCTCAAGGGCTTGGACCACTTCTCCGGCTCTGCCCTCAGCAGTACACACAGCTTGTTCTGGGCTCTGGCTGGCTGCGTGCACTCCACTGCTGCTGCTGGTGGTGGTCATCCCATGGTTTCTCTACAATGCTGGGGTCTCTTGCTGCAGCTAGGCTGCACTTTCACCAATAGCCTCTCCTGGGCTCTCCTCAGGGACCTCAGCCCTGCCACACACTGCCAGGCCTCAACTATTCTCCAGGACCCTTTCATGCCTTCAAGTCCTGTACCATCTGGGTGACTCTTTCACTACCAAGTTCAGCTGCCTGCAGGAGGTACAACCTTACCCACCTCTGGAACACAGCATCTGTGTGTGTGACCCTAAGGAAACACTTCCCAGAAGACTTCACAGCAATGCCAGTCTCTTCTTAATCACAGCTGATTATTCAGTCCCAGTTAACCAGCATCCATCGTCCCAGGAAAGCAAAGGTTTTATGTTAGTGGTTCTGGTCTTATGTTAATCATAGCTGATTCTTCAGCTCCAACTCAACAGATAATCACAGATTCTTCACACAAATGGTTTGGTAGAGTCTTTGCTTCCCTCTGAACCTTCACAAGCCAGGCCTCCATTGTCTACAGTGATCTCAACATTCTTATCTTCCAAGATCCTTCATAACAGTTCTCAGAGCTCTCAACACTCAATGGCTCTTCTAGCCCAAAGTTCCAAAGTCCTTCCATAGTCCTCCCCACAACAGCACGGTCACTTCTGTCAGAGCAGTGCCCCGCCATCCTGGTACCAGTTTCTGTCTTAGTATTGCTATTGCTCTGATGAAACATCATGACCAAAAGCAGGCTGAGGAGGACAGTGTTTATTTTCTTTATATTTCTACATTGTGTAAAGGAAGTCACAGCAGGAACCTGAAAGCAGGAATTGATGCAGAGGCCATGGAGAAAGAACACAGGACCACCAGCCCAGGGGAGGCCCCACCCACAATGGGCTGGACCTTCCCACATTAATTACTAATTAAGAAAATGCCTTACAGGCTTGCCTGCAGCCCAATCTTATGGACACATCTTCTCAATTAAGGTTCCTTCTTCTCCTATTCCTATACCCTGTGTCCAGCTGACATAAACCTAGCCAGCACAGGGACCTTGCCTCAAAGAAGGCTGAAGGTAGAGGACTAAGTCCCCAGTTGCCCTCTGATTTCCACATGCATGCTGTGACTTGCACACATTCCCAGACTCACATGTGCAGGTATCATACCCCCCCACACACACACACAACACCCACGCCTCACAAAGCAGTAAGAAACCACTTTTGAGAGATACCTATTATGTGACTTCCTATTAGAAAGTGATTCCCTGCTGGCTACACGCACACACACACACACACACACACACACACACACTCACACTCATACACACTCACACACACACACACACTCTCACACACACACTCACACTCACACACACACACACACACTCTCACACACACACACTACACTACACACACACTCACACACACTACACTACACACACTCACACACACACACACTCACACACACTCTCGCACACACACTCACACTCTCACACACACACACTACACTACACACACACTCACACACACTACACTACACACACTCACACACTCACACACACACTCACACACACACTCTCACACACACACACACTCACACTCTCACACACACACACACGCTCGCATACACGCACTACACTACACACACACACACTACACTACACACACACACACACACTCACACACACACACACTCACACACACACTCTCACACACACACTACACTACACACACATACTACACTACACACACACTCACACACTCTCACACACACACTACACTACACACACACACACACTCTCACACACACACTACACACACACACACTCACATACACACTACACTACACTACACACACACACTACACTACACACACACACTACACTACACACACACACACACACACACGCTCGCACGCACTTGCACTCGCACACCTGTTACAATTCAGATCACCACAGCACTGCAGAGTCTGTAATAGTTTTCAATTGGACACATTCTATAGCCTGCCTGAGGGTGCTCAGGCGGAAATGAACAGATTAGCAGGGTTAATTCTGTAGTTAGACTGGAACCCCAATCAGCACAGCTCTGACACTGCCAGGTCTCCATAGAAGAAGGAGAAATTCAAAGCATAACTGATTGGTGAAGGATCCCAGGCTTCTCCAGGTTTCTACCATTTACACTGTAAATCACAAATGGGTGACTGCTGCTAAGTTTAAAATCAAACCAGCATTTCCTCAGCTGGGCATGGGCTGGGGGCAGGGCTTAGTCCTAAAGGGTAAGGATTAGAATTGGTCTTCTGAACCTTCCTGGGTTTTCCCCTAGACTCTTGCCCCATCCCAATGCATCTTGGGTCCAGCACCCGCCCCCTTAGATAAGATCTGTAAATGTTTTCTTTTGTATTCTCATTCATGTGCATGTGTGCGAGTGTGCATGTGTGTGCAAATGCATGTAGAAGCCAGAGGCCACCCTGGGGTGCCATTCTGAGGACATCTTACACTTTGCTTTTTGAGATGAACTCTCTCATGCTTTTGGAACTTGCCGGGTAGGCTTGCTGACCAGGCCCAGCCAGGCAAGGATGAGCCCTAGGGCTGTACGGATCAGTTCTTTTCTCATGTGGGCTCTGGGGATTCAAAGTTGGGTCCTCAGGCTTGCAAGTACTTTACTCACGGAGTCACGTCCCCAGCTCCCAGCGAGATCCAAGGCAGAGGCGGCCAGAGACAGAGTGGATGCTTCCTCCTCTTTATGTAGACACTGAATACTTAGAACTGATGTTACCTGCCACATAACAGCTGCCTCCCCAGAAACCTAAAGATGAAGTCAGGGCATGGAAGCATGTTCTGAAAGCTGATCACGCAGAAAACTGTTTCCAAAACCACCTTTCTGAAGCTGGGACTCTCTAAGCTATGCAGTTATTGTTCTGTCCTGTGGCCTACAGCCCCTTCCTTCCTTCCTTGATATTAATTGACACCACCTAAGTGTCAGGGACGGTCCCAGGTGCTAGACAATGACAATACAGTGAAGTCTGAGAAAGGCTAGGCTTGGACTGTGGGTCTCTGGGAGAAAGCAGAAAATGACCGTGACTAGGAACAAGAAGGCAAGATGACATAGTAGCACCATGGAGAATCACTTACCCGTGGCAGGGGCTTGGGAGGGACTCGGGAAGTTCCAGGAGACAGCATTAGCTGAGCCCCAGTGTATAAGATATGGGCGAGCACTGGCTCCATAGCAGGAGAGCGCCATAGAGCCTCACTGAGGTCCCAGAGAGGGAAAGGGACAACTAGAAGTTGCAATTTAAGTACACCAGAGGTTTCCACCGCTGACGTTCTCATCCTTCAAAACATTTCAACAAAGCATCCTGATGCCCGGAAATGGGGTGAGGGAGAGGCAAGGAGCTAATAGTTTATACTCTCTGGACTTGATGGACCCGTCTGTAGCAGTGGGAATATTGCTCACTGTGGAACCCGGCGGCCATAGCTGGCATCTGAGGTTTGTCCTGTACCGTGGAGGGAATGGATAATTATTTATTGGTTGTTGTAGAGACTGGATCTCATACAGCTCAGGCTGACCTTGAACTCACTCTGTAGCAACATCTGGGCTTGAACTCCTGATCTTCCAGCCTCAGCCTCCTGAGTTGTTAATCACCCTGCCCAGCTTCTGAAGTTTTAATTGTAATGCACTTGAATTCGTTTGAATCTTATTTTAAATAGCCCCTGTGGGCAGTGGCTATCATTCTTGGGTGATAGAATATCATGGGCTTGACTTTTTTCTTCACTACATTGGAAGAGCAACTCATGACAAATCTAAAGTTTTCACCACAGGTAGAGATGTGAGTGCGTCTTCGGGCTGGCTGCTGTTCTGTATTGTGCTTTGGCTTGGGGTTTCTGGGTTGGCTTCTGTTTGTCTTTGCTTTTGAGACCAGGCTCTATGTAACATGTAGCCCTGAGTGAGCTGGGAACTCAAGGTCTCCCAAGCAGGGGAAACTTTAGGCTGAACCCAGGAGTACAAGGCCCCAGCACAGAGTCATTCTCATTCTTCCCAGTGGCATTTCTGCCTTCTTTATTGACATTATGACAGAAAAAGAAGAAAGAAAAGGAAAACTATGTAATGAGAGAAAATGAGGGAAGAGTGAGCCTTCTGGATTGGACAGATGGTCATCAGACACACAAGAGCACATGCTGTGTGTCTGTCCACCTCGGGAAGCAACAAGCAGACAGGCAGGATGACTCTGCAAAGACAGAGGTTGGAATGCTGGCGGTCTCAGGAGGCCATTCTCTGGGAACAGAGGGGAGAGCTAGAAAATCTTTGTTAATCTGGGTGTGGCACAGGTACACCTAAGATATATGCCTATTCAATATTTTGCTCTTTATTCTAAACTCTAGTTAAATGCACTAAATTAAACCAAAGATAATCTCTAAAGAAACCTACTGTACTCAAAACTCTCTTGATCAAATACTTATATTTCAGTGAAATGCTTCCTAAAAACCAAACCAACCAGACAATCAACAAATGATGGAGATGTAGCTCAGGAACGGAGCACCAGTCACCATGGGGGAGGCCTGGAGGTCCATTCCTAATGGGGGGGGGGGAGGGTAAACAGGTATTTATTATTTCCTTTCACAGAATTTGCTAAATCTAACTGAAACACTCTGGCAAGAAGCAGCCCTCTGGGACTGTTTCTAGTTCTCCCTTGCCCATATCTGGCCCACACGGATTTCCCAGACTGTCAGTCAGTTTATCTCTACATGACATCTCCCTGCCACCTCCCTCCCTGCCTCCCAGTCCCTCAAACACCATCTCACCTCCCCAGCACTGGTTTGGGGGAAGTAGAATCCTTCGAGGGATTTCACTTCAGGCATCTTCCCAGAGAAGATAATGAGGAATTTGTCTCTTCAGTCTAACCTGGCTGTGTGCGGTTCAAACAGGAGCCCTGGGGCACTGCCTCAAACAAACGTGCTGAAGTTTAAACCGAAAGTTTTAATGACTTTATCAGTAAAGAATGCACGCCCCTGTCACGTCCTGCTCGCTTTCAAGTTGGACTCTATCAGCTTGTTCACTGGGGAAGGAGATTGTCTTCCCAAGGACAGCTCCAGAGAGACATGTGCAGGGAAAACATACTTGCTTTATTTTATATTTTAATTTATAGTGTTCAATAAGAGTGGGAAAGAAATCTAATATACATCAGAACCTTTCCAGCAGTTTCTACTAAGATGCATAAATCAATCTGCCTCTCTGTCTCTCCCTCCCTAGTTGTCTTCCTCCCTCCTTCCTGCCCCTCTCTCACACACTTCTAACCACACACACACACACACACACACACACACACACACACACACTCACAATACACTTAAACACATACACACATCTAACCACACACACACACACAGTTAACCACATACACACACAATCACATACATACATCTAAGCATACACACACAACCACATACATACATCTAACTACACACATACCCCTAACACACACACACACACACACACAACCACATACACACATCTAACCACACACACACAACCACATACACACATCTAACCACACACACACACAACCACATACACACATCTAAGCATATACATACAACCACATACACACTAAACACACACACACACACACCTAACACACACTCACAACCACATACACACATCTAACCACACACACCCCCCTAACACACACACACACACACAACCACATACACACATCTAACCACACACACACACACACACACGCACACACACACACACACAACCACATACACACATCTAAACACACACACACACTCCTAACACACACACCTCTAATCACATACTCATACACATACACCTAACTACATGCCACACCTGAACACACACACACACATGCACACACACACACACACACACACACACACACCCCTAACCTCTATATTGTATGTATGGCAGGCCCGGAGAAAGTGGTATTCCAACTCCCTTCTTTCAGACATCCTGACAGACATTCATAGCTTGCAAACTCCAACCAAAGCCTCATAGGCCAGGACCTGCTCTCTGTGATGGAAATGTGTGCTGGACTTGGGCGCGTTACTTCAGGAATGGCGCAGTTCTATTGGACTCACAATGATTCCTGTTAAAACCACCACTTTGCCTGGCATTGTTCTTCAATCCTATAGCAGGCTTCTCAAACAGCCTCAGTGAACTGAAGGATGCCTCCTGACTCTCGTTCTCTCAAGCTCTGTTATCAGGCATTTCTTATCTGCCAAGCTCTGCTTTCTACTGGCTTTAAATAAATATCAGAATGAGCTTGAGCCCAAAGAAACAACAACAACAACAACAACAACAACAACCCCTCTTCACTGATTGTCACGTAAGTTTTTTAAAAAGGTCAACAAGCGCCAGAGTGCTTCAAATTTGATGATTAGTGCATTCGTCTACTTAGAGGACAGTTTCTGTCAGTCTCCACCACATGGAAGATAATGTGGAAGTAGTTCCCCCAAATTTTCTCAGCATCCAAATTTCATGTAAAAAAAAAAAAAAACAACTCCCATTTACATAGGCTCCTGCAAATACATACAGCTCATTTTATTATTTAAGATTTTATTTTTATTTTTAATTGTGTGCGAGTGTGCATGTGTGCGTGTGTGCATGTGTGTGTGTATGTGTGTGTGTGTGAGCACGCATGTGAGTATAGAGCTTGTGAAGAGTCCCCATTCCTGAAGTAACGCACCCAAGTCCAGCACACATTTCCATCACAGAGAGCAGGTCCTGGCCTATGAGGCTTTGGTTGGAGCCTGCAAGCTATGAATGTCTGTCAGGATGTCTGAAAGAAGGAAGTCGGAATACGGACAGCGGCCTTCCCAGGGCATGTCATACATAGGAGCTGAAACTTCTGGAGCTGAAGTTACAGGTGGTGTGGATGTTAGGAACTGAACTTGGGTTGTCTGCAAGAACAGACTGCACTCTTAGCTGCTGACAGTGTCTCCAGCCCCACCCTGAGCCTGTTTAGTCTGATTTCACACACTGCAAGAATCTCAGGATTGCTTTTGTAACTCATTTCCAGCACCACCACCACTTGGAAGTCAAAGCCCAGAGCAGTGTAACTAGAAAGTCAAAGCCCAGAGCAGTGTGACTAGAAAGTCAAAGCCCAGACCAGTGTGACTAGAAAGTGTGGAATATAATTGGACATCCTTCCACCCCCAAATTGTAACGGATCACACTATTTTTAAGACCATCTTCAAAACTTCATATGTCTGGCAAAGTTCCACATATAGGGTATATTTAGTGTGAAGAGAAAGAACCTACATGTCTGGAATCTGAGGACCTGGGATAGGCTCAGTGTCGTTCATGCTTTTCATGATCCTGGGGAAATCACCAAACCATTTGCTTCTAGCTGCATTTCTGAGATCAACAGAGATAAACCTTCCAACCTTCAGAGAAGGAGCTCAGTGAGGATGGCAGGAGGAGCTGTGCATAGGAGCCCATGCCTGCAAGCCCAGCACTGGGAAGGCTGAAGCAGGAGGTTTGCTCCAAGCCCAAGGCTAGTGTGAGGCCAGGGTGGATTACTGAATGAAACTCTCTCTCTCTCTCTCTCTCTCTCTCTCTCTCTCTCTCTCTCTCTCTCTCTCTCTCTCTGTGTGTGTGTGTGTGTGTGTGAGAGAGAGAGAGAGAGAGAGAGAGAGAGAGAGAGAGAGAGAGAGAGAGTTGGAGAGGTAGCTCAGTGCTTCACTAACTTTGGTAAAGTCTTGAATCTCTCTTTATCACTGCAGTCAGCTGGGTGTGGCTGCACACACCTGTAACTCAGCACTCAGAAGCTAGATGCAGGAGGATCAAGGTCATCATCAGCTACATAGTGAGTTAGAGGCCAGACTGGGCTCCATGAGATCATGTCTCAAAAAACTGAACCATGACAGAAGATGAGAGAGGGCATCTGAAGGGGCACAGTGGGCACTTTGCATAGAGAAGGGACAAATGGCAGTGCCAGCACTTTCCATATCTCGGATTACACCCCGAGAGAGTCAAAAGAAGGTGAAAAGTATTGTGTACAATCTGTCCTGGGCAAATACAGATGTCTTTTCTCCTCCCCACTCCTTAAACGATATTGTAGAGCAACCAGTCACATAGTGCTTACACTGTATTAAGGACAGTACGAAATTTTAAGTCTGTAAGAAGATGCATAGGGCTCCCTGAAGACACCGTATCATTTTCCAGGTGGAGGGACTCTGTCTTTCTTTCCCGCTGCACACACACAATGAACATGGCAGAGCAGCAATCTAGCTGCCTGGAGCCTTCTGCAGACCCAGCCAAAAGGAACGCCTCTGAGGCAGAGTACAGGGAAAAGACTGTAGCACTGAGTGTGCATCAGCCTGTAGAGGAAGGGGAAGCAGGACTGAGCACACACTTACAAACTGCAGAGAGTGGGGCCACAATGGAGCCGGCATTGCAGGCTCCTGGAGAGAAACGGCCCTGACACTACGTTTTTCTTTTCAGAATAAAATCTTAATTTCACTGAAAGAAACGAATGAAAAACATGGTGCGCTTCAAAGTTTTCTTTAGTGACCTCTAGCTCATGGCACAAGTGTGTGGTTCCCTGTAGCCCATGAGACCAGTGTGTGGCTCCCTCTAGTCCATTACATGAGGGTGCGGGTCCCTCTAACTCGTTACGGGAGTATGCAGTTCTTCCGTAAGCTGAGGCCATGACATGATGCCCGTCTTGTGGTCAGGATGAGGGTCACGGCTATTTAGGCATGACAATGCACAGGCTTTCTAGTAGATATGGAGCAAGTGCCCGCAATGCGCCTCTCTTTTTTCCCTTTGGAATAATGAAATATGTATCTAAAAAGCTCCATTGTCAAATTACCACGCTGGAACCATGAAAAGAATGCCCAATAGTTCTTTTTTTTTTCCAGAAGGAAAATGAACTTGAGAAAAAAAACCAACATATTGATGAACTTATGTTGTTAAGTAGTTTTAAAATTAGGTTGCATATATGTAATATATTTAAAATACAGAGTTTGAATGTATAGCTCTATCTTGCACATTAATTCTTAACAAATACAAATGTAGCACTAACGTGGCAGAATGGGCCATGAGACAATAGTTTTAGAGGAAAAGGCTGTCTTGTTTGTTTGTTTGTTTGTTTAAAGAATATGAACAACAAAAGCCCAGAAATTATTACATCAAACATTAGCAGTTTGGGAGTAGATGCTGATGTTACAAGCCTTTTAAAAAGTATATTATGTATGTGTGCGCATGTTCATAAATGCAGATGCATGTGTGAGGACATATGACCTTATACACACACACACACACACACACACACACACACACACACAGAGACACACACACATGTGTTGGAGGCCAGAGCCAGGGCACCCTTCCTCAGGTGTACTCTCTCTATATATTTTTTTCAGACACTTTTCCCAGGCCTAAAACTCACCGAGTAGGTGAAGATTGGCTGGCCAGGACCCTGCCCATTTCCATTTTCCCAACAGCGAGGTTGTAAGAGAATGCACGTAGATTTTTAAACAAGAGATCCAGGGATTAAATTCAGGCCTCACACTTGGAATGCACTCACTATACTGACTAAGCTACCTGTGGGTCTCTTTAAAATATTGATATTACAAGAAAATTAACAGTTATCACTTCTGAAATTTTTTTTTTAAATCTTATTTCTAAAAAGAAGTCAGGATGCTATTTCTCTGTGACATCGTTTGGGAAGGCTATCAGCACGTGCTGCAGCCTACCTTCACAATAGAGATTCTAACAGTGTAGAAAGCACTGGAAGATGAAACTCAGAAATGGACCTAACTCCAGGAAACTGCTTTCTCCCCTTTCTTTTCTTGCCAGCAAGGAAATGTGCAGAACGGAAAATCAAACAGGCCTCAGGTCATGGTAAGCTCATATCCAGCAAACACAGGGGCCTATTTAGTTTGATCCTGAAGGCCGGAGGCAAAACTCATGGTGCCCCACCCTCTTGAGGCCAATCTTGCTGTCTGTTCTATCTTCCCAGATGCCTGCCTTTCAGACTCTAAGACCCAGGAAGGGCAGAATGATTGAGGCCGAAGGTCAGACAAAAAAAAGCTCCTGGGGGTCAGGGCTCTGTAAGTCTCAGAAGGAAGATGTGCCTAGCGACAAGGGTTTAGCTGTGGCACAGTGTGGAACAGAGGGCCTTCTAGGCTGAAACCAGAACCCGCTGTGAGATGTTAAGCGTTATCGTCATTTGGAAGAGAAGGAAGTTGACTCTGAGGTCAAGTAGCTTAGCCTATAATTACCTAGTAATGAATCTACTGTGATATTTTACACGATGCCCTTTGTGTAGCGAGATAAGGTTGCCACTCTATTACCCATGTGCTGCGACTTTCCCAGAAGAGGTGGATCTGCCATTTGTACCATCTGTATTCTTTCTCTTAGTCTGTTAGGGAGGACTGTAGCAAGCACAGGGATGGCTACTGGTCACAGAGGAGGCAGGAGCCGGCTGGTTCAGGCAGCGGACACCCCTTTTCCTCCATGGTCTCTTTTCTCTTCCACAGGAAAGTGACACCCTTTTTTACCCCCAATTCCTGGTTCTGTGGGCCAAATCTACCTCTAAATAGACCCAGAAGTGACTGCTTGTTATACCCATAAAAACTCTTCGTCCAGGGAATGGGGAGATGGCTCCGCAGACAGTATTTACCTTGAGAGCATGGGGCCCATGAGCTATCCCCTAGGTCCCACACAAAGTCTGGGCTCGTAGCGAGTGCTTGCAATGCTGGTTCTGAGGAGGATCAGGCAGATAGATCCCTGAGGCTCACTGGCCAGCCACCTTAGCATACCTGGCAAAGTCCATGCTGGTGAGAGACCCTGTCTCAAAAAAACAAGGCAGATAATATCTGAGGAATGGTTCCCAAATATATCTTCTCTGGAATGCATAATGTCTCAAAGGAGGTGGGTGGCATTCCTGAGGTGAGAATCTAAGTTGCCTAGACACACACACACACACACACACACACACAGACACACACACAGACACATGGTGGTGGGGGGGAGAACACTGCCACGGCCTCCGCTTCCTCCTCCTCCTCCTCCTCCTCTTCCTCCTCCACCACCGCCACCACTACCACCACCACTACCACCATACCTTGTCCAGTAGATATCAAAAGTTAAATGAATTTCCTCAATCCTTAACTCAGTCTCTAAGAACCCCTAACCCCTGCTAGATTTTTAATTGCCCAGTTGCTTGCTCTATCTGCATTAAAGGAATAAAACTTAAGACACACAAATTTATGTATTCATTAAAATTTTACTGCCTTATTCATTCAGAAATCGCTTGCTGGTTACTGCGTTTGGCACCAGGCTAAGACACTGTGGCCATCAGCTCCTCGGGAAGTTGAGAATTCACTTGAACAATGGCTACATGCTCATAAATTCTTGGTGACAATGAATATAAATACAAATATAAAATCCTTTTAAGTTGTCAAGCTTTATATCAGGTGTGTCCAACCTTCTGACACAGCACTGTCATCACCAAATATGTCTGGTTACATTCACAGCTATGCTGGGATCCATGTGGCCCATGGCCCACCGTGGGACATGCCTACTATGAGGACTGTGTCCAGATGCCCTTACCTGGGTCCCTTTGAAGGTGACTATGCTTTGGTGTAGAGAAGAATGCACGTTGCTTAGTTTCATAAATCTAGGGCATGTCATTTTAAAATATGGCATACCTATATTTAGTATTTCCACATCCCAAGAATCTTCTGACTTGACCCAATTACTTCCTTGATTCTTGTGTTTTGTTTTATGCGTGCATTGGGTTGTGTGTATATGTGTGTTTGTGTATGTAGATGCATAAGTATGTGGTTGTGTATGTGCATGAGTGTGCAGGTGTGTGTGTGTGTGTGTGTGTGTGTGTGTGTGTGTGTGTGTGTGTGTGTATAGGTCAGAAGGCATTCTCTGAGATAACATGCCTATACCACCATGCCCATACCTCCTTATGTGTGTCCTGGGAATTGAATTCAGCTCTTCATGCCTGTTAGGCAAGCATGTAGACAACTGAGCCATATGCCCAGCTCCCAGTTACCTTAGAAAGAGGAAGCCTAGTTGGTGCCTCTAGTGGTGCAGATGTTGATAAAGATTCCTAAACTCAGAACTCTTTTCTGAGGACACAAGAGGAAGCAGCTAAGTGTCGGCCTAATCCCTGTCACCATTGCTTCATATGGCCTGGCTGGTTAGTGTCTCTTACTTCAGTCCCCCTTTATAACACGTACATGCAGTCAGAACAGATGGTCTCAGATGCTCTTTTCCAGTTCTGAATTTTCACTACTCTATAATCTTAAAAAAAACAAAACAAAACAAAACTTTGAGACTTGAACATCTTAAGAAAGTGTGTGTTTAGGAGGTCAGCATGAGATTTCTAAATTCCTTTGCAAGAATGGAGAATTGGCATCAAATGAAAGGCACTCCCAAAATAGCACAAGCAGAAAAAGCCAACTCAGAAAGAATGCTCGGCAACCACACTATGTTCTCCAGCTGATGGGCGAGAGTAAATTTTAGTCACTATTACTTTGTATTTGCTTTCACTTGCTGGTGGAACAGCTAACAAGACATAGTGTTTGATGGGCAAAACGCCTGCTTTGGAAAGGCTTCTCTAGGTAGCCTTGTATTAGAGTATTGTTTGTATACATCATGCATTGCTCTAAAATCTCAGAGTGTGGGTGAGATCCCAGCACTTGGGGAGCTGAGGCAGGAGGTTTATGAGTTTGGAGACCAAGCTGGGCTACTTAGTGAAACCCTGTCTCAAATAAAACATGGAGCGATCTGTGTGCTTACGTGTGCAGTGCATGTATGTGTGCACATGTTGTTGAAGCCAGAGTGCTATCAGATGTCTTCATCAATTGCTCTCTACCTCAGAGCTTGAAACAGGCTCGCCCACTGAGCCTTTGGCTAGTCCTAGGGGTCCTCCTGCTTTTGACTCCCTAGTGCCACATGCTCAGCTTTTACATGGAGCCTGGGGATTAGAACTCAGGTCTTCATGCTCATGTGGCAAGCATTGTACTGAGTGAGCCATTTCCCTAGGCCCAAGGCTGTCTTAAAGGAGTTTCTGTGAAATTCTTCAGCAAAACACAAAAAAATCTGCTTTAGTAATACAAAGTATATTTTATAAAATAAAGTAAGGGTTCCCTGTAAGCAGTCAGCATTTGTCTTTCCAAGTGATCTCACGGGTGATAAAAACAGGGAAGTGAGCCTTTGAGGGGTGCCTTAATGTTCACACACTAGATCCAATGGGCTATGTGTCCAGTCGGTAGGCATGCCTGAATCCTTGTGCTTTGCCAAAATTCTTCTCCTAGGAGGCATCTGGTGCTTCCTGGGATCCTTGCTCTCAGATGACACAGGCTTATTTTCACCTGCTTGCTTGGGTCATCCTGGGTCATCCTAATTCTGAGCGGCTCGTCTCCAAATGGGACCTGGCATTGAGCAGACATGGAAGTGAAGGAATGGGCTTCTCCTTGTGCTGTGGTGGGGACAGATCTGCAACAGCGAGGTGACTGTAAGGCTCAACAGTGCTCACTACAGAGCTGCTGGTGTCAGGAGAGGAGACTCATTTCTAGAGATCAATTTTGAGAGGACAGTGGTCTCTGGGACTCTGGCTTGGGAGATAGTGTTGAATGCACGTAGAGGTTAGAGAAAGGGACATGATGAAGTCATCCTTGGCCCTCGGCACTTTCTGAGCTATTCTTTTACAAGTTTCACACTGAACAGGAGACATCTGTGTTCTGGGGGACATTTCTTAAAATAAACATCAAAATGATTTAAAAAACGAACCAACTTTTTTTCTTTTTTCTGGAGCCAGGGTCTCTCGGAACCAGGCTAGCTTGGCTTCCTCTGGAACTGTATATGACCGTAAACTCTAGACTCTGCAAGCCTTTACCTACTAAGCACTGGGTCTATTGAGGGCTACAGGCATGTGCCACTGCCCCTGAAAAAACTGTTTTTAAAGGTCAACCTGATGGGGAAGAAAACTTTGCTGTGAAAATGAAACTACCATGCCTTCTATTTACACGCTGACTTATCGGAGCAGTTGTTTATAAGATCCAAGAACCTCAAAGACTTTGAATAGCCATTCGACCTTTATGCCATTAGGGGATAGAGAGATGGGAAGGTCATTTACAGAAAAGGAACAGCAAGACAGCCATCTGTAGACTGGGCGCTGCAGGCCAGCATCAGCTGCTGATTTAAAGTCAGAAGCTCAAGGGCTTCCATCTGAGACATGCTGTCTCTATTGGGGTCGAGGTGGTGGTATCTGGCCCACCAGAGCCTGGACAGCACTTCCATTTGTACACACTAGAGAGCCTTAACACTCAAGATAACAGAATGTGAAGTCTTTCTTAGTCGCTGTAAAAGCTCCAGCTATGTTTTATGACCTGGTTATTTAGTCAGTCGCAAGCTAGTAAAAAATGTCAAGATGGTGGGACAGTGCGGTGGTTAAATGTGATTTGTTTGAGGATAAAAAGAACCATGGCTAAATAGATGGGGAAGGCCAGAACAGCCCAAGAAGAGAGAGCAAGGAGAAATGGGAAGTGAAGAAAGACAGGAAGCGAGGAAAGGACTGAGTGTGGGAGAAAGATGGGAAGGGAAACTGAGGAAAAGGAAGATTCAGGAAGAACAGTGTGTGTCAGGCTAGACCAGTTTTATGTTTTGTTTGTGTTTTCTTGAGACAAAGTCTCACATATCCCAGGCTGGTCTTGAACTTGTCATGGAGCTAAGGATGACTTGAACTTCTTGGTGTATATGTATAGGGTATGTGTGTGCATGCACCCATGCATACATAAGCCGAGGCTAGACGCCATCATCAGGTGTCTTCCTATCTCAGCGAATCTATCTGGACTAGCTAGCCAGCAAGTCCCCAGACTCCTCCTGTCTCTGCCTTCCAGCCCTGGGCCTGCGTTTATGTTGGTGGCAGGATCTAAACCCAGGTCTTCATGTTTACCCTGTACCCATGTTACTGACTGAGCCATCTCCCTAGCCCCGTGACCCTAAATGTCTGACTTTCCTGTCTCTACCTCCAAAATGCTGGGACTACAGGTATGGATCACTATGCCCAATGGGATCAAAGTCAGGGCTTCATACCAGGCAGGCACACCAGCAGCTAAGCTATACCCATGACTACCAAACTTACCAGTAAACCTGGGCTTCTACCAGGCAGGCACACCGGCAGCTAAGCTGTACCTATGACTACTAAACACACCACTAAACCTGGAAGTCTCTGTCTACTGCCCTTCTGCCTGTGGGCAGGTTACCTGTTTGTTCCAGAGCAGGGTCCTACTTTGTTCCCTGATCGTGGGCTTTTTGTCATGAGCAGTCTACAGAGATTTGGGTCCTCTGGTCTTACAATTTGCTCCTGTCATCTGCTAACAAGTCTGAATGATGCTTCTCAAGAACACAGGGTATAAGCTTAAATTTCTGGAAAATCAAGTAGATATGTTTATCTTCCCAGAGGGAAGTTTGCCAATGCACAGACCGACAGAGAAATGTTTGCAGAGTAGAAGTAAGAGCCAGTTCGAAGCAACAGACAGATACAACGGTGGAGAAGCCCTGGAGTGAGTGTCCCTCACTTCCTGTCAGCTCTGCCTAGAACTTCATGAGACACTTGTTTCCTTCCTGTGCTCAGTAGAAAGTGAACAAGTTACATTGACAGAGCTGGGCCAGACTCTGTGATATTGAGTGTTCTGATATTTTTCCAATAAATGACCACAGAGTTTTGTCCTTTAGGGTAGTGGCCCTCAAATGCCTTCTGGTTTGTTTTACCTTCTACCCTACCCATCAAAACAGAAAGACTAGCTTCACAGCCCCTTGGTGTTCCCGGGTCACACCGTGTACAGGTCGATAAGTGAGAATGTCAGCCGTAATGAGAGCTAGGGTCCTATGGAAATTAAGTAAGGATATTAATAACTCCCAGGACAAAGACAATGGTGTCACAAAGGACGGGGCAGCATGCCCTAACCCAGGAATCACCTGGAGTGATGTGGTGACAGAGCAGAATATCAGGAAGCTGAGTATTGGGTGGTTTAAAAAATGACGAGGAGGTTCCAAACCACACTGTGGGGAGGACGCTGCACCCTTGCAGCAGACAGAGAGACAGACAAACAGAACAAGAGAGACAAACTTCAGCCCAGTTTCTCACCCAGGGCATTTGTCTTCACCAATGAAACGGACTATTCAAAACTCATGCCTGGAAGTCACCAGGCTGGAGGTTTGTCCAGGAGAGAAGCTGCGTGTTTTGCTTGCTGGACCCTCTTTACCACAAAGTGGGGTTTAGCAGGCACAGAATATGCGTTTGTGGGATGCAGCAACCTAACGTGGAATTTCAGAAGGGAATTAAAAAGATGCTGTGTCATGGCACCTCATCATTCACCCTCCGTCCCAGACACTGACTCCTGTCTTCAATAACCACACCAAGCCAAAACCACTTCAATGTAGAGAACGGGCAGAGAGGGAAACCACAAGACTTACCCCAGGATGGAAGAGACAGGTGCTTTAAGAAACAGACTGTAGCAAGGTAGGCTCCTGATATTTAAGCACCCAGACCATGAGAGGCCACAAGGAACTGAGGTGGACATTCACTCTGTGATAGAAGCAATACCATCTTAAGATGAAGTAGACTTTTCTCAGGTATAGTAGTGTGAATTAACAGCCAAGCTTCAGATTTTCCATTTGGAAAAATGTCGCCAACACTTGAGCAGCATAAAGCAGGGGCAGAGAACACCCTCTGGGGAAGAACATGTGCTTTTTACTTCAGTTTCCCCATCTTGGCAACAATAATCATCATGTCTTTTATGATTAGTATTTCTTTAAAAAACCTAATAGAGAAAAGTAACAAGTCATGGAAAATTTTTGGTTAGTACCCCAAAAAACAAAACACAACAAAATTTGTCACATTTTAATTCTAGCTTTCGAAATTTGCAAATAATCATTATTTTTTTTTTAAATTAATGACAATGTTAGAGAGGTCCAAGACCTATATTGCTTCTCCTCCATTCTTGCTTCCCGCTCTTCTCTGTTCTCCTGGGTGCTAAACTGTGCAAGCACAGCATTTTCTCCTCTGCAGACAATGCAGTTGGGACCCAAACACCTAGAAAGGTAACCCCTTGGTAGCTTATATAGAGTGTGTACCAGTGAGCTTCCAATGTCAATCATCAAGAATAACAAGGAGAGCCAGAGGTGGGAGACACGTCCACCATCCCAGAACTTGGGGAGCACAGCAGGAGGGGTGGAGAGAACTCCAGGCCATCCTGAGTTACATGTTTCGGGTCTCCCAGTACTGCACAGTAAAACCTCTCTCAGAAACCTAAATAAATATGTACGTAGTGAAGTAACTCTTTTCTGACTTTTACTTACTTTTCTGACTTTAACTCTTTTCTGACTCCTCAAAGCTGATGTCTTAGGGTTAACTATTGCTGTGTGCAACACCATGACCAAAAGCAGTTTAGGCAGGAAAGAATGTATTTGGCTTACATATCCAAAATCATGCTCCACTGAGGGAGGCCAAAGCAGGAACCCAAACCAGGCAGGAACCTGGAGGCAGGAGCTGATGCAGAGGCCATGGGGTATTGCTTACTGGCTTGCTCCTTGTAGCTTGCTCAGCCTACTTTCATATAGAAGCCAGGACCACCCGCCCAGGAATGGCATCACCCACAATGGGTTGAGCCCTCCCACATCATTAATTAACAAAATTCCCTGCAGGCCTGCCTACAACCAGACCTTATGGAGTAATTTTCTCAACTGAGGTTCCCTCCCCTTGGATGACTGTAGCTTGTGTCAAGTTGACATAAGACTATCCAGCATAGGTGGCGTGTCAGTCAAGACCACGCATTGTTCTTTCACAGGGCCCAAGTTCTCAGCCACCTGTATATTCAGCTCCAGGGGGCCCATGTGTGCATATTCATACTCTGTCTCTTTGTCTCTCTGTGTGTCTCTCTCTTCCTCTCTCTTTTTAAAAAACATAATTGTGCTTAATTCTCTTAAGTATTGTTTTTAGCTTGTATTCAGAAAGCTCTTAACGATGGCCTTAACTAATCACTGTGTGAAGAATTCTCATTTGAATAGAAACGACTCAGATAAACAGAACATAACTTCTCTTCTTGAAGTTAGACACTTGCCACCCAGTCCAGGCTAGCTTCAAAACTCACAACCCTCCACGATGCAGCCCCCACTGGCTGGGATTACTGGAATGAAATAGAACAAGTATCTCCTTTCTGTGCATTAAATATACATGTATGGTCCAGGGATGGTCAAATAGTAACTGCTTGCTTACACAATACTTCTTTAGTGTTTTGGAAAAGGGTTTTATTGAGACAAATTTTTAAATATTCCTAATCTTCATATTTGAGAATGCAATGGCCCTCTAACCACGATCGGCTAAAAGGTAATATAATCAAGTTAATAATAATGGCTGTAACTTTCTGGTCTGCTCTTCACCATTTAGAGAAAATGGCCCAAAATTTAATATTTACTCTACCACTTATATAAACTAAGATTCAAATTCCATCACCAGAATAATTTTATAATTTTAATAATATACTTGCCATCCTATTCCATGTACTTGATGTACATCTATTAAAATGTTAAAAAAAATTAAGCAGTGATGGCTGTCTCTTTGTGAAGCTATATTCAGTTGCTTAATATAATTTGGTTAGATGATAATAAAGAGAAAGGTAGGAGGAGGTAAGACATTAGCATACTCCAGCGTAAAAAGGGGTTGTGGAAAGGGTTGTGGTAAAAGCCTATGCACAATTGCTGCCATTTGTTACTCTTAACTTAAAAGTCTGTAAGAAAGCATCAAAATCAATTCTGTTCAGTTTTAATGAGACAGCTTGAGCAGGAGTCTATTCACTTTACCTGTTCTAATTAGCATGAGTGTGTCCTCAACGTCAAACCTGACAATACGCTTAACTAAATTAATGTTCACCTCCTAACACAGAACCGCAGTTGAGTTAGTAGCTCTGATACAGAATTTGCATATTCATTTTGATAATGAATAGCTAGTGAGGGCGAGGCTGGGAAAGAGATATTCGAGATCTGAACAATGGGAAGGGAACTGAGGTTCACGGAGGTTTGACTGAGGAGTGCCCGGCAAGCAGGGTGCTGGGTTCCAATGCATCAGATGCCCACTGTTTGCTTTCTGCCTTTGCTCCATGGTACAGGAGCCCTGTGACCTTTTAACCTTGCTTCGGAGGGGATGCATACATTACTGATGTCTGAAAGGACTCGCTATAGCAGAAGACCTCAGGTACCCCCATGGAGGTTATTAAGTTTAATTCTTACTTTTTAATTGCCACTTAAGCTGAAATTATTACCTCTTTGTGAGTGAGAGGACGATAACGTAGAGCTTTAGTTTGAGTGGATGTCGACATACGTGCTAATTGACCTTAATTCACGTGTACATCTAAAGTGATAAGAAGGCAAAGAATGGGAAGCTATAACAAATGAGAATTTAAAAAAAAAAATCACCCTAAAAATAAGTACTGACAGGATGGTGCCAGGCAGTTCCACACACCTGTTCTAGTGTGTCCCAGACACCAGGCTAAAATGACTGCCTCTTAGCGTGTTTTCTAGAAAGTTCACTCTAGTTTGGCAGGTCCTGAAGACCCTGAGCAGGTGAGAGCAGCCCTGTTTTAATTGGCATGGCATGGCCCATCTCAGTGCTGGGCTGCCAACTTCCATTTTAACTCAACTTCCTGACACAGTCACTCTTTTCTCTTAAACTGGTCTCAAACTTAATTATAACCAAGTCTTGAACTCTTGGGCCTCCTGTCTCCATCTTTAAGTGCTGGATTACAGACATGTGCCATCATACCAATTTATGAGATTCCGGGAGACAAACCCAGGCTTCAGGAATGTTAAGCAAGCATTCTCCCCACTGAGCCATGTGCCCAGCTTCTAAAACCTTCTTTTAAAGAGAAAAGTGCTATTTATAAGATTTATTTATGTACGTATATTAGTGTTCTGTCTTCCTCAATGTCTGCATACCAAAAGGACATCAGATACCAACATGGATGGTTGTGAACCACCATGTGGTTGCTGGGAATTGAACTCAGGACCTCTGGATGAGCAGTCAGTGCTCGTAACCACTGAGCCATCTCTCCAGAAAAGTACTATTTAATAGTCAGTGAGGAATGATGTTAGGACAGTACCATCTCTCCTTGGGGCTGGAAGGGATTTCAGAATTCTAACAGCTAAAGTGCTCTGGCAGAGAGCATCTCCAGGGGCTTACGTAGGGACATCTTGTGAGTCCACTGGTGACAGTTATGACAGGTAGTGTTTTGGAGGTACTATGAGCCATGCTCAACCCCTTACCATGTGATATCTCATTTAACTACTACAATTACCTTGTGACACCACACTAAAAATACCACCACAGGGGCCGGGAACCTCAGCTTGGGCCACAGGGCTCCACAGCTAATTAGCGCCAGGACAAAGATCCCTCTCAGGAGATCGCAAGACCCAGGAGAGGGCCAAAGACACGCCCCACAGCTCACCAGGTACTGCCCCGAACCCGCGAGACACAGGGACCGAGGTAGGCGGGCTTAGAAACGCCCCTGGATCCCAGAAGCGGGCGGCTGAGGCAGGAAACTTTTGCCTGGGACACTAGGATCCCAAAGACAAGCAGCTCCGGGAGAAAATTCTCTCTCCAAGGAACGTGGAAAAGCCCCGAGCGGGGGCAACACTCCCCAGAGCTCACTGACTCCGCCCGCTTTCCGCGGGCCACAGAGACTGACGGTCAGCAACTTCCGGCGGCGGCCGGGAACCTCAGCTTGGGCCACAGGGCTCCACAGCTAATTAGCTCCGAGACAAAGATCCCTCTCAGGAGATCGCAAGAGCCAGGAGAGGGCCAAAGACACGCCCCACAGCTCACCAGGAACTGCCCCGAACCCGAGAGACACAGGGACCGAGATCAGACCTGGTGCCACAGCTCTCCAAACCCAAACACCTCTCAGAGAGAGCTGGTCTTCAAGGAGCACTGACACAG
>CM052715.1:4998391-5148705 GCA_028551405.1 Uromys caudimaculatus
CATATGAGGCAGAAGAATCACCTCGATGGCCATCAGGGAGAAAGGAGAGGACTTTGGGCCTGAGGGTGCTAGAGGCCCCAGTAAAGGGGAATGTCAAGGTGGGAATATGGGAATGGGTGGGCGGGTAGGTGGGAGGAGGAATTCCCTCACAGAGGTGGGGAGGGGGAGGGGATACGGGGTTTCCAAAGAGGAGACCCAGGAAAGGGGAAACATCGGAAATGTAAATAAAGTATCAAAAATTAAAAAAAAAAAAAAAAAAGGAAAAAAAAATACCACCACAGATGTACTCTAATAGCCCAAGACGCTAATGTCCCACAAAGAACTAATTTTCCTTTAAACAAATTTTCCAGATAGAAGTGGTCAAAGTTTTTACTGTTAAATGTAAGAAGTTTAATTGTTAGCCAACTGTAAGGGCATGTCTATAATCTGTACACTTGGGAGCTAAGGCAGGAGGATCACATACATACTCAAGGTCAGTCTGGGGTCCAGACTCAGTCTCAAAAACAAAACAACAACACAAGCAAGCAGACATAAGCTGTCTCATAAAGATACTTTCCTCCCAGGCAGACCTGGGTCATGGGGTGTTAAATAGAGAGAGCCATGGGCACAATGAAGAAGCAATTGTTTTAAAGGAAGATCTATCTACATTGTGCTCCAGTAGCTTCAGAATTCTAAGGGTGGTCTTATGGTAATTAGAAGCTTTGAAGTAGACTCCTGGGGACTCACAAGCAGTTCACCTTAAAGGCAGGGTTGAGGACACAGCTGAGCCAGTAAAGTGTTTGCCTTGCAAGAACATGGACTAGGCTCTGATCTCTGAGAACACATGTTTAAAACAAAACAACATAAATAAATGAATAAAAGAATGAATGAATAGACAGACAGCTAGAAGCAAGCAAGCAACCAAACAAATAAATGGTAGTTCTTACTTGTAATTCCAGAGCTAGGAAGGTAGAGAGGACTATATCCATAAAGCCCTCTGGTCAGCCAGCCTAGACGACTTGGTGAGCTCTCAGCTAGTTAAAAACAAGGTAGAGAGCATCTATGAGGCAGCCGATGCTGTCTTTTGGCCTCTACATGCGTGTGCAAACATGTGCACTCATACTCAGAAAAGCATGCACACACACATACACACATACTCACACATATACATACACACATATACAAATATACTCACATACACACACAGATATACGTACATATACACTCACACACGTACACACACGCACAGACATACTCACACACATACAAATACACTCACAAACATATAAACACTCACATACATATACACACACTCACACAACACACATATGCACTCACACACATATACACATACATGCATACATGCAGTCTCTCTCTCTCACACACACACACACCTGCACAAGCATATGCACACACAGCAGACAAAAACCAAAAAAGGCCAGAATAATAAACATCTGAGTATAATTTTGTCTATATGAAACTCTGGTAAAGGTACAGCTTTAGTCCCTCTATGGCAGGACACAGGTCAGCAATGGGTGGCGGGTCCTTGGGTGGGGCAGGAATCTGGCAGTGGATAGACAGACAAGAGGAAGCTTCTAAAATGGAGGAAATAATGCATGCCTTGAGTAGGGCATATTACTTTTCAAAATCCACTGAACTGTATACTTGGTACATTTACCTAAAGTTGGTCCATTTTAAGTAGTGTATACCTTAATAAGAGTGAGAAATCTTTCTAAGAGAAAAAAATAGGCTTAAAGAAGCACAACTCGGGTTCAGCTAACTCCCTTTTCTCTTGCATGTTCTTTCTGGGATGGGCACACAGGACTGCTGTTTAAACCAGCACTGATGGTTTAACTCTCACAACTCTCAAATACTCACTCACTGAAGTCATAACCTCAAAGTGGGACCTTCCTGGAAACAGAGTCACCGGAAATGTAATAGTTAAGATGAGCTCAAACAGTAGTAGGGTACGCAGGGTACACCGATGCTCAGGGGGAAGATGGAGCAGAGATGGAGCAAACAGCCAACCAATGACTGCCCAGGTGGAGACCCATCCCGTGGGCATGCACCAATCCCTGACACTATTAATAATGCTTTGTCGTGCTTGCTGACAGGACCCTAGCAGATCTGTCCTCCGAGAGGCTCTACCAGCAACCAATGGAAACAGATGCAGAGACTCACAGCCAAACATTAGATGGACCTCGGGGAGTCTTGTGGAAGAGTTGGAGGAAGGACTGAGGGACCCAAAGAGGACAGGGACTCCACAGGAAGACCAACAGAGCCAACTAACCTGGACCATTGGGGCTCTCAGAGACTGAACCAACCAAAGAGCGAGCATCGGCTGGATCTAGCACCCTGCACATATGTAGTAGAGGTGCAGCTTGATCTTCCTGCAGGTACCCCAACAACTGGAGCGGAGGCTGTCCCTGGATCTGTTGCCTGCCTGTCAATCCTGTTCCCCTAATTAGGCCACCTTGTCTGACCTCAATGGGAGAGAATGTGTCTCCTCCTTCAGTGATTTGATGTACCATGGTGGGGTAATATGGGGGAGAGGCTCCCCCTTCTCAGAGGAGAAGGTGAGGGGGAGTGGGGAGGATCTGAGTGAGGGAAGTACTGGGAGGAGAGGGGAGCTGATATTGGGATGAAAAGTGAATAAATAAATAAATTTTTAAAAAAGAGTAGGGTAGGGCTGGAGAGAGGACTCAGCCTGTGAAAGCACTAGTCATGCATGGCCACGACCCACGTTCCACTGGGGGAACAGGATGGAGCGGTGAGCGTCTGCAATCCCAGCACTCCCATGCCGAGACTGGAAGCAGAAACGAGACTATCCTGGAGGCCCAGAGGCCAGCTAGCATGGAGGAGCACTTTGACAGGAACATGGGAGACTCTGTCCTATGACCTCCATATGTGCTCTGTAGTACCCTCACACCCACACCTTCACCCATACACACAGGCATGCATGAATACATATGTACACACACACACATACACACATACAAACACACACACACATACACACAGATACACACACATACACACACACACATACATATATATACACACACATACACATATATACATACACACACATGCACACACATACACACATACACACACAGACACACTCATATGCACGCAAACATACATACATATACACACATACACACACACAGACACACACACATACACACACAAACATACACATATACACACACATACACATACATACATACATACATACACATACGCACATATGCACACACATATTTTACAGACTCTAACTCAGTGGCTCACTGCTACAGTTTGAATATGCCAGAAGCTTGTGTGAACGAACCCCTTGGATATGCCACCAATGTTTATTGGGACAGGGCTGTAAGTCATAGTCTTTCCTGGTACCACCCAGAGGTCTCTGCTTCAGGGCTCCAGAAGCATGCAGCCATCTGCCACATCTTCTCTGCCATGACTGAGTGTACTCTCTTAAACTATACTCAGAATAAACCCTTTCTCTTTTAAAAATTAATTCTTGTCAGATTATTGCTCACAGAGTTGAGAAAGATAACTAATAAAGTTTATCAGAGAGGAAGATCTGGATATAGACAGTACAAAGAATGCATATAATTAAGGCACAGACCAGAAGGACACATCTATGAGGACCACCAGTGTAGCCGGGTGTGGTGGTGCGTGCCTGTAGCCTCAGCCGCTTGGGAGGCTGAGACAGAGAAATGGCCATCTTGTGGCCAGTCTGCACAACACTAAGACCATGACTTTTTTTTTTTTTTTTTTATTAAATAAAAGGAAGGAAGGAAGGAAGGAAGGAAGGAAGGAAGGAAGGAAGGAAGGAAGGAAGGAAGGAAGGAAGGAGGGAAGGAAGTTGAGAGTCACTCCCTCCCTACACTGAGAAGGAGCCACTGTACCAACACCGTAGTCTCCAGCCCTGTGATACTAGAACTTCTGGTTAGAGAAACCTCTCAGTGTGTGTGGCACTTTGTATAGAGCCCAGGGGAACTATTACAGTCAGGTAGATTTTTTTTTCTCCAGCCACGAAGGATGAGATACTTTTACCTACTTTCTGGAGTCTAATAGGAGCTTTGTGGACCTCTTTCTAGACTTTTCCATTCCTGTTTTCAAGAGAGATTCTAAGTTCAGAGTCTTCCAAAGAGCAAATCTGTTCAGAGTTCACAACTTGCATCACCCATACTGGCGTTTTCTGAGTACTTCCTGTGCGTCAGAGACGGAATCAAGGGCTGGGTGCCCATCTAACCTAGTCAGTGACTGTGGTGTATGGAAACACTACGCCATTTTCTAAATTAAGAAATCATTGTTCTATTTCTTTTGCCTCCATGGACGCCCATGCACCACCATGAGCATGCAGTGCCAATGGTGGCCAGACAGGGTACTGGATCCCCTGGGACTGAGTTACAGAAGTGTGGGTGCTGGGAATTGAACTTGGGACTTCTGGAGGAACACCAGTGCTCTTACCCAATGACTGTCACTCTTGTTATCATGAGTGAATACTAAGCCAATTTCAAAGGAAGTTTATATAGACTAAGTAATTTAGCAAAGTCAAAAACTCATAACTGGCTTTATGAACTTTTTTAAAAAAAATTATAGTACAAGCTTAAAGAACTCTTTGAAAGTTGGCAAAAAGTTACATTTTCCCCACGGTGACGTGTTGCTCACAGCGTTGGGGGACGGTGCGGTACTATGAATTGCCGAGTGGGATTAAGGGAGGGGTAAAAGTCAGACAAATCTGAGAAGCACGGAGTTAAGCAGGAGCCTTTCTTTCCTGCTGCCAGTGATTAAGCCAGGGCCTTGTGCACGCCAAGCACACACAGCGCCATCTGACGATGTTCATACAAACAAGTCAAGTAGCTATCTCTTTTTTGTTGATTTTATATATTTTTTTTGGTTGTTTTGTTCCCAGACAGGGTCTTATGTAGTCCAGGCTAGCCTTGAACTCATTCTGTAACTGAGGTTGACCTCAAACTCCTGGTCATCTTGCCTCTGCCTAGGAAGCAGTGAGGTTACACATGTGTAACATGACATGTAGCTCCAGTGGATGCTGGGTATCCAAGAGGGCGGCACCATTCCCTAAGCTTACCTGACCTTGACATCCTACTTAATTAAATTAATTCATTTTTATATCTAATACAGCTAGTGTCTCCTCTAATTCAGGGTGAACTATCACCCAGACTTATTCTCCGTTTGGAACTGTCACAGGACTGTTTTGAATCATGTTCTTGTATCAACATAATGAAAACAGCAGAACCCCCCCCCCAAGGTTAGATATGTGTAAAGACATGAAAATTTGAAAAAGTGTACTTAAAGAAAGCTGTGTGTGGTACTATGAGGAAAAAAATCTATTTGTAGGTAGCTTTCTATAGGCTATCCCTGTATCCTTTTCTGTAAAGTAATAAAAATTGCCAGAAGCTTCAACGGTGCTCCTGTGGGCACTATTGCAAAGGACTCTTGGGCTTTGGGGTCTGAGCACATTCACTGGGGCCAGTGCAGCTTTAACAGGGAGCAGGCTAGAACCTATAGACCTGAGGAGGCCTTCCATCTGAGCAGGGCTTGGGACGCTATAGCTGTGTCCTGGAGACAACTGGGTGGAACGGGGACACTTTTCAGCTTCTAGTGCAAGTATCCCTCAGTCACCCACCAGCGCATCCCAAGGAAGGGTTGAGGACGTACACCCTGGGAGCTGTGACATCGTCACCACGACAGTTAGATTAGTATCTAACCTGGGACAAAGGTCTAGCTTTCCTTCCTGGCACTGGCGGCCTGGGCTTTTATTTCTCTGTCTGTGTGGACATGCCTGAGTGAAGGGACCTCACAAGGCAGTGTCTATCGGCTCTCCTCACTTTCCAGTTTCCTTGAAAAGGAGAAAAGGATTCCAAAAGATTCCTCTCATGCATGTAAGATGAGAAAATTCAAGCTCTTGTTTTATTTCCAAATATCCTGTCTCTGCAGACAGAACTGGCTCAATTTCACAGTGCACTTCCTTCCATTATATCCCATTGCATGCTTTGTTTGTGACTTCGGTTTACAAGAACCTCCAGACTCACCATAGACACCATTCTATTGTCTGTCTATGGAGTTCTACATGGTCGGAACCTGTAAGCAGGGACACACCCAAGCATCTGATAAAATCCAACCTTTGAGAAACTGTGTGACGGGGTCTGTGTTCAGGAAGGAACAGAGGGCAATGTGCTAATGATTTGTCTGAGGTATCATAGCCCTGGACTCTCTTCTGCCCGGGACTACAGACCCTATGCTGGCAAAGCAGGGTGCCAGGTGTCAATCACACTCCTCACACAGACAGGAAAGAAAACCTAAGGATTGTGAGTTACATGTGAGAAAGGGGACCAGCGGGACAGCAGCCCTTTCCTGGCACTTGTGCCACAGTTATTCATTCCTAGGACCCTGGAGCAACTTGAAGAGGAGACCACATCACCCCACAGAAGGAACTTGCCAGGCTCCCAACAAACCCATGAATTCAAACCCTTCTACATCCTTTCCACCCTGAGACTGTGATATAGATGGGTGGTCCCAGGCAGGACTCACGTCCCAGCAGAACTGCAGGGAGGAAGGGAATGATATCTATTGATTTTAAATAGTGAGCACGGTTTCATGGGTACTAGAAAATCTAAATATACTAAACCAGTGACACTGGAAAAGAGATATTCCCTATAAAGAAAGGGCAAAAGCCAGGGGCCAGAGGTGCCCCAAAGCTGGCTTCCCAGAACTGACTTCCCCCTGCTCTGTCTCTCATTCCGAGGCATGAGGAGGTCACTGGGAACCTAGAAGAGGCTCCATAAGGACCAAGCAGCTTAACAGAGGGAGTCTTTCCCTGACCAACTGGTATTTTAGTCCAATTCTTGCACATTTTGAGTTTCCTCCCCCAAGATCTTCCAAGCCATCCAATTATACAATGACCATTTCCCTGGGCTTTAAAGCAGTATGTGTGTGTGTGCATGCGTGCGTGCGTGCGTGCGTGTGTGTGTGTGTGTGTGTGTGTGTGTCTGTGTGTGTGTGTGCGCGCGCACATGCATGCAAAGCAGAACCGGTAAGGAACTGAATCATGAACAATAGTGCTGTAACTTCTTAAAACCCACACTGCCTTCCCGCTAATCCTTCAATGTTGCTACCTCCTGCCTCTTATGCTATGGCAGATATCCTAGAAAGTCAAAGGTCTCTTGCTAGAAAGGAAGATGGGGTGGAGGAAGTGGGGGTGGGGGTGGCAGTGCCAGCCTACAGCCATTAGGGAGGGCCAGGCTAAGACTATTTTCCTCCATAGTCAAAGAAGGAGAAAGAAGTTTCTGCTGAAACGTTAACTATAGAGAGCTTTTAAAGTGGGGATAATGACGGAGAGGAGAACAAAGCTGGCATTAGATAAGGACAATTACACAAATTAAAGGACTTGCTGCTTTAAAGTCATTAATTCCAGGTCAGTGACTAAATTTTTCTTTTGTGTACTCAAACCAAAACAAACCTATTAATAAGGTTGCACCACAGGATCTTCCTGAACGGTGAGATGGGGAAACAAATTGTTATGTTTACATGGAAGAGGACTAGAGCAAATGGTGAATGAATTAATGAATGGGAGAGGCAAGGATGCACAGAAGGAACCTGAGGGCTCTCAAAACAGCGCCACTATTCAGTGCGACACTCTCCTGGGGGACACTGATCCAAACTTAGGAGACTGCACATGAGCGACCCTCATGGAAGCTGTGGACGACGTGATAGCTGATAGCTGTGCATTGTTACCTCAGCTGAAGCCAGTGTACAGCTCCAGGAATAGATACTGGCAGGGCTACTTGTTGTTTTTTAACTCTTTTCTTTCTTATCTTGTATTTGGAGACAGGCTGTCCCTAGGTAGCTCAGGCTGGCCTGGAAACCGTATGCAGCCCAAGCTAGCCTTGGACCCTCATGCTTGTGACCCTTACGTACTGGGACCTGGGCCCCCAAGCCCAGGTTGGGAGGTTCTTTTTATGTAGTCACAGGAGAGCCATGGAAGCTCTAATTTCCCAGTCAGTTTTCTTAAAACAGTTTATTAAGAAAATAAATAAGCCAGTCAGTGGTGGTGCAAGCCTTTGACATCAGCGCTAGGGAGGCAGAGTTGGATAGAGTTAGAAGCCAGCCTAGTTTACAGATGAGTTCCAGGAAAGCCATGGCTACACAGAGAAACCCTGTCTTGAAACACCAATGAATAAACAAACAAACAAATTCAAATTAAAAACCATGGTTGTTGCAAATCACAGTAATTTTTTTTTCCAGAAAAAAAAAAAGGTGTATGTGTGTGTGTGTGTGTGTGCATGCATGGGGGGAGGAGGGGCAATGACCTGGGACAGGACGGCATGGGACTAGAAGTCTGTCTGTCCCCCCATATATCAAGTTTACGCATGCCCGGCTCAGCCTGAAACCTAGACTGTGACTCATTTGCACACAGGCATCTTCCTTAAAATCAATTAGTAGTGTGACCAAAAGGTCATCTTTATCCCAGTAAACCCCAGGCCCGGTGTGCTGCACAGCCGTGGGTTGCCCGGGTCCAGGGACAATCTCCAGCGTTTCATGTATGTACTTATGTGGGTTTTCTTTTTCTCTTCTTTCTTTTTTTTTCTTTTTTGTGGTCAGGGACAGGGTCTCACTGGGTAGCTCAGACTGGCTCTGAACTTTCAGCCATCCTCCTGCCTCAGTTTCTAGGTACTAGGATAAAACATGAATCAGCATGCCCGGCTTTGGTACTCCTACTTTATTGAGCTTTAATCCACTGGAGAACTGGATCCTCGGCTTAGACTCTAGCTGATTTCAATTCCAGTAGAACTCAAGTTGATTGGGAACTTTATTTAGCAAATAGGGAACAGGATCCTTTAGGGACAGAACTCCTTCCCACCCACCCACACCCACCCATCCACCCACACCCAGCACACTCTACCTTCTATGCCTACCTCTAGAACACAAATCCTGCTAGGCAGTGTCCTATCTGACCTAGCAGAGAGGCTGCAATGCTAGTCTAGCCTGAGCTAATCTTTTCTGCCTGTAACTTTTGAGAAGTACATTTAAAACTTAATAAGGCAATCTAAAGCCAGCCAACCTACCTATCTTCAGAATGCTGCTGCGTCCTGACCCCAGATCTTTCATTCAGATTATGTCAGTTTGTCGTTCCCTGGACTGCACTGTGACTCCCCCCTGCCCCAGCCCCTATTTTGATTCATGGATCCTTCCTCAAAACTCCCTTGCCAAGTTGACTGACTACTGGCCTCCCTAAGAGAATCCAAAAGGCCTCATCTTCATCGAACTCTCACTTCACTTAGCAAAACAGGCCACTTGCTTTGTGCTTCTGAAACCTCCTTGCTGCAGCTTTGTGTGAAGCCCCCCACTCCCACTTCCTGCACAGTCTTCAGAATGTCCACTCTCGTCTCTTCCTATTATTTCTTATTAAGCAAAATGATCTATTCAAATGGATTCAGTAATCATCTTAACTAGTGCTCTCCTAGGTCTGGTCACCTGGTCCAGACTCCTCAGACCAAGGTGGCATCCCCTCAGCAATCCCCGGCCTCTAGAAGGGACTCCTGTCCTGTCTCTCCGGTCATGCCAGAAACCTTCCACCCTCAACATCAGCCTCAAGGTCTGTGGCTGCTACTCCCAAGTACCCACTTCTCACCTTCTCTCGCATCCTAACCCCAGGCAGGCTCTTTGCCCTGATCTGGGCAGCAGTGCAGCCCACAGTTACATCTCAGCGAGACAGAACTTGTAACAAAACAAAACAGAACAAAACAACAAATCCCCAAACAAACCCCAGAAAAGTAGCTAGTTGTCCCTACTCTTGCTCACCCTCTCCTGCCGCTGCCTGCTGTGCTGCCTGAGATCTGAAATCTCCACCACAGTCTTGCACAGGACCCTTGTCACCTGCCCTTGGTTTTTTCCCCATCCCTTCTGCTCAGTCTCTACACTCCAGATCAGGGTCCATCTGTTCTGGAGTATTCTGGACTGTTCCTACTCTTTCTTTTATAAGGCCCCCTGCTCATGTATCTCCCTCTGTCGACCATGTCTCTAGGTTCAAAATCCCTTTCCCTGCCTTTTCTGTCTGCACATTCAGAAGTGAAAACAAAGAGTAAGTCATAAAGAAAAGTACGTGTAATGTGTTAATGATGCAATAACTAGTAAATATATTTAAATGTCATTAATTATTATGTTAATACCAAACATTATTTATTATATATGGAGGAGGCGAACTGTGACACAGCTCTGTGGTGGATAGCCCTGGGGCTGTTTGTATTTTGTTGCTAATTCCACTCTCCTTGGGGGGTGCTGTGGACAAGGAGTGAGTCATGTACTCAGGTGACTTCTTGTAAACCAATCCCCTAATGAATAAAGGAGCAAAGTAGGCGGGACTTCTGGGTTGGATGGAAGAAGCAAGGAAGCAGGAGAGAGGGGGGGTCCTTTTGGAACAGGGACAGCATAAGGGTAAGATGTAGCTACTAGAGTTTCCTGGTATCATGGCAGATCTGCAAGTATTCGCCACAGGAGGAATCAGATTTAATAAGGCTTACAAGATTAGGTTTTAGTTGTTGCACCCAGAGATTGAGTTACCATTGTTTCTGAGCTAAGTTTGTGTGGTGTTTTTCTTCTCACAGTGTCTCGTCTGGGTTCAAGAGAGAAAGGTACAGTGGCAAAGCATGGGTTTGCCTGATGTGCACCACAGAGGCCGTGGGGGCATTGAAGCATGGGGCTGGCGAGGTAGCGACCCGCCAGTGGGAACCTAGCGAGCTGGGTAGAGAGATCGTGGAGCTCTGAGTCATAGAGTCTCCATGAGATAAAAGCAGGTCGGCCATTGCTGCCAGCACATAGCGCATCGGGGCAGAGAGTAGCAGGGCAGTAGTGTGGGAACTTGCCGGATTGTTTTTTTAATTATTTCCCACAACACAGCTCCATGCATCCAAGCTGGTCTCAAGGTTGCTATGTAACTGAGGATGATTTTTGGACTGATTCTCCTGCCTCCACCTCCCTAGTGCTGGGATTACAAGCTAGGAATACACTTGTCTGAGATATCATTCTTGATATGGAAAAGGAAAGGAATGCAGGGACCATTCAGTCAATGAAGCACTTGCCTTACAAGTGTGAGGACCTGGATTTGATCCCCAGAATCCATAAAAAAACAAAAATACAAGTAAAAATGAACACACATGGGAGTGGCTGCACACACACACGTACACACACATGCACACATACACATGCACACACACATATACACACATGCACACTCATGCACACACACGCACACACACACATGCACACACGCACACACACGCACATATGTATGCACGCACACATATGCACACACATGCACGCACATGCACGCACACGCACGCACATGCACGCACACGCACGCACACACACATGCACACATACACATGCACACACACATATACACACATGCACACTCACGCACACATGCACACACACATGCACACACGCACACACACGCGCACACACACATATGCATGCACGCACACATACACACACGTGCACGCATGCGCACGCACGCACACGCACACATACACACGCACACACATATACACACATGCACACTCACGCACACACACGCACACACACATGCATGCACGCACACACACGCACACACACATATACACACACGCACATACACACACGCACATACACACACGCATATACACACACGCACATACACGCACATGCACACACACGTACACACACACACGCACATGCACACACACACATACACATGCACACACACCACACACACACCCACACACCACACACACACACACACGCACGCACACGCATGCACGCACGCACATAACACACACGTAATACCAGCACTCAGAAGGTGGGGAGAAGAGCGTGTCTGGGGCTTGCCAGCCACCCAGTCTGCCTCGTTAAGTGAGCTCCAGGCCAATGAGAGCCTGTCTCAAAGGTTCCTGAGGATGACTCCCTACACACATACGCACTTGGGGGGGGGGGGGCAGGGAGGAGGAGAGGTTAAGAGGAGAAAGGCGACTCCCACAGGTTGAACCTACCAGAGCACGAGTTTCCAAATACAAATCACCTTGAGAAGACTGATTTTAGTTTGTGCAGTTGTGAACAATCAAAAAGGCAGTTCCGTGATGGAAGCTCACAGAGGTAAAGCAGGTTTGTGTCAACATTACTGGCATTCCAGAACATTGCACATTGTTCTTCTCATCTTGACAGCAACCCGGACAAGGATCCCAGCCCTTCCTCTCCCTTTCTTCTCAAGGGCAGTCCTCACTTAGGACCTGTATTGAGGCACGGGAGATACTTATTCCCTTGGCATTCTAAAGCACCAGGTATAGAATTCTTACTGCGCTACTCCCCAAACCCAAATTATAACGCTGACCCACCTAAAGCTGCAGAGGCTCCCTATAGCCTCCCCAGTACTGCTGTGTGCCTGCGCTTAGAGAACATCCTGCACAACGGACGGCTGGGAAAATGAGATGATTACTGTTGTAAGAGAGTTCTTGGTTCTGTCTCTATGGGTTGGAGTTGAGGAAGGATGGGGGAGAAATAGGATTATGGGAACGGAACAGGATGGAAAGACAGACAAGAATAATCTGTAGAGAGAAAAGGCACACATGAGGCTGGGGCCTTGGTGACCCTGGGGCAGGTCCACCTCAGTCCTGGCTTTCATTACCCACAGAGGATTCAGCCTGCCAACCAGGCTCTCTCACCAAGACAGCAGTTATATAGCTGGTGGTTTATTTGGGCTGTGTGTGATTTCTGCTATGCACGAAGAACCAAGAGAGACGCGACAGAATCGGGACGTATGTAATATTGTACCTGACTTAAACGTCAGGCTTACCCCCTGGCCTGTGACGACAGTGCTGTACCAGGCATACAGGAAGTATGCAGCAAGTGCTTAAGGGACACTTTTCTGTGTGCTCCTGGGAAAAGCTTTTTATTTCTAATCTCCGCATCCAAGGACTTTGCTCTTATGTTTTCAGATGAGGATATAACATTCCGGGGAATCCTTTTTGCTTTCTGCTTGGGGGAGGGAGGCTGCATAAATAATGAATGAACGTTTAATGATCCTACAAAATATTTTTTTCTACAACTGCGCCTGAGCTCTCAGTGTGTACCGGGCATGGGAAAGAGCGCCCACAGAACGGACTTTAGCTAAGAATAAATGACGGATTTATGAATACTCAAGCTTCCTGTGGTACAGGGACTGAAGCCAGAGCCTCATGCATGCTAGGCAGGGACTTTACCACTAAGCTATATCCCAAAACCCCATTTTACTTTTTATGTGGTTTCACCAAGTTGCCCAGGTGGTCTTGAGGTGAGTCTGCAGCCTGAGTGGGTTATGATCCTCCTGCCTCAGCCTCTTGACCAACTGAGATGACAGGCTTATACTACGAGGCCACCTCACTGACCTTTATCCTTTTACAGACTATTCTGTATATATCAAATTAAGAATAATTAGAAATTTTCAACCACTGGTTCAAATACAGTAAGTCTAATGCTTACAAAGTATATTATAAAAAAAAAGACCCCCTCTCTGTCTCTCTTCCAACATATAAGTGGTAACTAGAAATAGCAATAAATATTATGTTACAGAGTACACAGAAATGTTTGGCATTACAAGCCTGACCTTTTACCAGGAACAAACAAATTTGAGCTTGAGAAAATTATTTCCCTCCAAGTATTTGTTCTGACCTAATTTAAAAGCATTTTATTTGCAGTTACTTTGGCAAGACAGAATCATAAGTTCTCAGGTCAGAAAGAAATTTCATGTGTATCACTGGGCTGCACATTGATCCTTATAGGCCTACTCAGCCCCCCCATCTTGCTTGGTGGTCTTCTGAGGGACTGCCAGGGCAGGGTGGAGGGTAGCATCTCTCTTCCTCGAAAGCTAACCCCACCATTCAGCTATGAATCAACATTTGATCTATGCTGATGGCTGTTGGTCTCCCACATACATCTCACATGCTTTCTTTTATGGGAAGCAGAGAGAAAGGAGATGTTTCAACGGGAAAGCACCTGAGAACAGAAAGATGGGTTTTTTGGGTGGCCCATCTAGGATGAGAGGCTGGAGGGAGGCACAGTGCCGCAGCATCCTCACGGCCAAGCAGGACAGAGGCTTTGTCATAAGGAGGAAGACCGACTCCTTGGACTGGGACCAATTCTTGATCCCGGACAGGTACTGGTTCTCACCCAGATGGACCTCTGTCTCCCCACCCAAACTGGAAGGGTAAGTTCTCAAGGAGCTCCGCTAACATGTGTTCCAGAGTTCCCTGTCCTCTAATTAAAACCAGCATTAACTAGGAAGTGCTGGCTGCAGAGATAGATCAAGGATGAAGTGCTTGCTGAGCTCAGAGCTCCAGAATCTACACAAAGCTGAATACAAGTAGTTTACATCTGTAATCCCAGAGCTCCTAAATGGATTTGGGAGGTGGAGACAGGAGCATGCCCTAAGCTCACAGACTAACCAGTCTTATTTACAGGCTGCTGACGGTAAGGACTGACCCTTGAGCTTGTCCTCGGACCCCCACATGTGTACCATGTCACACATGTACCTGAACCCCCAACACACACTTTTTTCTTTACATTTAGGAAACTCTACATTTTATAAAACTCATGCAACAGTGACCACCTTTATCTGGAAGAACAGAAGCCAGTCATAGCTTTACCTGCCCAGTGCCACATGGAGCCTTCCCGTGACAATGTCAACATGAGTGGTCAATCACCATGCAAGCCTGCTTCTGTGGAGTGGGACCCAAGTGATGAAGGAGACTGCATATCGAAGGCGGGTTTGGTGACTTTGCTTTTATTTTAATGAGCAGACTTGCCAGTTTCAGGCTCTGCCTTTCCCATGGGAATGCTGAGTTCACGAAAAAGGAGCCTTCTTCATCTTGTTCTGGCTCTCCCATGATGGGTACACTTGAAAGTTATTCAATTATTATTCAACAATGAATAATTATTGAATGAATGAGCAGGTGAGAACCCTGGCCCTGGATCTGATATTCCACTACTACTTGCTGGAGCGCATGATTTTGCATTCCCAGCCTCCAAGCTTTGGCTGAGGATTATACACACATAATGAAGAGTGAGTCTTTATGGGCTGGCCTCAACCCCAAACAAGCTACTATAAAGCAAATCAAGACCCAGATGTGAAGTCACATGATTTATCATCAGGTAGGAAAGGGTGGTTGAGAAAATGACATCCTGCCTCCTGCTTATGAAGTTTTCACAAAGAACGATGCCTACCAATCTGTGCATACACTAAAGACAGCCTCATATTCTTGTTTGTTTGTTTTTAATTTGGGTAGGATCTTTTGTAGTTAAATGACCACAAGAATATTCTTAAAACTATTATTGAAAAATAAATCACAAAAAAATTTTAATGATGAAAGCATAAAAGACCCTAGGTGGTTAAGTGTTTTTATTAATTTACTGAAACAAATGTAGACTGTGCTTCACTGGTATCAAGCAACCTGATGGGAAAATTATTGCTATAAGACATTGATAATAACTAGGGAAAAAATCCAGAGTGTTTCTCTTTTCTCTAGCAAGATGAGGCATGTCACTGAGTGCCAAAGTCACACTGCCACTACCCAGAAGATTTTAAATGTTAGTCTTTTAAATATTTTTATATAAATAATGAAGCTACCTCCACCGTGATAAAATGAGAAAAGCCAAAGGTTGGTTGGTCACTTTGCTATATTTTTGTGACTTGCTTGAGCTGGGACACCTATAATTTAAGATCTGTCTTTTTTGATAACGATGGTTTTGGTTGTTTGATCATTACCGTATTTGTAACACAGCTTTAGAGCTGCTCCCTGGGTATATTCCATTCCATCACGGGTGCTTATAAATCCTTTGCTATTCCATGGATTCTTGATCTTAGTGTAAAGAGAAGATTGAAAATCGGGAATACATGTTATATAATCTTTCTATCCGTCCCTCTCAACTTGTAAACCTCTGAGCAACAGAATTTTCAAGCTATAATTTATTAAGCACTTATTTCAAGATTTCTATTTTTTCTTATTGGGGATAAAACTCCAAGAATCATGCATTCCAGGCAAAAACTCTACACCACAGACCCACATCACCAGCTTCACAGTGGGCTTAGAACAAGTTACACACCCCACTCCAGTGATGGGGTTTTCAAAGATTTCAGTTACTGTGGTCAACTGTGCTCTGAAAGTACTCAATAGAAAATTCTAGAAATAAACAATTTATAACTTCCAATTTACACATTGTTCTACATACTGAGCATGTTGAGACCTTTTATCCAACACACAGTCACTCGCACACACACACACACGCACACACACACACACACACACACACACGTGTTCCTCGTCTTTGCCTGGCAATTAGATACTTGACAGCCGTGGTATCAGCCCATCAGACCTACTGTATGGCGTGTAACCCATACAGTGAGTCCTGTGTTCATGCCACTCGCTTAACAAACACCTGAAACACAATAGCCACAATCCTGGGAACTCAGAAAGCCAAAGAGAAGTTGTAAATATGTCCTTTAAAAGGCAGAGGCTTTTGAGACTTTGGGTCTGGTTAATTTTTGTGTGTGATGTCTCTATTTTCCAGGTTTAAAAGTAGAACTGTTTTTATTTAATTACAGAATAGGAATCCACTGAGGTTCCTGAGCTCACCATGAAGAGTCTTCTGGATGTTATCATTGTTGTTGCTTTTAACCCAGAAAAGAGATAACCAAGTGCCTGGGGAATGCTTCCTTCTGTGGAGAGGGCACTAAAGGTGCACAAATGTGTAGGAAGACAGCCCTTCATTTGCTTGTGACACTCACTAGGGGTCTAAGAATATGGGGGCAGGTACTATGTTCCCAGTGTCTGCTTTAATTGAGAAGTGTTTGGCCACCCAGGTTAGTTGTTTACATAACTTGAAATGTCCTGTCCCTTGGCTTCTACCAGAATCAACAGGGAATCCCCAAAAGGCATGGCTCCTTCCTGCAGGGCTGCTGGCTGGCCGGCTCCCCCTCCTCCCCTAGGCTTTCCTTGTTTTCTGAGCTCCCAGGTCACCAAAGCAGCCTTTATTCCTTGTGTAAGGTTGTCACCAATGACAGGTCTACATGCCTGTGGTTGTCACTTCCTAGAGATGTTCTTGCAGCAGAAACAAGTCGGGTGACTCCAGAGGGCTGAGGCCGCTCACCAGCCAGTTCCTGCTGGGCAAGTAACACCTGCCAAGAGAAAGGCCCTCCTCCATGCCAGGAGGCAAATCCTTGCCCATAAAGCACTGGAGTATTATTAAACAATTTCTATTTGTCAGGCACTTTACGGTCATTTTTATTGGTACTTTTACTAGTACAACCCTGCATCAGAATTGTGTTGTTTATTATTATTTTTAATTAAATGCTCTGTGTGAGGTGATTGAGAAGGCCTGAAGTCCTTGAGCAGTGAGAGGGCTCAGCAGAGAACTGGCCTGGTGTCCACGAGTGTCAGAACCCCCAGTGAGGCTCCCATGGGCATCCTACCACTACAGAAAAGGCTGAGGGGAGTGGGCCTCTTTGTATAGAAACAGAAATCCCTCAGTGACCTAAGGTGGCAGCTACTGGCCACTGACAGCTAAGTGGGAGCAAGTCACAGTAATCCACAATGCTGTCCTCTACACTCTCCACGCCCAGCGAGTGCGGGTGCCCATCCTTTCCCTTCTGCACATCCCCTCCCCCCTCCCTCCCTCCATTATTTTTGACACTAGAGACTAAACTCAGTTTCTCAAACATGCCAGGCATGTACTAGGTGAATACTCCACCACTGAGCTATAGGCAGCCTTCGCTTTCAGTTTTCAACTTTTTATTTTGAGACAGGGTCTCAGTGTAGCCCAGGGTAGCCCAGTGTAGCCCAGGGCATCCCTTAGCTTTGTAATCCTCCTGCCTTGTGTTTTTACTCTTATGAAATACCACAGGCTTATCATGCTGTCGAGATGTATTATTCTGGTTATTTACCTACCCCAAGGATACACATCTGTGTCTTAACGTCTATGTAGCCCAGTACTTGGCACTGGACAGTGCCCAGCAACACCTCCTATGAACGAAATGCCACAAACACTGCACAGAGCACCTCAGAACCATTTAATCTATTATGCAAAATGGGGCCCTACGACCATGAAGAGATGAAAGAAAAGATGCTGTGTGCTGAAGAAGACAGAACTTTAGTAGTTATAAAAGTTATAACTGACATATAAACCATATCATGCTTCTGAATTCCTCTGCACAATCACACATACACTCAACCATACAATATGTGGATTAAAACACGGTGAACACTTAGAGCAACTCATGTCTTGGGAAATATGGCCGTTTACTCTGATTCGGACTTTCGATGCCAGTGTACATACCGGTTGAGCCTCCTTTACCTGCATATCCACATTGTTCTGAGCACTGACACACCACCAGGGTGGAAAATTCCACACCTTATCTCATGTGCTGGATCAGACTGGCACGAAACAGCACCACAGGACCAGATCTAAGCTGCATGTATTAGCTACACGTGGACATGAATGAATTTCATGTACAGATTCGAGTCCTATCACCCAAGAGATCCTATTAGGTATATATCTAAAATCACAAAATAAAAAAGTCTGAAATAGGAAATATTTCTTGTCCTAAACTTACTGGATAAGGGACACCCAACCTGCACCAGGCTGAAATGCTATCTCAAAGAAAAGGCTTGATTTTTTTTTTAACAAATATTTTTTCCTGAGTTTCTATATTCTATATAAACTTAAGGGTAAGTCTTTCAGGTTGGCCAATCCACCTTCGGTTCTGTTTCTTGGAGACTAACACAAACTGTTTGTTCTCTGGGTTTACTTGTCATGAGACAGAAGAGGCCCTTCCTCTGCAACCAGCCTGTTGGGCTTGTTCCCAGCGATTCCTCTCAAGCACATGTACATTTATCGTCCTCCAGATTCCTCCAACCCCACCACATAGTGAGCTTATGTCAATGTGACACAAGCTGGAGTCATCTGGCAGGAGGGAATCTCAAGTCAGAAAATGCCTCCGTAGGATCCAGCTGTAAAACTGTCTTAATTAATGATCGATGGTGAAGTGTCCAGCCCATTGTAGCTGCTGCCATCCCTGAGCTGGTGGTTCTGAGTTCTATAAGAAAGCAGGCCAAGCAAGCCATGACGAACAAGCCAGTAAGCAGCATCCCTCCACAGCCTCTGCATCAGCTCCTGCTTCCAGGTTCCTGCTTTGCTTGAGCTCCTGCCCTGATTTCCTTTGATGGTGAACAGCAATATGTAAGCCAAACAAATCTTTCATGCTCAACTTGCTTTTTGGTGATGGTGTTTTGTCACAGCAACAGAAACCCTAACTAAGATGGTAAATATTCAACGAACACATCTGCAAACTAATCCAGGTGTTCGGGACATACTTTAATTGGTAGGTGCTTGGCTAGCATGCATGAGATCCTCAGTTCCATCTATAGCATTAAACAAAACTGGCTCTTGTCTGAAATCCCAGCATTTAGAAGGTAGATCCAGGAGGATCAGAAGTTCAGAGCTATCCTTGGCTACACAGCAAATTGCAGGCTAGCTTGGACTACAATAGGACCCTATCTTAAAATAATAAATGAACTTTCCAGAGATTTTTCTGGATTTGAGTCTCCATCGCCTTACTCCTTTTAGATAAGAGCTCTCATTTCTAGAAATTATCACTAGGAACAGTAGGCAATACCAGAATGGGGTTCATGATTCAACTCATCCCTAAGTCTTCTTTAAAAAGGCCATGGAGATAGTGGTAAAGGCACTTGCTGCCAAGTCTGCCGTCCTGAGTTTAATCACCAGATGATAGAAGAGGAGTACGGACTCCTACTCCTCTGACCTCTACATGTATATTATGCACACTGGCACATATGCATACACACAGACACGCGCGTGCACACACAAAATGTAAAAAATCATTAAAACAACTGCCTAAGAAAGATTCCTGAAGCGTCGCCATCACTAGTCTGAGAGCGTCTCCTGAGAGAGGTCACCAGTTCTGTGAACGGCCACCATTCGCTTTTACCATTTTTAGCTTGTGGGGAAGAGAGAACAACTCTACCATAACCAGTTTTCCAGGATTCCTCTCAGACTTTTATTTCAGTCTGTTTCCACAGTAACATGCTTTTTAATTGCTGTCTCAATCCACTGAAAACATAAATACTGTCCCTCTTTCTCCTTCTTCTCTCTCCCCCCCTCCTTTTCCCCATCTCTCTGTCCCCCCCCCAGTGTAAACATACATATGCACACACATAGATGCTAAACAAGCACTGTGCCAACCGAGCCGCATCCGAACCTAATCAGAACTTCCAAACAGTAATTAATTTAACGCTGATGGACCTCCCATTTGCCTATGGAGGGAGGTGACCCCAGAGAGTTGGAGACAGAACTGATTTAGGGGTCTAACTCTGGGGCCTAGCTGGTCCTATTCCATGATTTGGTTTCTCAGGAGTTTGTTCCAGTCCCAGATCCAGCAAAGGCTGAGGGTCCCACAGGGCCTTGAGAGCGCACCAACCACAGGAAACAATATTTGTACTCCCTACATTTGTACGTGGCTATTTTTTAGTGTTGTGTAAAAACAAGCTGCCAGTGAAAACCCCGAAGGGTGGGGTGTGATTTGAAGCTCCATTGTCTTTACTTTCAGACTATTTTATTTGAAAAGTTGATAAGAAATTTGGCACCAATAGATCATGTATTTAAATCCATGAGTTCAAATCCTAGCTTAGTCACCTGACAGTCATCAAGTAAGTTAGTTAACATCTACTAGCCTTACTTGTAACTTGTAAAGAAGGGCCATAACTCTGTGAAACCCAGATGAGAGACTGTCCCCATCCCTCCCAGGTTCATTAGGTAAAAGCTTTATCTCCAGATGCTAGCATGGTTTTGAGAGGTGGCAGGACTTTTTAGGAGGTAGGGCTGAGGTAGAAGTAAGTCACTGGGAAAATGGCCTTGGGGCTGTATCTTAGCCAGCCCCTTCCTATCTGTTCTCTGTTTCCCAGCTGCTGTGAGGTAAGCAACTCTTCTCCAGGAAATGCACCTCACCAAGGTGCTCTGCATACTATGGAGACCATGGACTGAAACCATGGGACGCAGTAAGTCCTTCTCCCCTGATTTTCTCAGGCAATTTGTTACCCTCCACCCCCACCCCACCCCCAAAGCTGGACCAATACACTGCATTTCCGGCAAGCGCCTGAATGATGTACACGTTCAGGGTGATGGAGCCCTTGAAAGCCTCCAGTGAGCCATGGTCATTACTCACTGCTCAGTGAGAGGCCATGTACGCACATACCAGGACAGGGCAGCAAAAGTCTCTGCAGCCCACAGTCCAGTGAAACAAGAACCCAGCACTTCCGCTCTCCCTCCTGCCTCGATCTGGTTGGCTAGTCGACTCTATGATCCATGACAGCTGGGAACGTGGAAATAACTCACATGCCTACATGACAGCCCTTAAAACCACATGTCTGAAACAGGAACAAGCAAGGGTATTGGAATTAGCCATGTTCAAGGAGCTTGCCCTGAGTAATTACCTCACAGACTATAACACAACGAAAAATTGTTCTTTTAAAATATCAAATGCAAGGCTGGGTGTGGTGATACACACCTATAACCAGCACTCAGGAGGCTGAGGCAGGAGGATAGCCACAAGTTTGAGGCTACTTCAGGCTACACAGCAATGAGTTTCAGGCCAACTTGCAATTATACATAGTGAAACCCTGTCACAAACACATACACACACACACACACACACACACACACACACACACACACACACACACACAAATTAAATTTATTTGTGTCTATGTATGTAAAGATTATGATCGTTTTTATAAAAGAATAAGGTAGACAAATCTACAGATAGTTCAAGATTTTAACGTAATACAAGACTTTAAATGTTTATTATGTTAAATAAGTTAAATATATAAATAAACACTCTTTAATCTAGCCTCCTACCTGGATACACAGTGGATGGCTCCAAAGGGAACTGAGTTACCAATGGTCGCTCTCTTTCCTTGTGTCCAGAAAGAACCAAATGCTGAGCTAACTGCATTAACTTTGACTTCAGGCATGAAGTAAAACTAGAAACTGACAGTTACAAGCGTCTCAATGCCCTGACATCTTAATTTGGTAACTGAATGCCTCACGAGGAAGTGACACCCCCGGGTCAGGCCTCTACATCCTTTGCTCAGCCCCTCTCCTCTGTGGGGGGCCCCACATGCTATCTTAAATCTGTCAGCCCCTTCCTGTGGCACATTCTTGGTCCCTCCTCTCAGACTCAATCAAAACAAGTCTTCCAGGGTTCAATGCCAGTCATGGGAAAGCCATGATGCTAGGTGGGGGTGAGGCGGGATGCCCCCAGACAAGGTTTGCCGGCAAAGCAGGTTTACCTACAGTAGCACCATCTCTGCTTCATATTCGGCTAGGGGGAGGGACCTGGGGAGGAGGAATGAAGCCACTCTTTTAGCCTGTACCCCTTTTCCTCTGCAGTGCTCTGCTCTCAGCTCTTGGGGTGTCTCTAGAGGGTTCGCCATTAGAAACTGACACTATCCTCCCTCTGCCAGTGCTTGGGAGGGCGGTTGGCAAGGGGGGGTGGCAGGGGGTGATATGGGGGTGCAGGAGCAGGGAATTAAAAAACAACCAGTGTCCTCGCTACCTGGCAAATGGCAGGAGCTCAAATTATACACCTCAGAATGTAGTCTCCAGAAAAGATTTCCTGGGACTAACACTGAGGAAAGCCCTGGGCAAGCACAGAAGAATGACTGCAAGCAAGCAGTTCATGGGGTTAATCAAAGCTCCCATGTTCTGGCTTCACGGTGCAGTGCACACACAGTATATCAGCTCCTACTTCTATAATTAAAAAACAAAACAAAACAAAACTCATCTAAGACTTGAGCAAAATTTAAGCCATGATGTAAGACAAAAATGTCACTTAATTCACTGTTAAATACAAATGAATCTCTCTCAGATTGAAAAGGCAGCTTGAGAAAGTGTGGATCAGAGGGACCAGAATTACTGAAGACCTTAAATGACTCTTCTGGAGTCTGGCCTCCTGTAGCTCACTGCAGCACACTTTCTTACCCAGCCTACAGACATGGGCATGAGCAGCTCCAGACTTAGCTGTGTTCAGTCTCAGCCACAGCCTTTGCTGTATCAGGTATCTCACAGGCATTTCTGCTCACTCATTTACATATTCCACACCATGTCCTCTCTGGAAGGTGGGAAAGAGGAAGCTAAGAGAAAGCTCTAAGCATCAAAACCCAAAAGAAATTCCAGAGGCCAGGCTGGTAGAGTTTGCACAGTTCTACTGTGTTTGTGACTATGCAGAGAACTGCCTTGACTCCATCCCCTGCAAAGTTGTCCAGCACACAGCAAGACACTCAAGTATGGCCGAACCAAATTCAGCATCTTAGAACATAAAAGTGTTCCATAAAACTGGGCCACTTGAGGCTGCAGGGATGGCTCACTAAAGTGTTCACCGTGAGCATAAGGATCTGAGTACAGAGCCATGGAAAAGCCAGGCCAGGGACAGGTGTGTCTACAGCATCGGCACAAGGGCATCCCTGCATGTCACTGGTCGGCCAGCCAGCCAAATTACCTGACTTCAAGATTAAGGTGGAGAGCAAACAAGGAAGACAGAGTCCTAGACACACACACACACACACACACACACACACACAAACATACACTCACACACACATAAGCATACTCATACAGACACATACGTGCAACACAAGCATACACATGTACACACAGACACTGACACACACACACGTTCTTACTCACATCCTGACACATACACAGAAACAGACACAGACACACACACACACACACATTCACATACACACACAGACATACACAAACACCCTGGCATACACAAAAACAGACACTAACACATTCACACCCACTCACAGACATACACACAAACACAGACAGAAACTGACACACATAGTCACACACACCCTGACACACACACACACATACATACACACTCTCATATACACATAGACACACACAGACACACAGACACACACATACACACACTGTGGATCCCTTCAAAGTTTCAAGTTCTAAAACTGCATTTTTGGTTTTTTGTTTGTCTGTTTGTTTTTCACTTTAATTTGTTAAGATCATTATTCTTATATTCCTTCTGGAACAATAAGTTCAATTACACCATTCCTTACATAGTACATACTCCAAAGGAGTCCTTTAACCATTACCTCACCAGTGAACCATGACTGGAGAGAGGCCATGCAGCTTCTAGGAACAAGTCTGGCTCTGAGCCAGAGTGCTAGCTTACACGCTTGCTCCTAGGACCTATAGCACAGATAGTTACCCCGCAACTCCAACAGATAGCCCAAACCCAAGAACTTCAGAGTGGAGTGGGCTTTCTCACTGGCCATCACTGCCTCAAGAACCCCAAGTCGTCTCTAGTCCAACTAGGAGTACTGAAAAAGAGCTTCTCAGGCTAGGGGTGTAGCTCAGTTGGTAGGGTGCTTGCTCAAGTGCATGGAGCTGTGGATTCCATCCCTAGCACCACACAAGCCTGGTGTAGTGGCGTAATTCCAACTCAGGAGGATCAGCAATTCAAGAAGTTTACACTTGACCAGACAATGAGTTCAAGGCCGGCTTGGGCTACATGAGGCCTGTCTTAGAAAGCCAAAAGGGATGTGGGGGTCCTCTCTGTTCAGAATCTGCTTTGATAATAACAAGTGGGTGTCTTTAGGGGAATCTGCTTTCAAATCAGAGTGACACAAAGATTTGAGTTTTACAACCTGTGATCCAGGATAACTATGAATGCAATGCAGTATAAGCTTACTTAAAATGTTCCGAGATTTGGGGGCTGGGACGGTTAACCATGAGCTTTGTGGATGACGACTCAACTCAGAAGAGCCCAACAGTTGGACACTCCTGGTTTCTATAGGTGACACCCAAGCTTTTGTTGGTCAGCATGTCCTTCTTCTCCTGTCTTATCTATCTGCTTTAATGAACAGAGAGCTAGCCTTTGGTATTGGTTTATATACATTTTTGAAATAATAAATTCTGGATGTGGTGGTGGACCCCTGTAATTTTAGCTGCTTAAATGGCTGAGCCAGGAAAATGGAGATGGTATGACCCTATTGATGTAACATAGTGAGACCCTATTTCACCAAAAGTAATGAAAAGTAAATAATAATAATAATAATAATCCCTAGTATTGATAGTAACATGTAAGACTCCATAAAGAAAAATATAAACTCAGATTATTTTCCTCTGAAAATAGCTGCAAAACATTGAGTGTATGAGCCAGGCATGATGGCTAACACCTGTAACCACTGCACTCAGGAGACAGAAAAAAAGAGGCTTAGGAATAGAAGGCTAGCCTGAGCTACATGAGGCCCTAATAGCTCCCCTCTTCCCCCCTAAAAACAGCTTTTAACTTTCTTATTTTGATCTGGTTTTAACATGAAATGAGGCTGAAATCTTGCCAATGAAATTACTTGCCAAGTAGAAAATTGATCAATTTATTAATTCCTGGCACAAGGCTGAATTAGTCAGCACGCAGTTACTACTTCCTGAATGAGAATGATAAGCCAACACATACACACAAGACATGTAGAAGTTTCCCTAAAAGAGCAAACATCTTACTGTAGGAAAAGGAATGTAGCCACAAACCAAAACTAAGAAAACAGGGATGCAGCCATCTTTACGGAGGAAGCTAAACTTCATGCCCAAGTGTAACCAGTGCAAAGAAGTCTAGTTTCCTCCAAGGACTCTCAGGCCCGCACAGATTCTCACCTTTACAAAGAGGCGTTTCTCCTGCCCAATCTTTCTCAGAGACCATAATACAACCTCAGAAAGGATTTGAGTACTATATTAAAAGCACACTTCCTCCATCAAATATATACATAGCACCAGCAGCTTCCTCGGCACTACGGTATGTGACCGGTATATGACTGTGAGCATGGCATCCTGGGGTCAGGCTTTGTAGGGCACACCTAAAATCTCAGCACTGGGGGGCAAAGGCTGCAGGGTCCGAAACTCTAGGCCAGCTTGGGCTACACAGTACAACCTTCTCTAACACCACTGCATGCCTCCAAAGAGCAACAGTGATGTTAGTGTCTTAAAGAGCTGTGTGTCAGCTAGGTGGCTGCTCCCATGTCTAGCTCGTATACTGTAAGGATCCACTCAAGAAGAACACAGCGAGGCGAGTCTCACAGAGAGAGGGGTTTACTCCACCTGAACCATTCTGCTACTAGACCTCCTACTTACAGAATTCCTTAAAAGTCCTTCCTGAATGAATCTAGGCTAGGGCCAAGTAAGTGTAACCAGACACCTTGGTCACAAGTCTGCAAGTACTCCTGAAGCTGATGGGGGGGGGGGGGTGGCGCGGGGGGGGGGGGCGGGGGGAGGTGTTGCCTGCAGCTCTGTGCATATGTAGCATAAGCCATATCACTGAGCTACAGCTTCAGCCTCAAGTACGTTTTACAGTGAGCCAACTTGATCATTTGTATTCCTCACTGAAGGGATAAATCATCTGTTTATAACACCAACAAAAAGCTATGGCGACTAGAACGTAGGTTTACTAATACCGTTGCGTGATGAAGAACAATTCCAGGGCTGAGATACAGCCGAGCGTCAGAGCCTACTAAGCACCCTGGAGACTCTATTTCCAATCTCAGGACAACGAACTACAAATGTCTGCCATGTACTTTAGCGGGTGAAATGCTGTATCTTCGTGCAAAGAGAATGATTATAAAGATGTAGGAGATAGTAATAGGCCCATTTTTTCCTATTTAATATTGTTTAAAATTTATTTTTGAGGTACAATTGCACTACAGAGCCCAGGCTAGCCTCAAATACAAGACCCTCCTGCCTCAACCTTTCCAGTGATGGGCTCACAATGTGTATCACCATGCTTGATGGTGTTAGACTTTTTTTTTTTTTTGGTTTTTCCAGATAGGGTTTCTCTGTGTAGTCCTGGCTATTCTGGAACTCACTCTATAGACCAGGCTGGCCTCGAACCCAGAAATCCACCTGCCTCTGCCTCCCAAGTGCTGGGATTAAAGGTGTGCTCCACCACTGCCCGGCTGGTGTTAGACTTTTAAAATGGAGCATAGCATGTAAGTCTTTACCATATGCAAAGTACTGGGTTCAGTTCCCAGAACCAAAGTAAATACATAAACAAACAAAATACAATGGAACATGCAATTGCTACCAAAACTTTGATATCCGTGACACTTCTGTAGGGGGAAAAGGAACATAAAGTACGTGTGATGGCTAACAGTGCTGAAGATAGTTAGAGTCGGTCAGTTAGCACTCCCGCCACCCCTCCCAAAGGCGGGTACACGAGAGGAAAAATCATAAATTCCACACTCCTATTTATTCTTGACTGTATTCATTTTCTACTGTTCCCATAGGTGAAGACACTTAACACCCCCAGAAGTTTAAAAACAAAAAAAGGAAAGAGATTACTCATCCTTTACCCATAGTTCTCCTTTCCAAGGTCAACTATGGTCTAAAATATTGCATGGAAATTTCCAGAAATAAATAAGTCATAAACATTAGATATGTTTCCCTGTAGGATATTGCACTTGTTCTATTTTTTTATCAAAAGATGCTATTGTCCATCTCTTATTATGCCGGATATATAAATCAAACTTCATGACAGGTGTGTATGTGGGGGGAGGGGGACAAAGTGCTATGTGAGTGGTGAATGTGTCTCCCGAGAATAAGAAGGGACTAGACTGTGAGTTTGTCTCCATTAGCAGATTCTCCATCTCCTGGGGAACTCACCATGATAGAGGAGACTTCAGCACCAGTGCCTGACTTTAGGAAGTCTGTACCAGCAGGGCCAGCAGTGGCCAATATTAAGGTTAAGGTGCCATGTTTATAATTAAGAAAAACACAGCTGGAGCTCGTAGTCCACCAGGCATCTCCAGGGGACTGAGAAGAGTGAGAAGGACAGATGCCTTGCATCTCAATTGACCACCAGCCTCACCAGTCATTACTCCACAAAGACAGGGATTTTAATGCACGCCAAAGGTAAAAGTTTAGTATCATCTTTCTCCCTAAAGCAAACCATTTCCTGCTGATTCCCCTTCAGTGGCTGCTGATGAAGCCAGCAGTTTAAAGTTTGTTCTCATCAATATATTACGGCTAGTTTCTTTAAAAAGAAATGTTTTCTACTCTATTCTAACTGAACATGTGACTACTGAATACATACAAACAGGACTGGGGTGGTGTTCAATAGTACAGCACCTGCCTGACGTGCACAGAGCCCTGGACTTGATCTGTAGGAATCCCCCCAAGTGCAAACAGAACCCCTGTTCTTCAGAGTTTTGACTAAAAGAGCCTTACGTCTAAGACCTTGTTGGACACCACAGTTAGTAATCATATATGCAAAATATACTTAGATCTACATTTAACTTGGGAGTTGCCTGACAGTGACTTGAGAATAATAAAAGTGTCAGTATGAAGCTTTATAGGCTGATTTAGCCCACCAGAGTAAGTGAAATCCAGGGAAAGGGGGATACACTCATGGAAAACAAAAGCCAGGAAAGAAGAAGAAGAAAAATAACTGCTCTGGACACTTTAGTCACACATCTATATGACACCAATGCCTAGCACTGAGAGAACTGATGCAGACAAACTGTTTTAGTAAATATAGTTTTAGTAAATAGATAGATAGATAGATAGATGTCACATTCTTAGGCTTTAAAACTCTTAATTAATCAGGTGCCACTCTAACCCAGGGCATTTTGAAGGTATTTATTAGAAGAATGTGAACATTTCTGTTTTGCTTTCAAAGAAAAAGCAAACCCCCAACTTGCCTCTCGAACCCTTAAAACACTTTAGACTACCCCTGACAGAATGATCCACACAGAGGGAAGCACAGGACACAGCCTACAGGCCCTGTGTGGCTTAGAGGCCAGTGTTGCTTAGGCTGCATTTCCAGCCCTTCCTGGCAGCCTTGAGGCATGCCCATTAGCTGGTAAGCAGTCAGCTTGTCCAGAACTGGAATTTCCACTTTGGAGAAAAAGCAACACAGGTAGTGATGGGCCTGCACTATAGCTCCAGACTTGGGGCAGAATTTCTATTACTGCTGAAGGTCAAGAGAGTAAGGAACTTCCTGTGGCACCTGCGGGCCAACGGGGGTGGGGGGGTGGGGGGGGGGCACAAGAGACCTCCTACAACTGCCTTCTGGAGAAGCATCCAAGACAGCAAGATAATCCTGAGAGTGCTGGTGAACAGTTCCTCAGGGCAGAGGAACAAGGGAAAGTCTCTAACTCTCAGGCCCCAGGCTCCCTGTAGTCAGTACTATCAGGGATTGAGTGGGCTGATTTGTCCATATTTTACTTTTGTCTGGCTCTTCACTTTAGGGGTGATGCCTCTCTCATCTTCCTTGTTTGGGCCCAAGATAGCAAGTTTCACCCAGGCTAGTGCCCTGGGCACAACCCAGCTGCACTCCTGAGTATCACGTCCCGAGCTCAGACATCACTTTCCAATCTGAGTAATGCTAACAAACACTGATGGGAATGACACCCCAAAAGTCACAGGGCTGATTGTTAAAAGAACAGACTGGCACTGCACAGCAGGCTGTTGCAGTCTCTGCCCCTTTTCTTTAACAACAAAAAAGCAATCTACAGGAAGTGTGAATGGCATGTTTTCTCTCTTTAAAAAAAAAAAAAATTTAGAAGCGTCTTTTCTCTCTTCAGAAGTTATGGCGAGTATGTAACGGGGCATTTTAAAAGTAACTTCATTCTAATGTTTTAGGTAACCACCTCTATTCAGCACTCTGGCAGTCTTTGCCTTATAAAACTCAGCCATCATGGGAGGCATTGCATGAGTGAGCTTAAACCTTTTGTTCTAAGAACTTTGAGGTTTCTAGCTTTACTTTGCTGTAGCGACTTGGAAACTAGGGATCCTTGGCATTTTTTAAAGGTTAGTTGTAAAGCCCCCCCGAACCCCAAAGCATGAAGAGTTACATTTCTAGGGACTGTATCAAATCCCTAAGTGTAACAACTACTTAAAAAAAAAAAAAAAAAAAAAAATCCTTCCCCCAACCTCTATCTACCAGAGCACAAAAGTTAGTCCCGAACTGGTACCAGACAAATATTTCATGCATAGACGTCGGTTTGGTTACCTGGGCGGGGGAAACAATAGCAGGTGAGACTATGGTGGGAGAATTGGTGCTTCGGTGCCCATTGACTTCTGGAAGAAGAGGCAGGGGGTCGTGTTTCACGGAAACCACCACCACCGCATCCACAGGTTCTGAGGAGGGACGGATACAAAGTCTTTTGGGGGAAGAAGGGCCGCAGATTTCCCCAGACCCGAACACTGACTCGTATAGCGCGCGCTTGGGCGCAACCTCGGACTTCACGTCGGGTCCGACCTGGCTGTCTTTGGGGAGGATATAAGTGTTACCCAGCGAAGGCGGCTGGGGGCGGTGGTGGTGGGAAGGATGGGTGGGGACATGATGGGAGTGGTGACGAGCTGACCCGTTCAGAGAGTCGGTATAGCAGCCCTGCGGGGCCGGGGAGCCTAGCTTGGTCCCAATGCCCGCGATGCTGTTGAGCGTGGCGATGGACACCGCGCCGATGCAGTGGTTAGTGTAAGTCTTAGACAGCTTGGCTGCCTTGGAGAGCATCTGCATCCTGGTGCCCAGCAAGTTCTTGCCTATGGCTTTGTTCTCGTACCATGTCACATCGCCCTCGCTGCAGTGGTCCCGGGGCCGCTGGAAGAACGCCTTACAGAGGGGATTGCGCTTGGACAGGTACTTGACAAAGCTGGCGTAGGGACAGAACTCAGTGCCCGTCTCGTACATGCGAGGCAAGTTCTCTTCGTCGCTGCTTTCCGCACGCTTCTTACTCCAGGACGAGGAACGCGACTTGTGGTAAGGCCCGAGCGACTTGAAGTAGACGAACTTGCGACCGTCCTCGTCCATGGCCAGTCCGAAGGAGTCCTCCTCCAGCTCGCGCTGGTTCTCGCGGCCTCGCGTGCAGAAGTACATGCACGTCTCGAACCAGACCTTGTTGAGCAGCCCAAAGGGCGTGTTGGTGCTGAAGACGCTGGAGGTGTAGAGCTTGCGCAGGTCGGCGCGCGTGATGGCTTGCTTCTGCACCACTGGCCCCGCGCCCTGCTCCTCGAGCTTGCGGATGACTGCGGCCAGCGTCAGGTTGGCGCTGCGCAGCTCGGGGTCCTTGGTGAGGTCGAGCGTGCGACAGTAAGGGGGCTCGTTGAGGTAGCGGTTGAGGGAGCTGCGGATGCTGATGAGCGAGGACTTGCTGTAGAGCTGGCCGCTCTTAGAGCGGGCCTCGGCGTAGAAGGAGCGCAGCACGCGGCACAGCGCCCCCTTGTCCATGGTCTCGAAGTCCGGGCTCTGAGCCTTTTCGCTCAGGTACTCCCGGAAGATGCGCACGGCGTAGCGGGTGGCCAGCCTGGTGTTCTCGCTCAGCCGGGCCCGCTCGGGGCGCTGCAGCACGTCGGGGTCCAGCTCCGCGCTGTCCCCGGGCGGCCCCGCGCGGGCCCGGGGCGCCAGCAGTCGTGGCGGCGCCTCGGGCTCCAGCGCGGCGCTCTGGTCCATATGGATCATATGGACCGGCTCGGGCTCCAGCTCCTCCCCGGCCGAGTCCTCCGGCTCCAGGGGCTCTTCCCAGTCCATCCCCATCTCCTCCTCTTCCTCCTCCTCCTCGTCCTCCTCCAGCCCCCCACCTCCGTCCTCCTCCTCGTCCCCCGTTATCTGCACCTCCTGGATCTCGTCCTCCTCCTCCTCTTCCTCCTCCTCCTCGCCCGCGCTGCAGTAATGCGGGCGGCCGTAGCGGCGGCCGCGGCCCCCGGCCCCGCGCTCGCCCTCGCCCCGCTCCCCATTGTTCTCGGCCGCAGCAGCGGCGCTGCCGCCCGCGCTGGTGTTACAGTCCCCGCTGCCAGGCATTCTCGCCATATTGCCGTCTCCCTGCCAGTCCTCGGGCAGGGCGCATGCGCTATATTGGACCGCAGCGCTGAGAGCTTTTGTGTTTAATGACCTTCAGCTACCGGGAGGCAAAGCCGGTCTCTTAAAGGAGCCGCGCTCCAATTGTCATTCCGGAGCGTCTCTCGGGAGGGGCGAGGGGATGCCGGGGAGGGGAAGCGGGGGATAATTGTGGCCAGGAGGGGGTAAAAGAGGGAGGCTAGCCGGACCTTCTTCCTTCTTTAGCCCGATCTCCACTTCTAGGGAAACTTTGGGGAAAAAATAGGGAGAGGAGGGAGAGCTGTCGGAGGGGGCGAAACACTCCCAACTTACCCTCTGGCGGAGCGGGCCCGCGGGCCCGGGCGGGCGCGAGGGAGTGCCGGCGGGAGGGCGGGGCGGGGTCGCTTCACTAGGTAATGCCGGAGGAGCAGTGCCCCCTCCACCGCCCCCTCATTGCCCCCCGGAGCCGGGGGATCCGGGAAACTGCCGCAGTGAGCCGGCCGCGGGTGCTGCTGCGAGGAGCCGGTGTCCGGGACCGCCCGGAGCAGGCAGGTTAATGAGCTGGGTGGAGGAGGCTCAGGGAGGCCCTGCACCCTCTGTGCGCCCGCGGCCAGGGCGCAGCGGGCGAGGCTTGGGAGCGGGATGGGGCTGGCGGCAGCAGCGGCTCCCCCACCTACTTGCTGGCGGCGAGGCGCGGGGGCCTGGGGCCAGCAGCGCGGTTCCCAGCTCCCATCCCGACTCTTGCTAAGGAGCGAAACACGCCCCACGTCAGCCTCATCTGTTTAGACTTTCCCAACTGCCACTTTTAAGCTGTCATTAAAGACCCGGAGCGCTCCCCAAAGGTCTGGGGCAAGTCCGCGCCGGTCTAGCCAGCCCCAGGAAAGTGCAAGAAAGAAAGACTGGGAGGGGTTGGTGGGAGGGGAGATGTGGGAAGAGCAGTTTTCCGGGACCCTAGGGACCCACTTGCCACCCACTAGGGCCGCCGTCTTCCTTGCCCTAGAGTAAAATGACACAACACACCGGGGCGAAGAGTGCCCAGGTTGGCACTAAAGCAATGCGGATCCCTAAAGGATATGCGGGAGAGCAGGCGAGTGGAAAAAGTGAACTTGGATTTGGGTCGCCCCCGCTCTCGCCACAATTCTAGCAATTAGGATCTCTAGCGCGCTCTCCCTCTTAAGTTTGCCAACTGCCTTGCATTCGCCCTCGGGGCTGCGCTGCCTCCGGCGCGTGGGGGCGGGCACCTCGGAAACTGGAAAGACAGCCAGAGAGTTCTCCGGGTCCCGCTTTCCCATAGGAGGTACTGTCCCACTTCCAGCCAGCTTCCGCCCCCGGCGCACCCAGGCTCTGGGCAGGTCCTCGCGTCACCCCCAACCCCTCTCCGGGCCCTGGGGGTAGCGCCCTAGCGACCCCAGGACCTTAACTATAATATTCGTTTGAAGCGGTAACCCGGGCGGTCATCCTAACTTTCTCCAGCGAGTGTTCACTGGCTTGCCAGCCAGGCCTGAGACCCAAGGCCATGAACCGATGGAGCCAGATCGCAGTAGCGCGCCCAAGTGCCAGGCCATGCCTCCCTGGAGACAGCCTCGCTGGGTCCTCGCGTGCGTCATTGAAATTTGCCTCTATGTCTCAATTCAGCTGTGGGGAGTTCTGCCTCAACTATTTGTTCCCTCTTTCCCAGTTGCCTATACCCCCCCCCAAGTCTATCATTTTGTGCCACAATAGAAACCATTCATCAAATTGTAATTTACACGGAATGTTAAATAAGAAAAAATGAAAGCTAAGTCCGGGCCCAGTGGAAGAAAAGTGCCTTTTCTTCCTTCTCCAAGAGCTCCCTCAGCCCTGGACACCATAGAGCGTCGGGAAGCCATCCTAGGTGTAAAACAAGTTGTAACAAGTCTAGTCTCACAGGTTCCCTCCAGCTCCTTTGGGAAATACACACACACACACACACACACACACACACACACACACACACACACACACACACACTGACACACACACACACTGACACACACACACACATGCGCACGCGCGCCCTCTTATTACAACTGTCCGAGAAGAGGATCCTGGAGGTTATACTTCTGAGGAATTCTTTCCTAGATGCTACTAGAGAGGCTGTTAGATTAGTCACAGCATTCTGTTCTCTGTCTCAGCTCTGGATATATGTCAGGAAATGTACTAGCTTCCCAGAGCTTGGAGCAGTGGGCAGCTAAGTGGACACACATGGCTCAGAGCTCAGCTCAGACTAGTTGCACACCGCCACTTCCGGAGTGCCTGCCTTTCGTCCCGTGATGGTGCCAGGTTTTAGAACCTTAGAGAATTGCTGCAGTGCTAAGAACTCAGTTGGGCTCAGGTAAGTCACTTAACTACCAGTAACCTGGACTTGTAGAAGCGCTATGAACCCGGGGTCCGCCCTGGCTCCAGGCTGCGTTCCGGACTTCGCCTAGAGGATCAAGCTCGGAGCTTGGGCCCCACGAGGGAGTCGTTCTCTCCCCACTTTTGCAGCATAGCAAGTACAGCACTCCCCCAACTCGCTCCCACGCAGACACCAGCTCCCCTCCCCTCTAGGGGAGCTGCTTCCAATTGCTTGCAGTTTGCCGGAGGCGGTGTGCTGGGTTGGACGCTCCGGGAAACAAAGCAACCAAAAACAGCTTCCAGTTGACGTCAACGTATTTCCAGAAAAGAAAATAGTTTTGTGTTCCCAGGACAAAATACCCCCCAGGGCAAGTCCCTACTGGCAAAAGCCAGGCGATGGGGGTAGGGTATAGGAGGGCTGGGGAGGGGGAAAATGCCACCCAGGCACGAATCGCTTTTTAACGGACTTGGAGAAACATCAGTTTTAGGAGCTGCCTTGACACTTTTTGAACAACCGGCAGGACCCGAATTTAAACTAGGGACGAAAGAAACGCACCTTGGAAAGTATGCTTTGGCCTGGTTGTTGCAGATCTGTTCTCGCACCAGTTTCTGACCCGCTACCAAAAATTCATACCTACAAGGATACTTCATCAGACATTGAAAAAGACCTCTTCAGGTTATTAACCAACATAGTTACCGAGCAGAACTGCCAGAAACAAAACAAAGCAAACACAACGAGAAATAACAAATATGCACCCTTTCCTCACTGCTCCCACTAAAGGAGAGAAAGATGCGGGGAAATTGCTTAATTTTTACAAAGAAATAGCATGAAATTACAGTTGAACTCAGAAAAGAGTTCAGTTCCACAATCATTAAATGATCTCTTAAAACCATCCCGTGGTTCCAAATACTCAGTTTGAAATCGAAAAAATAATTGTTAAAAATGCTCTCTTTTTTGTCGATGCAATATTACTTGTTTAGTCTATCTGGTTTCTAAGTCCTCCACGTGACTTCACACCCTGTAATTTACTCAGCTCCCCACTCACAACTGTTCAAGAGCTGTGGCTTCTTTATTACAAAAACAATCCAGTTCAATGTGGAACTTTGGCTGCAGCCATCCAACTGTCAGATTCTTCATCACAAGCCATCTAAAGAGGTTTGCAACTTCCACAAGATGCTCTGGCCATGTGAGCTGTCTCTGTCAACACATTAGAAAGTCCTACCTAGGTCTCTGTGTTTCCCATCTCAGAAAGTAGAGACTAAGTTGGTTATCTGAGGAGGAAATCCTAAACACCCACACACACCTGCTTTATAGACCATGGATTCCTATTTCAGATTCTCACATGTTTGCTGTCAGTATCAATTAGAAAACCACTAGGCAACTTCTTTGAAAAGCCATCAAAATTTTCAGACCACATTACCAGTTTTCTGGGGCTCATCTGTTAAGAACTTTGTACAGGACTGCCTTGCTTCCTCTACTAAACCAATACACTTAAGTGTCTCAGAATGCTGCCCAGGGCAGGGTAAGCCCTCTAGCCATTTATTATAAATAAATTAACAAATAAACAAATAGGATTTTTAACTTGAAAAACCTAAACAAGCTTGAACAATATTCTGCAATTAAAAAGCAGGACAAAAAAAAAAAAATGATTAGACAACAGCAGTCCCTGGAAGTTAAAGAGAGCTCAGTGACTGCTTTGGATTAATGTGTCTACTGTCATTTTTTTCTCTAGTGGAACATTTTGTAGAAAGGTATTGCTGCAGTAGAGAAAGGGACCGAGTCCTTCTCACCCAGAGGGGTTAACTGTGGACTCCTTAAAGGCAGATTAGGGAATGGAGGGGTCTGCGTGGTGACAGGTGAGTTGGAGAGGAGCTGCATTGCTAAACCCACAGGATTTTGTGGGCTCTTGGGCAGAGGCCAGAAAAAGCATTTAGTTAATCACTTTAAAGAAACAAATCAAAAGAGAAAACCATGCTCTCTTGATTACTTAAAGATTCATAAAGTGCTTTTGAGGCTAAATATAAATTCAAATCGAAGCTATTTTGATGTCCTTTTTTTTTCTTCCAATTTCACAATTAATTTTGTTGCGTTCAATTGAGGATTGTCTCCAGTAACGTTTTTTGAACGCAAATGAAATTTGAACTCATGCACACACACTTGTGTGCAGCTCACTTTGTCTGCATGCTGTGGAGCAGGATTGCTGAGAACTTCCCTTCTGAACCCTGGTTGTCTGGGTTTGAATCCCACTTTCCCTTATACCTAGTAACCCTTTGTATAAAAGTCTCCATCTTTTCTTTATTCTGTGTTCTGGGACATAAGTCAACAACTTTTTATTATTTTGAAATTAAATAAGTTGTTATTTGTAAGCATTTAACATGATATCTGAAACATTAGAAAACATTTAACTATTGGCTCATATTTTTGTTTGATTTGATTTGATTTGATTTTAGAGACGGGACTCATGGTGTAGCTCAGGTTGGTCTCAAACTCAAGATCTTCCTGCCTCAGCCTCTTCTCAAGTGCTAGAGTGACAGACGTGCTGAACCACACTAGACTGAATTGTTAGCTCTTAGCTGTTAAAGATCCAGTAGTTCCCATATTTTGAGAAAACCAAGGCCAATGCATTTTAAAAGGTTATGCTGTAGGCTGTGGTATGTAGTTAGTGAAAGAACACGAGTGTAGCAGGCAAGAGGCCCTCAATCTGGCTCCCAACACTGTAGAAACACTTAAATGTTAAAAAGTTGAAACACATGGCCCAGGTCTTCCAGACCTCTCCATAGCCCATGATCAAACTTCTTTACCACATGCAGTCACTAAGGAATCAAAGAATACACACACACACACACACACACACACACACACACACACACACACACACACCCCGCTCTCACTCCTAAGCAAGTGATGCCCTGACACTCAAGTTTCTGTGCATGTGACTTGGGGATTTTGGCAAAACATGCTGCTAGGGTGAGGCCCTGGGCTTTGAGTACTGCAGAAACAGGCGAAGACATGGTATGACCTTTGTCACACAGTGGTTCTATTTTCCTAATTTATTGGAAGTAAAGCCCCATTGGTGTTTTAGAAGAACTCAGAATGAAACATTTGGAGACAAAAGGAATGCTCCTCCACCCAACCAGACTAACCTGCAAAACATTCTACTTTTGGCTCTTCTGTGTGCATCTTTCCGGGCAAGGAGGAGCACTGCATACTTTTGTTTTTGATGCTATGCCAGAAAAACAGGTCACAGTAAACTTTACATAGTGATCCACAGGAGTAGAATGTTTAGATTCTAATTGCTGCCAGGTGACTGTAATTCTGGATCTTTCCAGCTAAGAGTTACCTAGCAGTTTCCTCTAGGTCTTTTTTAAATGAATAACATACAAGAGGAATGTGGTTTTCCATAAGCGATTTGTGTGTTTGCAGAATGGGAAAATGTGCTGTCTCCCTTTGGTATAATATCCTGACAATAGAATGTCACTTGGTCAAGAAAGAATTCAAATGTGAAGATCGTCAAACCTAACTAGCAACAGAGTCATTCCCTTATCTTCTATCGATGTAGCTTGAAAGAGTTCACTGTTATTTTATATATATAATTATTATGTAATATATTATATATATTTCCATTTCATCACAATGCTAATTAAAGTGGAAGAGGCAATAATATTTGCTAATGTAATATAATAAATGTTTTTGAGTAATAGAGTTATTTACAATGGTTTTAGTATATAAAATATTTCTGAAACTCTTTGCTATATTCAAGTAATTTGTTGAACTAGTGAGATCAAAACAAAGTAAACAACAAAAATTAAAAACAGTTCTTTATCTCCAAATGTTGGTGTAATTGTTTTTTGCCATCACTGAGTAGGACAATCTCTAAAGAAAGCACAGAGGTGACCACTTCGTAAGTCATGACTCTGTTCATAGACAGTGGCCAAGAAATCCCTACTGGAAGGCCAGATTCTTGAGAGAATTTTACTTCTGTTTGGTTTATTTAGTGTCTAGGCCATGAGGACTGATGAGTTCTGCAGCTGAAGTGTGTTCTACAATGATAGTTCTCAATGTCTCAGAGACCGGCCTTTATGCACAAAAGTTCACAAAATATCGCTAAAAGAAGAAGGGAACAGACTTTCTTAGCAGCCTTGTTAGGCGCCTCTTGGTGACTATCGATAACGAAAGTAAAGACAGGATAGTAAGCAAAAGGGCTTGATGTTAATGATACATTCCAAGCCCAGAGACAATTTAAGGACCAGCATTTGAAGATCCAGATATTGGAAACTGGTATCAAGATGGTTGGTGGATTGTCCCAGGCTGTGAGGGGGAATCACTATATACATGTCCTGTGGCTGTTTTTCTAATGAACTAAAAAGAAAAAAAGAAAAAAGAAGAAGGAAAAAAAAAGCCCTTTTAAATACCCAGAAGCTCTAACCCACATTTTGAACTAATTGACTTACTTTTTCTAAGAAAAGCTTAATTTAACTGATAGGGGCACATGGGTTTATCAGAATATTTAAAGAAGCCCAGGGATGAGTTTGCTCCATTTCTTTAACTTGATGCTGAGCCTTCGAACTTCATGCCTAGCAAGGAGGGCTGCCTTAGGAAGGAGCAGGAACCACAAATACTGTAGTCTACCCTCTCCATCCAGAAAGCCACATTTGCAGAGACAGGGCGATGTTAGGGCAGCATTACTATGATAGAAGATTGCTTCGAGGTTACTCTGTCTACAGTCTGTCCTCTGATTGAGACATCCCAGGATCACAGGTGACTTCTCCAAATAAAACCAGACTCTTCTAATATTGATGGCATCAACTTTGCAATCATTTCTCTCTGCGACTCCTACCTGAAGTTAAAAAGCACAAAACAACACTGTGGTTTATGATATTTTTCTGGCTATAAGAGAAAATGAAGATGTAGAAACCATAGAAATCTAACCTAGGTAGGTGTGTATGTGTGTGCGTTGGTGTGTGTGCATGTTTGTGTGTGTGCATGTTTGTGTGTATGTGCATGTTTCTGGGTCATATTTAGGGAGTTTGCTGAGAGTTTGGACTTGGAAAACCCTTTTCTGTCTTACAAGAATATGTGAAGCTGGTTTCTATGTTACACATGAATGGAAACCCGGAGGGCTTAAATAACCCCTCCCATATCTCCCTAGATAGTTAGTCCAACTCCAGAGCACACATGCTTTCTGAACATGCTTTCTCCTCTTTGATTCTTTTTCTATTTTTCCAGAAAAAAAAATCTGTCTTTCAGGTATATTTCCATAGATTCAACCCCATAGAGTTTACTATTTGTTTTAAATTTTAAATATTTAAACATTCAGAAATCAAAATGTGTCATCAGTGGATGCTGTGGTTTGACTGTGTCTTCCAAATTTTATGTGCTAGATACTTAATCCCCAGTGTGCTATGTTAATGGCACTTGAGAGGTGAGACCTTCAGGAGAAGACTGAGTGGCCAGGAAGAGGCTCTCATGGACGATTAATTCACTCAGGGATTAATGGCTTACTGGGTAATGGAGGGAGTGGCTTTGCCATCAAGCAGCTCTCTCTCTGGCACAGTTGCTCTGTCTTGCATCAGACACCCTGTGCTGCTTCAGACCTCTGCATCATTTCTTTCAGCAAAAAGGCTCTTGCTAGATTTTTGACCTTTTCTTTGATCTAAGATTTCTCAGCTTTAAGAATTGTAAGAAATAAACCTCTTTCCTTTACAAATGGCCTGCTTGGTGAGATTCTGTGGGAGAAAAATGAGCTATGGTGACGGACTTTAGCACCATCTGCCAAGCTAGTGACAGGGTAGGTAGGAAAAGGACATGTTCAAGGAAGCACACATCAGCTGGCTCCAGAGAGAGAGAGAGAGAGAGAGAGAGAGAGAGAGAGAGAGAGAGAGAGAGAGAGAATATGCAGGCTGGGCGGGCTGGCGTGCTCACTAACAGCTTTTTCTTGTGCTTCCTTCTAGTCAGTTTATTTCCAAGTGCCTTAGAGGCTCTCGGGGGGCTGTTCTGCTCCCATCCTGGAACTACCAGGGTCTGAAGGGAATAGGCAGGCCAGGCCCCTTCTGTGACCACATGGTGACATACAAAAGACAGCTTTAAAGGATGATCACAGAACAAGGCCCAGGAATGAGCTTGCTGTGGTCAGTCCCAGTTTGGTGGTATGTAGGTAATTGATGGCAATGGCTTTTTAGGCTGTATAGACCTTAGCACCATATATTCTAAATTCATAGTCTCTCTCTCTCTCTCTCTCTCTCTCTCTCTCTGTGTGTGTGTGTATGTGTGTGTGTGTGTCTGTGTGTCTGTGTTTAAGCCAGAGGTCAGTCTAGGGTGTCATTCCTCAGGTCCTGTCCACCTTTTTTTTTTTTTTTTTAAACAGGGTGTCTCACTGGCCTGGCCAGGAATTCAGAATATTCAGCATAGGCTTGGTTAGCCAGCCAGGGCATCCCAGGTATCCACAAACCTCTATCTCCTCAATGCTGGAATTAGCTGTAAGTGGGTTGGGTGTACCACATCTGTCTTTTTCATGTGGGTTCTGGGACTTGAACCCATGTTCTGATTGCTCACAAGGCAAGCGCTCCAGCTACCTCTCAGTCCTAGCGTTGCTGGCTTTTAGATTTGTAGCCTAAGGCTGCATCAGAATCTCCCATCCACCTGGAGAACTTGTTTAAAAATTCAGACTCTCAGGTGTCAACTCCAGAGGTCAGGGGTGCAGCTCAGGGATGTGCATGCCACACTCTGTACAGACAATTTTAATGCCAGTCTGACTCCACCACAAGAAACATTGCTTCTAAAGCTAATATAATTTATCAAACCAGAAAGCAATTTCCTCTCCAGCAGTGGTAACTAACCACCTTGGGGCTGTGAATCCCCTGGAAAATCGAATGAAAATTATGAAACTTGTTCCTTAGAAGACCCATACATTGAACCAATGTGACCTGTCAATCATTTAAAGGAAGCAGGCAAGGTTGGGGCCAAGGCTGCCTAAGCCCCGGTTTTCACCACCACTGCAATGCTTCTCTTTCCTTGGTCAAAACAGCACCCTGTTTCTTAACTCCAAGTTTAACTTCTCCAGTAGTTAGCCCCAGTTTAAATCACTCAGCATCTTCTGTAGGATTTCCCTGATGTGAGTCTCCACTGTTTAGGATGAAATCCTACCCTGTGAATTCCTGGCCTGTTTCAGAAAACAAGGTGGATGAGACATGAGGGATGACGCCCAGACTGACCTCTGGCTTGAACACACATCTGATAATTGTTTCCAAAGAAAACAATGCTAGAAAGTCCACACGCTTGACCAACACCTGGCTGGCAGGCCCAGCTGATTCTGACACTTGACTTGCCTCCAAATGGCCCAGGAGACTGATAGAAACTGGAAATGCTAGGCATTTCCCCCAAGTTTGGTGGAGCCAGTCCCAGGTGGGATAAGGGGGGCCAAGCTCCCAGAGACTGCTGCTGCTGCTGGCTCCCCACCGCACTCTTGAGAGCCACAGGCCAAGGAAACGGGATTCATGGTGAAAGGCACAGAAACTGTTTGTAGCATGTATATACTACATCTGCACATTTACCCAGAACAGAGACTGACGGTTTCTGTTCCCAGCCAGGTCCTTCTCAGCCTCTTACTCCGTAGTGTACCTAGCTCTGTCAACTGCGAGTCATGACTTGCTTTCAATCTGTAGTGGGTCTTCATCAATGAGTGAATTAACTGTCACTCCCAGTGCATTAGTTTGCTTTAGCTGCCATCACACATTCACACTTACTGTCTTGAGACTGGATGGCTTCAATGACAGAAATTAATTTTCTCATAGTTCTGAAGGTTCAAAGTCCAAAGTTAAGGTGCCAGTTGGGTCTGCTGCTTCTTCTCTGGTTGAAAGAGTGTAGAGAGATCTCTAGTCTCTCTCTCTCTCTCTCTCTCTCTCTCTCTCTCTCTCTCTCTCTGTCTCTCTCTCAAGACTCCCATCTTTACCTGGTTAGACTCCTACTCCCAGGACCTCCTTAAAGAACATATGCCTAACCAGAGTCACGTTGGAGATGGTCACTTTCAGGGTACAGATTGGTTGGGACGGGGCACTTATTTAAATCCCTCTAGACCTCCAAGCCAGGAACCTGGAAGTTTTCTCCTTTGTCCTATTCTACCCATGCCAAATTTATCCCATTCACGTACACTTTCCTAGTCTGATAGCATGCCTGTCACTAATCCAGGCTGATTCTACAGTTCAGTGATGGACGGGCAGAGTGCCCCATCCCTGGTTTTCAAAGGTGCATTAAAAAAGCTTCCCACTTCCAGGAAACAAACACATACTTTCCTCCTGAGTAGTTTGCAATTTGTGGGCGTTGTTTTGATTTTTTTTTTTCTGAGTTCCACCTTGCTTTACTGGATAAATTAACTGGACCCTTAAGTTTGCTGCTGGATGCCTCTCATGTGGGTGAACACGCATTGTCTCCAGAACCTTCTGCCCTGTGGAATGTTGATGTGATCATGCTATTTTTTTTTCCTTTCTTTCTTTCAAAGAAGCATACAAGAGTCAGCTTTAGTTCCAGAGGATTAACGAAAGAGTGTCTGCTAAAGTCTTTGAAATCATTAGATGAAAGGGGAAGAAAAGATCTGTGCTAAGTATATGTATCATTGCTGTTTTTGTTGTTATTATTGTGGAGAATTGCCGATTCAGACACTCTCTTATGCCTGGATCACTTTCTTCCTTAGTTTATAATGTTAAGTTTCACTTAAGGGGGAAAAAGGCATTTTCTTCACAAGTATTCCTTACATTTCTTACCCAAGGCAACACCTGTGTCTTAGCGCAGTATGAAACATCTGTTTTGCTCTGTTGCTTCCCTACACACCCAGCGCCTAACGCAGATAGTGACCAAGAACTACGTTATGAACGCAAAAGTCCAATGGCTTGCCATTTCATTGCTGCAGTTAAATTTTGTCTTCTTTTAAACTATTTCCATGCAAGATTTGGAAATTATTATTATTACTTATTACTACCACCACCACTACTACTATTTCTTCCTCTTCCTCTTCTTCTTTTTCTTCTCTCACTCCTCTCCCTCTTCCTTCTCCCCCCTTATTTTCTCTCTCTCCCCCTCCCCTTCTCTTCTGGGTATTAAACATGCTGGACATGTGTTCTACCATTGATTTTCACACTAGGTCTAGAAATTTGACTTTCCAAAATTTTGTGATCTGCCCAAGGCCCCTGGGTTCTTTATCTGTGACCCCGGCATAAAGGGAGTAGGAAGCTGGATTTCACAAGGACAGCGATTTCTGCCTAGCCTTCTACCTTGTGTTTTCCCTGACTGCACTGCCTACACTGTCAGCCTCACACCTATACCTCAAAGGCACCAGACCAATTCCACCAAGCTCTTTCTGTCCCCAAAACAAACTGATAGAACTTGCTCCTCCCACCACACCGCCAGACTCTCTGAGCTGGTTAACAGTTCACAGAGAATGTGTCTCTGCCCACCAAGGATGGTAATGGGGCTCTGTGAGTCTTTTTCTAACTTGACAGGGAGTCTGAACTTGCAGCCTGGAAGGGTGATTGTTCAAGGAGCATTTGCTAGAACACTCGGTGGAACAGCCAGTGTGCCAAGAGATCGAAGCTGTGTGGAGCAGCCATGAGATCCCAGAGACCAGCACTAGAGATACAACCTGACTCCACAGGTGCTGTGGTCTCATTCCCAAATCATAGCCCACACAACTGGCTATGGTTTACAGAAGCTTGCTTTACAGTCCAGGGAGTGGGAGCTTGAAGGAGGAAGAGAAGAAATGGTCTCGGGTTGGTTTTCCCTGGGAATTGTCCTTGGGGTCTCCAGGCTGATGGAGATATCGGTGTGGAGATCAGTGCCACTTTGGGCTGCACGCTGAGACAAAAGAACAGAACACATGCACCCTGGCTGCAGCAGACTCTGGTAGGAAAGAAATAAGGAAATGATCCAGGGGGTCTCAGCAAAACTTGTCTCTTCTTGGAATCCAAATACCTGCCACCTTTCCTTTGATACTACCTGCCTGAGCCGCCATAAATCATTTTTCCAACAGATCCAGACAAACTCCACTCAAGTCTATATTTTATAGTTTTTCCCCAGAACAGGGAATTTAAAGGCTCCTGCCAATCCTTATGTTGAGATAAGAAACCCCAGGCGTGTCTCAGAGCATCAGGAAATGTGCTAGCAATTCAAAGGAAAGTTACTTACATAAAAAGTTATGTAACAACGGCTGCAGCATCTACTGTGACTTCTTGGGAGGAACAGTATGTTATCTCTATAGCTCCAGAGAAGGGCCCTGTCTGAGGGTAGTCTGAAATGAGGACCTGTTCTCATGCACACACACAGCCTGAAACTTGCTGATCAAAACAAGAAATAAACACCCTTTGAAGCTGGCTACCGACTGAGATTTCTCTTTATCTGTTTTTAAAAAGCTGCCTGATTCTGAGCCCTTCTAGGCAGCAGTTTCACACAAGGCCGGCTCTTACCCTCTGTCACAAGGAAACTGAGGGGCAGCAGCATGACACCATTTCAGAGAGATGTTGTCTATGAAATCCGAACCAAGATGACCAATGCCTCATTTTCTTAAACATTTACAAGATTTTAAGTTGGAACATTTGAGGTCTTTTCTCCTACAGTCAACAGAGAATTCATTCCTGTGTGCTTAATGAAGGACAGTGGCAACACTCTAGATGCTGGTGTTTAAGAAAGCTGAAATACAGCAAAAAGAAGAAGCAGAAGTATCACAGTGGAAGATGGACTAGTCAACAGATAACGGTGGACCAACCAACTCGGGCTTTGTTCTCCTGTTTGGTTGCTTTGCTGGTGCTAAGCAAGCACCCCACTTCTTAGCTGGTCCAGTCATTATCATGTGTCAAAAACAAACAAACACACAAACAAACAAACAAACAAACAACCCAAAACCTGAGATAGGGCATAAAGGCAGTCTTTTTTATCACCTTGCATCTAATGGTTACACCCCAGAATAATATAAGTTAAAAGGCATCAAATTAGCCTGATCCATTTGCAGCTCAATCAGGCTGACATTCTGTTCCTACCTAATTTGCAGCTGATTTTCTGTTACTGGTAGGTTTTGATACGCAGCTCTGACAGGAAGCACGATGGTCCCTCTTCTACACTGATGATGTCATGCTAAAGTGACTTTTGTAGGTGGGTACTATTAAAGAGGGAGGGGCTAGGGAGATGGCCCTGTGCTTAAAAGCAATGGCTGCCCTTCTCGAGCACCCTGGTTTGATTCCCAGGACCCACATGGCAACTCTCAACCATGGGGATATGATGCCCCCTTCTTGCCTCTGAGAGTACCAGTCACAAAACAAGTAAATAGACATGTAAGCAAAACATCCATAACTGTTATAAGAAAAAAAAACGGAGCTTATCTGGTAGATTGCTTGCTTATCATTCCTAAAGCCCTGGGTTCTAGTTCAGCACTGACAAAACAAAATAAAACAAAACCAAGCACAGAGGTGCATGCCTGTAATCCTAGCCATTATAGAAAGCAGAAGGACTATCCTCGGCTACATACACATAATGAGTTTGAAGCCAGCATGGGCTACATGAGACCCTGTTCTAAAACAAACAATTCTAAAGTTTCTACACATGTATTTTCCTTATGAAAATAAACAGTTCATTTTCCTTCCTCCTCCCTTTTCCCTCACCCCCTTCCCACTTGCCACTTCCTCCTCCTCTTTTTCAATTTGGGAGTAAACATTTGATCTGACTTGGAGGGAACAGAGCGGATTTACTGCTGAATAGTTTGTTAAATGCTTGGGCTGGGCTGCACCTGGACCCCACCCCCACGGCTTAAGTAGTACTTAGCTCAGGATTGGGTTGAACACTCCTTCATGCTAACGCAGAATGGAGTTCAGTGTGCTGGATTACAGTTTACAAAGCACTTTCCAGGTATTATCTTAGCTAAACTTCACCCTAGTCAGTGAGGAGGTATTTATACTTTACTCTGCTTGATAACACTTGAGAGCACTGTAAGCAACTTGCTACCAAAGACCCAGATCTTAAGCTGCAGGGTGAAAAAGCTGGCAAGATGGCTCAGTGGGTAAAGGTGCTTACCTTCGGGCCTCACAACTTGAGTTCTATTCCCAGAACTGATATGGAGAAGAAAATCAGCTCCTAAAAGCTGTCCTCAAACCCGTAGGCATACATGGTAGCAAGTGCAGACAGCCTTGCACATGACAACATAAATAAATGTAAATGAAGTTGGTTTTGTAATGCAAGGTGAAAGACTTAACCCTGGGTTTAGCTTCCAAGCCCTATACCTCATCCCTGTGCCACCGAATGTCATAGAGGTTCTAGAGGGGCCTGGATCAGCTTAGAGCTCTGCTCTGCTCAGAGACTCACTAAGAATGGAATGAAAACCCACTCAAAGCCCTCCCTTCCTGACAACTCACAGCTCAAATGTCATGGAAAAGAAACACTTCCTACCTCTCCCTGCTTTTCTCCCACCCCCAGTCACACTCTTCTATTCAGGCTGTCAAATTCTCCTCCTCGCAAAAAGCATTTGGGACTCACACAGGGAGGAGGGAGGCACATGTTGCCTGGATTCTTATGACAGTGACGATGACGATGGAGCTGTTAGATTAATTGGTGAGGGGGAAGCAGGGGTGAAGATTATTCTTGAAGAACAGGTGACTTCGAGTTTACCTAGGGTCAGAAAGACCTTTGTAAAACTTGATCTTCACCTCTCCCTTCAAACAGAACACCATGTACTGGAAATTAATTTTAGGAAGACACGCAGCACATAGAGTATATAATGATGATGACCATATTGTCCAAGAGTAAATCAGATATCAACAGCCAATAGTTTGGAGAACTTATGGAACTGGCGCCAAGACTGGTCTCAGTCACCCACAGATCAAACTTATATGGAAAGTGAAGAGAAGTTCACCGGTAGGAACAACCAATTGGGCTGGGACTTGGCTGTCACTGAAGAACCTGTCTACAATACTGAGCAGAGACCATATAAACACATGCTGTCAATCACACTCTGGATAGTAAAGCAACTAAACTCCAAACAGGGAGAGTTAGACCATGCACAGGTGCTTCATGGGTGCAGCAGGGGTCTTGGTTAGACCACTGTCAGGATCAAATCAAGTAAGTACTGAAGACACAGAGAAAGCTCTGTTCTGAGACTATTAATGTGAGAGCATGCAGGAAAACACAGAGAAGGATGCTGAGGAAGAGCAGAGATAAAGATAGATCTGATCTAAGAGCCACTGCAAAGAGCTGATTCTAGACTACGTGGTTGGTGAGAAACCCAGTGCAGAAATCCCCACTAGCGGACTTGGACCCTGTCTGAGCACTTTACTGATGAGACTCCTGAATTTAGGCTAACTGAACTTTCTGGGTTTCAACCTCATCATCCGAAAACAACAAAATTGCCTTCTTTCTCTAATGTTAAAAAATTCTATGAGACCCATAATTTGGACTTTAGGGACAGGAAGGTCACACTTCAGTTGACTGAAATAAAGAAATTTAACATAAAGATAATCTTCAGAGATTTACAATTCCATAATGTCCAAGGGTACAGTCATATACTAAGGACAACCCAATATCCATACTAGAATCTTCCAGTTTTTCTATCATTGTAACTCTACTGCTGAGCAAACCCTGTACTCTGAAGACAACTCTATAGCTCCCCAAGAAAGCCCAGTTATAGATAGTGCCATCTCTCTTTGAAGATGCCTCCCTCACATCCTGAGTATATTTCAGTGACTTTCTGGGTTTTCTAGGCATTCAAAGGACAGATATGAATAGAGCATTTCCAAACGCTTCACTTCCGTCGTTATTCCTAATGAGAAAGCAGTTGTACTGGTGCATAGCCATTACATCTAAAATCCCTCTCTTTTTGTTTGGAGAATCTAAGGGCTCACTAGTACACTTCCAAGTAGCCATCAAGTGTGGAAAAGCGTTCTCACTAGCAGGAGGACAGGAACTGAGTCCCATCCATTGTTACATGAGCAGACGTCAGGACTGTTTCTTACTCAATGTGTAAGTACAGTGCATGCTAGGGAATGAACAGATGGTTAAGTAAATAGAGGACTGCTACCTTTCAGTTCTCTTAGGAAAGTGACACAATCCTAACAACAACAAGGAAGAAGGAAGGAAGGAAGGAAGGAAGGAAGGAAGGAAGGAAGGAAGGAAGGAAGGAAGGAAGGGAGATAATCAAGGGCACTGCATAATTGCAGTTTAAAACATGCCCACATCTGATCATTTATAGGCATTTTTGACTCGTGTGTGACAACTGTGCATGCCACCCAACAGTCACCTGTTAGATAAGCATCCCTTAAAAGAAGTTGCCGAGTAGCACTGTAAGCTTTGTTAAGGCGCACCTGTTTGCCCTGTTGAGACAAACCAAGTGAATTTATCCATGGGAATGAAAAATAGCCATGACAGGGAATTCATATCCGTTTTTTAAATTGGCCTCATGCTTTTTATTCATGGCCTGTACTGCTATGGAATGACAAATAAGATTTCTTTCTGTGTAAGAAAATGACTTCGAGTAATTCAAGAGAGGTAACCCATCTCAGGCTTAGTGCTCAAGAGCCCATGGGTCAGATGGTCCCCACCAGCACTTCTGCTGTTGGCTTGTTTGTGTGTTCTGTTCTGCTCTGTTCCAGTTTTCTGAGTCAGTGTCTCCTGTATCCCAAGGCTGGAGCTTGTTATGTGTCCCTGGACAACTTTCCCTTTCGAGTCCTCTTCCCTTCCAGATGCTAGACTCACAGGCGTTTGTGTGTGTAAGACAAACACTCTTCCAACTGCCTAAGCTATGCCCTTACCCACTTCTTTCTGTTGGCGTTAGAAGGGGCCGAGGAGTCAGTGGTGCAAACGGACATGAACTTTCTGATGACCCTCAGGAAAACGATCCATGAGAACCGATCAGTGTAAGGTGCTCTGATTGTGGGTGGAAAGCTCAGATACTTCTAGATGCAGAAATCATCACAAGGAATGTGAACAAACCTCACAGGCTGGTTCTCAACCACACCGGGTGCCTTCTCATTAATGTATCTTCAACCAACCAATGGTTATTTATCCAGGAGTCATGTCATGAAGGTAAACTCCCAAGACACTAAATAAATTAGACCACAGCTTCCTAATATGGGGGAGGACTTCATGTGCAATCATATTACTGAAGAAGGTGCCAACAGTAAAAAGTTTGAAGCATAGGAAGAACAAAAGTTAATTCAAAAATCAAATGCATAATGACTGCTGTTTCTGGCTGCACTTGCCCGAGTTGCAGTACACAGTGCCACCACAGCCTTGGTTCTGCACATACAACATGCACGCCTTTCACTGGGCCTGCCACCAAGCAGCACCACACCAGTAAGGTGCCCCAAACACCTCAACTAACAACTGGGCCTACTGCATTCATTGTAAATGTTATTTATCATATACACAACATTTTATGCCTCTATAAAACATAATAAATTACAGGAAGCAAAGACTTTTACATTTTCTTTCCGTCCTCCCTCAGCTTGTAGCTATGACAATAGCATATCTTCAGATAAGACTGTGTTGGAATGTTTGCTTTGCAAACTCTTATTGGAATTGATGATTAAAAAAAAAAATCATTGTGCTGGAGAGACGGCTCAGCGGTTAAGAGCACTGTCCGCTCTTCCAGAGGTCCTGAATTCAATTCCCAGCAACCACATGGTGGCTCACAACCATCTGTAATGGAATCTGATGCCCTCTTCTGACATGTAGGCTTACACGCAGATAGAGTACTCGTATATGGAAAATAAATAAATATAAAAAGAATCATTAAATGAATTTTGGCTGGGGATCAAGAAAGAATTTCTAACATGCTCCTAAGAATTTCTGAAATTACACTAGACATCCATCTTGGGCTATGTATTTATGTGAGTTGCAGAATTAATGATTATAATAGCAAAATATCATTCAACTCTATAGGACACTCATGCCCCATGTCTGTCATATCAAATACTCAGCCAAGGCTTATGTCTTTGTGTAAAAATAAAGCAAGCATCTATCTCATAAGCATGAACATTTTCTTTTTATTTAATAAATGGGTAAAGTTATATATACCAGAAAATTGTTTTAAAATAAATTTCTATATGATTCGTCATCATTAAACATTTGATTTCTATACTGATCTTATAGATCTGACTAGCCTAGGGTCATGTAAAAATTCTTATGTGATAAAGGATCACAGGTATAAAAGAGTTTAAGAAGCCCTGAGGTATGTGACAAGCTTCTATTTCTGTTGACCAGAGTAAACGCCATTTCAAGATGGCCAACCTCTGAAATGCTCAAGTCCTTAAAGACCCTGCCCAGTAGGGCTTAGGTTTCCAGGGAAACATTACATGTGTATGTATGTGTGTCTGGTTGGGAGAGCTGGAAAGAGTCTATGAATAGATGGACATAAAACATACACGTGTTTAATACGTAGCTGGAAACGACTCCGATGGTAATATTATGTTATGTGTATGCTATCAACACATAAAAAGTCACGATCTGAGACTGGCATGATGCTTAGGCAGGTAAAACAGCCTGGCTTCTTGAGTTCAATCGCTGAGACCCTCATGGCAGAAGGAAAGAACTGATTCCTGCCAGTTATCTATCCTCTGACCTCCACCTGTTCACTATGATACACACGCACAAGTGCGTGCTTGCAAGCACACGTGCACACACACACGCACACGCTCACACACACACACGGAGACACATCTCCACCCACACACTGACAACCCCATTACATAAAAATGTAATGACTCTGCCCTCTTTTGTAATACACAAGAGAAATAAAAGGAACTCAAGTTATATTTGAATAAACAACAACAACAACAGCAAAATGTTTGTGCACAGCGATGTTAAATGAGGTAATGAGGTAGGCAAGAAGCTGTCGGACCAGCATGTGTACAAATACTGTAAACTTGAAGTGTGCCAAAGTGCATTTCCCCACCTAGTGCCAAAGATACATGGGAAGTTTGCATAGAGTGGGTGAGGGTTTCTCTGGATGTATAAGGTTGTTTGGTTTTCAGAAACTCAGTATTGTTTAAAATCTGACAGAAAGAATGTTTATGTACTAAACAGAGTGAATGTGTTGTCAGTAAGATTTTCCCACCTCTAGATTGGGTTGCATTTGAAACTCACAAAAGCTACCAGGAACAAGCCTTTGACATCCAGGGCAGACTCTATCATTGAGCATGTCTCCCACTGGGACTCCTTCCCACTAGATACCAGTAGCACGCCACACATGGCAAGCATGGTGACTGCCTAAAGGTCCCTCACACACCCATTATGTCCCTTCTTGTGAGCCATGACACAGGCTGTCTGCACCAGGGGCTGAGAGCCAGGAGCCCTTTTACCGTTGCTGACTAGAGTTCTCATCCCACCAGATTTCCTCTTTCTTGGTCATTATAATTCTATTCACTTTTATTAATCATAATTAATACACAATAAAATAATCTTAACAAACTCTGGTAATTAGCAGAAAACAGAATCATAGAGAATCTAAAATAAACACTACCCTCATCTCCTTTGATAAAAGATGACCAACAAATGAACTGCTGTTGGGTATATGTTCCAAAATGAGTCCTGGGTACTCTGGGCACTAGGAATCCACGCTGATGCCCTTCAAGTACTGTAGCATCGTCCACTAATCCTAACTCACATTCAAAACCAGTGGACAACCCAACACTGCGGGGTTTATACAGGCGCATGCGCATGCTCCCGAGTGCAAGCACGGTGGGAAGAGGCTTTCCTTATCTTTGCACTTCTCATGGATCTTTTCAGTGTATCTGTTGAAATGAATTCAATTTGCCCATGTGGCCTATTTATAATAAGTGTATTAGGCTAATCAAGGGCTGGAGAAACCGCTCCATAGTTAATAGCACCTGCTGCTGTTGTGGAGGGCCAAGTCAGGGTTCCCAGGACCCACATGGGTGGGTCTCACAGCTGCCTGTTACTGCAGTTCCAGAGGATCAGACATGCTCTTTCAGGTCCCTGCGGGCACCAGGCACCCTGGCAGCACACATGTATGCATGCGAGCAAAACACAAACACTAACAACAACAAACAAACAAAAACCGGAATCTTTCTCCATTAACCAAAACACCTAAGCGTCAAGGCTTCCAGACACACAGCATCAATGGTCACATTAGAGTATGTCATCCTCTCCGTGGGAGACAAGGATGAGTGGCAGCAAGCATCAAAACTCTTCACGTGGCTGAACCAGTGGTTTTATTGGAGATAAAGTGAAGGCACCTGAATTTTGCAGTGTACTTATGCCACTGAGCTTCCCGTCGTCATCATTTAACCCCAGGATAGAACGGCTTCTTCTAGGTTCCACAAAAAACAAACCCAGCGAAGACAAGTAACCTCCAATTACCGTGATAGCTTGGCGGCAGAGGAAAAAAAAAAAAAAAACCCAAACCAAACGTGTAATTAAAATTTGCAGGTGCAACAGCCCTGCTACTGCAAACCAGGGAGGAAACCTGTGAAATTATCTTGAGCAGTTTTCTCCAGTGTAATTTGGAAATTAGCCCACCTGGAGACATAAACCCACAGTTTCCTCTGCTATTGTCCCATCTCGTTTATCTTGTCTTCAACGCTAAGACTCCTGCTGCAAAGAGAAACAGGTTGGGACACTCCAATCTCGCCTTCGGAGGGGAAAGATGTCAGAAGTTTGAATTCCAGGCCCACTGACTTTCACGGTGGCTTAAAAAGACCATAAAACCCAACCAAAAGTACCGCAGGGCATAACGAAGCTGCCAGCAAGGCTCTACTGGGGCTGCGGTGACTCCGATACACGTGTAGACTTGAACTGGTCCAGCCCGGTGCTGATGCCTGCCCCCCCCCCCCCCAAGCCTTGTGCAGTGTGGGGGGACCTGGCTTGGATGCAGGGCTGCTTCCCACCCACTGCGGCCTCCAGGGCAGAGCCCTGTTAGACTTTCCTCCGGGTCCCTTTGGTCAGGCGTGGCATCTGTGTTTGTGGGAGTTTTCATTGTTGTGACCTAGGAGGCTTGCTTAGTCCTGGGTTAGCTAGGTAGACCTTGGGGATTCCTTAAAGGAAAATGCTTTGTTATTATTCGGATGTTTGATCATCCCTTAGGCTGAACTCCACCGGTAATGTGCTCCCCAAACTTCCCAGGAGTTTGTGTGCCTGAGAACTTTACAAGATTGTCTCTGCTTTCTCCTTAGGCTCTCTGTGAACAAGCTTCCGGTTTTACTATTGGCGTTTCTGGAGCAGAGCCAAAGATGGCGGCTCTAACGGTCAGCTGTGACAACGTTTGGCATTCTCCAGCACACTCCTGTGTCACTTTACACATCCTATACACAGGCATTATACACCTACAGAACATGGTCTCCGCATGAATATCTCTGTACCCCTTGTGACGTCACCACTGTCAAGGAGCCCTCCTAACCCCCTCCTGCATCTCCCCAGGGGCAGCTTTCAGGCTGGCTAGGAACTCCTTATGTGGTTCAAGCTGGCCTTGAACTTCTAATCAGAAGTTCTCCTGCCCTCACCTCCCAAGTTCTGGGTTCACAGATGAGAGCAATCACCTCTGGCATCTTTTATATTTTGCCAACATCCCGTGCCTACACTATATATCTCAGTGTTTGAGTTCTTCAAGACAAGGATGACACCACTTATGGTCATTTCTCTTGTGTTGAGTACAATGTATCATGGGAGAGATGGAGGAATATTCAATATGCTTGAGAAATGAGTGAGTGGGGACCCATGTGTGTTCATGTGTTTTGATATCTTCATGTGTTTTTACCAATCTCTTTATTTCTTTCACTCACTAATTAGAACTTCCTACATATTTATTGTGGGAATCACATATACGCCAGACTGCCTGTGCAGATCAGAGGCTACCATCTGGAGTCCTTTCCTCCTCTAATATGGAACTCTGATCACCAGCCTGGCTGCAGGCACTGCTACCCACTGAGCCACCTTACCGGTAGGCCAACTGGTTAGTTATGAATTGTGTTCACAACTTTAAGGGTCAAAGGTACTCCTGGCAATTATTTTGAACAAGCAGAAGAGCAGTGGTTCTCAGCCTGTAGGTCGAGACTCCTTTGGGGGGTCAAATGACCCTTTCACAGGAGTGACCTAAGACCATGGGACATAGATATTTACATTATGATCCCTAACAGTAGCAAAATTACAGCTGTGAAGTAGTAATGGAAACAATTTTATGGTTGGAGGAGCTGTATTAAAGAGCCGCAGTGTCAGGAAGGTTGAGAGACACTGTTTTAGGGAAACAGTTGCCCCATATCTCTCTTCATTACCCCCATGCTCCTCTATAGAAAAAACCCCATAAAAGCTGTTTATTTAACTTCATAAATGTATACTTAATATATCAGCCAAATATTTTTAAAAATAATTATCATGTTTGAAATATTCTGTACCTTGTTTCCCCAACTTATCATATAAGCTAGTCTTCATCTGTACAAGCTCAGAATACTTATTCATTTTGATATTTATTTATCTATTCTAATGTCAGCATTATGAAATAAAGCAAAAGTGCCATTCTTGTTCCTGTGTTATTCAGTACCTCAGAGGTAAATGCTTAGAAACCTTCATGTTTTTGTTTGAGAGACTCGCCAGGGACTCATTATCTAGCCCCGGCTGGCCTTGACCCCTGACCTTAAGGCAATCTTCCTGTCCCAGCCTCCCAAGTGCTGGGATTATGGGCATGAGCCAATATACTGGCCATGCCTACTTTAAATATGCTGAATGGGTTATCCCAGAACTTCAATTAATTAATTATTTATTTATTTTCCTTCCTTCCTTCCTTCCTTCCTTCCTTCCTTCCTTCCTTCCTTCCTTCCTTCCTTCCTTCCTGCCTTCTTTCCTTTTTAAAAGAAATATGTGTTTGGAGAGTGTGTGCCACATGCCTGTGGGTGAAAACAAACAAACAAACAAAAACAAAACAAAAACAAACAAACAAACAAACAAACAAAACACCACCCCCAAAACCCAGAAGAGGCTAGAAGAGGGTGTCATTTCACCTGGAGCTGCAGTTCCAGGCAATTGTGAGGCACAGAGCCGTTTGTGCTCTCACCCTCTGAGCCATCTCTCCAGTCCCACGCTATTTCTCAATGTGTCAGCTCTAGACAGGCTCTGTCAGGCCCTTGAAGAGTGGAGAACTGGGTGCTTTATTCCATTCTCTGCCTAACCGTCTACCTCCTGACTTTCTCTCTAACCGTCTACCTCCTGACTTTCTCTCTCGTGCTGTTTAGTTATTTTGGTGGTTATGTTGGCAACATTATGCAAAGCACTTAACATTCTGTGTGGTTCCATCAACCTTGGCTGCCGCGGTCCCCGCTGGGTGCCTTGCAGATGTTAGAGCAGCTAAGCTCACCCTCCAGCCTCCAGCCCTCTCTCAGCATCCATCACTGTCACGGTTTATGATGTTTACATCCGGCCCTTAGCAGTTTTCCTTTCTTCTCTGCAGTGCCTCTGCTTATGGGTCCAGAATTTTCCCTTTCTTCCTTGCACCACCCCTTTCTCCCTCCTTTCTTCCCCCAGATCAACTCTCTTCTCCACCCCCTTCTGTTTGGTTTTTGAGGTGTAGGGTCTCTCCCTAGGACAAGCTGGTCTCAGACTCACAGTAATCCTCCTGCCTCCGCTGAGATCACTAGCATGAGCCATCCTGCTTGCTGTTTTGAGATTTCTTGTCTACACATAACATCTGTCTTAGAGTTCCTCCATTTAGGATGCCTTTGTTATATGGTACAGGCTTTGGGAAGTCAGGGCTCAGACTACCATCTTGAAATGGGTCCTCCTTTCTCTTGAATGTAATTTTTTCAGTAAATTTCTGGGCATTTTTGTAAAAACTCTGACTTCCCATAAAAACAATGGTACCTGCAGATTGAATTGGTTTGGGAAGACATTAAAGAACCGGGAAGAAGCCACTGGAGGTGATCTTTTCCACGATGTCACCACAGCCCACTCTCAACATACTCCCTTATGAACGACGACTTCAAAGTCCTGTAAACAACCATGTGCTGTAAACAGTCACATGCTTTTGCTCTCTCAGAAGCTTGGTTTGCAAACCATGTTTAGGAACACAGGTTGTTTGTAAACGACCCAGACTGGTTTTAATAAAAATACCTTTGCAATAGAAGTCGAGGTTAAAGCTCTACAAGGGGTCTGGTAGTGGCTTAGCAGGTAAAGACACTTGCTGCCAAGCCTGACAACCTGAGTTCTAGCCCTGTGATCTGCACGGTTAAAGGAAGGAACCAACTACTGCAAGTTGTCCTCTTACACAGAAAGAGAGAAAGGGGGGAGGAGGGAGGGAGGGAGGGAGGGAAAGAGAGATGTACACAAGGAGGCACTGGCTTGTTCATATACACACGCTCTAAAGAGATAGATAAATAAATAAATGTAATAAAACATTAACAAACACGCTATAAAAGAGGTTTTTAATTCTTCCCCTAGTACAGGAGATTGCTAAGATCGCTACCATGAGCTACGGCCCCAGTGTTTCTTCTTTTATTTTGATATAAGGTCATTCTAGGTTGCCAAGACAGCCTTGATCTTGCTCTGCAGCACAATCAAGCCTTGAACTTACAATCTTCCTGTGATTACATGTGTGCTCTCTGTCAAGCAGCTGACCTTGTCACTCCTCAGTCTCACTTTCTATTCCGAGCTGTCGTGAGCTGTGAAAAGTTTTATAAAGAAGTCCCATGGCTGTGTCTAAACACTTTGTTTCTTTGTTTTTAATTCTTCCTTTTCACACTGCATGTTGGGTAAGCTGGCCTCACCTGAACCCACCTTGATAATTCCAGTTGGTTCTGCATTGCTGACTTCTGGGCTTTAGGCCATGAGAGTGTTATGGCTTTCACTTTTGTCTATAGGTAACTATATGAAGGAACCCCTGACATACAAACTCCCCTTTAATCATAATTTTACAACTTCCTTTCTCTTTCTTGGTATGCCAATATTAAATGTACCAAGGAAACTGATTTCAATTATAAAGGGCTCTTCCCCTTCCCAGTCATCAAATTACACACACACACACACACACACACACACACACACACACACACTCCCGTGGAAATGATCCAGTGTAATTCTCAGTGCACGGGAGCACGGACAGGGTGCCAATTACTTAAGAGGTGCTCATTACAAATGAAAAAGCAAATATAATTACCACATGCCAATTGCATAGAAATAAGAATGCTTTTCAACAAAGCCAGCCTTATTTTATGTGGCCCATATAGGTCCCACAGGATGTGTTCTTGCCTGTTTCTCCCCAACTCTACGAGATATTGAATATACGTAGATGTAACCGATGAAGCAGGAAGCACACAAGACTGTAAATCCTGTGTTTCTCTCTCTCTCTCTCTCTCTCTCTCTCTCTCTCTCTCTCTCTCTCTCTCTCTCTCTCTCTCGTCCCTCTAGCACTACAGTGGGTTTCCTGAGATGCTCTGATCATACCTGCAGGATCTTCACATACCTACAGCAAAAAGAAAGCGAGTTTTATGTTATATGAACTCGTTTCTTACGGTCACACACACAAAAACTCATCCAGAGGTCTGGATGTACCAGCGTGATGTTTCAATTTACAAAAAGCTTTGCATCTGGGATTTACTTTAGTGATTAACTCCCTTGTCCTGGTTTGGTAACTTGCAGGCTCCGTACAGTGTGACTCATGTCCAGTGCAGGCTGCGTACAGTGTGACTCCCTGTCCAATGCAGGCTGTGTATAGTGTGACTCCCTGTCCAATGCAGGCTGCGTACAGTGTGACTCATGTCCAGTGCAGGATCCATACAGTGTGACTCCGTGTCCAGTGCAGGCTCCGTACAGTGTGACTCCCTGTCCAATGCAGGCTGCGTACAGTGTGACTCATGTCCAGTGCAGGCTCCATACAGTGTGACTCCGTGTCCAGTGCAGGCTCCGTACAGTGTGACTCCGTGTCCAGTGCAGGCTCCGTACAGTGTGACTCCGTGTCCAGTGCAGGCTCCGTACAGTGTGACTCCGTGTCTAGTGCAGGCTCCGTACAGTGTGACTCATGTCCAGTGCAGGCTCCGTACAGTGTGACTCCCTGTCCAGTGCAGGCTCTGTACAGTGTGACTCCGTGTCCCAGAGCCTCTTTCCTGGTTTTACACTGTTTTCCTTCCTTCACTCTAACCTGCTCTTCAGGTCAAGACCCAATCTGGCATCCGTCTTCTATCTGCCCCAGCCTCACCATATTTATTTCCCCAGTCCCAGGCAGTGTCCTGAAATGTTGCCTTACACATTTGGCAATCAAAATATTTGGGGTGGGGCTAGTTACTTAGGTTATTTTTTTATGATATTTTAACTAATTGAGCAATTTGGCAGGTATTCTATAGATACATAGATCTATAGGAATCTAGACTAACAGAGGTTGAGGATGCAGTTTGATTGATAGAGGGGTTGTTTAGCATGCATGAAGCCCTGGGATCGAGCCTCAGCACTGCATAGCCCGGCCATGGAAGCAAATGCCTGGAATCTCAGCACTGAGATAGAGGCAGGAGGATCACAAGTTCAAAGGTATCTTCAGCTATACAACTAGTTGGAGGCCAGCCTGGGCTACGTGAAATGTCTTAGAAAGAAAACAGATTTCTAATTTAGGTAATTTGGCCAATTCAACATGATTTAAATAAAGTTACCTTGGGTTTTATACTATTTCTCCTAAGATGGCTGCTGCCTTTTGAGAATTCAGTAGCGTTCTCTGAGAGTATAGATATTAGTAGTACTCTCTTCAAATGAAAACGCTATACGGAAATGCTTGGGAAGGGTTAGGGACATGGCTCAGTGGGCAAGGGCAGGTGCTTGTGTGAGGACCTGAGGTTGGGTTTCTAGCACCCATGTAAAAACAAAAAGCTGGCATGGCTCAAGCTTGTAACCCAGAACTGTGGGAGGTGGAGACAGGAACACTGTGGCTGGCAATAGTCTAGCTTTGGGTTCAGTGAGAGACCCTGACCAAGAAAATAAAGCAATAACAAAAAGCCAAATACTCATTCTGAGCCCTTGCTTCCTACAAAGTACCAACTTGGCAGGATTGACCTGCAGGCCACAGGATGCTGACCAAAGCAAGTGACAGGGGAAGACACGCACTATACTTCTCTACACGTGTGCCACATACGTTCACGCACAGAAAGAAGAGATACTGGGGGCTGAAAGGTCAGTTCTGTATAAATTCTGTGGAAAATACTGCTTTTCCTATTTCCTTCCTGTTAGCATGAAGAAACATGAGACAGCTCAGGACTGGCAAGAATGATGTGGGGGTCAGTTAGGTTTTGTTTGGTTTAGTTATACTCCTATGGGGCAATTTTCTTTGCTAATGGATCTCCACACTCCACCAAGGTTCTGTTTACCTCTTGAGTCAAAGAAATAAATGAGCAATGAAGAATGTAAGCGCTTTCAGCCTTACCACACCTTCTGTCTGCTCAGCCATATGGACAAGTGGCTAACAATAACTCAGTCTTTGTGGAGTTTAAGTTCCATGTTTGAAATAGTATTTATTGATGGGCATGGTGGTATATACCTTTAGTCCCAGCATTTGGGAGGCAGAGGCTTTTGGATCTCTGGGTTTGAGGCTAGCCTGGTCTACTAAAGCAAGTTCCAAGACAGCCGGGGCTATACAGGGCTATACCCTGTCTTGAAAAACCAAAATAAATAAATAAATAAATAAATAAATAAATAAATAAATAAATAAATAAATAAATATTATTTGTCCTTTTTTGTATTTTTGCCAGTGTATATGCATGTGAGTGTGTGTGTGTGTGTGTGTGTGTGTGTGTGTGTGTATGAAAGCCAGAGGTGTCCTTCAATAGCTGCTGTCTACCATATTTTTTAGTGATAGGATTTCTCACTGGCCTGGAACTCACAAAATAGACTAAGCTAGTTGGGCAGGGTGCCTGCAGCTGTGAGCTGCCACACCTGGCTGTTTTTAGATGGGTCCTGGGGATCAGAGCAAGGCGAGTGTGTTTCAGATGGGCTGTATCCCCAGCCCTATTTCACTATGGTTCGTTGTTTTGCAGTGCTGGGGACAGGTTCCAGACCCTCCAGCATGCTGTGAAGGGCTCTCCTGCTGAAGTACTATGGCTCCACCCCAAATTACCTCTACTTTTTAAACTTTTTTGGTTTGAGCTCTGGCTGTCTTGGAACTCATTCTGTAGACCAGGCGGCCTTGAACTCGTAAGAGATCCTCCTGGCTCTGCCTGCATGCTGGGATTAAATGTGTGCATCACCAATCCTGGCTTTTAAACTTTCAGACTTTTTATTTTAGAGAGGGTTTTGTAAGATGTCCTGGTCAGCCTTGAACTTGGTGCGTTGCCTGGCACAAAGGCATTTTTAGTGAGGCTCTCTACATTTATGAGTGCTCAGGCTCCACCAGCCCAAAGACAAGTCACTGATGTGGGAAATGAAGTGACTCGTGGTGCCAACCCCCTCTGATGTCCAGCCAAGTTCCAGGCTGGGGGGAAACAGACACTGAGTTAAGCAACTGACTTCTCACATCGACTCCAGCAGGGACAACCAGAAGTTTATTAATTTATGGTGTGGTGTCAGGTATCCTGATCACCATGAAGCAAAGAACAGCAGAGGTGAGGGGACTCTACACAGGTAGAAGGCGCTTGGTGGGCGGGGCTTGCAGCCAGTAGGGGAGGAGGCAAGGCTACAAGAATTCCCAGGAGCACCATGGGTCTTAGTCACCCAAAGTGATCTTCACTCTGCTAAGAGCAGACACACTGAGAGTGCTTGACAGGTGTTGTCTTGGAGAGAGCCTGGTTTGTGACACCAATGGCCCAAGGACCTGATTTTTTATTGTTGTTATTACTATTATTGATGCTTTGATCTTTGCCGACCTTGGCAATGATGATACCTTGTTTCTAAACCTGATGCTGTAAGAGGCCACAGTCAGATCCGGGAGGGCATCTAGGAGGCAGAGTGGTTGGAATGCTTACAGTTGGGGTCAGCATCCTGTGGCCTGCAGGTCAATCCTGCCAAGTTGGTACTTTGTAGGAAGCAAGGGCTCAGAATGAGTATTTGGCTTTTTGTTATTGGTTCTGTTGTTGTTTTCCTCCCATTTTAAAGATAAAAGATAAGGTGAAGACTATCTGATACATAAAATTATATGAAATTCTACTTTCAGCGTTCATAAACTTTTATTGGAACATGGCCCCATTTGTTTTCAACATATTGTGCTTCCCCAGCAGAACTGACCAGCACGAGGTTTACAGAGACTCAGAGATCTGTGATTTGTGTAAGGAAAAGAAAGCATACTGATCCTTTGCTAAGAGTATTGTGTGGTTATCTGTGAGGGGTGGGGGAATACATCACTCAGAATAAAACCAATCAGAATAGAATACATTTGGCCTCTGTACCAATAGGATCCCAGCGGGCCAAGAGCCTACCATGTCTGCTTAGCACACTTTTGTGTCCCCACTACCTAGAAATTTGCTATCCATGGTACCTGTTCAATAGATGCTTATTGAGTAGATGAATGATTCTAACTTCCAGAGAAATGGTCGTGGGTTCTTAGTTAGAAACACATGGGTAACCGGGCTTATTTGGACAGCTATGAAATCGTCAAACTGTCTAGCACATGCAGTCTGGCTTTGGGTGTGACTTGAGCCTGTGCTGATGACCCCTCTGAGCCCTGTTTACCATTGCTTGAAAGCCCTTGCCATGGGTCAGTTACATTAAGCAGAGTCTTCTCATCTGACTGCCACTAAATCCCCAGCAAGAGCCAAGCTGTGATGACATTAGTTACAGGTCACTCTGGAGTTCTTTTCATCACACGTTGTCTCCCAAGTAGGTCATTTAGGAAATTAAAAATAAAAGCAAAGCAACCCCTTTTTTTTGTTTAAGAAAATGTGTTGGATTTATCAGGCTAGTGATGCATTAAACCAGCCCCTTAGCACCTAGAGGAATCTTTTTCAAGGCCAGAGGCCTTGCTATGTAGCTCTGGTTGGTCTGGTTCTTGCTATGTGGTTTGAAGTTGGCTTCACACTTGTCTCAATCCCCCTGCCTCAGCCTTCTGAGCGCTGAGATTATAGATGTGCCCTACCTTGTCTGGCATGATAACTGTTTCTTAACACAGAGGGTGGCCATCCAGTGTCCCCTTTTAATAAATGCCTACTTCCTGGGTTCTGAGTCTGGGCTGTTCTTTTGTATCCCCAAGGGAACGTGATTCTAAAATTTAGAAACACACACACACACACACACACACACACACACACACACACACACACACACAGAGGAACAGCTTCTACATTGAGGTCTCTCTATTTTCCAAAGGTCAATTGGGTTTGGTGCTATCCCAGAAATTTCTATCAATTTGAGGTCACCCTGGCATGAGAGGTCAGGATGCCGAGGCAATCCTGCTAGTATGAGAGTGAGCTCTGAGGACCATTGAATGTGATGTAATATCCCAGACAGAAAGTTCTTAAAAGGAATGTATCAGTGCTGTCCAATTCAGCAGTGTGTCCCTGTGGAGCGTGCCTGGTAGAGAACGAGGCGTGGTATAGCTATAAAATACATTTTAGAATACTGAAGACAGGGCTTAAAAGGTTAAATAGCTTCCTGTCAATGTCTTATTGATTACATGTTGAAAAATGAGCTTTGAGCAGGTGTGATGACATGTCCTTGTAATCCCAGTGTCTGTGCAGGGGGGAGGATCGGGAGTTCAAGGTTAGCTCCAGCTACATAATGACTTTGAGGCTAGTCTGGATTGCTTGAGAGTCTGTTCCTGGGGAGAAAAAACAAAACAAAAGGCTCAGCAGATGAAGTTGCCTGCCGCCAAGCTTGGCAATCTGAGTTCAAGCCCCCAAGTAAGACCTACATGGTGGAAAGAAGTGAGCATGTGCACTGTGATACACACACACACACACACACACACACACACACACACACACACACACACACACACTGGGTTAAGCACACATATTAGTAGAATCATTTCCATTTGCTTCTTCTTGCTTTTTGAGAGCTGGCTACAGAAAACTAAAACCCATGTGTGTGGGCCTTCATTATAACTGTATTTGACAGCACTAAGTTAAAGGCTGACTATGTATTAGCTCAGTCAAGCAATCTTCCAGCAGTGATCCATAAGGAGATGGCTATGTGCCAGGCACGGAGCTGAACCCTCAAGGCACCCTAGTATGTGACCAACACTGCCTGCCTTCAGGAGCGTTGGTTTTTTGTGCATGAGGGAGATGGGGCATGTGGAGACAGGTTCTCACAAGTATTTTGATTGCATGTACAGAAGAACTCCTCACCTAGCCCAGGTGGGCAGGGTGTGGCCACCCAGGCTAGAAGACCAAGGAGGTCTGGAAGGGATGCAACCCAAGCTGAGAGCTGGGGACTAGGAGGAGTTAATGAAGTGACTTGAAGGAAGGAGCCTCCTCGGGAAGAAGTGTAAGGACCAGAGAAGGTGAGAGTAAGCTGCCTTGCTCTCCCAGATGATGGCTGCTGGTGACTTTGCGTGAAACCTCATGCAAATTTTCTACCTCTATTTTATTTATTTCTTTTGGTTTGTTGGAACAAGGTCTTGCTATGTAGCCCAGGCTGGCCTCAGCCTCGATCCTAAGAGTTTATGTGATAGGAGTGTACCACAAATCTCAGCTTTCTCTTCCTGTGGTTACCATATTACAGGTTGCCCCTGAGGGCAGAGCACAGAGGAGATAGCCAGAGCCCCATTGCCCATGTGTCGTGCCTAACTGGAATTGAGATCTGCTGGGAAAAAGCATTCCTTGTTTGTTTCAGTCATTGGAGAATGACTTTGCAATTACCATAAGGGTAGTATCTGCATTCGTAGTTTATTTCAAGCCTGAATATCTCTATTCTAATGGAATTCTTTTTGAAAAATTTACAGTCATTTAGTGTGTATGCATGCAAGAGCACACTCAGTACTGGCATGGAGCTCAGAGGGAAACTAGTGAACGTTAGTCCTCTTCTTCCAGATGTGTCCTGGGATGGACCTCCAGTTGTCAAGTTTACTTGCTCAGCCATCTTGTTAGCCACAAATGGAATTCTTTATCCATACAAAGAATTTAATGTTTGACCAAGATATTGCAATAAATCCTGGCGTCAGAAGTTCTTCCTCGTCTATTTAATGAGTGACCTTCAACAACATAATTAGCACGCTGGTGCCTCTTTGTCTTGTAATGACGGGCTTCACACAATAATCTGCAGTTTTCTTTGGTCTTTAACTTTCACAGAGTCTGGTAAATGTCTGATTCAGATCCAGCAATGAATTATCTAACTGGGAAATGTCCAGGTACAATGGCAAGAAGGGAAGAATGAGATTTTATTTAGCTCAATGGTCCAAGTCAGAGGAGTAATTACATAGTTTGCAACTATTATTCAAAGTGTCATATTTTATTGAATTATGCTGTGCTGTACATCCGATATTTTAAAGCAAAACTGGCAACCAAGAACACCAGAAATCCTTGGACAGAACGTTCCTGACACTAGTTTTTAAATCTATCAAAAATGATGAACTGCAGTTGAAAATTTAGAAGTGTCACATTTCCATAGGAGTATTTTAATTAAGATATTGAATAAGCAAACATGGTTAGCTAAGTGGGCCTCTTCATGGCACTCGGGTTGAGCCAGGGCTTCATACACACCTGGTAAGCATTCAATGTCTCTGCTACACCTCAGCCCTAGACTGGAAGAGCTTTGGCAGACCTTCCATTCACTTTGGAGCCTTTTCCGACCCGTCAATATTTAGCTACTGTAGTGGAGCTTATTTTTGTGTGGAAAATTCTAGAATTCACTGGGGACTATAAAGGCACTGTGGTGGAAAATCCTAGAATATAGTGTCAAATAGCAGCCTTCAGACCGCTTGGCCTTGCAATGGCTTTACATTAGTAAGAGTCATTAAAGGCCAGCGAGATGGCCCCAAGAGTAACGAAGGATGGCTCAGGGGCAACAGGGTTTGCTGTGCAAACCTGGATACTTGAGTTTGATCCCCCAACCTACGGAAGGAAGGTGTCCTCTGACCTTTACACACCAGGAGCAGTACGTGTACTCACACCCACACTCATTCACACACACACACACACACACACACACACACACACACTCTAAAGTAATTTAAAAATTTATTAAGAACCATTATAAAGAACCATTTAAGGACCCCAAAAGCATTTGTGTATAGATTGTCTCTATCAATAAAAAAAATACTGAGAAAATACTAAAAGATTTAGTTTTTAAAATATTTTTAAAAGATCACATGCATGCATATCAATTATGCATATGCATTCATGAAATTAGCTTTTTATCCATATTTATTTTTGAAACAAAGTCTGGATAGCTAGCCTAGGCTGGCCGTGACCTCACAATCCTCTTGCCTCAGGCTACTTAGTGGTGGGATTATAGGTGCGCACCATGCTAGCTCAACTGTGGCTTTTAGTTTTCAAAACGAAATACACAGCAGGTGTGTGACATCATGTTATGTTTTCCCCAAGTCTGATGTAATAAAGACAGCAGGGCTCTCATTTCTGCTTCTGCACTGGATCTATTGTGGTGTCAGTCATGATGTGTCCTGCAGGACACTACACTGTACAATGAGGGGCAATAGAGTGAAGAATCAACAGCTTAGAAGCACTAGGGAAATACCCGGATTCACACAATCCATGAATTGTGTGCCAAGAGGTTCCAGACCATCTCTTGAGAATCTCTGTCACTGCAGGGGAAAGGTGCTGGAAAACAGAAGTTGGACGTAGACAAAGTTTGTCAGTATGCATGGGATTTGGAGTAACGAAGTGTGGCTGAGAGACCGTCCTAGGAATCGAGTGTGTGTGTGCTGGCTGTAGTATTGGTGGTGACAGTTACACAGGTCGTAATTGATGTTGGAAACAAGGCATCCAGTGTGCATGAAACACATCATTAAAGAGCTGCTCCTGGAGACTCCAGAACCACTTCCTTGGAAGGTCAGCTGCTCAGGAGGCACACCCCCACAGGGGGCCCATACAGTGGGACATTAGGTGAGCCCTTTGGACTTTGCTTGAGGTAGGAGACAAGGTGTAAGCAAGGTTTTGAAAGTTCTGGAAACCCCACTGCAGAAATCATCCAGCCTGTGTTAGGAGCAAGCTGCCTTTCCTTTCAACAAGACTCAAATAGAACCCCTGAGAGACATGGCGTGGGAAAGAGAGCTGCTTGGGCTCAAGTAGGGAAGTGCCTACGGGGCCTGGCTTACCCATCTTACCAATGTTCCCATCTTGACTCAGCCAACCCTGGGCATGGCCTCAGAGCCTAGACTTCAGGGAAGGTGGGAAGAAAACCACTAACTGCAAACGATCACCAGAGCTGCCGTACAAGCCTGAGTTTCTGTCTCCTGGACCCATTGTTGAGAATGCCTCCAGGAGTCAGCCTGGGACTAAACCTCTCAGTCCATCTGTGGATTGCATCTGGGGTGGAAACAAGAGGATGAAGGTGTTGAAGGGAAGGCTTAGCTCAGGTCTCAGTGAGAGGATGAAGCAGTGAAGGGGAGCCTTAGCTTAGGTCTCACATCTTGAGTCTTGGATCCTAGGTTGGCCATTGGCCAAATGAAAACATTAATAAAGAGTGAAGGATTATAATAATTAGCATTAATTGAGCACATTATATACTAGGTGTTCTGTGATGAAATCTCCAAGTACGACCTTGCCTCATGCTCACAAAAATTTCATGAGGCTTTATTCTCTCCCCTCCCTCCACCCCAGGTTTTTTTAAAATTAGCTACAGGGCTTGTGAGATGGCTCAGTGGGTAAAGGTGCTTTCTGCCACGCCTGAGTTGGATCCCCAGACCCAGATAGAGGAAACACAGCTGCCTTCTGACTCCTTCTCTGTGTGTGCCACACAGCTGCACAATACACCCCAAACAAACAAACACAAAAATAAATCCGCGTAATTTTAAAAATTAAAACTGGCTTTTAAAAATGTGGTTTGAATTAAACAAACTTGAAATGCCATGCTAAAGACTTATTCAAAATGCTTTGCCACTGTGATAGCTCCTGTCAGTGGCTTCCCTGCCTACTGTGCAGTCCTCCTTCTTCTCCCTTGCTTGTGGAACCCAGCCTCCATTCACACATCCAGTGCCTAGGTGTTTCAGACAAGGTTCCCTTCTCTAAGCAGAGTGAACAGAGCTTAGCTAGTGTACACCCAACAGGATGGTCCCACCTCCTTGCCAGAAATGGACACACAAGATAATTCTGGCTATTGAGGCAGGCCATGGAGTCAGAATTGGGTGTGATTTCTGGGTCTGCATAAGCCTTGCGAGCATGAGGAGACTTAACATGAGAGGATAGGATGGGAAGGGGGGAAGGGTTTCGAGGTTAAGATGTCGATGTTTGCTTGCTTGCTTTTGAGACAAAAGTCTTGCTATGCAGCCCAGGCTGGCTTGAAAGTCACTATGTAGACCAGAGTATCTTTAAACACATGCTAACAGACTCCACAAGGCCTAGCTCTGAGCTACTGAATTAGCAAATCGTGGAGAGAGAGAGAAAGAGAGAGAGAGAGAGAGACAGAGAGAGAGAGAGAGAGAGAGAGAGAGAGAGAGAGAGAGAGAGAGAGAGAGAGAATGCAGTCACATGTGCATTTGTCTGTGTGGAAACCAGAGGTCAATGCCTGGTACCTTCCTCAGTTGCTCTGTATTTTATTTTTTGAGACATGGTCTCTCACTGAACCGAGAGCTTAGCAATTGGGCTAGACTAACGGCCAGCAAGCTCAGGGATCCTCCGTTCATGTTGTCTCCTCTTCCCCCTGCTCCTGTTGCAGACAAGCACCCCTGAGCCCAGAACCTGAACTCAGAGCCTCATGATCGAACATCAGGCAGTGAGATATCTCATCATGTACTGTGCACTTCTTGTGTAACAATAAAGGTCTTTTTGTTTATTAGGAACATTTCAGACCATTTTTAGTAGTCCACTGTTTTCAGCTCAAAGCACCCTCCTTGACAAGATGCTTGATCAAGCAGTCCTTTCAGGTAGAGGGCTGTGCTCTTCAGCTGGAGTCTCTTGTCCATGCATCAGGACATCTCTTCTGCTGCTGTGTGCAGAGCCATGTTAAAGGCTGCATCTACAAGCACCCCAGTCTGCTGTGGGTGTTCTGTTATGGGTAGAAACTGCCTATACGCATTCTGAGTGCTCCTAACTCCAGAACTATGGATCGGACACACATGCAAGGTATGACATTAATCATGTGTTCAGCAAATTTTGACTAAGCCATACTGTATCTCTTACAGGGATTCATTTTTTAAAAAAATTCACTTACTGATTTAAAAAAGGAAGTCTCTATATAATGGCCATGATGGTAAACTCATTTGTTAGGAGTTTTGTTGGTTTATGTTATTTTTTCTACACTAGGGGGGATAGAAAGTTAGTGCCTCAGATTAGAGCATATATTTGAAAACACCTTGAGAACCTATTTTAATCTTTTCTGCACCTCTTTTTTTTTTTTTTTTTTTTTTTTTTTTTTTTTTGGTTTTTTGGTTTTTTGAGACAGTGTTTCTCTGTGTAGCCCTGGCTGTCCTGGAACTCACTCTGTAGACCAGGCTGGCCTCAAACTCAGAAATCCACCCGCCTTTGCCTCCCAAGTGCTGGGATTAAAGGCATGTGCCACCACTGCCCGGCTTCTGTGCCTCTTTTAGGGACTACCTGATCTTCTTTTGTATGGTTTGAAGTCTCCTGGCTCATGTTAAGACATCCTGAGCTGGAACCGGAGGTCAAGTCTACTTGACTTTGGAACACAGTCATGTGCAACCTCTGTTCCAGGCTCTAGAATTACACATCTCCCAGCCATCACATAAGCTGTGAAGATTCATAGAAGGAGTGGGCAGGAAAAGACACCAGAGTCCACACAGAGGCAACAGGGCAAATCTCTAGATACTTTAGAACCCTGTCTAAAGACATAAAAAGAAAATCCTGGGTCCTGAATTGTTTTTTTCCAGCAGATAGAAAATCACAAAACACTCAGTTACCATGACTACCCATTGCTTTCCTTTACAGGCTACTTCTACACCTGTGCATATTCATGATGCCTTTGTCATGTCTTCCAGAACCATGTGCCACCTGTCAGACACATATATGACAGTAGTTCCATAAGAGTAGAGCCAAATGATTCCTACAACCTAGTCACAAGCTGTTGTCATGCACTGCGATACATGGGTCACATGACTGTGGTCATGCTGGCTAAAAAGCCTACTGTGCTGCTGGGCATATAAGAGTACAGGATACAACACTTGGGCCAGAGATGAAGCTCAGTGCTCAAGTGTCGGCCTAGCAAGTGCAAGGATCTGAGTACAACCCCCAGCACTGAAAAACACCTCAGAAATAGTAAGAAATATCTATGTCTATATGTATGGGACATGGTCTGTAGAGCAGGCTGGCCTTAAAGTCTGTATGTAGCTGAGAGCCGTCTTAAATTTTCATCTTCCTGCCACCACCTTCCCAGGGCCCAGGGCCCAGTGCTGGGATTCTGGGTGTGTGCCATGATGCCCAGGCAATGTAGTGCCAGAGGTGGGATCAGCGCCCCATGCACACCAGGACAATGTATTTTCTTTTTAAAAAGGTCAGCATATGGAATTGCGATTAGTTCCTATCCCTTATAAATTGACTGTGAGATTGATTGGTTGGTTGGTTGGTTGGTTGGTTGGTTGATTGGTTGGTTGGTTGATTTGAGACAGGGCCTCACTTTATAGACCTGGCTGGTCTAGAATTCCTTATGTAGACCAGGCTAGCCTTGAACTCAGAGAGATCTGCTTGCCTTTTCCTCCCAATTACTAGAAATAAAGGTCAGGGCCACCACAACTGGCTGACTTAAATGATTCTTAAAACCCATTCTTCAAACTTTCACAGTATAAAACTGTTTCGTTTGTTCTCATTTGACAGCAGAGATAATTCAAATGAACTTTTGGCCACTTAGTTTTTCTGCAGTGAAGGGTATGAAGAAGCCCACGGTCCTGGGATGGCTTGTTTGTGTTGGAGGATGGCGACCATCTTCTTCCTGTGATGGTTGTGTGCCCAGCATCTCTCTGTTAACAATCTCTCCTCCCACAACTACTCTTGGCTTTCTTACCCCAAACTGCTCACTCACCCAGACTCAGACCAGCCTCCTGGACAGCCTGCCACTGGTCCATCCAATACAAGACCCCTTGCAGAAGATGGGAAGACCCACGTGTTCTTGGCCTCATCACTTCTGTGCACACACTCCTGTCTCTGTCTTTACTTGAGCCAGCTTTAGCCTCAGCCTACGTATTATAATCCTCATTTCTTTGCACTGTCCTATTTTCTTCTTTGCTCATGACTCTGGAGGCAGCTAAGTAATGAAAGGAAAAAAATAAAAGAAAGAAGGAAAGGAAAGAGAAAACAGAAGAAAATAAAAGGAGAGGTAGCAGAAAGATCTAGCTTGAAACATGAGCCCTGCCCTTTGCTGGCCGTGGGACCCCAGACATGCTCGCCCAGGGCCTAAGCCCTCTGTGTTCTTTATCTGGAACAGAGGACTAATGGATCCTCTTTTGTCAGGACCCAAGGCAGGATTCATCCAGAAGCCTCATCAAAGCTCAAAGGAGCTGGCCTCCCACCCCTCACTCTGCCTTCCACCCACACAGACACCCTCAGGTCTCAAAGCTGAGGCTGGCCCTTCCAGACTCTTCATTCCACTGCTTGGTTTGGATTGGCCCCAGCTCTGGGACAATACCATTGTCCCATGACTCATTGCTGCTTCCAACTGCCAGAGCATTTGGCTTGGCCAGGTAGGCCCTGGGTGTTTGGTTTCAGAAAATATCAGGTAGAAGAGGAGGAAGAGGAGGCTGGGAGTGGGAAAAGGGAGGGGAGGGGGAGAAGAAGGAGGAAGGGAGAGAGAGAGGGTACCCCGGGGGGTCCACTATGATGATTATGTGTCTGATACAAGGCTAAAAAGTCATCATAGATCATATTTTTCACCTTTAAAACATGTCGCTAACTTGAAACTTAATGACTTTTAAGAGATTGTAATGAAAATCACTTCTCAGTTAGTCAAGGTGGTATCCACCTATAGTCAGAAACTGAGGGGCTAAGACAAGTAGTGAGCTCAGGGCCAGCCTGGACTACACAGCCAGGCCCTTTCTCAAAACAACACAGCAGCAAAATAAAACAAAACAAAAATGCCACCTGACTTGCAAACATCAGCAAAGAGTGGGTCTGAGCATGGACGCTCACATTTCACCCTCTTTCCTAAGTAACAGTGTGTTAGAAAAAAGTGTTGCCAGTTAGGCAGGCACCCTAACCCCACTTAGTTAGACAAGGCTGCCCTACTGTGTGTGTCTCAGTTAGACAAGGCTGCCTACTGTGTGTTTCAGTTAGACAGGCTGCCTACTGTGTGTGTCTCAGTTAGACAGGCTGCCTACTGTGTGTGTCTCAGTTAGACAAGGCTGCCTACTGTGTGTGTGTGTCTCTGTTAGACAAAGCTGCCTACTGTGTGTGTCTCAGTTAGACAAGGCTGCCTACTGTGTGTCTCAGACAAGGCTGCCTACTGTGTGTCTCAGTTAGACAAGCCTGCCTACTGTGTGTCTCAGTTAGACAAGGCTGCCTACTGTGTGTGTCTCAGTTAGACAGGCTGCCTACTGTGTTCAGGCAGCACTTGAGCTAGGTCCTTCTACATGAAAGAGGAGCAACAAGGACTAACTTGGCATGCTAGTGGAATGTCTTCCTGCAGTGAAAACACCAGGGCAGAGGCTGGGGCAGAGGCTTCTCCTAAAAATAAACACTTCATTTCTGACAGAAATTTTTACCTGCTAAAGTGTCTTTTTATTGTTGAGTCACAAAAGTTCTTTATGTATTAAGGACTAAAAGTCTCTTATTAGATTATAATTGATAAATATTTTCTTCTACTTTAAAGGCTGCCTGTTCAGTTCTTGGTGACATCTTGTTTGTGTGTGCGCATGGATCTTCTGTTGCTATGTAGTTCTAATCCATCTGTCTCTACCTTCCGAGGGCTGGGATTATAGGCATTCAGTGCTGGGGAATCTAGCCCAGATCTTTGTGAATGCTAGGCAACCACTAAACCACATCCCTAGTCCATGAGAATATCTTTTGAAGCAAAAAAGTGTTTAATTTTGGATAAGTCTAATAAAGCTATTTTCCTTTTGTATTTATGGTTTTGGTACCACCATCATCATCATCATCACCACCACCACCATCATCATCATCATCAACAACAAAATAGTACCAAATCCAAGAATAAGAAGATTTTACTTCATCTTCTTCTCTGTGTTCTACCGCTTAATTAGCCATTAAATACACTTTTGTACGCAATTTTGCATGTGGTATGATGCACACTGCCTTTCAGTGTTCCTTCTTGTCCTGCTCTCTTGCTCAGAGCTATCCATTCGCTGAAGATAATGCCCTATCATCATCAGAGTGTCTTGGCATGCACAGACATCCAATTGATAGTAAAGATGAGGGCTCTGGAATCTTGTGTCTATTCCATCCATCTACATGTAAATCTGTATCAGCCATGTTCTATCCCTGCAACTAAACAGCTGACCGACAACAGAAAAGGGCCATGTTTATTTGGCACATGGTTTCAGCCTGGAGTCACTTGCTCCCCACTGCTTCTGAAGACAGGGTTTTATGTAGCCCAGGCTACCTCAAACTTGCCACTTGGCTGGGGATAAACTTGAACTTACAGGCTTCTGTGTTCACATGCTCAGTGCTGGGATTACAGGTGGGCAGTGCTAGAAATCTAGCCCACATCTGCACAAATGCTAGGTAAGTAGTGTCGCAACTGATCTACAGCTGTAGTAACCCATTATAACATCTTTCCAAAAAAAAAAAAAAAGAAAAAAGCGAGGCAGAAAATCATAGGGCACATTTGATAGAGCGAAGTGGCTCACCACATAGGGGACAGGACGTGGAGAGCAGATCACAGACCAGATAGGCTCAACCCAATTACCTACGTCCTCTAGTCAAGACCCACCTCCCCACAGATCAGCCATGAATTCACCAATGGGTTAACCTCTTGGTGATGTCTGTGGCCTCATGCTCCAATCATATCTCAGCAGTGCCACTAAACACACCCAGCTTGAGGGGACTTTTCATCTCTAAACTAAAGCACATTTTCTTTTTTTTACGGCAGCACCCAATATCTTGATTTCTGTATCCTTGTAGTAAAATTTGAAATGGAGGAAATCGGGGTCTTCCAATTTTGTTTTCCCCTTTTCTAGATGGTTCTGTGGGGGCTAAGGTGGTACAACTCATCAGTGGAGCATTTGCCTGGTAGGTGTAAGAGTCTGGTTTTGACACTCAGCACTGAAAACCATTTTGGCCATTGAGATGCTTGAGATTCTCCCATGAATGGTCAAGACCCACCTGGCGATTTCTACAACCAAGGGTGCTGGGATCCTGGCAGAGACTGCGCCGACTGTGCAGGCCAGTCTGTGAGGCCATCCGGATATCTTTCAAACAGTGACCATGGGCCAACCCCCCCCCCCCCCCGTGTTTGTTCTTTCTTCTTGCATCTCCTTCCATGTGATCTGAAGTTTTCAGTTTACAAGTTTCCTTCATCACAATTATTCCTGAATATCTTCTTCTTGTTGATACTATTGGACATGAAATTGTTAGGAGCTTTTGTTTCTTTCTTTATCTTTTGGTTTTCTAGTCCAGGCTGACTTTGAATTCTGTGTCCAGACTAGCCTGGTGTGTGTCACCACTCCTAACTGCAGGAGATTGCTCAGTGTTTTGATTTCACTGTTTCATTAAACTGCTCACTATTAACGTATAAAGTTGAGTTTACATATGGAAATTGTATATTAGAACCTTCCAGAATGTATTGGTTTTGATAACTTATTGTGAATTTCTTAGCATTTTACATACATAGACATAGACCAGACACACAGACACATAACACACAGTGTCATCTGCAAACAGTTGCATCATTTCTAATCTGTGTACTTTAATTTTTCCTCTTCTTAGAAACATTTAAAAATCTTTTATTTGTGTGTGTATGTGTGTGTGTGTGTGTGTGTGTGTGTGTGTGTGTGTGTGTGGTCATGTCCATGAGTATAGGTACCTGCAGAGGTCAGAGACATTGGGTCCTCTTGGACCTGGAGTTACAGGTGGTTGTGAGCTACCTGACGTGGGCTTCAAGAACTGAACCCAGGTCCTCTACAAGAGCAGCAAGTGCTCTTAACACTCCAGCTTCTAGCTGCTTTTTAAAATGTATGTTTGGGTGCTGGAGAATTGGCTCAGTGATTCAGAGTGCTTGTTGCTCTCAAGGGTGACCTAGGTTTGATTCCCAGCATCCACATAGTGGCTTTTGACTATCGATAACTCCAATCTCAGGATCTAATGCTCTCTTCTGACCTTCTTGGGAACCAGGCATACATGTAGGCAAAACATTTACATACATAAAATAAATATATGTAAAAACTAAAAAACAGAAATTAGAGTCAGAAGAAATATTGTGTGTGTGTGTGTGTGTGTGTGTGTGTGTGTGTGTGCATGTGTATGTGTGTGTGTGCATGTGCAGGTTAAGAGTTGTCAGTCCCTCCCCCCGGGTCTTCTTCACATAACTTTTCACCTTAGGATACCTACTGCCTACATGGAAGAACTCAGAAAAACAGTCTTGGACTGTCCTAACAGATCAGAGAAGGCTCACTCATTAGCAGAGACTCCACATTCCAGAGAGCTCAAGTGCAATAAGTTTATTCTTCTTTTATCTGAAAGTCAGGAGATAGGTGTGCAGTCCAGAGTTAATGTGGTGGCTTTTGGAGTCTGGGGTCCCTCCAGCTCACCATGCTATTTTAGATATTGATTTTATTCTTCTGGCCCCAAATGGACGCTTATGTTCTAGGAAACAAGACAGAGAGCGGAGAAAGTAGACAAACGGTGTGCTCGACTCTGCTTTAGCAGAACCTTCAGGAAACTGCCCCTTGATGCTTGGCTGCAGCCCCCGTGACCAGAGCGTACTTGTGCGGTGTTTTAGTTATGTCTTGGCTGTAACCAAATCCACGACAGAAACAACTTCAAGGAGGCAAAGGTTTATTTTTGGCTCACAGTTGGAAGATTGATTCCATTCCATGTTAGTGGGGAAGACCAAAGTGTGTGGCAGAAGTTTGTCACATGTTGGAGGCCAGAAAGCAGAGCAATCTGGGCGGAACCAGAAGCAAGGATAACCTTTAAAGGTCTGTCCCCAGTGACCTGTTTCCACCAGACTAGCCCCACCTCCTAAGAGTTCTGTGGCTTTCTAAAGCTGGGGGCAGAGTGTTCAAAACACAAGCCTACTTATGATACTTGACTATATGTGATCTTGCTTAGCTGCAAGGGAAACTGGAAGCATGGCCTCTGCTCTGAGTCAACACGGTCGAATAAATGGGAAGCATTAAGATGAAAAAGGGAAGTAGCAACAAAGGGCACCACTGCACATGCCACCCCTACACCCTCAAATTCAATTACCGTTTCCGAGGCCCTTATACGAACCCTTATCATTTCTACCAAAATTGGCACAGATGTCTCCCTCCCCAAGACTGGAAATAGAATCCAGGGCCGCACACTCTTAGCAAGTGCTCCATCTCTGAGCTAGCCCAGTAATTTCTTAACTGGTTTTTTAAACCCCAGTCTCTTCTGGGATATTTCCTTTATAACTCTTCTAAAATATATATGCAACCATCCAATCCTAGTATGACCTTGCCCCACCTCCACCAACTGAACCCTCAAATTTGCTCAAGTCACACCTAGATCCTACTTCTGTTTCCTTAAGTCAATTTCTTTCACATCTTCACAACAGCTGCAGACAGATCACCCATCCCAGATTACAATGTGAGTTATTTCAGTCCAGGGATAAGGTCTATTTCCTCATTTTATGTCTGCTCTGTGACTTCCGTTATCTGGTCAGGTATGTATAGAGCCAACTGAGTATAGGTTTCGAGTCTGGGTCTAAAAACTAAAAAGGCCTTATGTAGCCATGTTGGCTCTCTCTCTCTCTCTCTCTCTCTCTCTCTCTCTCTCTCTCTCTCTCTCTCTCCCTCCCTCCCTCCCTCCCTCCCTCCCTCTCTCTCTCTCTCTTTAAAGATCATTGCCCCTGTCATCAGCACAAGCCTGGGCTAGCCTTCTGGACCATGAGAAAGCAAGGGCTATAGCTGAGTCAGCCTGCCAAGAGCAGCTCTGATCATCCAGCCCTCAGCTGACTTGCCTGTTGACCTCAGGTCTGAGGAAAGGCCTGGCCAGGCACAGATCTGGGAATGACCTGGCTGATACCAGACCTTGAGACATAATGAACAGTTGCTGGGTTAAGCCGCCAAGCCTGACGAGGCTTGTTAGGCAGTATTACCCTTTCTGTGTGTTTCTCCTTTGCCTTGAAGGCCCCGATCCCTGCCTTCCATCTTAGCAGACTCCGAAATTTAGCTATAAAGCAGCACCAGGATCAAATTTGACAAGAACTAGGAAAGCTTCTTGTCTGGGTCTAGTTGTTTCCTTTGAAGAATGTCACATTTCTTTCTGAGCATGTGACTTCTGGTTTTTCACATGCACAGTCATCTCTCTTGTGGTCTGGGATAGCTGAGGGCAGGTATCACCTCTTGTAGGATGTGTACCAAAAGTACTTATATGAATAAAAAACTCACATTGTAGGTCATAGAGCAAAAGACATCCCCTCCTCTCCTCTTTTCTTTCCTCTGAACCCACACTTTGCACTGCCTGGCTTGTTTTTCCTGTGGTACAGGGCCCTCACCTCACTGTTAGTGATTACATACTGGGGCTGCTGTGATTCTTTTTCATTCTTTCTTTCTTTTAACCCATTCTTGTGCTGCTGTAACAGAATTCCACAGATCAAGGGTTCATAACAGACAGAAATGTATTTGGTTCTTGGTTCTAGAGGTTGAGTTGTCCTAGGTCAAAGGGCCGTAGCTTTTGAGAGACTTCTTGATACGTAGTAAGAGAGTGGAAGACTTGGCAAAGATCAAGAGAGGTCAGCACTTACTTTTATAACAAAACTTCCTTTTCCAAGAGAACAAATCCATCACCACAGTAGTAACAAGACTCCACCCATGAGGGCAGAACACTAGTCACCTCTTAACACTTCTGCCGCTTGCTTGCTGTCACTGCACTGAAGATCAAGGTTCCAACACAGACTTCAGGGAGCCACTCAGCATCGTCCTAAGTGAGTCTTGTGAGGTTACACAATGTCACTCTGTTTTTGATTGGCAAATTTCCATATTTGGTAGACACGTGACTGTGGGAGTCTCAGGCTCTTCTGTTGCTCAGTCGCCCCACCGCCTTTTCAGTGCTACTCCCGGCCCCACCGCCTTTTCAGTGCTACTCCCGGCCCCACCGCCTTTTCAGTGCTACTCCCGATAGCAGCCGAAGTTGCACATTTAATGCACGAACATCTGCTTCCCAAGAGTCAACAGAAGCCATCCCACTTCATCTCCCAGCTTAGTCACCTAAGTCACTTCATGCTTCCCAAGTGAGGACATCATTCTCACCATGGGCCTTTTGGAAGTCAGGTGGAACCTGTGGCTTTCAGTTCTTTACAGTTGCCCCATTCTCTCAAGGCCCTGTTGTCAGTTACTACTGAAAACTGAGACATTGAGAGGCCCAAGATGATCTGCCGGGTCATCACTGCTAGTTCTGGGGAGTCTGGGAAAAGACAGACGCCTTCACTCCAGGGGTTAACTGTCTACCCCCTTCATGGCCACCCCCCAGGCCACTGTTCCGCAGTGCCCTTTGCTCTATTGTGTGACAGTCTCAGAATGTCTTAGTGATGATTATGGGTGTTCAGTGTCTGCTGGGGATGGGCTCTGGTCCTCCAAGAATGCTAAAGTCCAAGTATTTGTCTACAATATATAAACGTCCCTCTGCATCTCACACAGTCCCCAGATGGCTATGATATGCAAAATAATGAAAATGCTAGGCAAGCAGTTATCATTGTTGGGGACAATGACAAGAACAGTGAGCTGCATTCACATGCTTAGGACATATGGGTCACGGGAAGTTATCCATTTGTGAGTGGTTGTATCGGTGGGCATGGAACCCTAGGCTGACAGTAATCATGTACTGTGTCCCACTGTGCCCCACTGTGCCCCACTGTGCCCAGCAACGCTTCACTGGCTTCACAATGAACACAGACTTTTAATTATCCTGGAGAAGGAGCTAGAGTAACAAGACGTATGTTGCAAAATTCCATTTCACCAGAAAGTTTTGCTGTCTTCCAGGCTGGCTGATTCTGAAGTCTATGTTAGCAATCATTTTCTGGAATAATACAAGGAGAGCATACAATGCCTCTCATCAGGCCACCCTGAGACACTAATTAGTTACACTTCATTGTATTCTGCTGGGGCTCCAGCAGCTGTGATGTTTGCTTCATAGGCATTGAAACAGAGACAAGAGATTACTGGCACTAGCCTATGGGTTCAAAGGACGATATCACAATTGGGATCATAAATCTTGTATCCTGTCCACTAGATCTCTCTGGATACATTTTTAAAATAGTAGCATCAGTTCATACCGCGCAACAAAGAAGTCCTGCTGTATCCTGCTGTATCAGCTTTTGCCGTATGGAAATAAAAATCCTTAAGCATTAATTATTTAAGAAGAAAAACATTTAATGAAAAGAGTAAACATCTCAAGTGCCTGGCCATCATGCTCCATGGCCTAATTCTTCCTAATAGGCTATGAATTTAGAATGAGTTCAGCTCTGGCCTCTCATACAGCATGAACTCAAAAAGGTGTCTCTCTTAAGCACCAGGTTTGGCCCCCTTAAGAAGGTTAATGGAGTCGTAGAACCAAGTGTCTAAAAGACATGCCTCAACTGCAGGTTAGGGGACAGGAAAACCTTGCTGTAAAGGTCTTTGCTATTTATAATTCTAGATCCAATTTGTGTTGTTTTTAATTATTTATTTTTAGGTGCATTTGTGTTTTGTCTGCATGTCTGTCTGTCTAAGGGTGTCAGATCCCCGGGAACGGGAATTACAGATAGCTGTGAACTGCCACGTGGGTGCTGGGAATTGTACCGGGGTCCTCTGGAAGAGCAGCCAGTGCTCTTAACTGCTGAGTCATCACTCCAGCCTTCAATCTGTGTTTTAAATAGTGATTTTCCCCTCCTGTCTTTGAGCTCTGAAGAGGACTGTTTGAGTGGACCAACACTCAGGTTACTATCACCCTGCTGACCCCACCAGTGATGCCACTGTCTCAGTGACATTCCATGCTTCAAAATCTGAAAGGGATTTTCAAGACATGAACTTTACAAGTACAAAATCAATTATATTTCACTGGAGTGGGGAATTTGTAAAAATGTCACTGATGAACTTCTAAAATAGCATGGCTAAAAGTGCACAAACCTTTCGCTTGATATACACAGCTTCAGCTTATTGTGTGGTCTGTGAGGTGAAAAAGAGAGCGTTCACACTCCAGCTGGTTAGTGTTCATCATTGTGACCCGAATGCTCATCACCTGGGAACAGGGCCCTTTAACTGAGAACTTGGCTCCAGGAGCTTGGCCTATGGGCAGGCCTCTAGGGGCACTTTCTCAATTATTAATGTGGGAGGACTTAGCCCATCGTAGTGGTGCCACCCCTGGGCACCTGGGTTGTATAAGAAAACAAACAGGCACGCTCAGGCAGCAAGCCAGAAGCAGAGTTTCTCTATGGTCTGTACTTCAGTTCTTCCTGCCTCTGGGTTCTTGTCTTGAGTTCCTGCCTTGGCTCCCATCAGTGAGGACTGTAACCCTTTTCTCCCCAAGTTGGTTTTTGCCAGAGTGGTTTATCACAGCAATACGGAATCAAACGAACACAACACTACACCTCTCTCATGAGTCATGTATTTCCTAATCAACCAGTCATCCACAGGTGCTTTGTTCAAGTTTTTTCTTCCCAAAGCAAGAACATGAGGTGTAGTGTCATGGTATTTATGAGGGAAATGCAGGGTAGATATGTGGCTGTGGTGTGTGACCACGTTAACATGGCCTCATCTGTAAGCAAATCCTTTCACATTGGTGAGTGTCAGGGAAGTGCAGTAGATCAGAGACGATCACAGCTTCTTGTATGTACATGTGCATGTGTCTGTATGTGCATGTGTGTGGTGTAACTGCGTATGTATGTGCATGCATATGTGTATGTGTGTATGAGCATATTCATGGTACATGTGGACAGGTGAGGGTGCATACATCACGTGAGGGTGCCTGCTCTCTCACTCTACCTTCTTCCTTTAAGACAGGGTCTTATGAAACTGGAGCTCAGCTGGCAGCCAGTAATTTTCCTGTCTCTGCAGCCCACAGTGCTGAGGTTACACTATGCAGCATGTCCATGCATGACTTTTCATGAGGGGTGCTAGGGATTCGAACTCAGGTCTTCATACCTGTGTCACATGTGACCTTACCAAGTGAACCATCTCCCCAGACCCAGCTATTAACTTTTACTCTTCCTTTCACTGAAAGGTAGAGGTGATCTCCTCTGATCTTAAGTCTGACCTAGGACTCTGGCTTACTTTGTCTGAAAGAATGCTGCAGAAACTATATCCCCTGGGAAGCTGGGCCATCAGAAGACTTGCATTTGCATTGGGTTTGTTGATAGTTCTTGTATTTAAGATGTTCGTGCTCAAGACTCTAGTTGTGTGCATCATGCCTACACCACAGGGGGGTCCAAGGGGATGCAGCTGGTGGTCTGGCCTCGGGGAGCTCTCTGATGCATGTGTGCTACCATGGTGAATGCTCTTGCCCAGTGGCAGGCTTCCCAGTGTGTCAGTCAGCATGGCACAGGACAGAAGGAGCCACCACACATTTGGGGGGCATCTCTGTACATAGAATCAGATTGAAAAAATGAAGGAGAAAGAGGATTGTTTAAAAATAGGTGCTAACCACAACAAAATGTGGATTCTAACACTGTCTTTAGGTAGGTGCATATATTAGTTCAATTCAATCCTGTGAAAATATGATGAGAACCATCTACTCACTCCTGCAACAGGTTGAGTACTTAGACTCCCCCCTCCCCCAGATTCCTATGTGGCGATCTATTCTTCAAAGTGATGGTGTCTGGATGGGGGGCTTTGGGAGGTGGTTAGTCATGAGGGTGAGGTCTTCATGAAAGTGACTGTAGAAGACTCACTCCCTTTTCCCTTCTGCCGTGTGAAGACAGTGAAGAGAAGCGTCTGTGAACTTGCAAACAAGCCCTCACCAGACACTGAATCGGTAGGCACCTTGATCGATCTTGGACTTCCCAGCCCCCAAAATGATGGGCTATGTAATCCATATGTAGTCAGCTATAGCAGCCTTCATGGACTGTGGTGGCTCTCTTCTCTGATCTTTGCTTCTGTCTGAAATCTCTCTCCAGTCATCAGGCCATTCCAAATCCTATTCTCTAACTACAAGCCGAGTTCCATCTCTAAGAAGGCCCTTCCCACTCACTGTAGTCTTCAGTGACAAGAGTCCGTTTCTAACCCACTCAGATTGTCATCTCGTAGACCAGTCTTAAGCAATAGCTTCGCTGGGGTTGAGTGAATATTTGATAAACTGGACAGATGTGAAACACAGAATTTGTTACCTTGTCCCTTTTTCCTTTCCCCAGGCTTTCTTGTGCCCCTATGTAATCTTGTCCTTAAAACCTCTTCCCACTCTGTGCAATTACTAACCTGTTCTAGGTCACTACAAATTAGTCCACAATTTCTCACGACTCATATAAATGGCACCACACAGTCTTTCTGTCTGGCTCCTTTCACTCAGCTTAATTACTCTAAAACCTACTCACAGTGCTAATCAATCATCCCTTGCTGTATGTACACATTTTTCCAAGCAGTATTCTGTTGTATTGCTTGTCAAAAATGCTTAATATTTTCACCCATTGATGGCTATTTTGGGTTATTTCTGGTATGGGCCTTAATAATAAATGAATAATAATAATAAATAAACAGTATGTCTAAGTCTTTGCATAAGTACACACTTGATATCCTCTTTGAAAAGTATTTAAGAGGAAATGGCTGGATCCTGGGTGAGACATATTTTTTGTGCTTTTGAAATATTGCCAACTCATTTCCCGAAGCGTTTGCATTGTTTCCACTTGATCATCACCGGTCCATCTCCACCTCTGAGCTCTTGCCTGTTCTTGGTATTCAGTTTTACTTGTTATGAGATAAAGTGAGGTCAGTGTGGCTTTACAGTCCATCTCCTGGGGCTTGCGACCGGAGGAAGCAGCTTTGTATAAGCCTGTTTGTCATCAGATCTTTGTGTCTTCTTCGGTGCCCTTTTTGTTCAGATAAGATCTTCAATGCACACTGAAGGGGGTTTGATTCATTATCATTAAACGTGTTTTGTCTTTCTTTGTCTTCTAGAAACCTGTAGTGCAGACTGGCCTCAAACTCACTATGTAGCTGAGGATGACCTTGAACCCTGGTCCTCTTGACTTTACCTCTAAAGTACTTGGATTATAAGTGTTTATCACTTTTTTCTCCCTCTTTGACAGATTGGCCTTGACCTCAAGATCCTCCTGCCTCAGCCTCCAAGTTGTTGACATTATAGGGTTTTAAATCACTAATTATCAAGTGTTCTGAGATATTTATATACTACAGTCCTCCTTTACCCAAAGTGTTGTTCTCGGCAGTGTCAGTCACCTATGGCCAACTGAGTTTCAAAAATACTAATGTGAAACTCCAGAAATGAACAATTCATGAGTTTTCAGCTGCATGGAACTCAAGTAGCAGTGTCAGGTCCGTGCCGTGTGACATCCATGGTGTCCTTCTCCATCCTGGCCAGACATGGCCATGCTACCTGTCATGCTGCTGTGTCAGAGGAATACCTGCTTCCCTTGATGATCACATCAAGGCACGGGAGTGGGGATGCTGGCGGTAAGGATAGAGGGCCACAAAGCTTTCCGTAAGTGAGAAGACAAAAGTTCTTCACCTACTAAGAAGGAGAAGACATCATAAGCCGAGGCTTCTAGGTCCGCAGTAGGATGAGTCTCTGCCTGTGAAACTGTGCAGAAGGAGAAGAGCTGTCCCACTAGCCTTGTTGGCACACCCCAGGTCTCACACGCTGCAGCTGTAGTGAGGATTAAATTAAGGGCTCTGCGCCATTTGCATTTGCAGGCATTGAGGGCTCTGCGCCATTTGCGTTTGCAGGACCACTGAGGACCTTCCCGGCAGGTCCTTGATCAGATACATGCTTTGCAAATGCTACCCTCCAGCCTGTGGGTTTTTATTAGATGTCATATTTGAAGAGAACAATGTATAAATTTTTTCCAATTAATTTATAAATTTGTTCTTGCATGGGTGGACCCATGTACCTACTAGGAGTTGTAGTTTTAATTTTCCTATAATTCATTTTGAATCCTTTTTATATGTGGTACAGGTATGGATTGAAGATTTTTTTCTTATGACTGTATAACGTTTTAAGCCCCATTTGTTGAAAAGATTCCTTTTTAAACTCTTAAAAATATTTATTTTATTTTTCTCTATGTGTATATGTATGTACGTGTGTGTGTGTGTGTGTGTGTGTGTGTGTGTGTGTGTGTGTGTGTGTGTGTGTTTCTCTGTCTCTTTGTGAGTGTGCCTCTCTCTAACAAGGTCTCACTATGTAGACCAGGCTGTCCCCCCAACTCCTGATCCTTCTACCTTAGCATCCAGAATGTTGTGACTATAGCTGCGTACCCCATGCTCGGAAGAACTGGAGTCTTTATAAGTGATAGTCAAGATAAAATGAAGATGTCAGAGCAAACTCTACTCCAAGTGACTAGTGGTCTTCTAAGCAGAGGAGAGTTGGGAAGGTCCACAGTCAGAGGAAATGCCGTGTGGACACGTGAGAAAGAGTGTCCTCAAAGTCAAGCAATGCCTGAGGCTCTTGGACGCCAGGCAGAACAGATTCTTCTTCAAAGCCCTCAGAGAGCTTTCCGGTGGCAATGACCTCCCTAAGAGAACATGCCTCTCACAAAGGACCTCCTTCATCTCTCTCCAGAAGAGAAGGGGAAACATAAGAAAAAGCACCTGGTGCAGAGCCCCAGTTCCTACTTTATGCATGTGAATGCCCAGGGTGCTATAAAATCACCACGGTCTTTAGCCATGCACAAATGGTAGTTTTGCCTGTTGGCTGCTCCACTGTCCTCTGTCAGCCTACAGGTGGAAAGGCAAGGCTGACAGAAGGATGCTTCTTCAGGAGGAAGCAGCACTGAAAATCCCTGATTCAAGATGAGTGGGAACTTTCCCAATAGACACTCTCAAGATAGGAAGCTGAAGGAACTTTCCAAATCGTTGTCTGGATTCCCCGTTTCTCAACTCTTTGTTGTCTGATGACCAACGGCTATGGCAGTCAAGATGGCTCGGGGAGAAAGGCACTTGCTGCCAAGCCTGATTACCTACGTTCAGTGCATGGGACCCACGTGGTGGGAGGAAAGTTATCGGCTCCTGCAATCTGTCCTCCAACTTTCCAACAATGTGGATGGTAGCATTTGAGTATGCGTGCGCATACACAAATAAATAAACAGGTAATGTCGTAATAAAATAATAAAAATAACAACACAACAACAACAACAACACGGTCCGTTTAGGAGTTTTGTTGTATTGGGTGGCAGGACAGAAGTTTTCATTCATTTGAATGGTGTGTGTGTGTGTGTGTGTGTGTGTGTGTGTGTGTGTGTACAGATGTTTAATCACATAAGTGTGTTTTTATGCGGAGGCCAGAGGTCAGCCTTGAGTGTCATTCCTCAAGATGCTGTCCATCTTGTTTTTTAAGACAGGGTCTCTCATTGGCTTGGAACTCAACAATTCCACTGGGTTGGCTGACCAAACAGCCCCAGGTGTCTTCCTGGCCCTGTCCCCCACAGTAGGATGGTAGGGGTGTGTCGGTCACAGTGCCTGACTTTATTGACTGAACTATCTCTCCAGCCCATCCATTTGATTCTTTAGCTCCTGACTGAACACTGCCACCCTGGAACCCTGCTCTGGCTGTGTTCTTGTCATTATGGCAGATACCGTACAAAAGCAACCTCGAGAATAGCTTTGCTTTGGCTCATGGCTTCGGTGCAGCCTATCACTGAGGCCAGGCCTAGCAGTGGGAATGGCTTGTTCTGTGGCGGCTGGACGGTAGGGATTGGCTTGCTTGTATCTCAGTAGACAGGATTTGTAGAGGGCTTGGGCCGGAAATGGAAGTGGATGTTACTTTCAGTCCATTTCTGTTAGCTACGTCCTGTATGCAAAGATTCCGCCCGCTTCTAGAATGGCGTCAACAGCTGGATAACTATTCAGAGCTATGAGCCTGTGAGGGACATTTAATAAAAACATGGCACCAATGGGGTTATACATTTGGAAGTGGAGGTCAAATCTAAAATTTCTTGTACTAACCACCATGTCTGGGCTAATAATACCCTGCTCACTGTCAGGGAGCTGAACAATTCTGAGCACAACAGTGTAGTTTTTGGTTCTCTGGATTCAGTACACCAAAGATTGGCTCACAAGGAAAAAAAAAAATCAATGGATGGGAAATTTTCCACTTACTATTCTTATAATATGGCCTGAGGGAAGAGTGCGGTGACACTCCTGATTGATCAAAGCTCCTGGGAGGCAGAGGCAGGCACAGCTCTCTGAGGTCCAGGGTCGCCAGAGCTACATAGTGAGACCCTGACTTAGAAATAAAAACGTAGAAAGAAAGAAAGGAAGAAAATAATCTGAAACGAAACGACTTGTGTTCTTGTTTTCAAAGAAGTGACACTTTATTTCCTTTTAAAATTAACAGTCACATATATTACAGCACAAAGCCCTGAAAGAAACTCTTGGGCCCCAAACCATCCAGGCTGCCAAGTGAACCAAGCAGCCTGCTGGCGTTCATCTAGATTTCCAGCCATCACTTCTGCTCCTCACCGTCTTCGGAAGAAGTCTGTAACTGTTTGGTACTCTGACTTCCATCACAGGGACACAGAAGGCACTGGAGACCATTTCATATTGAGTTTTATTCTGGAGCTTCAAATTCACTCTGGTGTTGATATTATTGCTAAAGAAAAGTATCCTCTGAGACCAAAGACTTGCCAAGTACAGCTTTTAAGATTCATAGGTGGAGCTGGAGAGACAGCTCGATGGTTAAGAGCATTTGCTGCCTTTGCAAGGGCCTGAGTTTGACCCCTAGCATCCATGTGGCAGCACCTCTGTCTACCTCCAGGAGCACCAGGCACGCATATGGTGCACTGCATACATGCAGGCTAATGCTCATACATATTTTTTTAAAGATAAACATTTTTATGTGATACAATCGTGATATTAATACATTAGTGACAAAGCTGTGCATTTTATCCTACTTTTACCAAAGAGGAGAAATTTTCTTTTATAAAGGCAAACTGATGATCAAATATGTTGCTAGAGCCAGAGTTAAGGGGCAGCCCAGCCTACCAGAAGCCCTCGGTTTGATCCTCAGCACCATCTAAATGGGGCAGTGGTAGCAACACACAGGGCTGTCAGCCCAGACATTGATGGTGGGAGCTGTGAGGACCAGAACTTCAGACTTACCTGGGGCATTGGCAGCTCAAGGCTCACCTGAGCTACATTTTACTCCATCTCAAAGGACAGGAGAATGTCCTTTATCATCATACACACACACACACACACACACACACACACACACACACACACACACAATTGTATATATTTAACCAATAATTATCCAACAAGCCCCTATCTCAGAGCCTCACAGATACTGCCTCTATTGCCTGGGCTTCTCTTCCTCCAGATATCCACAGGGTTGGTGGCCTCAGGTCATTCAGACTTAGGCCACCTTCATGGCCTCGTCTTTTCTGACAGTCCTATCCCTGAGAGTGGCAGCCACCCGTCACACCATTTCTGTCCACCACCCTTCTCTTATACATATCATTTGCTCCTTCTGCCTCATCCGTCAAAATTACATCTGCGCATATCCACCCATTTGTTTAACGAATCGGCATTTGCTTGTTGCTTGCCTTCTGTGGTGTGTAGTTCATGAAAACTGAAGCAGCTTATGCGATATCTCAGTGTCTGGAACAGCACCAGGATGCACTCAACAGACCCTGACGCACTAATGAGGAAGTGCTCGATGACTCTTGCACAGCAAAGGTGGCATCGAGAAGCTGTGGGGAATGGCTGCCGCCCCTTATTTCAAGGAATTCTCTTCTAGGGGGAACACAAACAAAGCTGCAACCTGTGCTGGTCGTTCCAAGGCAGAAGAGGTCATTAGACAATGTAGTTTGCAAGCACCAAGGAGGAAGGGATAAGAAAATGTGGAGTGGTTTTTCTCCAGAAGATGATGGACAGAGAAAAGAGGAATGAGTCTAGCCTGAAGGTACACCACAAGCAGCTATTTGGAATCCCAAGAGTTACAAGAATGCTTTAGACCCCAGAGGTGGAGGGGGTGGGAGGAATCTGTATGGCTGGGTCTGTGAAAACAGAGAAGGAGATCATCAAGCTTGCATGGGAAATGTAGAACATGATCTTGTCCTTGGGGCCAGTGTTTTGAATTTATCTCAAAGCAGTTAGGCAGGGTGGTGTTTTCAAACTAGCCCCAGCTATCAAGTCTCTGGCCTGGGATAGAGGAATGTCTATCAGTGTGCATCATCAAATATAAATTCAGTAACATGGTGACCAGCCCATTTCTTGATACTTTAAGTATACTTATGGATAGTGTTGCTTTTAGCAGGTGACTTTTGTGCTGCTGTGATCAAATGCCTGACAGCTTAGAGAGGAGGAAGAGTTAGTGTGTCGGTGTTTAGAAGGTTCTGTCTGTGGTCACTTGGCCCCATGCATTTGTTCAAATTGTAAAGGCTTTAGTGTGTGGCAGGGGTCAGTCTTGCCTTCTTGGTAGATGAGTGTCTTGGTTAGTGTTTTACTGCTGTGAACAGACACCATGACCAAGGCAAGTCTTATAACATTTAATTGAGCTGGCTTACAGGTTCAGAGGCTCAGTCCATTATCATCAAGGTGGAAGCAGGGCAGCATCCAGGCAGGGATGGTGCAGGGGGAGCTGAGAGTTCTACATCTTCATCTGAAGACTGCTAGTGGAAGACTGACTTACAGGCAGCTAGGGTGAGGGTCTTAGTCCACACCCACAGTGACACACCTACTCCAACAAGGCCACACCTTCTAATAGTACAACTCCCTAGGCTGAGCATATACAAACCATAACAATGAGAAACGGAGAGGGGACAATGCCTTCACTCAGTTTGTCCCTCCCAACCTCCACCTCCGTTCATTGTGTTCAGGACCTTGGGATAGAGACACATACATTCAGGGTAAGTCTCATTGTCTGTAACTTTTCTCTAAAACCATCCCTTCAGCAGGAGTTTGGGGATGGGGGGGTTGCCACCAATTTCCCAGGTGATTCTAAATCCAGTCAAGCTGATCACAAAGTTGGATCTTCCTAGCAGGATCCGGCATGAGAGCACACCACTGTCAGGATAAACAGTAGCTTTCACTGATGGTTTGCTCACTGGATAATTATTAAGAAAAGACAGAAATTTTTATTTATGTTTCTGTTTAAAAATATATCTAGCACTTACTTGAGGAAGCTTCTAGATCTTCTAGACTAGATAAATCACAAGTAGCCTGTGGGAAGGCCGAAGAATGATGCGGGCCGTAAATCACAATATTCTCTCTGTCTGAGCAGGAGTTTCCCAGCCTTATTGACTAAACTTTGTAAACAGCTTCCCAGCTCATCTCTTTCCCCCTCCAACTCCACCCAACACCTCCATTTCAAAGTGGAGAAGCAAGGCTCAGCCAATCCAGTGGTTCCCAGCTACTTAGTGGCTGAACAAAACCTAGTCATCGGGTGGCACCCCTTTTCTCACACACAGCCACCTAATGGTGTAGAGGGCACCGTTGCTCTCTGTATACTCACAGATAAGCACAAGAGAAATCAGAGATGTTAAGCTAGCATGCTTGTCTCTTCAAAGGCAAGGATGTGTATCTGCTTTCCACCCCCAAGACTGGGAGTAACGAATGCTGCTAATAGCTGCGATCTTTGCTACTCTGTAGCTCCAAGTTTCACTGGAATCCCCTAGACTTCTGAACATTGCTTCTTAGCCAATAGACTCCATTCTTGTGAAAGAGGTCTGATGCACTTTGCAACAGAGTTTACTATTATGCTTATCTTAAACCCTTTCTCCCTTGACCCTTATTCTGAGCACCATTTCCTCAGCTAATAGAACCCATTGGTAATGGAAGAGGTCACTGGTGCTTTGCAAAAGACATGTATTTTACAAAGGAGTTTTGACATAGCCATGCTTTAAGCTTTATTGTGATAATTGTCAAAGGAACTTTCCCCCAACGTTGTACTGTATTTAAATATCAAATATAAACCAACCAGGATCAAACCCTAGAAGTCTGAACCAGCACTAGCCAACTGAGTCATGCTAAACTGATTCCATCTTGCCTCTGATGGCTGTAGCATTTGAAGGGACTCCCACATTATGGCTGTGATGAAAGGGACCGTGTCAGGGTTATTGGAAGGGCCACAGTACCATGGTCACACTTGGCTTCTTTGACTCAGCCAGAGTTTTGCGGGCAGAGAGCTGTTGCTAGACCCGAAAGACTTAAGAAATGCGTAGTATCGAGTAAGGTCTCAGCAAGGGCTGGAAAGAATTGAGTGTAAAATCAAGTTTGAACTTAAGGTTGGAGCTGGAGATGCTAAGGAAATGTTTGCTTTGGGTCAGTCTCCTTATTCTCAGGACTGTCCACTTGCAAAGCCTGAGACACAGCATCCTGCTCCATTTGGAGGGTGAATGTATATCTGCCTGTTTTTGAGGGGCAGCGTCTGCGCTGACAGGAGACAGAGGAAAGCCTGGAGTGTGAGGCATCCATTGGATGCCTGCGGGTGCGCACAGCATTCACAGTCAAGTTCCAGAAGCAGGCAATATGGGCCCTGTGCTTTTCATCAATGTGGGGGACAACTCTTGGCTAGTGTATCGGGATTTCATTTGTTTGTTCTTGTTTGTCGTAATGAAGTTCAGGTCCTGACTGGAGCTAGTCACCTTTGCCATCCGTGGCTCACTGTCATGGGTCTGTGACTTAGGGTTTGGTAGACCGAGTATCTTTGTCCTGGCTACCCCTCACTTCCTCTATCACTACCACCTTGCTCAGGAGTTGTCACAGAGATATTTCCTTGTTCTGTGCACTGCTACAAGGTGTGGGGTGGTGTCTTGTGTGTCTTTCTCGTTTCCCACCCTCTAGTATTCCTTTCAGGCCCACCCAAGACACGGTCGTGATGTTTATTCAATTTGTTTTGTTTTGTTTTTTTGAGACAGGATATCATGTGTTCCAGGTTGGCCAAAGCTAATCTCGAGTTTCTGATCTTTCTATTTCAACTCCAGACATATTATAGGCATGTGACACTATTCAGTAGGTGTTGAGGATTGAACTTGGGGCTTTATACAAGCACTCTACCAACGACGCTCCTAGTTCCTATTTCCTAATGCATCATTTCTTATTTTAATTAATGTTAACATTTTGACTGATGTTTTCATTAACTGTTTGTGTCTATGCACAGGTGTTGCATTCGGAAACCATGCAGAGAGCAGCTTGCAGGAATCAGTTCTCTCTTGGCCTATTGAGTCTCAGAGATTGAACTAAGGTTGTCAGACTTTTTGGTGATTGTCTTTACCCACTGAGCAATCCTGCCTCATCTCCAAAGCACCACACATAACATAGCCTATAGCTGTATCTATTTTCTTATCCGTGGTCACAGATGGTCATGGAGCTTGGCTTTCTTTGGGGAGAATATCACAAAGGGATAGACTTTGGTATATAAGTTCAATAATTTATATTTTGCTGATATGGAGAACAAAAAAAGCCTGTCATTATTTTGATTATTATTGGAATGTGTGTTTTACCTGACCTTGATCAAGCACAGTCAGAAAGGAAAGGGGGACAGGACTTGTGAGGTTTGTCCTGATCTGCTCACTCGGCACCTGTGGATGGCAGGCCTAAGTGTTTTAAACAAATTGGCCATTTCAAAATAACCGCCAAGGTCACCCTTCTAGCTGAGCCCGTTCAAAAAGAGAACTCAGAATACAGATTATGTCTGGTTATTGCTAAACTCAGGGTCAGCAAACAGGCCTTGCTGTAACCCACCGAGCTACTTATGTCAGCCAGGAGGAATGCACTGTCATTCGCAGCACACAGACATGCGTCATCGATGGGGCTTCTCAACCCATCTCTTTCTCACGTCTCCTTGAGAAGAAAGCACTTTCTAGACGTGAGGGCATTAACAACTTAGCTTTTGAAATATGAGATGGGAAAATCAAGATAAGCATGGTTCTCTGGCCTTGCTAGATGCTTTTATTATTGAGTTAAAAATAGGAAATAGGCAGAGGGGGTCATGTTTTATTAATGATGAAAGGTATTTTAAGTTAACCAACGGTATCGGTTTAATGCTTTTAATTTTTCAAACTATGCCACAGCTGCCAAAAAGGGGCAAGATGATTTGGCACTTAGAATGTGGTATGCAGGTCTCCTGAATATTATAATTAAAATGAAAGTTGGAGACATATAGGATATATATGTATGTATATGTGTGTGTACATATATATATGTGGAGGGAGAGAGAGAGAGAGAGAGAGAGAGAGAGAGAGAGAGAGAGAGAGAAAGAAATGGGAGAAGGAACTTAGCTGAATGTATTTGCCTCTATATTTAAACCACAGGTCTGAGCAATAAGAGACAGGATAAGAAGAGAAAGAGGTAGGGGTGGAGGAAGAAGGGAAGGGGGAGAGGGAGGCGGGGGAGGGAGAAAAGATAGAATAAAAAGAGACAAGAAAGCCAGCTGGCCATGTGAACTTTTAAACTATCACCCTCAACACAGCTCAGAAAATAACTCTGCCTTTGTTGTCTGTCCTTCCTATGCTGGGCATCAAGACTGTAGTCATGAGTTAGAAACCCCCACTGGAGCTGAATAAGTAAGAAGTTAAAAGGTTAGAGAGAGAAAAGACTCTACCACTGAAAGCCATATGACCGCAAGCAATCCATTTATCTTTTAAATCTTATTTTTCTCATCTGAAAAAGACGGGCTACAAGTCTCTTCAAAGTAGCTGTGCAGATGGGTGGTGGCGCTCTTGGGTGTGGCCCAAGTGGAAAGGCCCCAGGGGCTTGAGCTTACAGCATGCTAGCAGGATGTCAGATGCCTTAGGAAGTTATTGGCTCTCTTTGCTTTGTCAGAGTCCATGCTCGGTAAGCAGGATGGTGTTGGAGAACTCATCAGTAGTTCTGATCCGTAGACCCCACCTCCATCTCCAGGAATCACAAGTGAAGGATTGAGGGAAATTAGAACTAAGCACCACCATTTCCATCTTCCTCAGACAAAGTCCCACGACAAGGATAAATGTAGACTGAGAGGGACCTAAGGGGAAGAATCATCTCAGCATGGACTCGGTTGGTCGGTTTCGTTTGGATCTGTACAGAAGTCAGTGTGCTGCAGATCCAGCTAACGTGCTCTTTCAGTTGGTTTTCTGCTTTGCAAATCAGGGCTCTTATTGTCCAGGTAGAATTAAAGTAACTGTGTTGCTATCTGAGAAGTTATCCATGGTAAGTGGTGTTTGGGGTTGGTTGTTTGTGGATGTTACAATCCTGGGGATGAAACCCAGAGTCTTGCCTGTACCCAGGAAGCACTCTGCCCCAGGGTATAGCCCAGTCCTCTAACTTCCTACATGAGAGGACAGAGTTTAGCCTCCACCTATGATGAATGCACATGTCTGCTGTTTCCAAACCCTTCAGAGCATCTTGCTGTGCTAAGCAGGATAACAAGCTCCTTCTGGTTAGAAACTAGAACCACTGCTGCTGGAATGCCCAGTGCAGGCTTCCTATGTGAGCTCATCCCTAAAAATCCCCCCAGCACAAATGCTCCCCAGTACTAACAATCCCCCGAGCACTAACAGTCCCCAGCACTAACAGTCCCAGCACTAACAGTCCCCAGCACTAACAGTCCCCAGCACTAACAGTCCCCAGCACTAACAGTCCCCCCAGCACTAACAGTCCCCAGCACTAACAGTCCCCCCAGCACTAACAGTCCCCAGCACTAACAATCCCAGCACTAACAGTCCCCAGCACTAACAATCCCAGCACTAACAGTCCCCAGCACTAACAGTCCCCAGCACTAACAGTCCCCAGCACTAACAGTCCGCTCCAGCACAGACAATACCCCTCCCCCAAGTGGTACTCATCCCTTGACTTTGTGTAGATTTGGCCTCTGGTTGTATAAAAAAGAACACGTCCTCAGTTTTTGAAATTGATAACTAAAAATAATGGAAGTAAAGAGTGTCCACCATACCTCTTCCCAGTGACAGCCATTCCCATTGGAGTGCCCGACACCATACGCTGTTCAAGGGATGAAGTGCATATCTTATCCTCAACACAGCTGACTTCCAAGAACAGCCATTTCTTCCCAGTTTCATTGCTACTAGAGTGTAGGTGTGTGTGTGTGTGTGTGTGTGTGTGTGTGTGTGTGTGTGTGTGTGAATGCGTGAATAGGTGTGTTGAGTGTGACTACCCGCCAAGACATCACGTGTTTGAGCTCTTGGTGACCTGTGACTGATACTGTTGAGAATTTATGGAGCATGCTAGGATCGGAGGCAGACTGGCAAGGCGAGTCGCCGAGTGGGGGCGCCCAGCCTGCTTCTGGCTGAAGCTCTCTTGTTTCTCAGTCATCAGCTGAGAATAAGACATGTGCAAGCTCCTGCTGTCACGGACCAAGCTGCATCAGTGTCACTGAGCTAAACCAAACCTGTTCCCATGCAGTTAAAGTTACTTCGCTTCGGTATTTGGTCCCATCAATGACACCCATTTCACAACCGCCATATTTCCCTAAAGCCATTTCTCTAGGCAAACCTCCTGGAAGCAGACTGTGTCCTCCTCATCTGGACGTGAAGCCTGCAGCCCTTCCACTGTCATCTGGTGTAAGTGGCAAAATGGGAGAGGGATTCATATTGGAGACAATGGTGTGTGCTCATTTGGGAGTTCAACAGATTCTCAAAGCAGGTTAGGGGCCTAAAGCAGGTTAGGAGCCCACCAATTGTGGGGAGATACCTGGAGAGTCTTTGGGCTTGTCAAAGGCACATCCAAGTAGATCAGGAAATGTGGGCATGACCCAGGATGAGAGGCGACACAGGATGGAAGTGTCTTCCATCCAGGTCTCCCAGTCCCTCAGCAGATACTTTATTCTCAGAGATGCACACAGCTTTTCTGTTTAGTTCATACTAGGTTTGAATACATCTATGGGTTGATTGATTTTAAGACAAGGTCTCCTGTAGCCCAGAGTGTCTTTGAATGTACTTTGTAGCTTAAGGTGTTCTCAACTCCTGCCTCTGTCTCTCAAGTACTGGTATTGCAGGTAAACGCCATGCCTGGCTTATGTGGTGCTTGGGATGTACCCCTCATGTCTGGTGCATGCTAGACAAGCACTGTAACTTGCCTACAAGCCCAGCCTCACCTCGCTCTTCTATTTATCTTACCTGTGTGCTTACTTAGACTGTTCTTAATAGCCTTCCCTGGCTCAGATTTTTCTCTGTCCTCAACGATGCCCCCTGCCCTCTCCCGACTCTTCTCTCTGAGTCTACAAAGCCCTAGATCCTTTCCCAAGACACTTGGTACATTAGATTATGCAGCACTTGAGCCTCTCCCTTGCTCTATTGCTTACCACGTGATGACTAAACACTTCCTCTGAAGTCTTCAACACTAGCTGGATGTGGAACCTCACGCTTGTAGTCCCAGCAATTGGGGGGCTGAGGCAGAATTACCAGCTTAGGCTACATAGCAAGACCCTTTTGAGAGAAGAAAAAGAAGGAGAGGAAGAGGAAGAGGCAGAGGCAGAAGAAGCAGAAGTGGAATCAAAAGCAGAAGCAGAGGAAGCAGAAGCAAAAAAGGAAGAAGAAGAAGGAGGAGGAGGAAGAGGAAGAGGAGGAGGAGGAGAAGGAGAAGAAGAAGAGGAGGAGGAGAAGGAGGAGGAGGAGGAAGAGGAAGAGGAGGAGGAGGGGGAGGAGAAGAAGAAGAAGAAGAAGAAGAAGAAGAAGAAGAAGAAGAAGAAGAAGAAGAAGAAGAAGAAGAAGAAGAAGAAGAAGAAGAAGAAGAAGAAGGAAGCTTCTTTACACTAAGGCCCTACACATCTCCATGCATTCAAGGTTTGAAGGCGGCTAGATGCTCTTCTCTACAATTCATCTTCCTAGCATTTCCTTTTTGTTTTATATGTCTACATCCTCCACCCTGGCTCAGGCCATCCATGCATCCTCTCTCTGGATCTACTACTATGGCTTTGGAGAAAGCATGTGAAAAGACTCACGTTAGCCTGGTCAGAGGCATTCAAGACTCCTCTCAGATCCTTGGAAAGAGTTGCCTCGTGCCCTGGAGAATGGGGTTCAAACGGAAGCCGACACTGTGGCAAACATCCATCTTTCCTTAATGACGCAAGGTGTTGGGGTTTGCAGTGTCAGAAGCCAAGAAAATCACGTTATTGTTGCAGCTGGCTCAAGTGGGGTTTCTGCTGCTTGCAACCTAACTGCCTAAGCCTGTGCTAGACGTGCCCTCTGTCATGAAACTATGTTCTCACCACAGGGCCTGGAGGAGCCATACCAAGACAAGACAGTTTGTATGCTGGTGCTGTCTAATGAGGAGAAGAAAACAGAATAAGAGACCGGATTTGAGTGGCGGGAAGCTGCCTGAGTAGGCAGGCGGGGGCGTGTTGAGGGAGTGATGCTTATTGACAAACAGGAACTGAGGCAGATGGCGAAAGAACATTTGAGGCAAAGGCTGCAGCTTGTGCAAAGGCCCCAGGGTAGGAAGTCACTTGATAGATCCCAGAAACAGAAAGAAGGCACTGTGGTGGCAGCACTTCTTCTGAAGATCGCCAGGCCTAATTTATGTCCCATCTCCTTCTGCAATGTTCCCTGACTGGTCTCAGGAGCCCCTGATTGGGCTACAGGGTTCCCAGGTTATATCATCTTTGCACTTCAAACTTCACACTGAAAGTCATATACCATGTGTCATCTTCCTTTTCACATTTTTTTTTTTAACTTTCTTGTGTCTTTGAGCTTTTTAAAATTTTTTTAAAAAGATTGATTTTATGTATCTGCATGTACACCTGCTTGCCAGAAGAGGGCATCAGATCTCACTATAGATGGTTGTAACATATATGTGGTTGCTGGGAATTGAACTCAGGACCTTTGTAAGAGCAGCTGGTGCTCTTAACCACAGAGCCATTTCCCCAGCCCATCATGTATCATCTTCTATTGCCTCACGTTTTGCTTATGATTTAAAAATACTGATTTATTTACTTACACCATTTGTGTGTGTGTGTGTGTGTGTGTGTGTGTGTGTGTGTGTGTGTACAGTTGCCATGGCAATGGTGCAGGGGTAGACAATTACATTCAAGAGACAGTACTCTCCATCCACCATGTGGGTCCTGAGGATTGAACTCAGGTTGTCAGACTTGGCAGTAAGTATCCTTACCAACTCAACCATTTTGCCAACCCCCTTTTCTTATGGTTTCATTGCTTCCAGGTCTTGGAGAGCATCTCATATCTTGGGTTGCTTATCACAAAATCTGAATTGCTCTGAAAAGACCACATTTGCAGGCTCACTGTTTCCCTACCAGTTGCACATGGCACATTTGGATGAAACTGTACAGTGGAACGGTAGTGTGCAATGTGATCAAAACATTGCACACCATATAAAAGGGCTCACGACGTCCAAGCTATGGCTCCAATCTAGCCGCTGGGGCGGATAAGGAAAATGTAGTACTTTCTATACACTAGAACGTTTTCCAGAAGAACGAACTTATGCCCTTTGTAAGAAAATCAAGGCCATCACAGTGAGTGAACGAGGTCCATCTTAGGAGCTGGCAGCACATGCTTCCACCCATTTCTGGGCCCTGGACATTACAGATGCATGAAACACGTACACACACATGCCATGAAAACAGAAACAACGGTGTTCAGGAAGCACAGGGGCTTACTGGGGTAGAAAAGAGAGAGTAGTAGCTATGGGAGGGGGTGTCAATGTACGATCACAGATTCATGTGAAAATGGCCTTATGTAGCCTCATTTAACAGAACTGGAAGATACGACAGCAAACCGTGCACCGGCTAGTTCAGATGCTCTGACTGCTACTGTAACATCACTTTGAAGGACACCACAGCCCAAAGCTATCGCTCCCTCAGGTTCAGGAAAGCTCTGTGGAAGTATTACCATATATCTTTGGCCACCTGACTGCCCCTTAATTAGCTGTGATTTTAATTAGCTGTGGTTGGTAAATAAAAGAACCACGATGGGACACTCCAATGCTATGCAATTTAGCATTCATTTTAATTTAGATTTATGTCTCCATCCAATTTTTAGTGATACAGTTTGATAAAAGGGAGGGTTACTTGCACATGGGTGGTCTGGTCTAGAAACTCTGGCCACTCCCCCTGCCTTTTCTTTAAGGATAGGAATTAAACCCAGGGTCTGGAACACGTGCTCCCCTGGTAAGCTTCATTCACAGGTCTATTTATTTATTACTTTGAGACAATCCCACTAAGTTGCCCAGGTTGGCCTTGAACTTGTCCTATGCCTCAGGCAGGCCTTGAATTTGGAACCCTCCTACCTAAGCGTCCTGAATAGCTGGGTTTACAGGCTTGTGCCACTAATTGTACCTCTTGGATATTTTTGTTTCATTTTTGTTTGTTTGTTTGTTTGGTTGGTTTTTTTTAAGACAGATCTCATGTAGCCCATGCTGGCCTCAAACTCACTGTGTAGCTGAGCGTGACCTTGGACTTCTGATCCTCCTGCCTCTACCTCTCAAGCGTGGGAATTACAGGCCTGAGCCACTGTGATGGAAGCCATGACTGCATTCACTCACACAGGAAGAAGCACTTGCTCCTGCATGGAGGCTGGGAACTGGGTGGTGGAATTGCTGAAGAAGGCACACCAGTGCCCACAGAGGCAGGCGGGCTGCCAGGAGACTGCCTGGGCTCCTCCCATTTCCCCTTACATGATCTGCCAGGATGAGTACATCCCCTCAGTGATGGCCAAATCTGTGATTATAACCTTCCCCTGGGAAAGGGGCCTTCCAGCACCCACTGGGCTCTGTGTGAAGCTCACTTGCACCATCACACAGGTTTTCACTCAGGCTAAGACACCCAGGCAACTCCCTGGACATGAGTTTCCTCATCTGTAAAAGAAGGACTTGACCCTCAATGACTTCTTAGGCCGTTTTCATAGAAAGGCCAAGGAACTGACCAATACACAAAACCACACATGCACAAATGTGCACACACCGCCCTTTTATCATGGATGCGGTTTGATAATTCCCTACAGGCCACTTCTATGCTAGTTGCTTTTAAAAAGTGGAAATGAATCTCCACCCGAACAACATACATTTGGGAAACAACTTCATTACAGCTCGACAAAATTTCTTCATACATGCCAAAGGCACCGAGAGAGGCAACTTGAAAATTCTTAAGAAATCACTTTGCATTGAGTTTTTTTCTTCAAGTAAAAAAAACTGAGTGATTTCTTAAGTGGTGAAATTCCCCCCCTTTGCCCTTTTACTAGTATTTTTAAAATAGTGTAAATGAAATCTTACTCAACACGCTAGAGGAAAATATACCTTTAGGCTGAGAGGCAGCATGAATTTCATCCTAGAGAATTATTTTTAGGGGTGGGGTGGGGTGTTGTTACAAGTGCCTAGAGACAGAGGCTTCTAATTAAATTGCCCTTTCGGCCAGAACCACAGAATGTATATACTACAATCTCTGCAACTGGGTTTAAATCTGGGGCGGAATGATAATTTTGTGAGTTCAGAGTGGTCTTTTTTTAAACTGTGGCTCATAATGGCTGGAGACTTTCTGATGACTTTTCAAGGTTCTGCAAAGCCTGTGTATTTGCTGAGGGACCAGGGGACTTTCACTGAGTGAATAAATAAGAAAGAGTTTACAGTCTCAGGAAGTCGGAGGCAGTCCCAGATGAACAGAAAGAGCTGGGGTTGTCTTTCTGGCTCACAGATGATGAGGAGCCCAAGGCATACTCTGAGGCAGGAAGCTTGGAACAATTTCCTATCAGTAGCAATGGCTTTGCCCTTAGTCACCTCTGCCCCACTTCATCGGCAATAAAATCTGGAAGAGCAGAAGATGGAGGGAAGGGAGGAGTTGTCGTGGTTGACTTTACATATTTAAACATTCTTTAGTATGGTTATCTATGTCTGCGGTATGTGGGGGAGGGGTCGTGATGGGTGTGGCGGTCAGGAGACATTATTCTCAGGAATCCATTCTCTCTCCTTCCATAATATGGATCCCGGGGATTAAACTCATGTTGGCAACAATGCCTTTAACCACGGAATCTTCTCAGTAGCCTGTTTTACTTTATTTTTGAGGCAGGGTCTGATGTAGTCCAGACTGGCCTAGAACTCACTATGTAGCCAAGAAGAACACTGAAGTCTTGATCCTCTTTCCCTCATCACCCCACGGCATGGATATGGGGATTCCCTGATTGTGCCACTATACCTGGTGTGGTCAACTGGGTTGGATGGAGGATGGCCTAGGGGTGTAGGAGCATACCTCAGGTCTCCATGAGAGCGTCTCCAGAGACAGTTAGCTCCTGAAGACTGACACAAGACATGGCTGAATCCACTGCCAGAGTGACTGGGATGGTGTGTGACTGTGGAAGGTGGGCTTGGGATGGGGAAAGAGATCCTGGGGTGCTCTGGGGGCTCTATCTGGCCTCTCCCCATTATTTTTCCACTCTGCTTCTGTCTGGCATGTTGGCAGACATCTCTTCCAGCTGGTCACTCCAGCTCATACGGAATCCTATGAAACGGAGGGAAGTAAATCTTCCCTCCCTTAAGTTGTCCAAGTCAGGTGTTTTGTCCCAGAAACTGGAAAATTACCTAGGGCACAGTGCAGCCCAGGGCATTGGCCTCAGCACAGCTAGCTAACAGTAACCAGTCCCTGACTCAGAGAGCATTCACTCATTGTTCAATTAGATCCACTGAGGACACTGTGCTCAGCTGTGCACTGAGGGAGGGAGTCTGAGGTAGAGGAGGTGGGTGTTGTCAGAAGTTTACCTTCTTAGAGGGGCACAAATCAATGGCTAAACATAGTTATTTCAAGTTTCAGTAAAGCTCTGGTGGGAATTTTGAGGTTTACTGGGGGTCCAGAGAAGAATGGCATGCTTAAAAACAGCACAGAAAGACTGAACCAGAGCCGCAAAAGGAAATTGTATCTCCAGACCGCATAGGACAGTGTGAGCTGATACGAAATGGGGCCGTATGGGCACGGGATTAAGAGTGATCAGTGTGAAGGGAAGGAGACTCTACAACAGTCTTCTATATGAGAATTTAATATACATTATACATCAAAGGTGCAGTTCAGCTTAGTGGGAAGATAAATTATGCACAGAACAATACCAGAGCAACTGTCTATCTATCTAAAATAAAATAACCTCCCACCAAAACACATCCCCCGGAGAGTAAAGTATTAAGTATGAACAACAAAACAAATTATTGCAGCAATATCTAGGCGAATTCACAGTCAACACAGAGACCTAGAAAAAAATTTAAGACTGAAAAATGTATATGATCTCATAGCACATACAATTATTATTTGAAAAATAAGATACAAAATTTGAAATGTAATCCTCACAGGTATGGTTATTTAACAAATATGATATTATAAATAAATTCAAGCCACAAATGTAGATTAAAAAAAACCCTTATAATTAAAAAGGCACACGGCTTATATATCAGAGGAAGTGACTTTAGAAACTGGTGACACAAACAAAGAAAAGGGGATGAGAGTTTAGAGAGGCATAAATCCAGACAATCCGGGGGAAAAAGATTCTATAATGTGTCATAATCACAAAAATTAAAGTAATGACACGACACCTGGTCCATCAAGCCTGCCAAAATCAAAACTTCCTACAATACATGCTGTGGTCAGACATGAGATGTTTGTAGCATTTTGGGTTAAGATCTAGACAGTGTCTATTAAAATAGATAAAAATAAAGTGTGCCGTATGTGTACAGTGGAGGAAGACCACTCAGCAATTAGCAGAACTATTTTATGTGCAACACGGAGATTGTTAAGCTTAACTGTTAACTTGATCAGATTTAGAATCAACTAGGAGACTGTTCTCCTGAAATGCGAGTGAGGGATTTTCTTTATTGGGAGGACTGAGGTGGGAAGACAGGCCCACTGTTGGTGGCACCAATCCCTGGGCTGGGATACCGAGCTATATAACAAGGAGGAAGAGCTGAGCACAAGCACCCGCTGCTGTGTGCATCTTGGCTGAAGATTCCTCATGATCAGCTGTGTGAGGTTCCTGTGGCTGTGGCTGCCCTGCCTAGCAGGACTGTGACCTCAAACTGAGAGCCAAAGGAACTAAGACAAACATCAATCTAAAAAGTGTTACACTGACAAAATAATCCATCTATAGCTGAGTCCTAGCTGTGTGAGATTCCATTTATATCATGCTCTAGACCTGGGAAAATGAATCTGTAGCATCAGAACTTACAATCAGGATCCTTAAGTGAGACCAAGTACAACCTTGTCCAGAAAACAGGAGGTTGACTCTGTGTTGAGGACTCAAGTACCGGCACTGACCAACAGAGCAGAGCCATCAGGATTGTCAGGTTATTATCTACCAGAAAGGTCTTCGTGACATTATCCTGTCCTATGGAACAAGAGTCCTGGCCTTCATATCTAAGGGTATATGTTTATACACATTAGTATGTCGTGTCTATATCTCATTATGAAAACATGGAGAGATATAAAAAAACAAACATACTGGATTTTTTTCAGGTTCTTTTTAAGAATAGTTATTCAAATTTTTTAATACAGAATTTTGTCACGTAGCCCAGAGTAGCTTTGAGCTCCAAATCCTCTTGCATAAGCCTCCTTACTGTAATTACCGACAACTGCCATGTCCAGTTCAGGAATGTCAATATGGTTAGAAGACTTGGGATGGAAGGAAAAGAGGAGGAGTGGGGCATCGACAGAGCGATGTGATTGTGTTCGTGAATCACATAATTAAATTTTGTGTCCATAGATGGTTTCTAAAGAACAAAACAAAAGCCGCTGTCCGTCTTGAGAGGCTTTGAACTTGATCTTTGGGGTAACAAGAATGGCAGAGCTCAGCATGTGAACTGCAGTGTTGTGTCCTTCTTTGGCTTCCTAAGGTGAACTTTGCTCCTCAGTGTTACAGAGGAGCAAGAGCTGGGGACTGCGGGTTGCCCCAGAGAACACGATGGGGAAGTATGGACCCCAGAATTTAAAGCCAAACAGCACAATTCCTCAGGTCACATCCCCAACCCCCTCTGAGAGCGGTGGAAGAGGTGGTAGTGGTGAAGTTTAAAGGGTTTCAAGACACTCGGGAAGCAAGAGGGAATATTTGAAAACATGATTATTATCATTATATTTTAAATCTATGCCGAGCTGGAGACGGGCTGTGCTTGCAGAGGTCCTGGGTTTGGTTCCCAGCAGCCACACGGCTCACAAAGGGCTGTAACTCTAGTTCAGGGAATCTGACATCCTTCTGGCCTCCTAGGGCACCGCGAGAATGTGAGGTGTACATATGTGTGGTACTCACACACACAGGTAAATAAATCAGTTATTTTCTTCATTCTATTGCTGAACAGAAAAATGTATCAACAGAGAAAGAATCCTAGGGACCAGGGGAAGTTTGCCCACCATGCCTGAGACCTTGGGTTCCAACCCCGGGACTGCATACATCTGGCTATGATGGTTCATGCCTATAAAGCTAGCACTCTGAGGGTGGAGGCAGGAGGATCAGAAATCCAAAATTATCTTTGACCATGTAGTGGGTTTTAGGCCAGCCTGAACTCCATGAGACCCAATCTCAAAGCAATCAAAAGGAGAATCCCATGTTCCTCTTGCCTCCCTCCTGTCTCTAAGGGCAGCTATATTAAACTGTATCTTGATGGACTGTTTTCATATTTGATTTTTTATCATTTCTTTGCGCTAATTTTGATTCCCCCCAAAATTGCATTAAAATTGTATTTTGAGCAGGACACAGTGGGGCGTCCTTATAGCCCCAGCTACCAGGGAGGCTGAGGTGAGGATGACCAAGGTCCAAGATGGGTCTGGATGTTTCCACAAGACCTTGTCTGCAAATTAAATTATGAAAGGGCTGGCCTGTAGCTCAGTGGTAGTGTTCCTATGTAGTCCATGCAAGTTGCTGGTTTAAATCTCCCAGTACTGATAAACAGTTTTTAATTACTTATCTTAGTTTGTGAGGGTTTGGGTTCTCAGCCTTTAACCTTTGTCCTGGGTGGTCAGTATTTACTTGTTTCATCCTGATCTCTGATCTGTTCGTCTCTATACTGTGACACTCTAGAGAGACTGAACAGAAGCCAGCATATCTCCGAGCCTCAGTTTCCTCTGTACAAGGAGAGAACAACAACGAACTCTGCTGTATCCCAGGGTTGGGGTGAGAAAATATGAAGATAAAAGGATGAAATTTTTCTGTCCATTTCTTTGTTCGATGCTGGAACTGCTCGTGAATGGTGGTTGTGTGCATGTAAGGCCCCCTAGCCTTGGACACATTCCCCGAGCAAGCTTGGCCTGCTTACACCAACTTCTGGGAAATCCCCAAGAAGCTGGTCTTTGTTTAGATGCCTTTGAGCAGCAGTTCTTTAATCGTACACTCCAGCCCCATCTGAGCATGTGACAGAGATAAGTCTGAATGACACAGCTGTGCTTTTCTTCAATGTAAGAGAAATCCCCCCATACACATACACCCACAGTGGAAAGCTACACCGGGGGGCTGACAGAGTGGCTCAGTGGTTATGGGCACTGTCTGCTCTTGAAGAAGATGTGGGTTTGGTTCCCAGTACCCACATGCTAGCTCACAACTTCTTCCCAGTTTCAGGGAATTCGACTCCCTTTTCTTACCTTCGAGGGCACCAGGCATGTATGTGGTAAACATACATACATGCAGGCAAAATACTCATGCAAAATAAAACTTAAAATCATTAAACATTTTAAAACTCAAGACAAAACCACACTTGGAACTGATAATGTAGATCAGTTGGTAGAGACTTGTCCCCCATGAATGAAGCCCTGGGTTCAGTCCCCAAAACTGTGTAAACTGGTCATGTGGCCCACACCCACGACCCCATCATTGGCGGGAAGATCAGAAATTTAAGGTCATGCTCCCAAAGTAGTATTTGAAGCCAATCTAGGGCACATCATATCTTGTTTCAAAACACACACACACACACACACACACACACACACACACACACACACACACACACACACACACAGCAAAATCCCTCCATGGTTGAGCATATGTTTAATAAGTGTGAGTCTGATATGGGACAGAAGAGTCTGCATTCCCAAAAAGATTCAGGTGACATCCTGTCTATTTGTCCACAGGTCTCACTTGCTTTGAATCCTAAGTTACTAGGATGAGTAACTTCTAAGTAACTCTTTTCATGGTAAGTAGATTAGAAAGACCCCAGAATATCCCAACAACAATGGCACCCTACACACCCGGCATAGCTGTGAGCTATTCATCCTTACAGTAGCCCTGCTGATATCCACCAGCCAAAGACTACCAAGAACTCACCTCTTACGATATAGATTTATTCAGACTGCCACAGTAGGCAAGAGTCTAGAAAAAGAAGTTTGGGGGCAGGGATTGGGAGGATTTTTGGGTGGTGATATAGGGGTGGGTCTCAGCATCGTGAAGGAAAGGTGAAGCCTTATGGGGCTGGTGAAATGCAAAAAAGAAGGTCAATTGGGTGGTAGAGAGCATCTTTTAAAAATGTGTGTATGTGCCAATGTGTGCATGTGTGTGCTCCTGTGTGTGCAGGTGCATCTGTGTGCTCATGCATACAGAAGGCAGAGGAGAGAGTTACCTGTTGTTCTTCATGCCCATGTGATTGGGCACTTGTCACAGGACAGCTTGGCAAGCAGACCATTCCCACCTTCCACAGTACAGTATGTCTTTTGCAGGACTGGGGGCGGGGGGGGGTCAGAATTGTCCCGGAATGACACTTTGGGGTGACTCAAATTGCTTGTAATGGGGGTTGGGGGTTCTCATTTTGGTAAAATGTTTGTCAAAAGGTGTTGAACACCCTGACTTTGAGACAGGGTTTCCCATGGGCTTGGAACTTGCCAAGTAGTCTAGGCAGTGAGCTCAGGGGACGGATGCTTATCTGGGTGGATGGATGGGACACGGATGCGAAAGGCTGAGTATGGTTGGTCACAAGAGAGACATCTTTGTTCATGGCTGCAATGTTCTTCTCTTCTGAGGTATCCATGGCTGCCAATGGGATTTGTTCTCACTTGGCCATAGCGTGACCTTGTCTAGTGGCTGTTTTGATTCGGAGAACGAAACCTATGTTCCTTGTGGAAGGCTACAGCCAGTGTTCTCCTTTGACCTGGGTACATCAGCCCCCTCAGACTGGAACAACTTAGACTTTCCTAAGACCTTTCCCAGTGCCAGGCTGGGCTAGTGGTGCAGTGTGCCCATATATCCTGAATCCCAAATGGAACTCAAAAGGGTCCCAGGTCCTGTTCTCCCTTCAGAGACTGAGCATATAGCTTCTCAAAGCCCCATGGAGGACTCATGCTCACTTGTTTGTGGCTTGACTGTTCCAACTATTCACCAAGACAGGATTGTGGGAAACTGAGTTGGCAGAATGCTCCCAGCTTGACACTTTGGGGTGACTCTAATTGCTTATATAAGTTCTAGGGAGAGGGCTCATTTGGTAAAGTGCTCACTGCATAAGCATGGCATCTGAATTCACCCCCAGAAGCACATTACCAAACCAGGTATGGCGGCACATGCTTGTAATTTTAGAGATAAGCAGATCTGTGGGACTTGCTGGCCAGCCAGCCTAGATGACATGACAAGTTCCAGGTCAGTGAGGGATCCTGCTTCACAAAACAAAGTGTGTGTGTGTGTGTGTGCGTGTGTGCTTTATAACAGATGAGAATGCCACAAGAATTCTTTGCTTCAGACCCAGGGTTGGACCCCATAACAACTGCACCCACAGATGGCTCTGGCATGATTCCACGGTAGTAGAACAGGTTTCTGGACAGGGGAGCCTGCTCCTGGGCTCCTGAACTAGCCATGGTTTTCCTTTCCTTCTCATTGACTGCACAGGTCCCCTGTTTGTCCCCAGACCTGTCCACAGCAGCTGACGGGCCAGCATGACTCTGAGTTTGTAAAACTGAGTCTCCGTTCTTTTCCTGCACTCCATCCTTCCTAGCTGCTCTTCTCCCTTTCCTTCAGTCTCCCCAGCCTTTCCGGTTGGGGGCCTGGGGGTTTCACGTGCCTTTCTGAGCTCCCAGCCCGGGTCCCTGTTTGTTCCGAGATGTCAGCAACACTCCAGAGCTTCCACCTGGATCTCTGGTCACCAGAGCCTCTGAACATCAAGGCAGCTCTCTCACACAGGCGGATGATCCAGATTGCCGGGGGTGGTGCTGAGGTTAGCTGTGAGGAGGAGGTGGTGAGCACGTGGGCAGGGCTGAGAAATGTGCTAAGTCTTCTATTATCGGGTCAGCCCACCTAGTATGGTCACCACCACTCTACCAGTTTCAGGAACTAGAGACAGAAGTTGAGTTATGACTGACTCCATTCATTCTCTCATCATCTTTTCAACAGACAAGGAGAACAGTCGTTCCTGGGAGGTGAGGCCTCTTCACCTTTCTGGAGATGACTCTAGACTACGAAAGTATTCGGGAGCTGCTGTGTGAGATCAGTGACCAGCCCACCCCAGGGGTGATGTCCACAGGTCAGTTAATACTGATTATCAAAAGAGACAAGCCTCCCGGTGTGTTAGTGAAAGAAGAGTCCAGATTAGGTTAGCCAAGGTGGGAAGATTCACCAGAAATGCGGACCAGTCCAAGGGCTGGGGTTCCGGACTGGATACAAAGGAGGAAGTGAGCCAGGAGCCTGCATTTGCCTCTCTCTGCAGAGCTCTGTGACCTGTTGTCTTGCTCTCCTACCATCGTGTCTCCCCTGTTTTGATGGACTGGACCTTCAAGTGGAGCCAGATAAACCTTTAAACCTTTGCTTTTGTTGGCTGTTGTTTGTGACAGCAGTGGGGAAATTGATCTAGTCCATTAATTCGGCTTTGGAGAGCTGATCTGAAATCTCAGCTCTGCTATGGTCTAAGCTATGTGACCCTATGGGAATAACATGGGCTCTTCGGGCTTTCTTAAGGGTGGGGATAATAACCCTTAGGTAGCTGCTGTGAAGAGCAGCTGATACCAGGCCCAGGACAAGGCTTTGCAGGCTGTTGCTGTCACCAGGCTCATCTTAGCCTGTCTCACCAAGGACAGTTTGAGTTAATCAGCCTCGGGCCCCTAGTGTCATTTCAGAAACCCGTAGAAGTGTCTTTCTTATATATAATTAGTTTTAAAATACTGTTTGTAGATCATTCACCTACAAATACATCCAAACTTTCTGAATCTACTTTATACCTTCAGCCCTATATCCCGAAGGTGATGAAGTTGGAAGGCTTCCTATTCCTTTGTGTAATAGGAGCGTCTTTGATTTATCCTAAGCCCCTAGTCTCTGAGGTTAAATGGCAAACCATTCCAGATATACTCTAATTACACTTTCACAAGCTGCTGGTGAATTAATTACTTTTCTATTGCTGTGATAAAACACCAGGACCAAGGTAACTTACAGAATAAAGAGTTTATTTGGGCTTATCATCCCAGAGGGTCAGAGTCTGTGATGGAGGAACAGAGGCAACCGACAGCAGGGGTGAGCTGTGGAGGGCTAACATCTTGAAACCCAAGCATAAAGCAGAGAGAGCAAACTCAAAATGCTAAAGTCTGTAAACTCTCCACAGCACGCTTCCCAGAACAAAGCCATGCACCCTAAGCCGCTCCAAACAGTGCCACCAACCGGAGACCATGTATTCAAACCTCCGAGACTATGGGGATATTTTTTCAAATTTAATCACCACACCTGGACAGTTAACAATCTTCTAGTCTTGTAAATACTTTATCTGCTGTCTCCAGGGTTTTTCTGGTAACTCTGAGAGTCTCTTTCTAGAGCACAAACTTGGAAGACAACAACAGCATGCAACAAATGGCTGAAGAGACATGCGCAAAGCGGCACCTTCACTCCTGCCAAAGACCTCTCGCCTGACTTTCTAACCTCTTCACATCACGCACTCTGGTTAAAGCCATGGTAGCAAACCTACACAGCCATTTCCCTTCATACCATCCCTTTAATGGAACAGCACAGCCACTTACCATCCCACTAAGTGTCATTAGAAATTTAGATGGGAAGACTGTGCTGGCTACAGGAAGACACCATGTCAATTTCTAGAAGGGACTTGGACATCTATAGACTTTGGTATCAGCAGAGGTCCTGGAGCCTGAATACAAGGGACAACTGTGCCACCAACCCATACTTCTAGAAAGTCCCTTCTGTCAGGATGTCCTATGCAAAAAGATTTCCCCCCCATTCTCTCTTGGTTGGTTAGTCACACACTTAGGGAACCCTTCCCTGTTCCTTCGTCTCTACTCCCCACCTCTGGCCTTCTTCAAACTCCAGGGAAGTCTGACAGAAATGGGGGACATGCTAACACAGCTGCAGCCCAAGCTCCCCTCCAGGGTCAGCACATAAGAATTGGGCTTGGGGTGGTGAGCAGCTGGTATCTGTCCTTTGTGTGTGTTCAAGGGTGTGCCTTGCGGTGCTTAAGGTGAAGGAGATAAGGATCCCTAATGACAGAAGAAGATGACAGTAGGACCCAACAGTTTGGGACAATGAAAGCGTGGAGAGGTCTTAGCCTGATATAAAAGTGGGGTCGTAGACAGAGTCCCCAGTAAATCTGGCCAAGGCCACTGGACGGAGGGCTCCTAGGTCAGGCTCAGGCTCTTCTGTTGTGTCCAGTAGGCTGTGGGAAGTTCTGGAATGTTTTAAAGCAAGGATAGAATGCCATGTTATTTCCAAAGAAACATCTAGGAAGGGATCACTGTAGGCCATGGTCGTACGGTACACACCTGTAACCCCAGCACCAGGGAGGCTGAAGCAGCTCTCCAGTGTGTGTGGTAGTGAGCATCGCACGAGCGCCCACATCATAGGGCTGCCCTTGTGTATAACTGTATGACTACAGGTAACGGGGAAGGAAGAAAGCCACAAGGGCTCTGACCGGGCTCATGGTGGATGGTAAGGCCACTGCAGGAGAGCAGGAAGGGAGTGAGCTCACCAGAGACTCACACGGTGTCTGTCTGCCAAGCGGAGGTGTGCCCTATGAAGCTGGAGACAGACAGGAGGAAAACAGTTCTTACCCAAGTCAAGGGACATGATAGCATGGATGGGCAGACACATCAAGGGGGGACATCTTCAGAGGAGGCTCAGGAAAGCCATCAGAGAAGGCAAGGACTGTGAGTTCCAGAAACTGGGCTGGGGTTGTAGGGGGGACCTCTAGACCCCAGGGAGACGCCAACAGCATCCCTGCCGGCGTTCCTTGCCTTTCTGTGTCACCGTCACATTTATCTCTGGTCTGCTTCAGTGTCCCAGCTGTGTGGATCTCTAAGCCCTCAGAGGTGTCTGCTCCTCCAGTAAGCCTTGAACATTGCTGGGCCTCTGCCACTCTGTGGGGGTGAGGATGGGGGTGGGGGTCATCACTGCTCCTGTTGTCCTTTGCCCCCTTTCCCCAGGATGCCAAGCCTGGAGAACGCCGCAGCCGTGCCAGTTAAAACTCTGGCCAATCAGTTGTTTGTAACCCGCAGCATATGTAATCCCCTACTTGTACAGTTTGCATTTTCTAAAATATACTCAAACTCTGCAGCAGAAGCTCCTCTGCCCTTTTTAGCTTAGTCACAGCTTTGAGAGTTCTTCCCACGACAGACCCTTTCTCTGGCGGGCTGGCATTTGGTATCTCAGGCAGCCGGAGCTCACTTTGCTTTCTGAAAAATTTCCTTCCTGGTTTCTGTCACAGTGACTTCCCCCAAGGCTCCTCACTCTCAAGTTATGAGAACCCACCTCCCCAGGGTACAAGGCGCCTTCCTTCCTGCATGCCGTGTTCTAACCACTGGGCTCTCTGGAGGAGCTCATCATTTTGAAGGTCATTCTTCTGCTCAGTGCCCCGTTTAGGCACAAAATGCTTTCTCAGCAACTCTAATGGGAAGAATCACCTAATTGACATGGCTCCATTCTGTGTTCCTTCAACGACTGGGCTGTCAATGTTGCTCAGTTGACAGTGTGCTTCCTTACCACATATGAGGACCTGAGTTAGAGCCACAGCACCACACAAACTGGGTGTGGTGGCTCACACTTGTAATCTTAACCAAGAGGGTCAGAAGTTCAAGACCATCCTCAGCTATGGAGTTCGACTCAATAAATAAATAAATGAATGAATGAATGAATAAATAAATAAATAAATAAATAAATAAATCCAGAACAGTAGGTTTCATTCAGATGGTGTATGCATCTGATCACAACGCTTGGAAGGCAGGGGTAAGAGAATTACCACAACTTTGAGGCCAGCCTGGGCTACATAGTGAGATGGACAAATCACCTCACTCATACACATGTGCATATGAGTACATGAGTGTGTATGCAGATATGCAAGTATCTCACAATGGTTAGACATCGATTCAGTTGTCTGAGCATGTACCACCAGTCAGACACAGTGTGCTCTCCGAGTGTAGCTTTGCATCCCCTCCTGCCCTGGCAGCTGCTTTTCCTGTACACAAATGCTGACTTTGCCTTTGATTCACCATGGATGATGCCAGAAGGGTGTTTCCCTTGGGAGTGCTGGGGACAGAGTCAGGACTTCCCTATGACCAGCACGGGAGCGCTAAGTTACCCATGGCAGCAGAAGTCAATGTCTTATCGTCTTATCTCTACCTGTTGTCACTGCTCCCATAGGCGGTGCCAGCATTTGGCTGTCCCAGGTTGATTGGGGGACTGATATCCCGTAGATAAACAGGCATGTCCTGGGACAGCGGGCCATGAAATAACAACGGTTGGGATTCCAATTTCATATGTAAACCATGAGGACACACACACACACACACAAAGAGAGAGACAGAGAGACAGAGACAGAGACAGAGAGAGAGGGTGGACAGCAGAGTCCAGGAGGAAACCTTCCTAAACCACCTTTTCAATTTTGGTTCCAAACTTGCCTTTCTGCTTCAGCTGGAAAATGGCAGACAACCAATGGTACAGATGTGGAATAATGTAAAATTCAGTGATAGTTTCCCATATTTAAAAATTGCTTAGAGAAAATGCATTCAGTTAAAAAAAAAAAAAAAAAAAAAGACTGCACATCAGAAAATAGTCTGAGAGTCAGTGACAAGCAGAGACAAAAATTGGTCTTCATGGTCAATCACATAGCATGAAATTCTGGAGGGCCGCAGAGGTTTCCACGCTGGAGAGGCAAACGCCTGTGGAGCATGCTTCACTGGTGTTTCTGATCCGGTTCCACCCGGCTGTGCTACCACAGGAAAGGAGTTGATCTGAAAAGTACAGTGTGCAGGAAAGAAGAGCCAGGGGGAGGGAATCCTGAGGCATGTGTGTGCGAATGTGTTTGTGCATGTGTGCATGCGTGCATGCGTGTGCACATCCACGTGTGTGCTTGTGTGTGCATGTGTAGGAATTTGCGCGTGTGCGTGTGTGTGTGTGTGTGTGTGTGTGTGTGTGTGTGTGTGTGTGTGTGTTCCTGTCTTGTTTTTTGAACGGTATGTTCTATTCAGACTGGGTTCTATTATAAAATACTTTCAGACAGGTTGGCTTTAAACAACAAATTTCTTTGTCATGGTTCTGGAGGCCAGGGAGTTCAAGATCAAGGTGCTGGCCAAGCCAGTGGAGTGATGGTTCTTTCCCTGGTGTACAGACAGCCATCTGCTTGCTGTCCACTCAGCAGTCTCCATGGTGGCTAATCTTTACTGACTGGGGACCTGGGTCTGGGTGTCTCTGTGAGGGGTTTCCAGAGGGGCTTAACTGATGTGGAAAGACCCACTTTGTTTTTGGGTGGGACCCATATGTGGGCTGAGGTCTCAGCCTAAATAAAGAGGGGAAAGAGAGCCAACCAGCAGTGGCATTCGGTGCTCTGAGCTTCGTGAGAGCAAGTGAAGCATGACCTCACACTCCAGCCTGCACAGGCCACGCCCCTCCCACTGCTGCCCACCTCTGCATTGATGAGCTGTCTTCTTGTGCTGACATTTCTTACCCTAAGGTTCAATTGTCATGTATTTTGTTATAGCAAAGTCCAAAGCAACTAACGCCATCTCTTGATGCAAAAGCAGAGAAGACAGGTCTCCGATATGTCTTGTAAGGATGCTAACCTGACCTAGATAAAGACTCTAGGGCCCATGACTTTATTTTCCATTAATTGTATGCCCAAAGGCCGGATCTCCAAATATAGCCATTGTAGAGCTTAAAGATGAGACATTTGAAGGTCGGGAGGCACACTGGCATATGGATTGTTTTGCACTTGTAAGCCAGGGTCAAAGGCCACTGAAGAAAGGAAGGGAATCTTGACTTCAGAACCTCCCTGTGAAGACCGAGGTAGGACAGTGAGAGGGATCTGCCAAGCACTTGCAGTACCTAGGAACCAGCCATGCCCAGTGACAGTGATACCGTCTAGACCCTGGCTTGGGTACCACCTCTTCACAAAGGCTTTATCCAATCACCTGCTTTAACTGTTCCATAGCAATGAATTATGTGCAATTAACCTTTTTGCGTGTGTGCCTGTATACATACATGTTCATAAGGGTGCCTGTGTGTGTACACTAACGTCTGTGCCCAAGTGTGTGAGCCAGTGGTTGTCCTTGGCTGTCTTCCTTAGTCACTGTCCACCTTGCTTTTGAGGCAGCACCTTTCAGTGGCCTGAAGTGCTTCTATTTGGCTAGACTGGTTGGCCAGGAAGTTCTGGGTGTGCTCCTGCCTCATCTCCCCAACACAGGGGTAGTGGTGTGTACCACCATGATTGGGTTTTCATATAAGTGCTGAAACTCGAACTCAGTTTCTCATGCCCGTCATTTACCCGCTGGGCCCTCCCCAGCCCTTGATTAGCTTCTTATCCTGTCACCTCGAGAATGAAAATGAGAACCTGGATCACTCTCGCCTGCTTCCTCACGATTTGGTAAGATGCAGGGTAGTGCCTGGCACAGCAAAACAACAACAACAACAACAACAAAAATAAAAACAAAAAACAAAACAAACAAAAATACTACATACACACACCATATCTAAATGAATAGATGATTTTTTTTGATATTTACTTTATTTACATTTCAAATGTTTTCCCCTTTCCAGGTCTCCCCTTTGGAAACCCCCCATCCCATCCCCTCTCCCCCGCCTCTATGAGGGTGCTCCTCCACCCATCCACCCACTCCCACCTTCCCTCCCTGGCATTCCCCTACATGGGACAGAATAGATGATTTTAAAACACGTTTAAACCTACATCTATCTATCTATCTATCTATCTATCTATCTATCTATCTATCTATCTATCATTATTTATTTACTTAATTATTGTGAGGGGTGGGGTGCACACACCTCAGCACACACATACATGTCAGAGCACAACTTGCTGGAGCAATTCCTTCCTTTTACCAGTAGGTCCCCAGGATTGATCTCAGGCTCTTAGGCGTGGTGGTGAGTTCCTTTACCCACAGACCCATTTTAGAGGCCGGGATCAGGTGATTTTTTTAAAAATGGCACCAATGAGAAGAATTATGTGACAAGCTGCAGTGACCACTCGAACCCCTAGGATGAAGAGTGAGCCTCTTGGCATCCAAGAAGGACACAGAGGTGCAGGAAGTGGAGGACTGAGAGGAGCTGCTGAAGGCCTGGCTGCCTGAGGAGGGAGCAGCAGAAAGGAGCAGGAGTAAAAGCAGGGGAAGGACAAGAGGGACTAGAGAAGGGATCAGAGGTGGCCCTGAGGTGGGAACTGGTTGGGGAATCACACACTCTGCTCTGACAATGAGTGCAGGAGTGGCAGACAGCTGAGGGGCAGCAGTGGCGAGACACAGATACGCCCCACTGGCCTCACCGGCTGTGGGTGGCACTGAAGCGGAAGTCAGAGAGACTAGTTCTCAGGGGCACTGTGACACCAGTCGGCCTTAGCTGATGTGTTCCAGAAATAATGATTCTGGTTAATGGGTAGCAAGAGAGAATAAAGGACTCTCCAGTCCAATGCATTTGCAAAACACCAAGTTAGAACATTGCTTCTGTGTATTGCACACCTTCCAGAAACTTAAAGACTTCAAAGGAGGCAGTGTATGTTGTGTTTTCCAAAAGTGTCTGGCTGGCAGATCCTATTGTATTTCCTTCCTGGAACATCTCTAGGGTTTACTGTCCCTGAGGATAAATGCTCTCTTTTAAAAATTATTTTATGTGTATGCTTATTGTGCCTGTGTGTGTGTGTTCCATAAGGGTGCAGAGTGGTAGAGGTGAGAAAAAGGTGTCAGATCCCCTGGGACTGGAATTACACAATGACTGGAAGCCTTCGTGGAGATGCTGAGCATCATCCCATCCTCCGGGAGAGCAGCCCGGCTCTTCACTGAGCCATCTCCTCAGCCCTAGAATACTGGTTCTGAGAGTGAGGTTCAGGGAACAGTAGAGGCCAGGGCTCACCGTTTGAAATGTAGATTCTCAGGCCTCCCTCCTTTCCTACCTGGAAATTGGGAGTACAGCCAGGAGCCAGCTTTTAAGGGGCTCTCTAGGCTACTCTGGTGCATACTGGGGTGTGAAAGACACCCAGTTACAGGGTGACGACTCATACTCACACGCAGGGAGACTTTGCTAAGGGGTTGGCTAAGTCAAGATGACTCTGAGGTCAGGTTTTATAACTGCCGAGGTGAAACAGAAAATCGGGAGTCTGTGGCAAATCCCTGGGTCACTGTCTCATGCTGACAAATCTTGAGCTCACTATGTAGCCAAGGATGACCCTGAACCCCTGTTTCAGCACCAAAGCCCTGGGATTAAAAGGACGTCTACTACAGTGTCCCAGTTTAGGCCTTTTTAGGTCGCGAACCCAGGGCTTCCCGAATATTAGGCAAGGACTCTACCGAGTGAACTATACTCCAGTCCTGGGAGACAGAATATTTGTAAACTCCATTATCTGCTCTTGAACAACCACAAACAAGTCCTATGTGTGGCTACACAAATTCATAATCTGAGGTTAAAGACAATTATATACAAAGAGCTTTAGTCATCAGCCAGCTTAAAAGTATTGTGCCCATCTTCAAAAGGAGAGTGAGTTAACACAGAAACTTAGCAGAAGAAATCATTTTTTTTTCAGATGTTCAAAAACAAAATTATCTGTCTTACTCTGTAGTGGGGTAATTTAGAAATGTTCTTTCCCAGCATCTGTAGTTTGCAGAAGAGCTGTCAAAAATAACTGCAGTATATGAATATTGCAATTGTACAAAGAAAGAAAAAACTCTAGGAGCTCATTTCCAAAAGCAAATCTGAATCTATGTCTGAAGTCTGAAACACATTTACATTTTATTACATTCGGTTTACTTATGTACTTAAGGAGCGTGTGCAGGCGCATGACAGGGTATGCAGTATCTAAAGCTCAGAGGACAACTTTGATTGTTCTCTCCATCCACCAAGTGGGTCCTGGGAATTGAACTCGTGTTATAAGCCTTAGTGGCAGGTGCCTTTACTGCATGAACCATCTCTCTGGGTTCAGAAATATAATTTGGCTCACACTTTCTTTAAGTTGGAGGAATGACCACGGAAGATCCTTTGAATAATTATGCAGAATAAGCTTTTTATATGCTCTGAGCTTCAGCTAGAAATACCCATAGTTTCTAATGTATTTGAACACAATAATACATCAGAAGCAAAAGAACAGCATTGTGAATGATTTTCATAAACACAGAGACTTAATTGCAAGGGGAAAATGATTGGAAATAGCCCTGATTGCTTAAGGCCTGTAGAACTCCCATTTCATCTCACGTTCTCAGTTCTGACTCATCTCCTACCAACATACATGACTGGCAGGGCACCCATGATTCCACTGGTCATGAGCTATCATAGTTCTTCCTGCTGAGTGGTGATAGGTGAACTGGGTACAAGTTAGATCAAGATCTGATTTCCCTTCAGAAAACCACCTGCTTCTCATATAGCCAGTGTGACTTATGCAACCTCGGAATGATTCATCATGTCTATTCTTCAGATCTCTGAAATATTTGAGCCACCAAAAAAGAAGATTTAATCCTGAAATTCTGGCTTTCCTTTAGAGACTGATGTGTCTAACCACTTTATTTGATGATACCACAGGCTGCAGAGTTCAAACCCATGAAAGTTCAGCCCCCAACATCAGCTTTGCCTCCCAGACTTCAAAGGGCATTTGGTTTGTTGGCCTGTTTATTTTTGAGAGGAGTTTCGATAAAAGTAGTACAGGCTGGCCTTGAGCTCAGATCCTCCTGCCTCCAAGTCCCTGCCTGTGTCCCTTGTCCCAAGCCAAAGCCTGGTTCAAGGAAGGGCTAAGTTAGTGCAAACAACAACGTGACTTCCTTTCACCACTGTGTGTTGCCTTTGCAAAAACACTGCTCTTTACTCGCTGCCCTTCATGAATGCTGGGAAGAAATGCTGGCGCGCACCTGCAGCCCCAAGACTCGGAAGTTGGAGGTAGGGGGGTCAGAAGTTCAGTCATCTTTGACTATATAGCAAGGAAAGAAGGAAAGATTTAGCAAGTCATCTGGCCATTTCTACCTCCTTTGGAAATGAATGACAAGCCTCAGGAGAAGAAAGAACCACCAATGGGAGCAGAGCTATGTGGAGCCTTTGATAGCATTTTATATTTCTGAAAATGGCTGAAAGGCTATGAATGTCTAAAGACACCCCCCCCCCATTAAAATTTCATTACATACATCTAGAACAAATCCCCGTACCCTCTCGGCTTTGATTCCCCTAATCTCTAAATCAAGGCCACAGCTATCACGGGACCCACAGCTTTCTGCTTTATTGTACAGTAGGATTGTCATTCATTTGTTTTCCTGTGTGTCCCAGGATGAATTACAGACAATGTGTGTACACTTCTTTTGAAATGTTCTCTCTCCCTTACCCCCTAAGGAGTCTCTTGCTTCTCCGGCTGGTTCAAACTCCCTATCTAGCCAAGGATGATCTTGAAGTTCTAAGTCTCCTGCCTCCACTTCCTGAATGCTGCGATTTCAGGGTGGCACCACCATTCCTGGTCTATGGTAATCAGGGGATTCAGTTATGAGCTCCTGCATGCAAGGCAAGCAACATCCCAACTGCCCTGAAGTACCCTCTTGTGCTTTTTATAGGTCAAAGCATAAATATTTCGCCTATTTTACAGAGTGGCTGGGAAGAATTAGTATCTTAATTCTGAGAAAGGACTTGATGAAACCAGATTTACAGTCACAGACTTAATAGTGGACACGGAGTTCCAAGCAACTAGGAAAGTAAGTTGTCAGTACCTACGAGACAGAACGACAAACAGAAATATGTAGCACTCTTCCCTTCGTGGTGGCACACGAATATTTCAAACTGAGTTATCACCTTTACTAAGTTCCAGATTTCTGATGACTAATTGGCTTCAAGTCCCTTCCATTGAGCATGTGATAATCTGGCTGAAATGAGGGAATGAAAGCACTTTGCTTTGCTGATTTAACAAGGCATTCAAGAACACACACACACACACACACACACACACAATTACATAATTCCCATCTCTGGGAAATCACAATCAGTGGATGCTAACAAAGTATATACACTTACTCTTTCCTCCCTGGCCCACTGCCTAAGAAAAAAATGGGCTCTTGGAGATGTGCTGCTTCCATTTGTCCCACTGAGCCGCAGTACTTTCCGTGAGGGAGCCAAGGCAAGTTTTAAAAGTTGGCTCAACCTGGCTTTCTCCGAAAGTGGGACAATGCCTGAAAGTAAAAGACCAGAGGCTTGCAGAGACCAGGAGTGTGCGTCGCTGCCATCTGCTGGTTGGAATGGGCATCGCACAGCTCCGGACCTGCTTCGATGAGTAAGGATCTTCTGATTCCCACGGTGAGGTCAGAGTAGAGAGTCACACTTGCCAGTCTCCCAAGACCAGCTCTACATGTCTGCAATATTTTGAAACCCGACAACATTTGTACCCAGGAGGAATTTTTGTGCGCAATCAAGAAATAAAAGGGGCGAGGAATGTAGTCTAGCGTGCATAAAGCCTGGGGTTTGGTCTCCCAACCTGTAATCCCAGCACTCAGGATGCGACAAAGTTCAAGGTTACCATTAGCTACATATCACGCTCCAGACCGTCTTGAGCTACAAGAGACCCCATCTTTAAAGCAAAACAAAGTTCCCAGATCAAAAAGGTTTTCTGTCCCAAATAATTGATCTAGTTAGTGAGAAAAAAAAACCTGTAACAATCAGGCCGGGCGCTTACAGGAAGGCAAAGTCAGCACCTAGTGTTTATTCTGTGTTTATGTATCCAAAAATTATCTATTGAGCACTAATGCTGCATGTCATAAAGAACTGAGTGCAATAGCCAGCATTGGTAATCCCAGAACTTGGGAGGCAGAAGCAGGATGATCACGAGTTCAAGGCCAACCTTGGCTAGTAGCAAGTTGGAGGCTAGCCTGAGCTACATGAGACCATGACTCAAAAAGAAGAGGAAAAAAAACAAAACAAAAACTCAGGGGCTGGAGACACAGCTAGGCATTTAGGAGCACTTGCTATCCTTGTCGAAGGTCCGGATTTGGTTCCCAGTGCCAAAAGGAAGGCTTGTAACTTCAGTTCCAGGAGTTTGACAGGCTCTTGTCCCCAGAGTACCAGATTCACACATAGTGCACATATACACACACAGGCACTCACACATACTCAAAAATAAGAATAAAATGCTGAAAGAAAAAAAACAAAAGACAGGAGCTGGAAGTTAGGAGCACTTGCTGCTCTTCCAGAGGACCAGAGTTTGGTTCCCTTCACCCTGGTTAGACAGTTTATAACTGCCTGTAACTCTAGCTCCAGGAAGTCTGAAGCCCTTTTCTGGTCTCTGTGGGAGTGCATACACATTAATATACATAGATATACAATAAAAAGAAACATTTAAAACAAAACCCAATCTAACCAAAAGAACTAAAGCAGCAAAGAAAATAAATACAGCCTCTACTCTTAATAATAGGATATTCAATCTTGTGAGGGCCAGTATATGCTGGACATATGCACCCCACTTAACTCTCAGATAACCCTCAGGCTGCTGCTGTCTCGTTTATAATCATCCCATACCGTCATCTCAGGCACAGGGCAGAAAATTACTGCCACCTCCTCTGTAGTTCTGAACACCACGGCTTAGAAGAATGAAGTCCATCAAGGCGTTCCTGACAGAGGCAGGTGTGCACACGGGTCTCGGGGCTTGAGGGAGAATGGTCAATGCCCTGGGCCAACATAGTCTTCTATTTCTTTCACACGGAGACTTTTGGGCTTGACTTTTGCACACATCTTCTGTTCCATCAGCTACATATTTTCAGCGAAGTGAAATCACTACACAAGTATTAAGAGAAGACGCCTAGGAGGGATTCATCAGGAAAGGCACCCCTGCCTCTCCAGAGCCTTTGAAACCTGTCCAGTTAACATTCTCTTCAGTGCAGAAGGCTTTTTCCCTAGCAGCAGGCTGTCTCAGCAGCAGGGACTGACTGAATCATTGCCAGCTCTCTCTGAGTAGAAAACAAATCGACATCTTGATTGATGTGACAAGAGTATGTAGAAAATACACGTTGCTTGCAGGAATTCTACAATGGGAGGTTCTGGTGGCAACACTCTCAAACCACTTAGTTGTGTACTTGTATGTAAGGGTTGCACATACGTGTGTGCATGTGTTCAGACTTGGGTGAAGGGCAGAGGGTGATATCTGGTATCTATCTCAATGGTTTCCCACCTTAGTTTTTGAGACAAGATCTCCCACTGAATCTGAAGCTTGCTGTTTTGGCTAGATTGGCTGCCAGTGAGCTGCTGGCATCTGCCTCCACCCCTTTAGATCTCCACTGCTGGAGCCACAGGTGCGCGCCACCACACCAGACCTTTCTGTGGGTTCTGGGAACCCAAACTTGGTTCCTCGTGCCTGTGCAGAAAGCACTTTACCCATCTCTCCATCGCTCAAACTCTTTATATTCTTTTCTTTTCTCTCTTACGAATGGGGTAGTAGTGGGGGGGAAGTAGGAGAAGAGTGTCTGGGATCTGGGGGCAGTGCAGGACACTTAGCAGTGTGCTATGAAAACGTTCAGAACAAGGTATGGTAGTAGAGACACAAGAACCTTCCTGACTTAAATGCTAAGCAGAGAAATGCTCCATCTCAAAAAAAAAAAAAAAAAAATATATATATATATATATATATATATATATATATATATATTCAGATTAGCCTGATAAAACAGTGAGCTAGGAATGTTCATGGAACGATAATGAAATTAATGCTAAAGTTTGGCTATATTGATGTATTATTATAAAAATACCTGTTACATTCAAAGGGACTGAAACTTCTGCTGGACCCCATAGCCAAAGTTAATTATTTACCTTAAAGTCATTTAAGACTGCTGTCCTATTGCATAATAAGCCTGCTTATTTAACCTACCTTTAAGAGAACAATGTAAAAAACAACCTTACTGCCTTGGATTTCCCATATGATCAATTTTTATAACCTAAGCTAATGCATAGCTATAATCTTAAATTATGTACTCTTCCATGTCCATGACCCAAGAGGTGTGTGTGTGTGTGTGTGTGTGTCCTTATGGTAATGAATGCTGGAACTAGAAAACAGGCTGAAAGCATTCTTATAAAACAAACACTCCCCACAAATGCTGAAAACAGCATTTGGATTGGGTTTGACAGTGTTTGTTTGTTTGTTTATTGTCAATGGGGTCAGTTAGAGTCAGTGACTTGTGAAACTCTGTTAAAGATTTTGTAAGGTATCCCATTCCTTCTTCATGTGATACTTTCTGTCCTGTTAAGTAAATATAGAGCAAAGCCCTTTGTTAGGGACAGACAGATACAGACATGAAAGGACGGACACACACACACACACACACAGGGCAGGGGGGGGCAGACAGATACAGAGACAGACAAGACAATGCAGCATTCATGCAGGCACAGATTCAGACCCATGAAGCAGCCAGACAGGAATGACAGAAGACACAGGGAGAGAAAGGATTCAAATCCAGGCTGGCTCTTGGTTAATTACACCAAGGGGAAGCTTCATAATTCTTGTCCTTAATTCAATACCAACACATTATTGGTGACTCTGAGTTTACCATTAGTTCTTTCCACCTGACACCTCTGATGGTTGCTCTACTGGGTTAGAGTCCCTGCCCTGCCCCCACCCCTGACTTAACAGTCACATATAACCTTTGTAAGGTTATTTGAGGAGTCCTGCAGGGAATGCTGGATTTGCCCTGTTTAGTCATGGATATTCCCAGTGTCTGGGCACTATCATGCACAGCCAGGACACAGTAGAACTCAAGCACACTGAAGTTTTGAGCAGCCAGAAGTGGGGTGGCTCCTCCAACAGGAGTTGCCCTGAGGTATTTGATACTGCATGTTCTCACAGCAACCACACAAGGCAGGAGAGAGAGGGACCTCCAGGTGATATGGCTGAAAGGGTGGGCGTTTGTTTAATCAAAGCCTGCCCTACACTCCCACAAAGCTACCTACATGAGAACCATCAGAAAAAAAAATGCCTTAGGGTTCCATTTGTGTATCAAACTCCCATGAACTGAACGGTATTCGCATCGTTTCCTGGAAATAACCGAAGCTTCGATTTTCTGGAAGGAGCCCCAGCCTGGAATTTTCTGGAAGAAGTACAACCAGAGATGGAAAATAGTATTAGAAAGATTTATGGCAGGCATTTTTTAATGGAAATTCCCTTTCTAATAAATTTAGATGTTGAAAGCAAAACCACTAAATGCCCAATTCCAGATTATTTAGAAATTAATCATGAGTCAGTAGTTAGTGCTGCTTGGTGGTGAATTAATGCTAGACAAAACGACTTCCTAGCAGGTCTACAATTTTTGTGAATCTAGACATCGAGGAATAAGTTTTTGAGAAATAAGAACAAATTAAAAGAAGGAACAAGATATCAGAAGTTCCAAAGTGCTCACTTATATGAGAAAGCAGCATGGAGCCCAGGCTAGCCCAGGAGCAGTATAGAGAGAGCCAGCTGTCTTAGGGGTCATTACGGTTTAAGTTTAAGATGTTCCCCAACCGGCTCATGGTTTGGATATTAGTTCTCCAGTGGGTAGTGGTGTTCTGGGGGGCTGTGGCTTGTTTAGGAGGCAGGTCTAGGTAGTTGAAGAGGGTTACTGTGACCTTTGTAAGTTGTACCTGTCCTCTGGCCCCAGTCCAGATTTCTGTACTCTCTGGTTAGCTGCTACTTATACAGCCCCACAAGGGCCTGCAGCCCTGAATTAGGCATCTCTACCATGGCTTTGTTTTTATAAGTTGGAAGCATGAGCCAAAAGGAGCCTTTCTTCTCTTTGCTTCTGTGGGGTGTTTCGACACAGAAACATAAACGTCACTGTGGCGGTACGAATGGTCCCCATAGGCTCATAGATTCAATTGCTTGGTCATTAGGGAGTGGCACTACTTGAAAGGGATGAGGAGATGTGGTGAAGTGTGTCACTGGAGGTGGGGTTTGGGGTTTCAGAAGCCCAAGCCAGGTCCATTGTCTGTCTCTTCCTGCTGCCTCTGGATGCACATGTGCTACTTCTCCAGCACCATGTCTGCCTGCATGCTGCCATGCTTCCTGCCGTGATGACAATGGACTGAACCTCTGAAACTGTGAGCAACCCCCAATTAAACGTTTTCTTTTATGAGAGTTGCCGTGGTTGTGGCGTCTGTTTATAGCAATAGAACACGAACGAAGGCTCACGCATGCAAAGGTCAGATACTCAAAAACGTATCTAAGTAGGGGACGACGACCTACAACTTTCTTTCTGCCTTTTTGAATGGAATGATTATCTTATTTGTATGTAAATGACTCTAAAAGGCAGAGTTGAACAGTTAATTTTTTTAAAAATATTCATTCATTCTTTTTTACTTGTATGTATGTGTGCTTTGACCGCTAGAGTTTATATGGACCACTTGCAAAGCAGGAACTCACCGAAGCCAGACATTACAAGCCATTGTGAGCCACCATGTAAGGTTGGAAGCCAAACTCAGGTCCTCTGGGAAAGCAGTAAGCAGTCTTAACCACGGAGCCATCTCTCCAGACACTGCACAATTCATTTTTCTAGTAATTTCACACCTTTATATTTTTAAACATTGTTACTAGCATATGCTTATTGTGTACAATAGCAGATTTCACATGTGTACAAAAATGTGTTTACTCCTCTCCTTGTCCCCACACCGCCCTCACCTGCCCGCCCCCTTCCTCTCCCCAATCAGTCCCTCTTCTACTTTCAAGCCATTTTAAATGACCCAATGGATTGAATTAGACTTACTTACAGGTGCATGGGTGAGAGGTTTTTTACAGAAGCACTGGGAACTTGCCAGTGGCCACACCACTGGTTTTATGATACTCTTGACATAATTCATGTGTGTTATAAGACACACACCTGATTTTGTTCCAAAAGCCTCTCTTAGTAGTGACTTCCAGCTTATCAGGAGCTAGTTAAACAGACCTCACGGAGCAGTTCACAAAGAAAAAGGGCCTTGGAGGACAGGATGTGAAGGGCAGGCAGAGGAGGCCCTGACGGATACAGACACTGCACAGGGCTGCGCAACAAATGGAACAACTGAAGAATGACCAGACCAGATGCCATGGCTGCCTTTGGGACTTTCGACACACTGGATGTGAATGGAGCTTCTCATTACCACTCCTTCTGGTCACTGGAGAGGAAGCAAAAGACACCAAACCCAGCTGTGCAAATACGGTATCATTTGATTAACATGCCCTGCATTCATTACTTTTCTTGCTATGATCAAACACACAGCAAGAAGCAACTTAAGGGAGTGTGATGGTTTGTATATGCTTGGCCCAGGGAGTGGCACTATTAGGAGGTGTGGCCTTGGTGGAGTAGATGTGTCACTGTGGGCGTGAGCTTTAAGACCCTTGTCCAAGCTGCCTGGAAGCCAGTCTTGTCCTAGCTGCCTGCAGAACAAGAGGTAGAACTCTCAGCTCCTCCAGGCCCATGTCTGCCTGGATGTTGCCATGCTCCTGCCTTGATGATAATGGAGTGAACCTCTGAACCTGTAAGCCGGTCCCAATTTTAAAAGAGTTTCTTTGGTCATGGTGTCTGTTCACAGCAATGAAATCCTTACTAAGCCCGGGAGTAAAGGTGTGTTGGGGCCTACAGGTTAAGAGGTAAGGTCCATATCTGAGGGAAAGGCATGTAGCAATGGCTTCATGTTGCAGGAGTGTACCCATGTACTTCCCACAGCTGTACATCTTGATTGAACAGGAAGTAGAAAGTGGACAGGAAGTGGGGCCAAGATCTGAAGCTCAAAGCCCATCCTCACTGACTTACTCCCTTAAGCAAGGCTCTGCCTCCTAAAGTGTCTACAACCTTCGAAGTCAGTGCCACTTGGGGGCAACACCTACAAGCCCCAACCCTGACACTCTTCTCTCCTCTCGGTGACCCATAACCAAGCTCTTCCTAGATGTTTACCTTCTAAGTGGACCTCACACCCTTCCATCACTGGTTCTCCTGCCACTAGCTACATCTGATGTGCTCTTGCCTAACCCACTGTGATGGCCAGTGCAAGATTACATTTACCCACGCTGCTCTGGTTTGCCCACATGCTTCCAGTGCACACACCTCCTCGTGCTCGGCCATCCTCCTCTCCAGCCTCCTCACGCACCTACCCTTTAGTGTTACCCTGAGGGTTGAAACCACTGCAGCCCAGCCGTCCACCCGTCTCTTAGATCTCACCGACATTTAGATCTCGGGTTCTAGCGCTTTCTCTGAAAGTCTGATCCAGCTTTGGCCATTTTGCCCCTCTTGGTTCATACCACTAAAATTTCCCTTTTCTTTCGAAGCACTAATCTCTATCAGTTGTTCAATTATTCAATTAATCTGTCTCTGTAATCACAAGCTCCGGGCAATCATGGCTCTGGGTGCCGTTCCTCACCATGGCGGCTCCAGCATCTAACAAAGTTTCCTGGACAGCCAGAACAAATAAATATTGATTAGATGAATGGATGAGGTGAATGAGAACAGACCTCAAAAAATGATTCTTAAAAGATAATTCTCATCTTACGCTTCTGCAGAGCTCTCAGACTAAACTCCTCAAAAGCAAAGCACTAGTTGCATCTGGTACATTTTTATGAATGAGAAGTCAGGGAGCTGTAACGTCAAATTGTTTCTTAAGCGGGCCATGAGTAAGTTCTCCAAGTAAGACACACACTCACAGCCAAAAGTTTTCATCCCCAAGATGTTTTTTCTTGAGGACGAATAAATGCTTTGTTTATTGGAAAATGATGAATTATAGCTGAAAAAAGTTCAAAATGCAGTTTAAGGAGCAACTTTTTAAAAGCCCTGTGTGAGTGACTCCACAGTTGATGTACACAAGAGATCAAAAAAGCATATTTAAGGATGTCAAGACCAGAAAGCATTCATACAAGCAAGTGTGTGCTAAATGCAGATCCAAATGCGAGTTTAACTTCAGAACACTCTCAAATCAATACAACCTTCCCTTTTGCATTTGCATTAAAATAAATAATTTGACGCAGAAAAGCCTAAAAGACATGTTTCAATGCAAACTGACCAGGACATTTTCACCAGTTAGTAGAAATCTGTCTCACTGTAGTTACTTTCCGAATGCTCGGGAAGCATAAAATGGGCAGTGATTACTGAATAGTCTCCCCAAAATAAATGCCTTCCATCAGAATATGAAGACTAACCCGGAAGGTAAAATTACTTAGGAACCAGGCCTTTACTGGGTACGCCACTATACAAGCTCTAGCAAAGAATCACAAGCATAACAATTGCACAGCTAGAAGAGAGACCTCTAGTGTATGTTCCCGACTTTATATTGTGCCTCGGGCATAATTAATAGAGCAAAAAGCACTGCAGTCATTTCGCATGCTGTGGTGGGAGAAGCCCCTCCTCAGCTATCATTCATACTTCCGGCATCCGGAGACTTCTTCTAAGCAAACCTACTATGGCACGTTTGCCTAGTCAGTTACATTCTCCCTAAACACACAAGCCCCAGACCAGGAAGTTTTCCCTGTGATGTTCAAAAGTTCAGGGTCACCTTTGTCACCACATTAGTAAACACTTAACCTACTGCCATCCTTACCATCACCAACAGCTCTTTTCAATCTGCATCAGCAGAACTGCTAAAGACACAGACTCCTAAACAACCAGCCCCCTCTTCTAAGCCAAATGCCACCGAAATCTAAGCAGGAGGAATGAATCGGCACCTTGCCCGTTATCCTGGAGACAAATGGACTCATTGCTATTTACAATTCTCCAAGTCCACTGGCTATTAGCGCTTACAGCCGCCCACACAGGCAGGTGGATTCCTTGATGTGGACTCAGGATTTCATGAATCATTCCGTGGCATCAGCCTCAGCCTTTAAAAATCCTTTATTTTCTTCTTTCCACATTAAAAACACTTGAGATACAGAAAGAATATATTTCCCCCAGAACACACACACACACATAACACACGAAACAGGAGGTCTCTTAAGGAGTCTACTGCTGAGAAGGTAAAAGCCTTTTGCTCATTTTTAATTTGCTAAAACAATCCAAGCATGCTTGGTACCCAGAGGGTATTCTCAAATAAACTTGTATCTCTAGCTGCCAGCTTAGCTGATTGAAAACAGAAGGCAAACGTTTCTTAAAGAATGAGTATGTTAAACTATTGTGTCTCCCTGAGTGCCACCAAACTGTGTCTTCCCGGGTGCTACCAAGGAGACACACACACACACACACACACACACACACACACACACACACACACACACACACGGGGTGGGGGGGCGGCAAAGATTTGCTTTGGAAGCAGCCAGTCCTATGCCCTAAACCGTAGTATTTGTATAATATTTGTACCAAATTACTTCTGCCTTCTGAGGTGTCCCTCTTAGCCAGGAAGCCAGAGCCTAGAGGGTCTTAGACAATTCCCTCCTGTGATTCTCCACCTACAAAGCCGACCGCCCCATTCTAACTTTGCTAACTTTGTCTGCTATGGCCCAGCCGGCCCGCGAAGGACAGTTTCCGGTAAAAAGGTGTTAACACCGAAAAATCATTTCCATGACAGCTTAAGTGCTGGAGAGCACAAAGGCGATCCCGGCCGGCCCGGGATCGCTAGGAAGTTGCTGCGTGCCAGGCGCCAGAGCCGGGCGGGCATCCAGGTAAGGGGTCCCCGCACCACAGCTTCGGCGTTCGGGGACTCCACCTCACTTTGGAAGCAGTTCACCACAACGCGTCACCCGCCCCATTCTTTTTTCCAGGAGGTGAGGACTCTTTTATTTTCCAGCCAGGTCCCTCTTGGGGGCAGGAGAGGAAGCGCACTCCATATTTTCATCAGGAGGGGAGGCAGGCTGGGGGATGGGGAGGAAAGAGGTCAGAAAGGAGCCAAACTGCTTCCCTTCCTCCCACCTCTGCGCCCCAGAGCGCGGGTTCCGACCGCGCACACCGGTGGCGGCGGCGGCGAAACTCTGTCCCTTTAAGGGAACCGTGGACTCCAGAAGAGGAGGAGGGAAGGACGCGGGCTCCGGACTCGGAGCTGCAGGCTCGGTGGAGAAGGGGCGATCGCCGAAAAGCCGCCGTTACCTGCGGCTGTGGTGGCCACAGCCTTCCCCTACCTCAGCGTCCCCAGCCCGCGCCCGCCTCCCAAGGAGACGTCTAATCCGGAGCGTGTGCCTAGGTCTCTATCACGGGAGGAGGTGGGGAGGAAGAGGAACAGGCGCTTTTTAAAAATAAATGAAACATTTGCACCCAAGGAGGGGGGAGGGGAAATGGGAGGGGATGGGAAAAGGCTTTAAAGGCGCCTGAGTGGGAGGAGGCGACGAATCTGGATCAGCCCGGGTGGCATGCGGGCCGGCTCTGGGCACTAGCACCGCTCACAAAAGGGCTCAGCCCGGGAGAAAGAGGAAGGGAAAAAATAAATAAATAAAGCGCCCGGGGGCCGGATCGACTCAGCAGCCACAATGGCGTCTTTGAGCGGGAGTCCCGGGGGGCGCCGCTAAGGCTGGCTGCGGGCAGGGCGACGGTCCCCACCCCCACGAGATCGGCGCCGAGCCCCGCGGGGCCCGGGGAAGAATGGACGCGCGCGGCTGGCGGGAGCAGGGACCGGACCCCGGGGTTCGAGAGCCGCGGCGATGAGCTCCGAGACGCAGCACCCGGCCGCGGGGACCCTCAGCCCCGTCCGTGCGCCGCCTTCCGACCCCGCGGAGCTCCGGCCGGGGCTCTCGCCGCCTCCGCCCGCGCCGCTCGGCTCCTTCTGCCGGGAAGAAAACCGAGGAGCCGCAGCCGCAGCCGGTGCGAGCGGATCCCCAGCCGCCGTCCGCGCCCGGCTGCGTGTGTGCGAGTGTGCCGCGCTCTCGCCCCATGCCTGGCACATGCGTAAAAGCGAGTTGCGCCCAAAGTCCCAGCCATACCCTCCTTAGCAAATAATAACAAACCCAAACCGTCAGATCTTACCTGAAACATTGAAGCACAAAGTCTCTCTCCAAGTCCCCTTTTCCTTTTCCTCTCCCCCCTTTTCCGATTTCTCTCCCAGCGATCTGCTCGCCTCGCCACACCAGAGAGAAATGCAATAGCTTGGCTAAGGTAGACAGAACAAAATACAGAGGAGAGTTGCTCCAGGGCTTTGAAACCCCTCAAGGCAAGGATCAGGATACAATTAGCTCGCTCCTCTACCTCTAGTCCAAATCGCCAAAATAAAACTTAAATCAAATTAACCGATCACAGGGCTCACAGTTGATCTTCAAAAATAAAGCCTTGCATAGACGTATAGAGAAATATACATATACGAATTTTTCCCAGATTTTTTTTTGTTGGAAAAACAGTCTCATTCCAGCCTCCAACTTGCTTTTTACTCTTCCCTTGCACAGAAAAGCTGATTTTAATCGTTGTGATTAGTTTTGATGTAACGTGTCCGCGGGCGATTTCTACAAATGGATGGAGTGTTTCTTTGCCAAAAGAGGGAAACGCAGCAGATGATGATAATTACAAGGATTGTCGGTTGTTTCTTTTTATTTGTGTTTCGGGCTCCTGCTTCACTTTCCCGAGTTGACCTGACGTTGCTGTTAAGGAAGGTCGCACAACTTGTTGATGAGGCTCACCACCCTGTCTGATCAAAGGCTAGGTGATAATTTGGCAATAGAACAGCATGGTTTTGGTTCCTTTGGCGACATAAATGTCGCAAATGATGTGGATAAAAATAAAGCACATGCAGTCTACTTTGCCCCAATCAAGTCTGAATCACTGCCTGGGGGTGATACACAAACTCATTTCAAATGTTCAACCATGCAGAATTGTAAAAAGATTGAAAGAGTTACACTACGTTGTTTTTTTTTTTTTTTTAAAGTGGGAAAATTAAAAGAAAACAAAACCTAACATACCTACCATTTAGGTTTATTTGATCAACCTTTTGAGCATACCTCCTGTAATGTCTCTGCTTGCCTCCCCCTGGTTCTTTTAGGGGGGAGGTAGTAATCCATTATTTGATGGAAGGGCTCCACAGAGACTGAGGTAAACACATCTCCCCAGACTGAAGCTGAGTTCTGAGCCACCCTCCGCCCCCACCACTTTTTCCTCTTTAGGTCTCTGCTCAAAGACTTTTGCTGAAGACTGTCCTTTATCTAATTCTGTTGACTTAGAGTGGGATGCTTGGTCGTAAATTCAAGGCTCACTTCCCATTAGTGTTACATTCTTGCAGGATACTTTTTGAAATGGTATGTGTTTTGAGCAGTTCACAGTTAATTCAAAGACTTTGCTGACATTTCAAATATATGCATGCATATACACACATATATGTATACACACATGAGAGAGAATATACACACAGTGAGATAGAAACACATACAAACACACACAGAGAGAGAGAGAGAGAGAGAGAGAGAGAGAGAGAGAGAGAGAGAGAGCTCAGATTATACAACCAAGGATACAGAAACAGGAAAACCCATACAGAACCAGATATGCCTTGCAAATACTTGTAGCTGGCAGCATTTTACAGGAAGTGATTCTTACCCAACATTTTACCTTTAAGATAAAGAAGTTGTTACAATGTCAACAGAAAAGGGAAGGATTAAGTTTTTCATTTGTTTGTTTGTTTTCAGTATGATCCAACAACCCAGTGCTTTAATGACTCCAGAGACTGGTGTGATAATGAGAATCAGAGTTAGCGGTGGCCTTTTAGTTTTAGTGTGGAAAGTGTATTAGGGCAGGGGCATTTTGCTCTGAGAACATCGTGCCCTTGGAAGAAGAAAACAGAAATATCTCACAGAGCAACACAGAAGAGGCTCCTAATTCTCTTTGCATATTCTCTTCAGCAGATATACTCTGTGATCCGCAATAAAATGTTTAAAGAGACTACAAGGAGCTAAATCCAACAGAACAAATGAGTTTAACATATGACATTAACATAGAAAAAAGTGAGGAGGCAGGGGCCTCAGCAGAAGCAAGCCCAATCATTTGATACTTACGCAACGTGAGTATCTCTTATCTGAAACGCTTAGAATCAGGAAAGTTCAGATTTTCAAATAAAGCATATAAACAAAGAGACATGAATGGATGGGACCTAAGTCTGAACATGATATTCATTTATGTCTTATGTAATACATTTCTCACACACACACATTTGGGTGGGGCGGTCATGTATGTGTTCATGTATGAATGCACATGTATATTTTATGTATATGTATATACATGTATGTATATATACATATATATACACACACACATAGAGGTCAACATCTAATGCTTTTCTATCCATTTTAGTTTTTTAGACAGAATCTCTTGCTGAAGCTCACTGATCCAGCAAGACTCGCTGATAGGCAAGCCCCACCCAAGAATGCCTGTCTTGCCCCCCACCCCCAGCTCTGGTATTCACACATATACTGCTGCACTCATTCTAGCAAGGCAAGCATACTGACTGACCAACCTCCCTGCCATTATTCAACATAGTTAATCCCAGCACTTGGGAAGCAGAGGCAGGTGGATTTCTGAGTTCGAGGCCAGCCTGGTCTACAGAGTGAGTTCCAGGACAGCCAGGGCTACACAGACAAATCCTGTCTCGAAAAACCAAAAAATAAAATAAAATAAAATCAACCTGTTTGTTGAAGCTGCGACCTCAAGGAACTATTAATTTAAAAACAGAAACAGCAACCCTCAAATCTCAAACCCACATGTCATCTGGAGAACAGCGCATCTTTGTCCTAGAACGTTTGAGCTGAAAACTCCTCTGCAGACTAGTATGTCATCACTATTCAGGAAGTAAAGCTTGCCTACTCTTTGTAAAGGTTTCATTTTTATTAGCTCTGTGTGCGTGCATGTGCGTGTGCATGTGCGTGTGCGTGTGTGTGTGTGTGTGTGTGTGTGTGTGTGTGCAGGTGCTTGTGTGGAGACCAGAGGACAACTGTGTGGATTACATGGATTCTGGGAATTGAACTCAGGACACTAGGCTCAGGTAGCAAGGATCTTTTACCTATTGAACCATCATTCTGACCCAAGATGATCTTTTTAAACACTAGGTCATTGGTGTGATGAGGTGGTCCAGCCCCTGAGCTGATCTCCAAATTTGTGGCAATTCTAGTGTCAGGTAGTCTACAGAAAGTTCTCGTTTTCACTATCTTGAAAATGCATTTTGTTTTATGCAATACAAGTAGATGAATGAACTTCAAGTACTCCAAACAAAGGGTGAAGATGAAATACTTTAAATTTTTAAATAGACTGTTAATGTTGAGCTGGTGGCATGAGATTATAATTCAACACATAGGAGGTGGAGGCAGGAGGATCACCAGTTCAAGTAATTGTAGGCTACTCAGGGAGTTCTAGGCCAGCCAGGGTTTTAGGAGACCATTTCCTACAAAGAATAAACAGGCTATTAATGAAAGAGCACGCGAGGAGGCCCTGTCTCACCAAGGGTGACAGGCCAACTTAAATTATATTTGCAATCACAAAATGACTTGAAAATACCTGGTGTGGTGGCGCATGGCCTTTAATCCCAACACTCTAGGAAGAGGCAGAAGCCGGGGCAGAGGGGCAGAGGGGCAGAGGGGCAGAAGGGCAGGGGCAGAGGCAAGTGGATCTCTCTGACTTCTAGGCCAGTGTGGTCCATCCACATAGGGAGCTTCAGGACAGCCACTGGAGATTCTGTTTCAAAAAAAAGAGAGGGGTAGTGGGGGAGAGGAAAAGAAAATACCTTTCCCTAATTGATAGCATGTATGTGAACTTTAGCCACTTTGGAATTTGTGCAATGTGTGTGTGAACATGTGTGTGAACATGTGTGTGAATATGTATGTGAACATGTGTGCTTCAATTACAAGGTAAGAAAAGGAGTACATTCAAACTCTAAGCTCTGACTTATCCACAAATAATTGTAGACCAGCGGTCTAACAAACACTAGCAACAAGTAATGGCTTTGGCTTGTCAGCGAGAAAACAGCCAGGGTGGTGGTATATGCCTACAAAACCAGTACTCAGGAAGCCAAGAGGACTGGGGTGAATTTGAGATCAGCGTGGGCTGCCTTAAAACACAAAGCAAAGTAAAACAAAACAAAAAATAAAAAGAAAAAACCCAATGAGGGCATAAACATTACCCTTTCTGAGAATAATCTAAGATTTCGATTCGAAATGAGTTCTACTAGTTCAACACAAAACAATGATAGGGTATTATGAACAGTAGCCAGGAGCTTGGCCAAAAAAGTTGAGCATGGTGTGGTTGCAGAAGAGAAAATAAGATGTGCTTTCAGGAGCGTGTGCCCCCTCTCCATGTTACTGTGGGACAGATCATTTGGCTGCGTCGTAGTCACCGAACCCTCAAATCGTAAGTTCCTGCTGAACATTGAAGTTTTGTCCAGGGCAGCCCTGAGGCCCCTTCTTGGTGGCGATTTGACAAGATGTGGACATTAGTTGCTGAGATGAAATGTGAAATTGAAGAGCCCTCCACTGAAGCAGCCAGACACCCAGATGGAAATTGAACAGTTCAGCGGCACTCCATATTAGGAAATGCAAAGAGACCTCAGAACTTGGGTTCAACCTGGGTGTTCTGAAACTTCTCTTGCTAAGGCTGCATGGCCAGACCTTCTCACTGGTGTGGTCTCTCGATGATGATCTTGCCGACATGGCTTCGGCAGCCTCCACCTGTGATGCCAGAAGAGGTCCTGCCACATAGGAAGGGCAATTATGCAGTTATATTTTATCCTGGTGTCAGTTAGGGGTTGGGGTAGCAGATCACCTGTTTTCTATCAGCCAACCTGCAACTCCCTGCAAGGCTATGGAATGTGCATTTTCCTGGAGTTGAATAGAAGCATTAACGAACTGAACAGAATGCGTTTGTGATCGCTGGAGTTTGGCCCCAGCTACCACCTGTTTATAATTAGCCTTTGCAAAGCATCATAGCTCTCTGCTTCGCCATGGACGCTATGCGCCAGTTGGTGATTTCTTCTCTCTGACAAGGCGGGTCTTCTGTCACTTGCAGATCTACTGATGGGTGTCATTTTCAACTGGTCTGTGATTCTGACACATACCAAGTCCTCCTACAGAGGCCCTTAAATCAATGTAGTCTTTTGTCAGAGTTTCTTCTCTGGCTACCCAATGTGAACATTTATTATGATCTCAAATTAGAAAGCAACACAGATTTAAGAAGAAATCAAACAAAATTATGGTTAAATCACCAACTGTAGTAGTTCTACTTAGTGGGAAAATATATTTGACCACAGAGGTGGAGATGTATGACCAGGAAAGGTGTCACGTACCTGTAACCTCAGAACTCGGAAGGCTGAGGCAGGAGGCTTACCCAGAGTTTAAGGCCAACCTGGCTATATAGCAAGCCTTGTCTGAAAAAAATGTTTTAGAAGAGGAGGAGGCTGGAGGTAGCTTAGTGGTACAGTGCTTACCCAGAAGGCACAAGCCTTGAGCTTGATGCCAGCACTGTCTAATAGTAATTAATAATAATAATAATAATAATAATAATATAAATTATTTATTTATGAGACAATCTCACTCTGATTGCTGTGTGAAATTTTTGGAAAGAAAGCAGAAGCTAGACATAGTGGTGCAAGCCTTTAATCCCCACAGAGGCAGATGGAGCTCTGTGAGTTTAATACTAGCCTGCTATTCATAGTGAGTTCTACGACATGCAGGACTATATAGAGAGACTCTGCTTCAAAATAGATAGATAGGTAGGTAGATGATAGGTAGGTAGGTAGATATAGATAGATAGAAGATACGTAGGTAGGTAGATAGATAGATGATAGGTAGGCAGATGATAGGTAGGTAGGTAGATAGATACTTAGAAACATAATGGAAAATTCCGTTTGAAGTGTTGTGCTGGGTAACATGTAGACATTGCTCAGAACTGTAAGCAGCACGGCATACTCTACGTCGGTCGCAGCCATCATTATCATGGTGGCTTCAAGGCGCTGTGTAGTAGTTAACACTGCCCCATGCAAGTGCTACTGCTTAAGTTAAAGGTATAGAGGAAGAATTGTCCTTGTCATGTCATTGTGTTATTATCTCGAGGTTCTGATGACCCTTTATTTTTTCACAAGAAAAGCAGTGCAGACTGAATGGGATCCCCGCCCCCAACACTCGCCTTCTTGAGGTAAATCCTAGCCATAAGAAACCTAGACATGGCAGTCACGGTGATACACACCGGCAATTCTAGAACTCAGGAAGCTGAGGCAGGGGGATTGTGAGCTTGAGATCAGCCTAGACTGTGTATAAGACCTATCTAACAAACCAAGGGCAAGAATGGTGGTGGAGGGGTGAGAGAGAGGGTGGCCCCTGTTTTCAGGGTGCTGCTTCCTAGCAAACACACTTCCTGTCTGTCCCTTTGAGCATACTGCATTCTGACAAAACTGCCTCATGCACATAAAACAATTAATTAAGCATTTTGTATAATTGTTTGAGTAAGAAACAAGACTTGACTAGACTTCTTTCACAACTTCTTTCTTCATAATTATTTGCTTTTGCCTTTCAGGAATTACAAAGTCCCTTTTATTTAAAAAAAAAAAAAAAAAAAAAAAAGCAAGCTCCTTTCCTAGCCTTTAGAACTTATCGGGTTCTGACCCTTCCACGTAATCTGTTAGGGTATCCATTTTCAAGTTATGCAGCAGCTGTTTTAAGAAGAAACGTTGTTTTTTGTTTTTTGTTTTTTTAACAAGATAAGCATTTCATTAGATGCACACGCTCCCTGCCTGTCTCAACGCCTCCTAGGAACAAGGCTGGCACCCCGGCTACCTCCATTTGCCCATAATTCGGCTCATGGACAGCTCATCCGGTTCAGAACCACTTAGCTTTGCTTGGCTGTCTCACTGAAGCTAGGCTGTTCATGAGAAACCCCGCAATACAATTGTGGCACCTCGGGGGACCATATACATTTATGTAAGTTATCTCAGCCTGCACCCTTTGGTGTCAGAACCTCTCAGCTTTGCTAACCATAAAAAATCTGCCTTAAGCATATTACTAACTTTAAAACCCTAATGATATGGATGTCACATTTCAATTTTTAAAAAACCTCTTCCTGCTCCACCCCTGGAAAAAAAAACCCTGTAAAATTTATCCAATGGAGTCATGCAAGATTAAAAATGCAGAATTTATTTAAAAGAATGGCAAATGTGCTCTGTTGTAGAACACACACACACACACACACACACACACACACACACACACTTACTCATACACACACAAACTGTTCAGTTAAATGTAATAATTAAATAAATAAATAGGTTACTCTCCAAGCTGAAGTAAGAACTTTAATAAAAAAAAAAAAATCACTAATGGAAGCAAGGATCTATGTAGTTTCTTTAAAGTTAAGAGAAAAAGCTGTTTCTGTGGGGCTAATGAGTCTAAGCCTGGTTAGGTTAAATGAACATGGGGGTAGCAGATCTGAGGCGCTTTTTAAATGGTTCTAAGACAATCGTTAATCAGATCATCCATAACAGGCATAAGGAACAATTGTGAGTGGCGGCAGGGCCCTGCACTGCATATAGACCATCTGGTTGTGAAGAGCAGATAGGAAAATTCTTAAATGCAGCCCTCAGCCTGTCCCTCCAAGGTTACTCTGTAGATAATGGATTTCTTAATTATTTTAAAAAGGGAAAAAGTCCATTGTACCAAGTGCATTACAATTCATGCTGAGAGAACACAAATCTGTCTGTATTTCTCGAGCCTCCACGAAAGGCTTATAAGATAATGATAGTAACTCATTAGCCTTTTACTTTATCCCTTGCTTCTAAAGATTTTGATAGGTAGGCTATTGGTATAGTCTTGTTGCTTACTGGACGTGGTAGAACATTTCTGTCATCCTCACTTTGAGGGTACAGGCCAAGAGTCAGGGATTCAAGGCTCTGCTGGATACATCATGAATTCAAGGCCACCCTAAGACACTAACTTGGAAATAGGGCTGTAGAGGCGGTTTGCTGGTTAAGAGCTCCTGCTGCTCTTCCAGAGGACCTGAGTTTGGCTCCCAGCACCATGTCATGGCTCACAACCATCTGTAATCCAGCTCGAAGAGACGAGATGCCCTCTTCTAGCCTCTGAAGGTAACCATGGACAAGTGGCATGCACACACACAAATATACAGATGCATAAATTAAAATAATAAGTCTTAAAAGAAAAGGTTCTCCAGCACAGCGTGCTTGCGATCCAGTACTCAGGAGGTGGAGGAAGGAGGGTCGGGAATTTAGGATCATTCTTGACTACATAATAAGTTCTAGACCAGCCTGGGCTACAGGAGACCCTGTCTCTCCCACCTATGTTTACTTCTCCCAAAAATACAGAAAGGGAAGGAAGGAAGGAAGGAAGGAAGGAAGGAAGGAAGGAAGGAAGGAAGGAAGGAAGGAAGGAAGGAGGAAGTGAGGGATGAAGGAAAGGCAAACGCAAGACAAAAGGTCAAACACAAATCCTTAAAGGACTGAGAACTTACCCAGCCTATGGGAGAAGCTCGGGAAAACACATTCAAGAGACAGTTGTCATCGTAAGGGACAGAACACACACAAGCAGCTGGCTTCTCTTCGGCGTTGGGGGCCCAGGCCCAGAGCCGAGTGGCATGGCTCTGTGTAACCTCTGCTCCCTTCCCTGGAGTCCTGGATGTCAGAGACTCTCACCTCTGCAGAGCGAGAGGAGTAGATGAAGATGGCTGTGAAGACGGTGGGCAGTGCCAATGCGTTAGAGCGGTGTTTACTCTCACAGCGTTGTCTTGACCCAGACCCCCGTCTGTATTTGAACTGGCAAGTGTCTCGCCTCAGCTGCCTCTGACATTCTTCCACTCCATTCTGTTTCTTTTGCTCTTGTGACTCTCTTTGTTCATGATTTTTTTATTACATTTAGCAAGGAGTCTCACCTCGGGACTCCACTGGGCAGTTGGCTCGGGGCCCTCACCCATTGTCCATCTTATCCAGTCCCACTCTGTCTCTCTCTCTCTGCCTCTTCCTTCCTTTCCTCCAGCTCTTTTTCTGTTTTGTTATTTTCCTTCCTTCCCTCCCTCTCTTCCTTCCTCTCTTCACTCTTGTTCTTCTCTTTGTCACTTTCTTTCATCCTCTATTAGTAACGAATAAAGGGAAGGTGTTTCCCAACCAAAGCAAGTTCAGGACGAAGATCTTCACAGTCTAATTAGCTGGCTCTTAATTTGTGAGAAGCTTGGCTGTGTATGTTTCCTAATTAGACTAGGAAACCCTAATGGGACCGCAGCGACCGACCGCCTCCCCCAGGCGAGCTGCGCTCACAAGACACCACCTGTCCCAAGGACAGCACAGGCACTTTCTCTTTGTAATTACTCGCCCATATATCCATTCAGTTCACCCTGGACTTTGTCTAAAATGAAGGTTTTTCATTCTCTGCTAGTTACACATGTGTGACCGTCTGGGAGGATGGTGTCCGAGTTTATCCCTTTGAAGCTGGAAGGTTGTCCCAGCTCTCGCCCAGTCTGTCTTTCTGTACAATTCTCTCCAAGTTCCCCGCTCAGCTATACATTTCTTTCTGAAGAAGAAAAAGGAAATTGCTCCCACAAATGAAAACAAACCCCATTATTTCTTAATGAATCTAAGATTCCCAGAGCTGAGTTGGACCCTGCTCTTGGGAGTCAGGTAACCTGCCTCAGGCGAAGGCCAAATGCCATCCGTCAGGGCAGAGAGAGGAGAAATTGTCCCAGAGGCACACAAAGCCAATTGTATATTTTATATACAACAGGAAATATCTCTCTGAAGCCCCACGGGTGGTCTCATAGCCTAAAGCACCCGAATTGATTACCCGTGGCTTGTTTAATTCCAAGTGTCCTTGATGGTCGACAAAGGACCACACGGACATAGGATTCTTAGCGCTCATCGGTGGAAAGGCAGTCTAATAGTGAGAAAGCAAAGGAACGTCCAGAAGACTCTGTGCCCGCACACTGACCTCCAATGTAGAATGTGAGCCTGATACACATTAGGCCTGTGTTTCATTCTTGCTCTGTAGAGGAGTCAAGTTTCCCCTTCACCACAGAGCAGCACAGAGACTGTAGTTTCCTGTGGCCGCTGAGGATGTAGACTCTTGTTCATATAAGACCTGGACCTTAGTAGCCTGCTGTTAGATAACAAATCTCCAATGACTCCCCAGGCTTTGCTAGTCTTGCTCTTTCTACACCCTCAAGACGTTAGTCTTGCCTGCTCTGCGATGCCTTTTCTATTCCAGCTTTTCTGACTTAACTCACTCACTGCTCCAGGGCCTTTGCACAAGAGGCGTTACCTGGATGTGGAATAATTTCCCTTCTCTTATCTAATTGCTCTGCTTCCTTCAGCTCAGACACCTATTTCTTCTCCTTGGGACTGGCTCAGAGCTCTCTATTATGGCTGCCTGGTCTTCCCTTTAAACTAGAAATCAGCAAGTGCCTATGCAGCTGTGGGATCTGATTACCCTTTGCTTCCATCAAGTAGGGACTATGCCTGCCTTGTCTCAGAAGTGTCTCCGGGATCTAACATAAAGCTGAGCAAGCAGCTGGGGCCCACATGGTGACTTGGAGGAATCGATGAATGAGCAAATAAGGGACTGGGTGAACACAGGGAACGGAATCCTTAAGAGAGCAACTGGAAGAGGGAGAAAAGACCGGGGTTGCTAAGGGTTTAAATAAGGGAGAACTACATACCATTGTCATTTGGCGATATCATGACTCTGGCATGACTGGGTTTTGCTATACGTTTGCAGAGCCCTTAAAACCTACAGTTCCCACTCAGAAAAGCTGAAGGCAGAGACTCAGTTAGATATATGTACACTATGTTCACAGAAGAGCTTTAGCTAAGAGAGGTACACACCCGCCTATCACAGATGGATGAAAGGACACTAAGGTGTAGCTGAGTGGTCACACAGACCCGAAAACCAAGTACTCAGGAGACAGCAGCAGGATAGGGAGGCCATCCTGGGCTACACCGTGAACATTATTTTGTGGAGAGTACTAGTATACGAATACTATGGGAAGGCAGTTAGTTCAGTGGGTGAGCACCCGAGTTTGGATCGCAACACCTATATTAAAAGGTGGGCATAATCACTCATGTGCCTGTAACCCCAGCAAACGTGTGGACTGGGGCTGGGGAGGGGCAGAGGCAGGAGAGCTCCAGCACAGCTCCAGGGTTAGTGAGAGACCCTGTCTCAGAGGAATAAAGCAGAGATCAATTGGAGGGACCTGACATTCTTTTGCCTCCCCATGTGCACAGATGAGGAGACTCACCCAAAGCCGCACGCCTGCCTCCTGCACAGACACACTTTCTCTCACCCAGGAGATAGGATTATTCAACTTTAAGAAGGAATAAATTCTGACACAAGTTCTAGCAGCTCTGCTTACAAAGGCATTGTAGGAGAAACTGGGCTTTGGAGAGAGACAGAAGGGGTGAGCCTTTGCCCTGGATTGCTTTTTGTTTCTTTATTGTGCCCCTGACAACTTCTAATCCTTGGTTATTTCATCTGTGAAATAAGGAAAATGATGTTTTTTCCTTAAGGTATTACAAAGATTAAACAAGATAAATTATTATATAATATAGGTATATATTATAAAGATTAAATAAGATAAACACACGTGCATGCACACACACACACACACACACACACACACACACACACACACACACACACACACACACGGAGGAGGGTCCGTGTTGACCCTGAGTACGAGACTGGCAAAATGACGTACTTGTGTATCTGACTAATGAGAGTCAGAAAAAAGCAGAGTGCTGAGGATGTGGAAATCTGTACCTTTGTACCTGCTGTGAGAGTGTGAAATGATGCAGCCACCTTGGGAAAGAACCGTGCAGCTCCTCAACATATGAAGCCAGGAACTGGTCCGGAGGAATGCTAAGTAGGTATGAGTGCTTGTTCTTGCAGAAGACCCAGGTCCAGTTCATAGTGCCCACGTGGTAGCTCACAGCCATCCATTACCCCATTCCAAAGGATTGCCTATTCTGACTCTGTGGGTACCAGGCAGGCATGTGACCCATAGACATACAAAAGTTAAGAACAACAAAATACCAAATTATTGTCTGACCCAACATTTATGCATAAGGGAAATAAAATTATGTGTTCATATAAAACTTCTACCTCCATACTTTAGCAGCTAAAAGATAGACATCACCTAGATGCCCAGTAGATGATGAATAGAGTTTTTAAAATGTGGTATCTCCACATAGGGGGATATCATTCAGCAATAAAATTGAAGGTGTTAGTCATACTGTAATCGTTTTTTGATTGTCAGCTTGACCGGATTTAGAATCACCTAGGAGAAACACCTCAAGGCACGTTTGGGAAGATGTTTCCAGAGACATCTAACAGAGAGGAACAGTTGTCTGCAGAAAGAAAGGCAAGCTGCTACGCTCCAGCCTTCCTGTCTGACTCTCTGCTTCCTGATGTCACTTGGCAGCTGCTTCCATTCGGGGTACTATGCCTGGCCACGATGAGCTACACCCTCAAACTGTGAGCCAAGCACTCCCTTCCTCCTCAGGTTGCTTTTCTCAGGTTTCCTGTGACAGCAGTCAAGAAAATATCAAATACATGTGCAAAAACAGGAGTAGACTTTGAGAACTAACTGAATGAAAGTAGCCAGTCAGGAACAGAGTCCATGATGTGCGTGCTGCTCTGAACAGGAACGGCCCCCATAGGCTCACAGATTTGAGTGCTTAGTCATCAGAGAGTGGTAGTACTTGAGAGAGATTAGAAGGTAGGGCCTTGTTGGACTAGGAAGTGTGTCACTGGAGGTGGGCGTTGAAGTGTCAGAAGCACAAGCCAGGCCTTGTGGCTCTCTCTAGCTCCTGCCGGTGGATCTGGATGTAGAACTCTCTGTTATCATGTCTGCCTGTGTGCTGCCATGCACCCCACCTGGAGGATAAGGGACTAAACCTCTGAACCTGTAAGCAAGCCCCAATGGAACATTCTCTTTTATAAGAGTTGTCATGATCGTGGTATCTCTTCACAGTGATAGAACACTGATTAAGACGAGGTGAACCATCTGGAGATCAGGAGGGCATCAGGGAGGCGTGGTCAAGAAAGCAGAAGAATGTTGTTGGAATTAGGCTCCTTTGGGGTTGATAGAAATATTCTGGGATTAACCAGAGTTGATACTTAATATTGTTAATGTACTGAATGGCACTCAATTGGACAATATAGTATGAAATATTTAATCTTAATTTTCAGTTCTAGTAAAGTAAGAAGCACCAGGGAGACTAGGAAAACCTGTCTTTATACTTACCTTTGGTGTGTCCATGGGAATTTCCAAAGAGGTTCAGCTGACGAAAGGCCTACCCTCAGTGTGCTTGGGAATACCTCGTATTCTGGTGGCTCAAGTGGAAGAAAAGAGAGCTAAGAAGAATGCTCAGAGTGTAGGCTCTCTCTCCCAGTGCCCCCCCACCACCATGATTTGAACATTCTTCTGTACCCTGTCAAGATGAATCGAAACTCCTGAGTTTTTGACCCAAATTCTCTCCCCTTTAGCTGTTTTGTTGGGAACTTTGCTGCAGAAAGAGAAAGTTAAGTAACATACAGTACAGGAAATGTAATTCAATAACATTACACAAAAAAGAAGTGAGTTTCTTTTTTCAAGAAAATGGGACCCAGAAAGGCAGCTTCATAGTTAAGAGCACACACTGTTCTTACAGAGGACCAACGTTTGGTTCCCAGCACCCACACTGGGCATCTTACAGCCACCGGTTACTCCGGCTTCAGGGGATCCAACTCCTGTCCTCCTTGGGTCCCTGCGCTCATGCCACACGTATACAGAGACACATCAATAAAAAGAAAGACAAAATAGAGTGTGTTCTTAGATCAGCAGAGGGCAGGAAGCCGGCGTAGAGGAAATGTCGATGCTGAACTCTAAGTATGGTCATCAGTGTGAGTGAAAGAAGATAGTGTCCGTTCGTGGTCTGTATGCAGTGGGCTCAAGTCTAAGAGGAAACAGCACATTAGCTCAAAGACAGCAGAGAAGCAGCCAAGGCTTTGCTGAGGTAGGAGAAAACATGGAGAAAATGCATGCACTGGGGCGAAGGAGTGGAAATCGGAGGTTGGAGGACCTGTGTGGGGTTGATGCTAGGAGATACAGCATTGGGGATACAGCTCAGTGATACGGTGTTTTGCCAATGGACACGCTTCTCTTTGTGGGTCTGATCCAGCTGGATGCTGGTTTGGGTGTGCAGTGAATGCTGCAGTCGAGAGTGCAGTCGTCTCAGGAGCCTTGCTGGGCCTCCTTTCAGCAGATGTGGGACTGAGGGAATCCATGTGGGCTATCATGACAGTGTACCCCCGTTTGAGCTGCTCTAAGACTCTGTAGAGAGACACCATCGTCCCTCACAGTGTGTTTTGCTCTCTACGAACATTGTCCTTGGGGTAGGAAGAGCCTCATTCTTGATAGAGAACAGACACAAATATGATCTTTCATATCTTCTCTGCCGTCCTCACCTTTCCCTGTAATTGGAAACGATCGCCGCCGGTCTCACCCGTAGGAGTCTATCATCAAATGCACAAACCACTTCTGTCCATCAACCTCCTGCCTTCCTGTCCCCCCACCCCACTTCAGCTTCTTAGGATCCCTTCCTTCCTTTTGATTAAGGATGGGCTAGGGAGTAGGGCAGAAGGGAGAAGGAGCCATCTGTTCGATTAGTTTCTGATAAAGTGTGCTACTTCCAACCCTGCTCTTATACACCACCAGCGCACTTTCTGCGCCCCTCCGATTCGCACACAGCAGAGGCAGGCTGCAGCTCTTCAGCCTGCTATCAACCCTTTTCCTGGAGCATGTGCCTTTCTCTCAAGCTCACCATGGTGGAGCTTCTCTTGAGAGTTACCTCCAGGACAGTATCAAGCATTGCTGCTTCAGGGTTAGTTGGTTACTATTCTTGGTCTGTGCCCAAACACACAACAAGTAGCAACTCGAGGAAAGAAGATTCTTGGCTCATCATTTAAAGAAGGATATAGTTCACCATGGCAGGGAGGAATGGAGGTAAGAATGCAGAGGACAGGTAGGAAGCAGACAGTCTCACAGCAGTCACCAGTGATCCTCCCATGAGCCTCGGCTGCACGAAAGTTCCACTTTGTTCCAAACAGCGCCATCAGCTGAGGACAAAATGTCTAAACACATGAGCCTGTGAGGACTTTTCTCATCCAACCCTGACAAGGATCCGGGTATCTTCTGCAGGTCTCATACCCAGTCTGCAGCTGCTCCACAGGACGCCTCAGATTCCTCCCTCCATTGGTGCACCAACACAGGTTGCATTAGTGTGTAAAGCATCCATTCTTGGGATGGAGATATGGCTCAGTGATTAGGTATACTTGCTGCTCTCGCGGAAGATTCAAAATCAGGCGGGTCACAACCAGCTGCCATTCTAGTTTCAGTTGATGGGGGGGGAGGGAAGGAGACCGAGGGAGAGAACACCCATCCACCCTTCTAATCACTACCACTTTAACAGTTCTACAGCTGAGTGCATAACCCAATGGTAGGGTACCTGCTTAGCATCTGAAAGGTTGTTGGTCTGATCCTCATCAGTTATTACCCAGTAAAGCAACATTTCTCTTTGAGACTTTAAAATTGGTTGAAGCCCAGTGACTTAAATGAAATTCTTTTGAGAGTTATTTTCCCCTTTGAGATGTGAGCAGCTTGGGCTGTTAGGACCTAGGGAAGTAAGAGGTGTCTTCAGGGCACCTGTTCTTGGCTAACAAAAGTCTCAGATTGCTCTCCTGGGCTTTTGGCAAAGTGCCTTATTCTGCAGGGATGCTCTCCCCTCCCTCTCTTCGCCACCCCTCCCTCCCCCTTTCTCTCCTCTTGCCTTGGAAGACACATTGTCTCTAGCTCCCTCCAGATTTCTTTCCCTTCATCCTAGCTGGCTTTCCCCAACCCAGCATCCACACTGTGGTCGGTATATTTTCTTTTCTTAAATGTAATCTTTTTATAATTTTTTTTATTGTATGTGCATTGGTGTTGTGCCTGCAAATATGTCTGTGTGAAGTGTCAGATCTCCTGGAACTGGAGTTTCAGACAGTTGTGAGCTGCCATGTGGGTGCTGGGAATTGAACCTGGGTCCGAATGGAAGAGGAGCTTACCTACCAAGCCACATCCCCAGCCGAACTCTATTTCCCAAAGTGTTTATTATCATACATGATGAGATAACGGGCTTCATGGCGACATTTTGATAACATTCCCCATTCCCCTCTCTAGTCCTCCCCCACCCCCAGTGGTCCCCTTCTCTTCCCTAAAGCTAGCCTCTTCCATCTGTATTTTTTGGTTGTTCTTGTTGAACCAATGAGCTCATTAGGATGCCTTAGAGAGGTGTGGATGTCACCTCTCACCCAGCCACTATTTATAAGTACTCAGGAAGGGTGGGGACTTGTGAGCTCCTCTCCTAGTCCATGATGAGATGTTGGTGAACTTCATCCTCTGTAGGTCTTAAGCAGGCCATTGCAGCTGCTGAGTGTTCCAGAGTGCAATAACCATGACATGCCTGGGTGGCATTGTCCACCCCACTGCTTCTTCCGGCTCTTACTCTTTGTCCACCTCCTCTTCCAGTGCTTTAGATCTACATCTAATCTACATCTAATCTATATCTATGTCTATATATTTATACACCTACACTAATCTATATCTTATCTAATCCATATCATAAATATCTATATCTTCTATTTTATATGTATAGCTATATAATCTATATTGATATATCTATATCTACATCTACATCTAATCTATATCAATATCATCTATATCTACGCACACACACACACACACACACATACACACACACACACACACACACACACACACACACACACACACACACACTGTTTAGAATTTTTCTGGCGTTATTAGGACCAGAGTATGTTCTGTAAATGTTGAGTTTACTGCTTGAGCTAAGGTAGTTGTGAACATGACAGTGTATTACACCCTAAAGCTGACCAGATAACTTTGCTTATTTCCAGAACACCCTCCGCTGATCATCCCCTCCAGAGTGGCCCTTGTCCTGGACTTCAGGGATCTGAGAATATAGTTCCATCTCATTTATTCATTCACCATTCATTCTTGGACTTGGTCTACAAATATTTGGGAAAGGCCTCAGAGAAGCTGTGGTTTGTGTCAATACAAGTATTGGAAACAGGCTGGAAATGTGCCTCGGTGGTAAATCAGTTGACTAGCATGTGTGAGCCCATAAAATGGTCCCAGGAGTTAAAAGAGAAAATTGAATAATCGCTGGTTTCAAGTTGTAGCACAGAGGCACTAGGACTCTTGGGAAAGAGAAAACCATAGACCTGGGTTGTATCTAGTTCCCTATCAGAAGATAACACCGGTCCTGTGTACATATCTCTGGGTAAGCTTAATCCTGTATTGACCTAGGTTCAACTTTTATCAGAGGTGTCAGTAGAAAGAAACATCAGTTAGGGTTGGTCCTTGTGTGTGACATGGTCTCAGACGGAGTCTCTGTGATGTGCCTAGAACCCACTCTATTACTGTGCTCAGTTGCCTCTGTGAGAAAACGTGGGCCAGCCTTTCACTCTATCTGTGACAGCATGCTCTGGGATCTGTACACTCAATTTTGGGGTGACAACCTGTTCTGGGGACTGCCTTTCCCCTTCAAAATGAGCACGAAGCAGCTTGTCCATCACGCCTTCTACCCACTATGAGGATACGCAGTGGAGTAAGTCTCTAACCTCTAGGTCCTCCTCACAGCGAAGGCTGCAGTCTCTGAAAAGCCTCCTGCCCTTGTCTCTCATGCTGGAAGTATTCTTCTAGATTGTGAAGTGAGGAGAGGAGTTTGGGAATGTTTTCCTTATGGACCCAGTAATAAAGTAAGACAGTGGAGATCCAAGATGTCTTCGATCCTAAGATATAACATTATTTTATTTCTGTGTCAGTCAGCTTTCCATTACTGTGCCAAAATACCTGGGACAGTCATCTTAATATAGACAAAGGGTTATTTTGGTTGATAGTTTTAGCCCATGGCCACTCAGCCCCATGGTCTTGGCCGTGGTGAGCAGTATAGCATGATGGAAATGGGTTGTGGAGCAGTACAGCGAAGACATTTCTACGAGATATAATATGGGCAGCCATACTTTTTTCATTTTTAAAGATTTATTAATTTTTATTTTATGGGTGTGGGTTTGCCTGCATGTACCACTTGGTGCCTAGTGCCAGCAGAGGTCAGAAGTAGGTTTGGAACTGGAGTTACAGATGGTTGTTAATTGCCATGTAGACGCTGGGAATTGAACCTAGGTCCTCTGGTAGAATAGTCAGTGCTCTTAACTGCTAAGCCATCTCTCTAGTTCCTCATTTAGAGTTTTAATTAGAAACAGGTTGTGCTGGGAATTGAACTCAGTGCCTTGTGAGTGCTGACTCAGTGCTCTACCTCTGAGCCAAGTCCTCAACCTTGTACTGGGATTTGTATTACATACTCATTTAAAGACATTCTTTAGTTTGTCTGGTCATTGCTTTATCTCGTTTATATTTCATACATATACAAAAAGAGATATTGGCGAAGATATTTCTAGAATACCATACTCTGAGCTTGACTCTTATCATCTCCAACTTGGCACTGTCAGGTCCAAGTGTGGCTGCATGGCTTTTATAAACATCAGTGTGTGCGTAGACCCACAGCTGTTTCCTGGACTCGTGGGAGGAGCCTGCCATGCTTGGCTCCACCATGGGTGTTTCCCAGTGCTGGATTTATTCAAACTTCTCAGCACCCAATCCTTCCTCTACTGCCAGCTTCATTCATGCTCCTGGCTAAGCCTCTAACCAGGCAGCTGGGAGCACATTGGGTAAATTTGAACCAAGGAAACCCTTGTTCAGTCAATGGCAACAAAATGTTTCAGCTCCTGTGCAGCACACAGGTGCGAGCATCTAAGCAGAGAGCGCTCTGTCAGTTCTGGGTGTAGAAGTTTTCCAGTTGAGACTGAAAGGAGAGAAAAGTCAGAAAGCCTCCCAAATGTGGTAGCACCAAGGAAGGGACTGTGGTGAATTTCCCTTATGTGTGTCTCTAATTTGGGTATTCATAACTCACCCTGTGGCTGGATCGGGCAGAAGATTGTCATAGTCTGATGTGGTGAAGAAACCTCATGTGGATGGCATGTAGTGGCTCACTCTTGTCATTCTGACGCTGTGAGGCTACTAAGACAGGAAGATTGTCATGAGTTTGTACATACAGAGTCCCAGGCCAGCCTGGGCTACAGAGTGTGACCCTGCTCAAAATAAAGCCAAGGAGATGGCTCAGCAAGTAGACATGCTTTTGAGGGATTTTCTGACAAGCAGAGCTCTACCCCTGGATGATGGCAGTGCCTGCAAACCTGTGGAGAAGTGGGCAGCAGAGGCAGGAGTTCAATAGCCAGCAAAACTGGAGGACTAGAGCAGTGGCAGGAACAGGAGAGACCACGCCCCAGTGAGATGAGAGCAAGAACTGCAAGCTTCTCTTATACACACACACACACACACACACACACACACACACACACACACACACACACACACACACGATTAGAAAACGAAACAAACCCCCTAAAAACAAAAAGCGCTCTCTCTCTCTCTCTCTCTCTCTCTCTCTCTCTCTCTCTTGGCACCTGTTCACACGTGGACAGGTGCATGTTTGGATATGTAGGTACAAACTCATCTGTGTATGCCCTCATTCAGAAGCCAGAAAACTCGGGTGTTGTCCTCTGGTACTGTTTCTTGTTGGCCTGGAGGTTAATTTGACTGGCTAGCAAGCCCAGAAACCCACCTGCCCCTGTGTCCCCAGGCACCACCAGGCTCAGCTTTTCCACGTGGGCTTTGGATATAGAACTCAGACCCTTATGCTTGCAAGGCAAATAGTTTACAGGCTGAGCCTCTCCGCAGCCCTCACTCCTCAATTTTACCACAGAATTCTGACTGAAGGATAGATGCTCCCTTTCACAGCACACAGGACAGGCCCCCCACCTGCCGTGCACCTAACCTGAAAATAGGTCTGTGCACTGTTTCCCGATTTTCAGCTTTCTTTGAGTGCTGGAGTTTGTTTGTTTTCTAGTTTGGCAGCTAGGGACCAGGCTATTTGTCTTCTGTTTGTTTCTCTAACTCTTTTTGCACTTTAACAAGTCAAATACAAAACCCAAGGGAGCTGATGCGCTTTGTGCTGGTCTTGTGCATAGCGTCATAGTTATTGATTGGATATACTGCATTGGAATGCCGTGAGAAAGCCCCCAAACCAAAAATCTCAGCTGCCTGAAGCTTTGAGCTTTGGAATTAGAATGAAGGGTTCCCCTGACATCCAGCAATACTGGAGATCTTAATGCTGTTTAACCTTAGCCTCTGTCAGCAGCACTTTCTGGTTATGAAGGCCAGCAGATCATGTGGTGTCAGTCAGGTGGCACACTGAATGCACTTGCATGCTCCCTGGTAAAATATTCTGTCTAAAATAAATAAATAAATAAATAAATAAATAAATAAATAAATAAATAAATAAATAAAAACTTAGGCTTAACAGAAAGTGGTCCTAATTGGGAACAAATGCCCCCTGCCCTTCTTTGAGACTGTCTTCTCCTGGGCAGCCTGTTTTGCATCTAAAGATACATTTGAAAGTCGAAATCCCTTGGAGCGAAATATTCTAAGCTGGCAGGGGAACTTGGAGCAGCACACCGCCCGGAGCGGTGTTTTTATGAGGACGTCACTTTCTATTTCGAAGCTGCAGCATGCACCCTTGCGTTCTTACTGCTGGGAGCTATGCCTCAGCAGCTTGCCCCCTCTCAGCTTTTAATGTTTTTTTAATGGAGTCCAGTTTTCCGCCTAAGTTATGGTTAGCGTTCTGACAAACCATCAGACACCTAAGGAGCCATAATGGAGGAATCCGGACACAGCGAAGGAGACGCCATGGGAAACTGTTTCACCTTTCCTTTCCGATACAACCATATTCTAAGCAGTCATTTCTTTTCTTTCTTTTCTTTTCTTTCTTTTAAAACCTGGCCTTTGGTTTTGTCACAAAGGTGAAAAGGGCCTTAAGAAAACATTTAAAAAATGAATAAGTGATATGAAATCTTTTCTTGTAAGCCATGAACTACAGCTAACATCTCTGTGTCTGGCCGGGCAGCTTTGTGTTGGCAGCAATGGTTGCATGTTTTGCTGCAGCCTAGAGTGGCTTGCATGGCAGTGGTGTTGACTGTCTAATGAAAAGAATGAGCACACTTTGACAGGTAACTGGTTGTTAAACAGAATTTAGGAAAACAACAGTAAATTAAAACAAATGGTGAGCTGCTGAAGATTCAAACTCGCCAGGGCCTTGCTCTGATAAACGAAGGGCTCTGCGCTCTTGAAGGTCAGCGCTTTTATCTCTACAGTTTGGAAGACGTTAGCAGAACATTCCATAATTAAATAAAGTCCTCAGCTGAGCTGCCATGCCTGGGGTGGTCCTGCTGGTACGTGAAAGGGGAGTGCCATGTAGAGATTAATATTTCTGCTCTGAGTGTGTTCATGTGTGTGTGCGTGCGCGCGTGCGCGCGTGTGTGTGTGTGTGTGTGTGTGTGTGTGTGTGTGTGTGAGAGAGAGAGAGAGAGAGAGAGAGTGCTTCAATAACCTGTGTAGTGATTTGAATCAATCAACACTAAAGAACTGATTAGAATTCAAACTCAACAGGTCCGCCTCCCCAGTGAGACTTGTCCATCTCCTT
>CM052715.1:5148805-5191080 GCA_028551405.1 Uromys caudimaculatus
GTGCTGGCCTGGCCTGCATGCAGCCCTGACTTTAGTCTAAAGCAGGGAGAGTGCTGGCCTGGCCTGCATGCAGCCCTGACTTTAGTCTAAAGCAGGATGCGAGGCAGAGTAGGGTGTTTCTTGTCTCTTTCAACGTTTATGTCCAGGGCCAGGACCCTTAGAAAGCACAGAGGATGCGTGAGTGCAGGACAATGACTGGCTACATGTTGCTGATGACAGTTTTGCTTCAGAGACTTATGGGATGTTGGGGGACTGACCCTTTGAGAGAGACACAGGTAGATACTCAGCATCCAGCATCAGAAGGGAGGGCAGCCATTATCTTCACAGTCCCCACAACATCCTGTACAGTCTTCACTTTTACCTTGAACATTAGGAGAGGATTTGTTGTTGACCGAGTGTAACCCATGTCAGCCAGGAACGAGAGAGGGACTGGGAAGAGAGTGGGGTGTGGGGGTGGAGAGTCTCAGGGACTGTGCCCACAGTGGAGGACTGACAGGTCACTGTGTAGGAGCAGACAGTTCCACCATCTTGGAATGCCTTGAAGAAAGTCATTTTTCCTAGGGGAAAACACAAAAGTATTTTTTATATTAATTACTATTTTGCTTAGCATTTTGGCTGCTTCCTGCCAAACCAGACTCACCATCTTGTATGAGGTAAAAATTCATTCTTACCAAAAGGGCAGCTTGACTGATGGTCTGAGATTCATTCTAAAGGTTACTATCTTAAAGAGAAAAGGGTATCTCTATGAGTTTCATGTATCTTACAGAATGAGCCTGGTTTGATGCCTGGCTTTACTCTTCATCCAAACTGCCCTGAAGGGACTTTTTTTTTTTTTTTTTTTAAAATCAGATGCAATTTGATTCCTATCTTCTGAAGTGGAAGTTCCTTTTCCTTCCTTCCTTCCCTCCTTCCTTCCTTTCTTCCTTCCTTCTTACCTAGGAGGGTAGAACATCACAGAAATTATCTTTATTCACTCAAAGGACAGTTCACTGACACACAATCAAGAGCACAGCTGGTCTCTGGGTGCACATGTAACCCTTAGGCTGTCATGGGTGCATGTGCTTTACTTGGGACTTGTGATTCGTGTCTGATGTTGACAGTGTGTCTTCATCTATGAAGTCTCTGGTCTGTATTTCACCTTGGTCCAGGCTGTTTCCTTTTCACTGTCTTAATTAAGACTTCATGTGATGGCACATTAGCCTGTAGGATCCACCTGGCAAGTGCAGATTTACTGATAAAATGATAAAACAATGTCTCTTTGTATTATAATTCCAGGCAAATCAAATTTAATGTTCGTATTTGATGTATATTTGGTTGTATAAATAGAAAAGAAGGAATCAGAATGTTCCTAGAGATTCTGTCTAATGCTTCTCTCAAGTGTAGCTACCAGGGAAGCCAATTTGAAAGAAAGGTTTACACACACACACACACACACACACACACACACACACACACACACACACACTTTCCTGGTGCTAGGTACGGAACTTGGGGCTTCATGTATGTTACATGTTAAGCAGGCTGCACTACTGAGATATACCTGACCATAGCACAGTCGACTAAATGAGGGACTGGAATGGACACACTAATGCAGCATTCTCTTTAGGTCACACTCATTAATATGATGAAATCTGGTCACGTTCAAAAACTCCTAAAGAATAAATTTAAGGACCAGGCACATATCTGTAGTGCCAACCTTGGGGAGCCCATGAGCTTGAAGCCAGCCCAGGATGCGTATAGCAAGATCATGTTTAAAAGGGTGGGGAGATAATTTTGTGTCCAGTCTGTAAATACTGACCACATTGTGCTTCTTATATACGACGGTGAGTCTAAGAGGTTGAGTTATGATATATGTATCACAACTGCATCATGAATTATACATAAAAAGACACAAGAGTGCTTAAATGTAATAAAGTCATAGTCCACCCCTATGATGTCAGTGTGGTGGATTAGAGCTTACCAGACCTCAGTTACTGGCAGAAAATAAAACAGAATAAACACAATAATATAAATCAGTTCTCAGGAAGGGACACATGAAGGCTGATCAATTATTTGGGGGAAAAGAAAAAAATCTGCAAATTTCCCCATTGTTGAATTTATTTTAAGTAGTCTGTACATTTTTTTTTTTAATGTGTAGAAAACAAAGCTATTGTACAGAAATTGATCGAATCTCTGTCTGAAGGGCTCATAAGACAAGGCTTTCTGTAATTTGTCTTAAGGGCTGTGATATATCTCTCAGTCCTTAAAGAGACTCCAAAAGAATAGAGAACCTGGACTGGGTGGAGGGAGAGGGTGGTAACCGGAATTTGGGCTCAGCACAGAGCCTCCTCTGTAAACTTGGGGCTGAGAGATCCCTGAGAGTTTGCATGTGATATTTCACTGGTGCTCTCATATAACATCTTGACTCAATAAAGACACCAGCTAAAGGAAAGGAAGAAAAGAAACCCGCAGCAAGACAATAAAACGCTTCCTCCTCTCCCCCATTGCCTCGGGGCTTTTTCCTTTGAGTTTCAGAGCTCGTCCCACTGAAACTCATCAATTTTTGCTTTTATGCTGGAAATGCCTGAAAACATTTGAAGCTCCACAGCTGCCCCTTGGGGTAAAAGATTTCCTAATGCTGGTGTGCCTCACAGCATGTCCCCAGAGAAAGCCAGGGGCCACAAGACCTGGAGACTCTCTCCGTTCTGAGGCTGGGACCACGGACCCTTTTCTCTGCCGAGCTGGGAACAAAGAACAGAACCTGAAAGCTTCTGTTCCAACTCCTGACCTCAGGCCAAAGGCAAACTATTTTATCTCTGGGTCCTAGTGACAGTAGCTCCTTCGGCACCTCAAGCTAACGCGACCAGAAACCTTTGATGGCGGTCCTCCTGCCTTCTACTTCTCTGCCTGGCCATTTATTATTCTGTATCTTTTCGAGGGCTGTGGGAAACTTTCATAACCAGGTCCTAAGCCAGGCGAAAACTTGTTCTATTTGGAATTCGTAATGAAGGCAAAACAGGGCCTGGATTCTCTGAAAGCCTCCTTTGCTGCCTGCAGAGCCCCAGGGCACAATCAGACTCTCGGGTGGAGGAGGCCTGGGAGCAGATTGGTTACCAAGAATAGGAGGGAACAATATTTGCCTCCCAAACACTAGGACTGTTGTTTACCTTCCCAGCTGCAAGGAGGACGAGAGATAAATGCATAGTTCACACAGACCGTAAATACCACTTTTTTTTTCATTTCTAATTTTCAGGATTTTTTTTCCTTTTTGTTAAACTCCCCCTACACAAAAGGTTAAAGAAAAGGTTTAGCATATTTGATTTCCTGCCCAGAGGGGAAAAATTCTTTATTTTGAACTTTTGACCCCAAATAGTGCGGTTGCTTTTCCGGAGATGAAAGTGTTATTGGGGGTTGGGAGGGGGAGAAGTGGATAAAATGGGGGGTAAAATAGATACATTTTAAGGTGATTGGGTGTGGGAAACACCATCAAAACTAACTTTCCTTATGTTTGGATGGAAAACTTGGCCTCCTTTTGAGAAGTTCTCACAAATTCTTGACTGCCTCAAACATGCTCGATTAACAGGGAGTCAGACAGAAACCCCTCACCCCCACCCCAAGTAGCAAGCCTATATGATAAAGTTCTTAATTTTTATTTAAGTTAAAGGTTAATGGTGAGAGGGGGGCTGGTCCCTCACTCTTTCAAGTTAATGTTTATTTTTTTCCTCCACCATTTAAGAAATTTCCTAAGGCCTTCATTTCACTGCTGACAGGAAAGTAGAACTCAGACTTCATGCCCCAGGGCCTGAATAAAGAAAAAAAGAAATCACAACAACACTCTCATCTATTTAACAGGCTCAGTCTTCTCACAGTCAGAGGGAAAAACTATATCTTTAGGTTAAATGAAGCTATTCTAGGAGATATTTGCCAAAAACACAATTCAGAGAAAGGTAATTATTGTCAGAAATGACCTAGGAATCTAAGACCTGCGTGATTAAAAATAAAACTTAGAGAGGAGCTTTGTCTTGCTTCCACCCCTGCCCGGATATCAATGAATGAACAGCTAAAGGTGGCAGAAGAGCCAATTTCATGCGTCTACTGTACGAGGAAATGAACTGAGCCGAGGGCAAAAATAAAATTATACAAATGTTATTATAGACTAGCCTGCCTCTGTCCTTCTTTAATTCAGATTTTAGAGCTGGGGGCCTTGCTCCAGGCAGTAGCCTTCCTGAATAAATCAACATTTGCTTACATCTAAATTATTAGGGGAGCATGTGACTTTGTTTATTGTATAAATTATACGCAAGGTTAAAGCTTTAACTGCACAACTGGCTTTGTTCTGCCACCTCACCAACTCTCCCCCAACTAGGAAATAAAACAATCTGAAACAACTAATTTTCTCTTTCCAGACAAACCTAATAACAGAAGCGGGAGCGCTGTGGGAGTCTGAGGTTGTGGACAACTGCACTGTTGGAGGAAGGGTGGGAGACAATCTGTATGTCAGGAGAAAAATGAACAAGACCACCACCACCACCACCACCACCACCACCACCACCACCACCACCAACAACAACAACAACCAACCAATCAGGAGCCAGGGCCCCAGAAGTCACTCATATGAACTCTGATATGGCGTCTGCACGGGGGAGATGGTGGCTGGTAAAGAATCAGTTAAGTTGATTAAGGCAGCCAACCAAATAGGATAATTTAATACAAAACTAAAGAAACCCTTTTGGCTAGGATTTCAGTAGGTAAGGAATTCAAACCACAGTGCAGTGTGGGGACCCAAACATCTTAGTGCCCTCAACTGTCAGAAAGTTAGATACAGATGCTGGAAAGTGTACCTAGGAATAACAAATGGTCGACTTAATTTTTTAAAATTTTAAGTTAATTAATTTAAATTTTTTATTTTATTTGTCTCTGCACAGCACTGTGAATGACTCCCCAGAGCCCATCCATCCACATGTTTGGGAAGTAAGGCTAGGATTTGATAACTAGACAAAGGACCCTCCTAGGATTTAGACAAACTAAATATCAGTATGTCTCACTATGAGAAAAATCTAATTTGAGTAAACATCAGTGCTCTAAGGAGAAAGATCAGAAGGTTATTGATATCATCATCGCCATCATCATCTCCCATGTCGAGGATGGAACCTGGGGTTTCTGGAACCCAGATTCTATGCTAGGCAACATTGTACCACTGAGATACATCTCCAGGCCAGAAGCTAATTATTAGTTTTACAAAAGGTCTTTTTAAAATATGTATATAAGACCATCCATTTTGATATTTTTATATTGTTTCAGTTAATTTTTGGCATTGATTTTAAATTCTGTTCTCTCTATATAGATAGAGTATAACATAGCATATATGTGTATATATTATCATTCTATCTATATATTATGGATCACTTGCAGGAGTCACTCAGAGAAGCGGAGCTTAGGAATCAGCTTGGTTTGTGGAGGGCTGTGAATGGGACCTAGGGCTCCCTGCAGCCCAGGGAAGCTCTCTATCAGCAGAGCTATGTCCATAGCCCTAATTCATCAAATGTATAAGTAAAATGTGTTCCTTCATCTTATATGAAATAGTCTGTGCTTATTTTTATTTTTTATTGTGCACACATTTTTTATTGTATGTGTGCACATGAGTGTAGGTGCCCCAAGAAGCCAGAGCTGTTGGAATCCCTTGGAGCCAGAAACTCCGACAGTTGTGAACCACCTTCTGTGGGTGCTGGAAACTGAACTTGGGTCCTCTGCAAGAGCTATATATATTTGCTCTTAGCCACTGAGACACCAACCACCCATTTTTAAAAATAGCAACCTATCAAAGTAGAAACCACATAGAGGCAGCAAAGTAACTTCACAATTCACCCTCGTGTGACGCTTGGCAGAAAATTGGAATTTCTCTGAGCTCAGTTTCCCTGTCTGTGACACGAGACTAATAACACATAAACATGCCAGGTGTTGGAGAATAAAAACTAACATGCATAGAATTTGGGGAGATGATCGCTCTCAAGCAGACGGTGGTGATTATTCACAATTGACTCTGAGGTTTTGATTCTGTAACTAGAGGATATAACTGTTAAATATTAAAGGGCTGGGCTTTCGTGGCTCTTGACAAAATATCAGGGAATTTTAGGGTGTGTAGTTAGGTTGCTCCTTCAGTCTGAAAATGTTTCCTCTCCAACCCTGGAGGCTACAAACTCTCTCGGGGTTTCCCCAGGGAGGAGAGAGAAAGACACAGCCTGCAAACAGCAGGGGAAGCTGCTTGCAGAGCTGTCCTCTGCAGAGACTCTGTGCTGCTCTACATCTGTGTGCTGAAGACCTTATGCATGAAATGGAGCTGGAGGCTGTTGAAGACAGAAGCCTACTAATTCCACAGGACTCTATAACATTATTCCTACAGAGGCAGAGTAAAGGAAGTCATGGAGGTTATAGGCTCCATGTATCCTCCATGGAGAACCGACTATGGGGAAAAGCAAAGCAGAACAGACCTGTCATCAGAGACATTGATAATGGGAACAATTGCATTTTTTTTCGAACACCTTTACTACCATATATTGTAGGAAACAATGTTGCCATTCATTGCAACATTTGCACAATGTAGAAAATACGCTCCGACCTATGCATCCGCCACTCTGTACTTGTTTTCACTTTCCTTAACACCTTCCCCATACTGTTTTGTCTGTTTTTTCTCCACATCTGAGAGAATACAGGCCTCTTTCTGAGTCTGACTCTTTTTCTTTAAAACCCAGTGACCTCTAGGCCCCTCCTCTTTCCTGCAAACATGGTTACTCTCTTTTCTATTCTTTTCTCTATGTAATACCCCACCCTACACATACACTCTATCTTATGTACCCGTGCATTCACTGATGAGCACATACTCTGACTGTATAACTTGGCTATTAGGAACCGCGTGGCACTAAGCCGGGGTGTATGGGTTTCTGACTCTTCATTCCTTTGTTTACATACTCAAGGAATGGAGGAGTGAGTCATCTAGCAGCTCTAGGGTTTTACTTCTGAGCAATCTCTGTAGTCATTGCCATATGGCTGTACCAATTCCTTTCCCACTGGCAGTGAATAAGGGATCTCCTCATCCTTGCTAGCATGGTCTCCCCCCCCCCCCCCCCCCCCGAGGCAAGGTCTCTCACTGAACATGGAGCTCACTGATTCAGCCCAGACAAGATGCCAGGGAGGCCCAGCCAGGCTTCCTGCCATTTTCCTCTCCCAAGCCGTTTGATCACTGACGTGCATTGTGGGGCTACAATGTTCTGGGTTTGAGAAGGATAAACATTTTACCTACCAGCTGTCCCCACAGCATCATGTTGCTGAGACTCAGAGGGTTCTAGATTGGGGATGCAATTCTCGGTCTTTCCTTCTATCTCACTGGTCTGCGTGTCTGTTTTCGTACAATCTCATGCTGTTTTGCTCACTAAGGTGTTGTATCGTAACTTAGCACCAGGAATGGGGATACCTTCGTCATTGTTCTTTTTTTGTTTTGTTTTGTTTGGGCTTTTTTGGATGTTGTTGTTGTTGTTGAGATAGGTTTTTATGCCACCAAGACTAGCCTGGCACTCTGCGTTAAGGATGACCTTGAACTTCTGACCTTATTATTTCTGTCTCCCTAGTGCTAAGATTAGAGGTATGTGCCACTCTGTCTGGTTTATTGGTGATGGGAATCAAACCCGAGCTTTGTGCATGCAGGTTGAACTAGATCCTGGCATGGTAAGGGCTGCTTTGACTATTCTGAATCTTTTGTGCTTCTATATGGTCTGTAGATTTGCTATTTCTATGACAACATTCTAGCAATCGAATTTGACAGACTGGATGATAACCTTTGCAGAATCAGTGTTTTTCAAGCATTATTCCTTCTTGGAGAGTTACTCTTAATATTTTTAGGTATATTATATAACTAGTATTCATATCTAGCCTGTAAGATTAGTTTTATTCTTAGATTCACTCCCAGGCATTGTGTTAGGAATCCTGGAAAATCAAATCAAATTCCGTGTTATGTCAAATGTCTACACCCTAGGTATGTGTCTCTAGTATCCCTTTCGTATCTTTCAGGTGATACCCCAAATTCCTTTTGAGAAACTACCTTGTTACATTCTGAGAGCCAGTGGGACTTAAACAGCTCCTCCAGTTAGTTATCTTTGACAAAAGCCGACAGGTTCCCCGAGCCTTCAAATCCCTCTTTGTTCCTCAGTGTGCTGTCTAACTGTGGGCTTGATGGTTGGAATTCTGTCGGCTTCTATCAAGAGGTGATGGCTCCTTTTCAGAAATGTCAGAGTTGTTACCACTGCACATTCTAGAGTCAGAGGCTGGGCTCTCACGACTCCAATAAGTTAGGGCTGGCCCCCACCCCAATGTGCCCATTGAAGGGACAGAAATACTGAAAAGCAGAGAAAAGTAATTTGTGTCATGTGGTCACATTGGGAAGATGAAGGACAGATAAGAGGGTCTAGTCAGAGATACTGACATGAGGTTAGGTTTCCACAAAGAGTGAGTGGTAGTCATAACGAAGTGAGCACAGTCAACATGTGAGCAATTATTGACCAATGGTGGCTCAGCTCCATCTCCCCTGTAAGGCAGGCATAAAGTTGTAAGAACGGTGGCAACATCCTCTGTTGTCTGGCATCAAGCCTCCCCCTTCTCCCAGACGACCTTTCCAGGGAAAGTTAAAGTCTTTGGAAATAGTCTGATCATCTGAGGGAGAGACACAGTGTTCCTAGAATATCTGCTTTCCTGCAGTCCTGTGTTCCTAGGCCTCTAGAGAGCAAGGTATCTCACGGTGCCGCTTTGATACATCTGGTTCCCTGCGCCTGCATCCTGCTAAGGGAGCAGACCCATCTCTTGTTGGAATCACCGGTGTGTGTGTGTATGTGTGTGTGTTAGCAGTGAGCCCAATCCTCCCAATAATTCCTGATCCCAGGGAATGTATTTATGAGACATTTGATTATTTCCTCACTCTGTAGACCAGGCTGGCCTCGAACTCAGAAATCTGCCTGCCTCTGCCTCCCAAGTGCTGGGATTAAAGGCGTGCACCACCACTGCCCGGCTGGAGGTAGGATTTTAATCTTTTATTAGATGTTTGAGTTGAAACATTCTATCCCTATGCTTGCCCCCTTCCATTCTGTTGACTGTTCCTTTGGCAGCACAGAGACTTTCTAAAGATGTCATTTCATGTCATTCTTTTATTGCAGGCATTTAACTTCATATCCAAGGGATTGGCACTAGAGCCCATGTAAGCATTTCCCCCGTTTTCTTTTGGGATTTTTATAATTATAATCTTGTGTTTAAGCAACTAATGTCTCTTGATCTGATTTTTTGTTTATGGAGTAAGATAAGAGGCAAGTTGTCCAATTTCATTCTGTTATATGTGGATACTCAATTTTCCTAGAAATATCTGTTGGAGAGATTGCTTCTCCCCATTGTTTATTCTTGACACCCTTTCAAAGATCACTTGACCGTGCGTGCATGCCTGAGCCCTCCATCCTGTGACACTGACCTACATGTGTGCATTTTATGTCAGCACCGTACCATACCGTTCTGAGTACAGTAGCTCTGTGATACTTATTAAAACAGGAAGTGTGATGCCTCAGTTTTGTTCTTTTGTGTCATGGTTTTTGAAGAGGTTGTTGTTTTGAGACAGGTTCTCATATGGCTCCAGTCAGCCTTGAACTCTTGGTTTTGTCTCTGTCTCCTGAGTTCTGGGACTCTAGATTCATTATGCCCAGTTTTATTCTTCATAAGGTGAAAATGTAATAGATAAATTTATATTTTTGTATTAAATCAATTAAATAATTTGCTGGAAGAGATTTTGAAAGGGATATTTTGTAGGGGATGGAGAGCCAAGGAGTCATGTGCATTGTTGGGTAGGCGTTGCTCATGATGACACGGACCTTCTATAAGGACAGTTCCTCACAGTAGCTACCTGCAGGCTCTATAAATGTGGATGCCAGTCAGTCACAGGGAGCCCAATGGATTCAACTCTACTCTTCATGTTGCTGGGTGAATTTGAAAGAAAGTAAGTACTTTCAGCTTAAAACTTGAGGCATTGAATTATAACGTGGTGGAGAATAAAGTTGATTCCGGCATCCAGGAGGCAGAGGTAGAGGCAGGTGGATCTCTGTGAGTTCAACGCAAAACACAAGCAAAAAACAAACAAACAAAAATATGGACGTTAAGGAGCTGGAGAGATGGTTCAGAGGTTTAGAGAGGGCCCAAGTTCTGTTCCCAAGAGCTCACAAGTACCTGTAACTCCAGCTCCAAGGGTCTAACACCTCTCACTTCCATAGGTACTTGTATTCACATACACAGACCCTCACACATATTAACATAATTCAAAATAAATCCTAGAAAAGGTAAAATAGGACAGGTAAAAATGAACAAAGATCAAAATTGGAAACATATTGTATTATATACTCTGTGAATAATTTTAAAATATCTTTGATTTAGTAATTTTCCAGTAGTAATCTGGATGGAGATGGTAGAAACTGGAATTAGGGGCCAGTGCAATGTATCAGCAGGTAAAAGAACTTGCTGAAAAATCTGATCATCTGAATTCAATCCTCAGGACCCACATGTTCGGAGAAGACTCCTGTAAATTGTCCTGTGCATACACACAGCAAACACACACACACACACACACTAACACACTCACATGCACACACATACACGTACACACACACACACACACAGAGCAAACACACACACACACAGACACCCCAACACACACTCCAACACACACACACAGCAAACACATAGGCAGACACCCCAACACACACACACACACAGAGCAAACACACAGGCAGACACTCCAACACACACACACACACACACACACACACACACACACACACTCACACACCCCAATACAGTGGGTTTTTTTTTTTTTTTTTTTTTTTTTTTTTTTTGTGGTTATTGTTCTGCCCACATCTGCCTTACTGCCAGTTAGGGGGGCATCATTTCCATGGCTGGCAAACACCCTTTTCCAATGCATGCTAAAATTCATGGAAGAAATATGTGCTCTGTCAAATGCGATGAATGCAGAGAAAGGGAAAGTGAGGTAAGGTGAATGTATCATTTTGCTTTTACTGTGCAATACACCACCCTGAAACTTAGTGGCTTAAAACCACAACCATCCTTGGTGGCTTAGAATAGTGTAATTGCCAGTGTGGTCTAGCAATTTAGACTAAGCTCAGCTGCACAGTTTGGGCTTCATCTTTCTCACACACACACAACTGTGGAAAACTCTGGGTTGACTAGGTAAGTCTTCCGTTTTTACGTGGCCTCTCCTCTAGAAAACTAACTCAAGGATGGGAGTCTTAAGAATTACAAGTACACAAGGCACCATAGTAGTCACCATTCTCTGGAGGAGCAGAGACAATAAAATGAACACATACTGCAAATGGGGATTGACTAGACCAACTTACATGGTGTGAGGCTATCCAGAAATTGCTGTCGGCACTCTGGAGAGGCTGAGAACCCATTCCCAGCTCAGTCTGCCAAGCTGACGTTTCAGCAGAGTCAGTCTGAGGCTGAAGGACTGTGGGCTGCCTGGAGAACTGCTGGTCCACCCTGGAAGGTGGTTGAGAAACTGGGTTCCGGTGGTAACAGCAACAACAATGATAGACAAACTCACCAGCTTGGAGAGAAGTGAGGCAAGGGAGCCCCACTGCTTCTCCTGACGCCTCTGCATCTGGGCTGCCTCTAGACGGTGCTGCTGACACCTGGGGAGGGGTGTCTCCTGTGAATTAATTCATCATGGAAACACCCTCAGAAACGCCCTCAGTGCTGTGTGTCCTAGCTAATTCCAGATCCAGTCTAGTTGCCAATCAACATCCTAAGAACCTTAGTCTAGGACTGTTTAGTCTTAGACCACTGGTGCAGGCAAGCCGCAGGGCTGGCCCTTCAGGTTGGATGAACTGAAGCTATCAGATGATACAGATACAGGAAAGGGGAAAGTGGGCCCATGTTTTATTTAATCTACCACCATGGACAAGAAGCCGAGGAAAGAGGTGTTAGACTTACTGCTGAGCTAATGGAAAAAGGAAGAAGAATAAAAGGATCCAGGCAAGAGAGAAAGAGGGCATCACAGAGTGGTTAGAAGGAGATACAAATAGCAATAGGAAAGCCCGGAAGACCCGTAGGCAATACAGAAACGTGGAGGGCAGAGGGCGTGTATAAGCATCCACGGCATTATGGGAGACTTGTAGCTGAGGGCCTACCAAGACAAGGAGAGCGTTCGTGTCTCTGGGTTTCTGAGTTAATGATGCCAGCAGTCTCTGGACTAGCCAAATCATGGTGGATTTATTATTTACATTACAACTCCATTTGAAAATGAAAACATATGCCCGCATCTTCATTGCTTTGAAAATACACGCTGTGGAATTTTATATCCAGTAACAGGATGCAATTTCCCTATCAAATACAATTGCTGTTTGTTTTCTGAACTCCGTATTATTGTAGAAATTTCAGTTTATCAGCTGCACTAGAGCCGAATGAAGTGAGTAGTTCAGGATGTGAGCAGTTTTCTGCTGTGTAGCTAATATTCTGAGTTCCTTCCTTTTTAATGCTAATATTGCTTTATACCAACAATGCATTTTTTTTTTTAATGCTATACAGCTTGATTCATAGGGGAAAAGTAACAAAAAATTCAAGGTTCTCTGGTGGGAATGTAAGTGGACAGAGAGAAGTCAAGCAAGGGAATCTCTTTGGTGAGACTTGTTTCACTTTCTTCTCCTGCCTGGTTGACATTACACTGCTGAGAACAAGTTGGGAGTTGCTGAAGGCCCAGTTCATCTTGCCTATTCCTGAAGACTGTGCGTGACTTTGTTCCAAGTGCCCATAAGAGCAATGGCACCTGGTGGAGCAACTTCGTGGAGCTGGGAGCAAGCCCATTTTCAGGAGTAATTTAAAGATGTTCTTTGACATTTCCCCCCTTTCCTATCGAAAATTTATTGCTGTGTGACAACAGCAAGTACCCAAATCCTGTTAGGAAATAATGTAATTTCTGAGTTTGGGTTCTGCTCTAACAAAGTTACAGGGTATATGTCACCAGTTTGGAGATGAAGTTAATCGCGGCAGGCTTGGGAAAAGGTGCAGCGCTGGAGTCTGGTCGCTCTCATTTTCCCTTAGAGTGATCTTCAAGTCTCCTCTCCCTTTTCTCATTTTAATTTGTTGTCTCAGGTTTGGCGGGCTGTGGACTCTCTGCAAGAGAGCAAGATCTGCCAGGAAAGCAAGGGAAATATGGTAGGAGCATCTTTTCCTGTTTATGGACTCAAAGGGAGTTATTTAATCCAAAAAATACATAGAGAAATGTTCTTCTAGAATGTGTTTATTATAGAGCTGCAGTGCTGGTCTTGGAGACTAACAGCATGACCCTAGTTTTTACCTTGCCCCAGCTATATGACTCGTGGCAAATGTCTTGAACCAATTAGCTGTAGCTTAATAGTATCTCATAAGATTGTGGTAAACGTCAGATTCATGATACACCTGATGTGAGGGCTTGGCACACAGTCATTGTTCAGCATTGATGTCTGTCACTGTCATAAGCAATGCCATTAGCTTTCTGACAATTATCTTCTTAGCTTGATATTCAAAGTCAGGTCCAGTAAGCCGGCTTCATTCTGTCTATAAGGAAAAGTAGGTGCTGAGCATGTAGTAGGTCCCCAGTACATTCAGGAGAAAAAGGTACCGAGTGAATTAGTCTGTCCATTGTATATCGCAGTTGTGGTGTCATGTGCGTGCATGCACGCACGCGAGTGTGTGTGTGTGTGTGTGTGGGGGGTCTCCATTAAAGAAGATTTAACCCATAAAAGCTGATAACTGCTTTTCACAGCACACAAATGGCTGACTGGTCCCCAAGAGTACCTTTGTACCAAGGATCTATTTATGTGTTCCTTTGACAAGCCTAGGTGGACACCCAATAACAAGTTGAATTGCCCTAAGGCATGCTGACCCTCACCGCCTTATCCGTCTCATCTCCCAAGGCTGCCTTGAAGGCCCCTCTCTGGAATCTGAGGGCTCAGAGGAGCTCAAGGCAAAAAGCAACTGCTTTCAAGAATCATTAAAATGAGTGCCTTTACTGTTTGGCTGTGTTAATAGTGCTTAAAATAAAAAGGAGCAACATTCAAGGTCCAAACTGGCTGTTAGGTGGCGGATGTATCTTTCTATCATGTGCGTCGGCCTCACAGCCTGGCTGACAAGATGCCCTGCTTTTCTGGGAAACCCTGAAACTACACAGCAGAGAAAGCATATGTTGAAATTCACTGTATTTCCACACTGTGGTCTCTAATCACCCAGCTTCCAGAGGCTCCGAGGGCGTTACCTTTGCTAAGGATGCATCTTCTAAGTGCCCTTAATTACACTGTCTACGCTTGCTTTCAGTGACCCTCTCCTCTCCCTGTTCAAATCCTATACATCTTTCAAGTCCTAAGACAGATTCTCTCTCTTCTAGGATTGGGTTTCCTACAATTCTCTGCCTTATTTAGATCCGCAGGAGCAGCATTTAATTGTTCTGTGTTAGCTTTGTCTTCCTAAATAGGTCACCTTATCCTGGAGGGCAAAGACTGTGCTGTGGTCTTCCTTGTTTCTTACTCAGAGAGGGTCAGAGTGATAGATACATAGTAGATGCTGGTTAAATATGTGCTGATTGATGTCCTGCACAGAGCTAACTGCAAACTAAAGTTAATGCATGAAACAAACCAGGGTATGTGGGGTGTGTGTGTGTGTGTGTGTGTGTGTGTGTGTGTGTGTGTGTGTGTGTGTGTGTGTCTTACCCGAATCTCCCTTTGGGGAGATGTTCTCATGGGGATGCAGACAATTCTTCAAAGACCCTTGTCAGTTGAGGTGAGAACGCCCCTCTAGAAAGCGATCATGGGAGTATCTCGAGGCATGTTCTTTCTTGGATGCCTGCGGTTGGTGTGGATCTTCTAGGGTCCAGGGCACAGGGCCTTTGGGACATTGGGGTGAGTTGCACATTGAAGAGGGCAGACTTTGTGCATGTAAAGAATTGGGGGACATTCTGAGGATTGATCCTGGTCTTTTTCCATATTGGGAAAGTACCCAGCCTTTGAGTACACTCATATCACAGTCCATAGATAAGTTAGGGTGAAGAGATATTTAACACACACACACACACACACACACACAAACACACACAGAGAGAGAGAGAGAGAGAGAGAGAGAGAGAGAGAGAGAGAGAGAGAGAGAGAGAGAGAGAGCGCAGGTTTTTTAGTGGGTAACAAGGACACGGAGGAGAGGAAATCTGATAAGCACAAGTGACAGATGACCAGAATTAGCCTGATCTCTCAAACCTCCCCATTTCACAGTTTACTAGATTTCAAAACTCCTTTCCAGGGCAGGGATTGGGCAGGTTTCCCCTGAGCCATCTTTAGAAGATTAAAGCTTCAGGACTCCAAGAAAAAGCAAAGACATGCCAGGCACCTGAGCTTGACTAGAGTAAATGGTGCAGGAGGAGAAGGCTATCCCCATTTCTCCAGAAGGCCGAGGAGGTGGAAGTCTTTGTTCACTCTCCCCTCCCACACATACTTGATGACGGCATAGCCCAGGCCACTGCAAGCGGTAGGATCACTGCTAGGGTGCACATGTATCTGACAGCTCAGCAGCCATCATTAGGAAGCAGTATGTGCTGTCATTCAAGAATTTGAGACAGCAGCCAAGTGCCTTGCTTGAGCTATTTGAACAAGGATTGTATAGTCATTCAGCTAAGTACCAATGAGAGCTGAGATGGAAAGGCAGTGCTTCACAGATCTATGGAAATCAGTGCTTACCCCACCCCAGACCATCCCTTCATGAATAGACTCAACCCTAGTCTCAGGAGATGCTAGTGAGAGCTGAGTAACCCACTGGATAATTTTGGCATCAGTTACCTTGGAAGTAAAGGTACTTTGGTTATTAATAAGATGGGATGATTCCTGACTTTAGATTTATTCTGTATAAGTGGTGTTTTCATCTCTATTCTAGTCCTTGGAAAGATGTTCTTTATAAAGTAACTTTAAAATATTTAAAATATATTTGTGTGTGTGTGTGTGTGTGTGTGTGTGTGTGTGTGTGTGTATGTATGAGAGAGAGAGAGAGAGAGAGAGAGAGAGAGAGAGAGAGAGAGAGAGAGAGATTATTCAGAGGACAACTTGAAGCTGTTTTCGCGTGGATCCTGAGGGTCAGGTTCTCTGGATTGGCAGCCAGTGCCTTTACCTGCTTTACATGCTGAGCCATGTCACCAGGCCTATGATGTAACTTCTCAAAACTATAATGGATGGGCACTGAGATATGAGATGGCTCTATGGGTAAAGGTGCTGACTGCCAAACTTGACGATCTGAACGTGGTACCCAGAATCCACATGGTAGAGGGACAGAATAGACCCTGCGGGTTGTCCTTTGATGTCATCCACGTGTCATGGTGCTGTGTGCCCCTCCATCACATGAATAAATGTTTAGAAAAAGCTCATGGCACATATGAACAACTACATGCTTTTAGAAGCAATCTCCTCTATTTTATGTTTTCTCTTGAATTTTTGGCCTTTGCTCCTGCTTAAACATTCTTAACGTGGCCTCTGTGTCTCTTTTGAGGGGACATCTTTATCTCCTGGGATAAATGTTAACCAGAGGTTGTTAAGTATTCTGAAGCCATCAGTGTCTCATAGGCATGGCTATGAGATCTGACAGAAGGAAGAGATGAAGAGGAGAAGTTAGAAAGCGCTCGAGAGCGTGTGTAGGCGTGTGAGCTTTTCTCTTGTGTGTGGGAGCACACACATGTGGAGGACAGAGACCAGTCTCAAATGTATTCCTTAGGTGCCACCACCTTGCTGTTTGAGAGAAGGTCTCTAACTCTGACCCAAGGCTTACTACGAAGGTAGGCTGGCCTGTTCCTGGGATCTGCCTGTTTCGCTTCCCCAGGAATTACAAGCATGTACCACCTTGCTGGCTGTCTTAGTCAGGGTTTCTACTCCTGCACAAATATCATGACCAAGAAGCAAGTTGGGGAGGAAAGGGTTTATTCAGCTTACACTTCCATGCTGCTGTTCATCACCAAAGGAAGTCAGGACTGGAACTCAAGCAGGTCAGGAAGCAGGAGCTGATGCAGAGGCCATGGAGGGATGTCACTTACTGGCTTGCTCAGCCTGCTTTCTTATAGAACCCAAGACTACCAGCCCACAGATGGTACCACTCACAAGGCCCCCCCCCCTTGATCACTAATTGAGAAAATGCCTTACACATGGATCTCATGGAGGCATTTTCTCAACTGAAACTCCTTTCTCTGTGATAACTCCAGCTTGTGTCAAGTTGACACACAAAACCAGCCAGTACAATGGCCTTTCCTTAATGGGTTCTGGGGATTGAACTCAAGTCCTCATGCTTGCATAGCCAGCACTTCACAGATGGAGTCATCTCCCCAGCCAGGAAGACATTTTAACAAGCTATTTTAATTTTTATTGTGTGTATGTGGGGTGTGTGTGTGAATAGGAGGGCTCCTCCTTCAGTGCAGTGCCGACAGAGGCCAGAGGTATTAGATCCCCTGGAACTGAGCTTACAGGTGGTTGGGATAGAGGCCCAGAGTTGAACCTGAGTCCAACACAGAAGTTCTCCTAACCTTAACTGCTGAGTTAGCTGTCTAGACGCCCCTGCCACTCACAACCTCCTTGTCTAAGACATTTTTGACACAAGAAGACAACCAGTGTTTGGGTGACTGGAAATAGAGTGAGCTGCTTGTCCACTATTGCCATGGGTTCCTAGAAGATGTTCATAGAGACAATCATCTGGTGAAGTACCAGCTCAACTTTACTCATGTTTGGTAGTCCAGGCTTGGTGGTGGTGGTGGTGGTGGTGGTGGTGGTGGGAGCAAGCAACTCAAAACTGAAAGAAACTCTGATACATGACTTGATACATTCCTGACTCAGGTAATGGCTTCCTCATTACTTGAGAAGAAAGAGCGTTGGGCAGAGTGGGCTGAAGCCCAGTATGTGGTGAATAAATTGGTGGTGGAGGGAACACAGCCTCACCAGCGCTCCTGTATGACCTGGGACCTCGAAAACACTGCAGTGAGCTCTGTGGGCCTCCAGACAGTCCCCCAGCACTGTGAGGCTCCAAGCACTTAATCCTGTGAGGTTGGGTTTTCTTCAGACACATCAATTAAAAGAATGTATTGCAGCAAATTGGATACAGAAGCAGATATGAGAAAGTAACTACCTTTTATTATGACAAATGTTAGAAAGGCTTTAAAAAAAAACTGGAGAAAGTGTTTGCTCTCTCTGTGTCTACTTGTCCTTTGTGTTGGGAGCAGCTTCTTCTTGTTGTTACAGAACAGAAATGCCTTTTGTGTTACTTTATGATGTTATGATTTTTATGCTAACATGTCACAAATTCATGTTTTGATCGAAAGAGATGGCTACACAAATACTTTAAAATATTTTGTTTTAATTTCTAAATATGGTCCTTGGACTAGATAGATGTAGGCAGCATAAACATGGGCTTTTGAGGGTTCTTGCCAATTCATAAGAGTGGAAAAGAGTCCCTAGGCCCAGGGGATCTCTGCCCTAGAGGGCAGAAGAATCGTGAAATATCCCAGAAACAGAGCTCCTCATGAAGGCAGGCTTGATTCATGTGCATGGTGAGTCTAGAAAGATCATTTGCTCCCCGAGCCAGCAACACGACTCTTCCCTCTGGTGCCAGCGCCCAGGGATTTGGGGTCTTGATCCTGAGCCCAACAGTTCCCACCTTATTTTCTACCAAGAAGACCTAGAAAGCTCTCAGGCAAGCTTACGTCTCCAGACCAAGACAGCGATTCACATCTGCATCTCTTACACTACATGTGGGACAGGGCTCCATGTGTTCTATAGTTATTAGTTTACTCAGTTGTCCACAACTCTGTGGTCTGCTTTATTCCCATTTTACATCAGTGAAAGCAAGAACACACATACACACATATAAACCTACATATACATATGCTTGTATATATATGTGTGTGTATATTTGTGTATATGTGTGTAGGTATATGTATGTATATGTGTGTGTATGTGTGTGTGTGCACATGAGAGAGGGTGTCTTGTCTAAGGATGTATTGCTAATAAGCATTAGAGTCAGGACTTGGATCTAGGAGACTCTAGGGCTTGTGTGTATAAATACTGTTTTCTTCTGTCATCTTGCAGCCTTATCATTTAATTTAGTCAACATTTATCTAGAACATTCTAAGTGTTTCATGTGGCAACTAGGTGATGAATACATGCTGCTCTTGTTGAATTAACCAGCAGTGATGACCTGGAGTTCCTTCTCTATACTGGGAAAGCAGTCACAGAGTCTGCCATAGAGAAGGATGCTTACATCCCATGGGCCAGGCAGCTTTATATTCAGTTATCAAGTTATCTACCTGGATAACCACCACTCAAGCATTTTAGTCCCCAAGGTCTCTCTGCCTTTCTTATTATGGGTTGTCTGTTGAACCCATAATCAAATCTTTCCCATCAGATGAGGTGACCCTCCTCTGTGAATTGTGAATTGTGAATCTGCCAAAGAAAAACTCTCAGGAGGCATCGAGGGTCTATTGTTGGAGCTGGCTGGCAGCCTCACTGCCTGTCACTATGCTGTTACTTCCCTGTCTGCCATGACTTTGCAGAGAAGATGGAAGTAGAGTCTGCAGGTAATGCTGTGGAAAGACAGAAGTTCACAGAGAACAAGGAGACAGGTTTATTCCTGGTGTGGTTACAGGGATTTTAGTTTTTACTTTTTGGCATGGGCATCCCCTCGAGAAACAGAGCTCTTATTGTTCACACATCACGTCACGGTTCTGTGCAGGACAAGCTGGTGAGGTTCTCGGTGCTCTGAGCAGGGTTGGGCAGTCCTCATGAGAAAGGAGAGTGCTGCCTTCCAAAAAGGGGAGGGGCCGTGTTGTATATGTGGGCATGCCCGAGTCTTAAAATGAGCAAAATTATGAAATTGAGCCAGAAATCCAAGTGTTCCAGTGCCCTCAGATCTTCACATTGATTTTTTCTTTTCAGTTGAAAGTCATTTGTGTTTATGTGTATATGCATGCATTTGAGCACATTAGTGCAGGTTTAGTGCAGGTCCCTATAGAGGGCAGATGCTCCTGTGGGATCCCCTGGAGCTGCCGTTACAAGTTGTTTTGAGCCACTTGATGGGGGTGCTGGGAACTGAACTGAGTCCTCTGCAAGAACTCCATGCTCCCAACCACTGAGCTCCAGCCCTGATGTGGTTACTAAGGCTGTGCCTAGATAGGATGGGGCTGCCACAGAGCAGGCACACTCACCTCCTGCCTCCGGCACTCACCTTCTTTAGACTGTTTTGGATGAACAACTGATGGAAGCTAGCTCATAAGAAAAACTATGTGCTTCCTTCCAAACAGGCATTTTCTCAAGTGCAGTTCTTCTTTTCTAAATGAGCAAGTATCTAGTAGACGGTTCTCACAGAGGACTTGAGCTCAAATTTCTGTACCTGTATCAGGAAGCCCACAAACAGCCTGTAACTCCAGCTCTCGGGGTTCTGGCATTCTCTTCTGGTCGCTACCAGGCACCCGCACTCAAACATGAACCACCCTCACACACACACACACACACACACACACACACACACACACACACACACACACACACACACAGATGCTACACACATTTTTAAAGTATCTAGTATGTTGAAGCACATTATTAGGCTAACAGAGCACTGTTTGCTGAGTGACCATCCTAACATGGAAGTGCCTTGTAGGCTGAGGCGGGCTGGTGATTTACAGGGTCATCTCTGACCCTCATTCCAATTCACAGAAGTAGGTGGGGATGAGGGGTTTCACAGAGAAGTATGATGAGGCTCAGAAAATAGGCTCACACTTCCTTCCTGTGATGTTGAGAGCTGCTTGGAGGACACTCTGGCTGATATGCTTGCATTAAAATGGACAGACTTTACAGTTAAGGTTGGAAACTTCTTGAGACTAGGCTAATGAGTGTGTGTGTGTGTGTGTGTGTGTGTGTGTGTGTGTGTGTGTGTGTGTGTAAGGACAGGGAAGGAGTATTGAGCATTTGAGCATAGTCCTAAATCTTAGTAGATTTAATCCTTAGATTGGTTTACAGCAACTTTCACATGGACAACAGGCAGGACTGAGGTCTATCGTCTCTGCATGCGTCCCTGTCCATCTGTGAGTGCGTCCTTTTAGTTCTCTCTCTCTCTCTCTCTCTCTCTGTGGTTTGAGAGTTGAACTGGGAGCTTTTTGCAGGGTAGGCAGAGCTCTACCATTGAGGCACACCCCCAGCCCAAGTCTATCTTTTTGGGGGATACATTTGAAAGTAAATTGAAGACACCATATTGTTACTCTTAAACTACTTTATAGTGTCTAAGTAAATTTCAGTATTTCTTTTTGGAACTTTTCATCCGGTGCATGATTTACATGCAGCGAGGTGTGTAGTTCTGGAAGGCACCTGAGTTTTGATACATCTAGGGACCTGTGTAACTCAGTCTTAAGATAAAAATTATTATATTTTACACATTTATTATAAAATAACAAGGTCAGAATAGTGATTGATACTTGTATGCTAATGGCTGAAGTAGGAGGAGTCAGAGTTTAAAGACATATGAAACACTATCACACACACACACACACACACACACACACAGAGGCATGCACACACACATGCACACACACTCGAACATATACTCACACATATGCACACACACACACACACACACACACACACACACACACACACACACACACACAGACTTCTCCCAGAGATGAGCTATGATCATTGCTTTAAGATCCAGCGTTTGTTTTTGTTTGATTGTTTAGGGAACATAGTCTATAGCCCAGGCTGACCAGAAACTCCCTACAGACTGAAAGTTGGCCTCAAACTGTTGGTCCTAGAACTTCTAGTAATCCTCTTGCACTGGTAGAGTTATAGGTATAAGCCCCCACTTCAAACGGTCACCCACTCCCACTGAAAATATCTGTTACATATTGTCTGTCCAAATTCAGTCATTCCAGTACGTTGTTGAAGTTATGAGGGTGGGATGACATCTCACTAGCACAGACGACAATCCGTAGTTCTTAGATCTCACTTGGAAATGTGTTGCGTTGACTGTGGGTCTGGCCTCAGCTGTCTGAGTACTGCTCTGATGTTTCCTGGCTGACAGATGGAGGTGCTCGGGGCAGTGCTGATGCTCCTGCAGACAGTGAGCACAGAGGTCCTCCTGTGCCTGGATCCTTAGTCAGAACCTCCCCACACTGCTCAGAAGAACCTCAAGACCAACTGCCGCTTCTCTGTTTTCTCAGAGTTCTCACCCAGCAGAAGGTCCGTAGCCCAAATGTCCAAAGAGACAAATTTCAAGGAAAATGCAGAATAAACAAGCTCCAGGACAAAGACCTTTCTTTTCTACCAGCACTGCATGTGTGGCTCCTTCTGATTCCTGTAGAACTATATGAAAAGGCAAGCCAGGCTCGACGAAGGGGTTGTGTGCATGCGGGGTTGGTGGAGAGTCACCTCTGTCCCTTTGACTATTGGCCTTGGGTTTGAGAGGCTCGGTTTCCTCACTTGGAGAATAAGGCTGAGTGTATGAATCCATGCATTGCTATACATTTTTGAAATTTCACACATAATTGTCTATAATTTGAGGATTTAAGAAATATTTCTGAAATTTTAAGGTAGAGATTATTAATTCATTTTCCTTTAAATATGTGATATTTTAATACTTCCTATATCCCTGCTAGTAGTTTCATGCTATTCTGATGTATTAATGGAAACAGCTGTCTCTCTCTCCCTTCCTCCCTCCTTCTTCCCTCCCTCTCTTTCCCCTCCCTTTCTCCCTCCCTCCTCGTCCCTCTTCCCCTACCTCTTCCTCCCTCTTGTATTCCTTACCGTTCTCTCCTCTTTTGTTTCTTGCATCCTGAGATAGAGCTTCATGAAGCCCATGCTGGCCCCACACTTGCTGTATAGATGCTGAAGATGACCCCAAACTTCTTTACCTCTTTACCTTTCTTTACCTCTTTCTTTACCTCTGCCCCCCTCCCCAGTGCTGAGGTTACAGACACACTGCACCCTGTCCCAGGTTGTATCCTGTGCCGGAGCTTCGTGCATGCTAGGCGAGCACTCTCCCCAGCCCCAGCCCAAGGTCTTTCATATTTTCACAATTATGCCCTTGACTGTATCAGATGCACTAGTAGCTCCTGCTGGGTGGTTCCTAACTCACAGCTAAGCTGGGGATGGCTGATCTTGCATTTGCTTTTGGATCCTTTTGGCCAGGTTGTCTTCACTGCAGCTGACACTGCTATGCTTTTTCTGTCCTTCTATGCTGGTCGCTTGTGTTTTTTAATTGACAGGCTGCAGTAGAGAGAGGAGTGAGAGAAAGAATGTTTAAGTCATGTGCTTTGCCTGCAGGCCATAATTTTGGAACCGGAAGGAAGGGGCTGGGAAGGCAGAGAGGACTCGCTTTAGGGCAAATAGCCCAAATCTCAGTTCAAACAAGATAAGGGTTGCAGAGATAGAATCCGAAGATAAAGGTGTTTTGCCCTGGACTGCTGTTAATGCCTTAAATGTGTGGGAGATTTCCCTGGGCTTTTATTCCCGAAGGTCCTTGCAAGACAAAGTCTCTTAGTTACGAGGAAAACCTTCAACTACAGACAGCCCTCGATCCCCAAATTCTCAGGAGCCATACGGTTTCAGGCACAAAATTCTCGAGCAAACACATCCTGTGCCTCCTGAGTGGAAGTAATGTTTGGTGCTAAGCAGAAAGCTTTACAGATGCTGCTGAAGGTCAAACGAAGGTAGAGAAACCTCAACACAGCACGAGGCATCACCCAACTGCAAACTAATTGGGAAGGAAATGGGTTCAAACTGACAGACTGTGGCCTGGTAACTGAAACCTCCCAGGGACAAAAGGTTCCTGTCATTTAAAGGGGTAACATTGCCTATTTCAACTGTGCAAACAAAAGAAATGAAACCCCCTCACGAGCTGGGAGGTTCCATTAGCAGATATTACATCCTTGCTTTTATGCCCTCCTGTGTCACAAACCCTGAACATGTGCCATGTGTCCTGAGGCACTCATTGGTTAATTTACTCAGAGTAGGCAACAGCCGCAGCAAAGGCACCGGAGAAGCCCCAAACAACTCAACACTGCAGCCCAGGCAGCATTAAGATGCGGCACAGTGTCCATAGGTGGGTTTGATCTGAAACTGTACATATATTAAACTCCAGAGAAAGTGAGATACTTATAATGGTCCTTCAGGGAATTAAGAAAATAAAACCATTGTTGGAAGTATCACCGTAATGAGAAGCAAAGACGAGTTGTATAAAGTCATGTCCTTTCCTGCTGCCAAGGGCAGCCATTTGGGGCTGGCTTTAATCAATGTTCTAAGGAAGGCCACTGGAAGAGGCCAATTTTTCTATCATACAGATGTGGTGAGAGTTATGTACTTGATTATATCCTCTGAAGGCCCTCAGAAGGCCTACCAGAGCAGCTTTGTATGTATGCCTTGTATTCTAGAACTGAACTGGACTGAGTAGAGTAATACTTCAAGCTGGATAAAATTGAAATATAATGAGGGAATTCATTCGTTAAACTTTGTATTTAGTCGGGTTTTCAAAAAATAAAATAAGGCTGGAGAGATGGCTCAGCAGTTGAGAGCACTGACTGCTCTTCTGAAGGTCCTGAGTTCAAATCCCAGAAACCACATGGTGTCTCATAACCATCTGTAATGAGATCTGATGTTCTCTTCTGGTGTATCTGAAGACAGCTACAGTGTACTTACATATAATAAATAAATACATCTTTAAAAATAAAATAAAGCAGAGACCCTTCAATGAGCTTTGCTGATGCCACTTAGTGGTTGCCAAGTCAACAAATACAGTTCACAAACAAGAATGTTACTCTCTGGGAAGCTTAGAAAATTTGTTCACACCACAGACGAACTTGGATTCCTTAAACACTGTGTGTATGTGTGTGTGTGTATGTGTATGTGTATGTGTGTATGTGTGTGTGTGTGTGTGTGTATGTGTGTGTGTATGTGTATGTGTATGTGTGTGTATGTGTGTGTGTATGTGTGTATGTGTGTGTGTATGTGTATGTGTATGTGTGTGTATGTGTGTATGTGTGTGTGTATGTATGTGTGTATGTGTATGTGTGTGTATGTGTGTATGTGTGTGTATATGTGTTTGTGTGTGTATGTGTGTGTGTGTGTGTGTGTGTGTGTGTGGTATATGTGCTCATACATGTGTGCATGTGTGTGCAGGTGTGAGTGGAGAGCAGAGGAGGACACTTGGACCCCCTGCTCTATCAGCCTTACCTTTACCTTTTGGATAGGGCCTCCCAGTGAGTGAACCTGGAGCTGAGATGCTAACCATCAAGTCTCAGTGATTCTTGTATGTCTAACCTCCTGTGATAATTTATCTTGGTATCAATTTGACTACATCTGGAATTAAATGAAATCCAAGCACCTGGGTGCACGTGTGAGAGATTTTTCTTCCTTAGATTATTTGAGGTGGGAAACCCTCCCTAAACTTAAAGCCCACCTTGTGGCAGACCACATGAAGGCCATAGAAGATGGAAGCCTCTCCCTTTTGCTTGCTTGCCCTCGTTTTCACTGGAAAGTTCATCTCTTGTGTTCTTGAGCAGTTCTTTAGCTGGTGTTGGAACCTACTTCTTCAGGACTCCAATATGAACTGAAAACTGGCAGCGTTTTAGGATGTCCCTGGACTCCAGCACCAGGTTGGAGCTGCTGAACCATCCAGGCTCATGGAATGAACAAGTAGGGGCTCCTTGAAGACAGGCATGGTTGGACTACTCTGACAATAGCCTAGAAGCCACTCTAATAAATTACGTGTTTGTGTGTGTGTGTGTGTGTGTGTGTGTGTGTGTTTATTCTATCAGTTCTGTTCCTTTAAAGAGAACCCTGACTAATACCCCCTCCCCCAAATTACTGGAGTTACAGGAATGTGTAGCCATTGACACATTGGATTTACATATTACACATGGATGCTGCGGATTTGAACTCTGGCCCTCATTCTTGCACAGCAGACACTTACCCACTTAATCAGCTTTGTAGCCCTCACCTTGGACTTCTGATCCTCTTGCCCCCATCTCCCATTTGCTGGGCTTACAGGCATCCATCTGCTTATCTAGTGAATGTGATAATCCAGACAAAGGCTTTGTGCATGCTAACCAAATACTCCATTATCTGAGTTACATCTCCAGCTTTTGGGGTAGTTTCAAACTAACCCTTTTATCTTCTTGAAAAGATATATGTAGGAATTGTTCTGCTTTAGATTCTTCTTTAATATTTATTTGTTTGTTTTATGTATATGAGTACACTGTAGCTGTACAGATGATTGTGAGCTATCATGTGGTTGCTGGGAATTGAACTCAGGATCTCTGCTCGCTCCGGCCCCACTTGCTCTGGCTCCGCTCACTCTGGCCCAAAGATTTATTTATTATTATATGTAAGCACACTATAGTTGTCTTCAGACACATCAGAAGAGGGCGTCAGATCTCATTACGGATGGTTGTGAGCCACCATGTGGTTGCTGGGATTTTGAACTCAGGACCTTCGGAAGAACAGTCAGAGCTCTTAACCGCTGAGCCATCTCTCCAGCCCCTGCTTTAGATTCTGATGTTATGGGAGACCCTCTCCCTCAGCTTCATCTGTAACATGAACAATTTTCTAATCTTTCTGGACCTTGAGTCTATGGATAGTTGTCTTAGTTAGGGTTTTACTGCTGTGAACAGGCATCATGACCAAGGCAACTCTAATAAGAACAACATTTAATTTTGGGGCTGGCTTACAGGTTCTGAGGTTCAATCCATTATCATCAAGAAGGGAGCATGGCAGTGTCCAGGTAGGCATGGTGCAGGAGGAGATGAGAGTTTTACATTTTGTTCCAGAGGCAAACAGAAGAAGACTGTCTCCTGGGCAGCTAGGGAAAGGGTCTCAAAGCCCACCCTCACAATGACACACTTCCTCTAACAATGTCACACCTACTCCAACAAGGCCACACCTCCTAATAGTGCCGTTCCCTGGGCTAAGCATCTTCAAACCACCACAATCTTTCATTACCAAAAAAAAAAATTGTTATTTTGAGGCAGGTTTTTACATGGTAGCCCAGGCTAGCCTGGAATTCACTATGTTGTTCAGCCTAGCTTTGGTATCAGTCTTCCCACCTAAGCTTCTCTGGTGTTGCACCCTTTCCTCCCTCATGTTCTTACTATTATTATTGGTCTGTATTTTTGTTATTCATCAACTTCATTTTTGCTCTGTCTTCCATATGCAGAAAATGGTTGAAGTCTAAGAAAGTGTTCTTGGAATGGTACAGGAAATGTGAGTGCTTGTGCTACGGCCTATACTAGAGTTCCTTGCTATCCTGACATTAGAGAAGGTTGTAATTTCATCAGCAGTAGAGTGTGATTAGCCTTACCAAGTATTCATTGTAGGGGCTCAGAAGACACTGCCTGTGGCCCAGTCTGGGTTCTGGAGCTTTGTACAGAAACTAGCGTCAACAGGAGATTCTCAGAAAGCCAGTGACTAGACTTTTCAATACCTCGGAGATCTCCCTGCTTTTCTTCCTGGCTTTCTGACCACTATAGGCAATTTCCCACCTGACTGTGTGTGGCATGAACATGCCCCAGCACACATGCTCATCTCTAGAATGCTAACATTACCAACAGCAACAGCTAGGGGTCCAGAGACTGTTCGCAAACATGCAGCTTAGCCTGAGTCACTTCCATCTTCCCTCCAGCCTCTCCTGTCATACCACAAAAATGCTGCAGGGCTAGAGAAAATACCCTTAACATTCCAGACATTAATTGTCAGGATTGTCCATTTGGTTCTAAACATAGATGAGGCAGGGCACAAGAGCAGATGCCAGAGGCGGGGGTGAGGCGAGGTGTTAGCTGGGAAGTGGGGCAGAGGTGAGGAGAACAAGAGTTACCTAGAAAGATGGTGCTGGACTAGACTAGGAGAGGCCTGGGTGAGGCAAATCCTCAGCTCCTAGGAGGGTAGGACCTCTTGAAAACTAAGAGCCTGTGACTAACTGTATGTCTCTCCCAAGATGTGGTGCTATCTATCACACTGGGTCAGCTGCTGAGGTTTACTGGGACCCAGGGAAGCTAAAGTGCCGAGGCTGCCTTGGCCAGGATTGGAATGACGTGGGATGAATGGGCTGGCTATGCAGGCTGGACCAATTGCCTCACACACCTGATGTAGAAGCGGGGAGAACTTCCATGTCGTAGACAATGCTAAGTGCTGGATACTAGTGCTTGTTTCTCAGTGGTCCCCTGCATGCATTCTAGAACTGTCTTAGCAATCAGCTGGATTCTAGGAACTTGTTCAGAGTCCCTGCAATCCCCAGCGGTGGCCACCATATCTGAGTATGTTAAGTCAGTGCTCCTAGCCAGACACCCCAGCACACAAGTTTGAGAGCAAAGAGAAAGAAAAGAAGGGAACTCAGCAAGCAAGCTAAGCAGCTCAGATCTCTTAGGGATGGCTGGTGGAGGACAGCAAGCAGCCACAAAAGGAAGAGAAAAGACAAAGGCTTTCTCCAAAACAGGAGCCAAGACTCAAGCCATGTACAAAGAAACAGGAGAAGCCAGGAAGGAATCCCAGGATGTGAGGAACCAAGAGAGAATGCTTTAGCCTGCAGGCCTGTCAGGTAAGCTACTGACCTCCCAGAATACCTCTTGCAGGCCTGAGATCTCTAGCTCAATTTGATGCAATGATTGCTGCAGGCCATGAGGTCTAATCCTAAACTGAAGTTGAGATCTGACGCGAAACCACCAACATTACAGGAGAAAATGAAGCCGTGACAACGGCCAGAGACCAGGATGCATGCTTTGCTTCCCGAAGCAACAAGCAGCAGTCCTTCCTGAAGAAAAGTCTGGATGAGCCAGACCTGATGCAGGTGGGAGAGGCTCAAGTGAGGCTTCTTGAAGGAAAGTCCAGAATGTCGTGGGCCGACGAGGGCAATTTTCAATTCTGCTATTGTGTTGGTAGGGAGACCAAGTGGCCACTGAGGAAATTACAGCAGCTGGAGTGGGATTACAAGGTGGAAGCAGTAAGAAGCCACTGGTAAAGAAGCAGCAGCGAGAGGAGAACAGCTAGATGTTAGGAGGACGGGTAACCCCGAGAGTGGGAACACAATTCCTTATCCAAAGGAATAGATGAGAGAGCAGGCATGTAGCTCAGTAGTAGGGTGACTCCCTAATGTGTGCAAGGCCCTGGTTCAAACCCCAGTGCTGGAAAACAAACAAAACCAAAACAAACAGCAAAACAATAACAACCAGGGAGCCGGCTCAGTCAGTAAGCTGCGTGCTGTCAGAACATGAGGACTTACTTCAAATCCCCAGAGCCCGAGTGAAGGCCCTGCAACAATGGACTGAGTTTATAACCCAGTGCTGGTGTGTGGGGTGGGGTGGGGTAGGGTAAGAGTGGTAGTGGGGTAGAAACGGTCGTGGCTCTGGAGCTCATTGGTCACCCTGCCTAACGAATTAGCTCCAGATTCTTTGAGAAACCGTGTGTTTTAGTTACTTTTACATTGCTGTGATAAGCCACCATAACCAAGACAACTTATGAAAGAAGCATTGAATTTGGGGCTTATGGTTTCAGAAGGTTAGAGTCCATGAAGGTGGAGCAAAGGAAAAGGCTAACAACATATGAGGGCTCACATCTTGATCCAAAATCACAAACCTGTACATACAAACACACACATAGACACATGCAGACAACCTGGGTGCTTTCCCAGGGAACAGGGTGAGATGTTCTCTAGAAATCAAAAATAAATCCGTTCTTCCTAAAACAACAGATAGACTAGGAACTAAAGCATATACCACTAGGTGGTTAAGAAAAAAAAAAAAAAGCCTATGAGAACAGCTTTGGGACCTCATGATACTAAAGGAAATGTCCAGTGTGGAAAGTCATCTCGGAGTCTGGAGGCGTGGAGCTGGAGGCGTTTTCCCAGGAGAGGACTGTTGGATTGAAGGGTCTTGCTCCTATGCCGACCTCACATCCTGCTAAGTTCCCGATCAGGCCTCTGCTGCATTGTGAACGCCAACCCCTGGCCACGCCCAAACAATAGTGACTTAAAATTCTATTTTGAGACTCTGGAGATGATTGCAAACTTGTTTCAGAAGAGGCATGTGCCACTCATTTCCCTAGCAGCATTTCAGGCTCGAAGACAATGAGGAAGCTGAGCTGATCATAGTGAGCTCCTCATTTCTTCTGTCAGGTGACAGACTCTCATGTTCCCCAGGATGGCCTCACTCACTGCGCCTACTATATAGCCAGAGCCGAGAATGATGCCTAGTTTATGTGGTGCTAGAGGTCAAACCTGGAGTTTTGTGCATGCTAGGCAAACATTCTACCAAAGCAGCTACACCCCTAGCCACTAACACATGTGTAACCCCAAGTAGGCTGGATGTTACTAAAGGGACATTTAATAGAACCCAAAGTCATCTATTAGGGTCTTTTATTGGGAGAGTTGTACGCTGTGCAGTTATGACAGACAAGTCATTTATATGACTGTGAACTTCTCTAGGAGTTCACGTTTTCACAGGGCTCCCCTATGGGAAAACATAACCAATTTTGTTTTTTCTAGAAATGACTAGTGGTGAAAAACTTTAAGATAACTTTCCACTGTTTTTGATTTTCTACTGATATGTAAAATGAATCCAAGTAGAACTTCGTTAAAAGAAGAAGTTGGTCTATGTCTCTTCAACTCTGACTCTGTGGTGCCCACCACCATGGTCCTCTTAACCAGGACTGTTTGCTCCTCTGAATTGCAGTCATCACTGCCAGTGCCCCCAGTGCACTCCCATTTTCACTGCGTTGTAGCAGCCCAGTTGCTAAGGAAGGGCTTTTGTGGACCCATGGACAGATAGCTTCCTCTACAATTCAGAAGAAAATGGAGATCAATCTGGCTATTCTGAATGCAAAGGCTGCTTTTAAAATGGAGAGTGAAAATTTGTCTTGGAACATTGCTAAATCTTTTTTTTTTTTTTTTTTTTTTTTTTGAGGCTTCCACGATGTCAGAGAACAGGGGGCTGAGATGACTACTATTGAGACCATTGACAAGGGCAAGTCCTTTTCTTTTGAGGACCACTTGGATGCTGACATTTGTTGGAAGTGCCTAGATTACTGTGAAGGCGTGGCTGTATCCATGCTTGGCAAAACAGGTGGCTCTGTTGGTGACATCAGAAGGGACTCACTGGTGTCTGCGTGGGCAGAAAAGAGTGGTACTACTCTTTGAGACTGCCAGTTGAAAGCCAGCACCAGTTTTGGTCTACAGGAAGGCAAACTACCCCCGTCATGCAGGCTAATGCTTAGTTCCTGGTTGAAATCTATACCAAGGCTGCTGCGTATCCTGGATTCTCCAACCAGGCTGCCACAGGCAGATTCTGTCTCAGCATCTCAATATGGCAGAGGTCTTCTTCACTGCACATGTGCCCGCTGGGAGGACTCAAACCTGCTGTTTCAGAACTCAGGAGCAAACTCCCGTTCTGCATTGCTCACTGTCACAGGGAGGAGACCGGGACAAGGCCAGCTCTAGTGGCACGGGAGCATTTGCACAAATGAATATTCTTGATAAATGTGTAGAAGTGATAGCACAGACTCAGAGTGTCACTCCCCGCTCTGCCCCCAGAAGATGCAAAGGTGAGTCCATTCTCCAGCCGATCACATCCAGAATGTGTTCTTGAGTGTACGAGACTCTCAAAGGAGAGGATGCTTCTGTACTTCACAGCCCACGTCGGTGTGAACCTGAAGACCTCATACCAAAAGATGGATGTGGCAGGAGACCCATTAACCAGCTGCAGAGGCCACATGACTTGTGTAAGGAACAGACATCTGCACAGAGCATGCCCATTTTATCACTGGACACCTTTGCAGAGATTATGGGATGGGCCAGAAATACCACTTTTGGATGAATAGCTGATGTCTTCACCAGGGACAGAGAGTCTCCTCACAAAACAGTGGCTGAGCTTCAGAGGCGACAGTATCTCATTAACAGGTACAGTGTCCTCACAGTGGAGTGTCCCCATTTGTGGATAGTGGAAGTCAAGGTGATTCATAGAGAGCAGTTATCGAGTCGTGGCTGAGTGAGTGGGATTTACAGGTGAGGAACCTGTTTAAGTAAAACCCTTGAGAAGCCTCTCCACAAAGCCAGTCCTGTGGGTAACAGGCTGGCTCCTTGATCAGAGGCCATACAGAGCTGTTTCTGAATCTAGACTTTGGGTCATGGGATAGGAAGTAATTCCTTATTCATCGTTCCGTCATGTCTAGTTGAGAGACGTGTGTAAGTGCACTTTAGACACAACAGAGAAAGTGGGGCTTCCTTCAATTCCAGTTCCTGCGGGATCTTTGTCAGCCACATGCTTGCAGAGAACAGGCAGACTAGGATTTTCTTTCTTTTATACTTTGGCTAATTATGTTTGATTTCTAGTTTATTTTAAAGAACCTCTTTTGTATGTTTGTGATAGACTCAGTAAAGTTTTTTAATTTAAATTTACTTTTTAAAATTAAATGTGTGTGTGTGTGTGTGATCACTTGCACAGGCTTGTGGTGAGCATGGGATGCCACCACATATGTGAGAGTCAGAAGACAACTTTTGGGGCTCATGTAGCACAGACTGGCCTTGAGAGAACTCTAATGTAATTTAGGCGTGGCCTCCACCTTCAGATCCTTCTGTCTGCCTTCTGAGTGCTGGGATCACGTGTGTAGGTCATGTCTATCTATGGTTTTTTTTCATTACATTAAGAAAGCTGATGATGGAGAGAAAGAGAGAGAGAATGATGGTGTCAATTTTTGTGCAGACGCTAACCTGCCTTGTAAGCCCTTGGATTCCTGGCCTACCATAAGGAGGACCTTAGCCCAGTCCTTGAATGGGAAACGAGCCTCCTGGGACAGAAAATACTTTTAAATCCACGGATGATTTGTTTGTGAAATTAAAATGAATTACATGGACAATCTTTTATGAGATCTACTACCTGCCCTTCACTTACAGCTTTAGTATTTTTGTGTGAAATATGTACTTTGTTAAACAGCGTGGTTGTTATCAGAGAAGTGGGGGAGGGGCAACCCTTTCTCCAGGGAACATCGGTGTGCCTTCTAACACTTCTGAGACTTCCATCTGTCCAGCAGGGAGGGCAGGCCCATGTACTGTGGGAGCACTGTTTCACGTGGCCCACCGAGTGTCAGACCCTGGCTTTCCCAGTGAGCCCTGCCTAGGAAGCCATGCTCTGGGAAGCCAGTATGTGAGAGCGCTCCCACCAAGCTCTCTAGGAAAATTGTGTTTTATTAAACCCTGAGCCATGAATGAGGACCAGCTCTGCGTGTGGCAGAAAGAGAGATTTACCTACTCTATGATTTCTCCCCTACCGATTTATCACCCCGCTGGGAATGACCAGTTTTCTTACTAGGGCTAACCTGGCATTCACCACCATTTCTTTGGTTTAAGGCATGTCCAGAAGGACCCTATTAAAATGCAAATATGTTAGTCAGAAGGAGCTATTCATCAATCCATTCGCACCTCAGCAAGGATTAGTTTATCAGATCAGGGCAAAGAGTATAGGGCCTCAAGGAATGGGAGATAGGAGGTCTGTTCTGATTGGAAAGGAGGCCTAGAGAAGTCTTTTCAATAGGCCCTGGCAGGGGTGCCTGGGTGAGCACCTGCCCGCCCGCCTCTGCTGTTGCTTAAAATGCTTTAAGTGTGTTACCTTTGAAATTCAACTCTACTTCAACTGCACACTTTACCTCTTATCTTTTCCTGGCTGTGTTTTCTCACTTTCCTAGAGGGACGACTTTTCCCTCGGGATTCCTTTCATTAGCTGCCTTCCACTCATTAGTGAAATCTTATCTGTGTTCTTGATAGTCTTCTTTGATTTTTTTATTTTTATTAATTTTTAAATTAAAATATAATTATAGCTCTTTTCCCTTCCCAACTTCCATCCAACCCTTCTCGTGTGTCTTCACCCCTTCCATGTCTCCCTCCTCACTACATTTCAAATTGATGGCTTCTATTATTTATTAAAATAGAATATTATTATTATAGTTATTGTATTATTACTATATATAAATATACAACTGCTGAGTTTGTTTGGCTATTACTTGGATGTATATGACCCAGAACTGACTACTTGGTATGGATAACCAGTTATAGGGCTCATCCCTGGGAGAAACTGTAAGATAAGTAAATCTCTCTTTCTGACAAACGCAGAGCTGGTCCTCATTCATGGCTCAGGGTTTAATAAAACACAATTTTCCTAGAGAGCTTGGTGGGAGCGCTCTCACATACTGGCTTCCCAGAGCATGGCTTCCTAGGCAGGGCTCTCTGGGAAAGCCAGGGTCTGACACTCTGTGGGCCACATGATAACTTATCTCCTCTCTCAGCAGTCACTAGTTGCCTGGAGTTCTTTTTCTAGGCTCGGAACCAATGAGATTTCTCCCTTCCGCTTGGGCCTGTCTATCGGTATTCTCGTTGTCCGGGTCTTGCTTAGGTAGCCAAAATGCCCAGTTAGCATGGATGTAGCTTCCCTGTCATTTCTAGGATACACATCTCACAGCAGAATTCTTGGTCTTGCAGGAACTGTGCTGTTCATGTGCTGTGGGTATTGGGCTCCACACTGTTTATCTCTGCATTATGACCTGTTATGGTTTCTGTAATGCTCTCCATTTGCTCTAGAGATGCATCTTTGATGAGGAGTGAGAGCTACATTTACCTGTGGGTAAGTTTTAGAACAAACTTTAGAATTACCCTGGTCTATTAAAGTGATAGTAGTAGGTTCTTTTCTGAGATTCATGGCATCGCTATCCCTGAGTAGTTGGTTAGGTTTCTAGGACCCAAGATTTCCCTCCTACTGAGTGTGCCTTTAGTCCAATTAGACAGCCATTAGAGAGGTGGGGGAGGGGGAGGGGATAGGGGGTTTCCAAAGAGGAGACCTAGAAAGGGGGAAACATTGGAAATGTAAATAAAGTATCAAAAAAAAATTAGACAGCCACTGGTTACTGCCACCAGTCACGTTATACCTTTAGAGATATTCTGCCATGCTGGCCATTGTTTTAGTTCATTGGCATCATAGCTGGATAAAACTACTGATTACCTCCCTCTGCAGTTTACATAGTACTTTCTGGTACTACAAAAGCTAGAGCTCAGGAAGCTTGCAGATCAGACCCAGCTCAAATCTTTCCAAGTCCTGTGTCCAAAGTGTGTGAGTGTGCAGTGTCTTTAGCAATGGGAATTATTATTATATAGTTACCAAAAATTATACAATATATATCTACTCATATGTGTCACACTCATGTATATGCATGCATATATGTACACACACACATACACATACACATATAATCTTTAAGTGAGTTATGCCATTGGGCTGACAGTGCTCCCCACATGACAAGCCTCCATTGGAGTTTTGAGCATGGTAGTCTGAATGATGCCCAGACGACATAGGCTATTGCTGGTGCCCTCAGTTGCCAAGTGGTACCTCTCTGTTCCATTCAGTGATGGGTGATGAAGCATCTTCTCCAGATCACTATAGTCTGGCTCATTGCTAATAGAGTGTTCTGAGCTGGGTGTGGTGGCGCACACCTTTAGTCCCAGAACTCAGGAGGCAGAGGTGGGCAGATCTCTGAGTCTGAGGCAAGCCTGGTTCTACAGAGTAAGTTCTAGGACAGCCAGAGCTACACAAAGAAACTGTCTCAAAAATCCAAAGCAAACCAACCAAACAAACAAAAATGACTGTTCAGGGCCAAGGAGTCTCTGGCAAAAACCAGGTCATTGGAGAATGTCTCAATGTTTAGGCATCAGGGCTACCTACATAATCAGTCCAAAGCCCGAGTAGGGGGAAGAATATCTCTATATCCTAGAGACAATGTGGCACAGGTATCAACCAGCCCTTTAGCCAACCTTGGGGTGCAAGAAACCCTGGCAGGGAAACCTGTGTGGTAGACGATCATCTTTTGAATTTCCTGCCTGGTTCATAAAGCCACAGTTCTCTCTAGCTGACTAGACAATAGGACACTGAGCCAGCCCCGATACTTCATAGACTGTTACGTCATTAAAATCTTGGTACAAATGAAGGTGAACTAGCCGAACTAAAGAGACAAATGGCTTGATAAATGAAGACTTCAGGGATAAAATGTTACATTGAAACAAAGATTTACTTTACTTTTAAGTGTGTGTGAGTGTGTGTGTGCGCGTGCGCACAAAGTTACAGGATGTTGTGAGTCACTTGATGTGAGTGCTGAGAACTGAACTTTGGTCTTCTGCAAAAGCAGTACACACTATTTAATTGCTGAGTCATCTTCTTCAGCCCTAGGAATAGTCTTAGATGGTACTTAATCAAATACATAATGGTGACATAGTGACTGTATATATCCTATTTCTGTGTTGGCTTCATTTTCAGGCCCAGTGACTAGCAATATCAATTCATAGGTTGATTCTGAGAGCAGATGGTATTCATCAGAAGAAACTTTTGATCTTCCCTCCCTCCCTCCCTCCCTCCCTCCTTCCCTCCGTCCCTCCCTCTCCCTCCTTCCCTCCCTCCCTCCCTTCTTCCTTCCCTCTCCTTGCAAAGGACTCAGATATTCATCTCTTCCTGGCACAGTCATCTGAGCTCATCAGCTCTCCTGGGTATCAGGTCCACCATTGTTGGGTGAAATGTTGTCCCTTGATTGACAGCCCCACTGAAACTGTGTGGAATGGGAAAATGGTAGATCTCTGAGGAAAATCAAAGAGTAACAGATGCCCAACCCACTCTGTAAGTGTCTTCACACTTTATCTACGCAATTTAAATTTGTTAGTAATGATGGTGAAATGCTTCCAGGAGAGAGGCTTGGCTCTAAAGAAGGCAGCATCCGAGAATCCCAAGAGGCTAAAGTGAAAGGTGTTGCTAATAGCGAGTATCCAACTTTTCCTATCCTGTGTGTCCGTGTCTGACACTGATGGGCACACAGTTATTTGTAGAACCACATGACTCTATAAAAACAGCACATTTTCCAGCAGTTTCTTTTTGTTGGGGGGTGACAAGCCACATTTTCTGGTTTTGATGATCATCAACAGATAGCAGAAGGAGGCTCTCTTGCTAGATCAGTTTCACAGCCTCAGACTGTGTATTGTAATGAGCAGTGCAGACCTCTAGAGAGTAATCTCTCCGTCTGGAGGAATATCGTATAGACCCAGTAAAGGACTCTCATATACTTCGTTGTTGACGCATGAGTTGCATTTTGATGTCTGAGCTGGGTGGGGGTTGCTCTTTAGAAGACTGAGTCTGTGTTGGGGGTCTCTTTGTTTATAAGTTTAGGTCAGAGGGTGGATGGATTACCTTTTGACTTGACATCTCAAGGCTTAATGATGCAATGCTGTTTAGTCTAGCACCACAGAACCCAAAATGCAGCTGTATTTCTATGGAGAGAAAAAGAGCTCATTTGATCCAGTGTGAGGTATTGAACACAGTTCTACTTTGTTGGATTTCAGAAGAGAGTGGACATTTGTTCTTTTCCAGTGGCCTTGAAGGTAGTGGAAGTAAGTTCTGTGGTAAACAAATGGCCTTTGACAGGGAACTATTACAAAGGAGAGCAGAGTCAGTAGCCAGAGAAAACCAGGGAACCTTTGGTGGTATATCTGAAGCCCTGATCAAGACTACCTAAGGGCTACTTCTTTGAGCTAATCTCCCCGACCCCGGTTCTGAATGTGTGTCTGCTGTGGTATATAAGTGTATGGTGTGTGCATGTTTATGTGAGTGTGGGTACATGTGAGCTAAGTGTGCATGTGGAGGTCAGAGGGCAACCTCAGGGGTCAGAGCTCACTCTCCATCTTGTTTAAGGCAGGATCTCTTGCTGTTCACTGCTGCGTATGCCAGACTTGCTGGCCCATAAGTTTCCATTCTTTCCTGTCTGTCTCCCATCTTCCTGTAAAGGCACAAGAATTACAGATGGATGCCCAGTTGTGTCTGACTTTATGCCGTTTCCAAGGATCTGAACTAATGCTTGAATGGCAAGTACTTTTTCTCATTAAGCCATCTCCCCACTCCAAATTTTTCCTTCCTTCCTTCCTTCCTTCCTTCCTTCCTTCCTTCCTTCCTTCCTTCCTTCCTTCCTTCCTCCCTCCCTCCCTCCCTCTCTCCCTCCCTCCCTCCCTCCCTTCCCCTTCCCCCCCTCCCCCCTCTCTTTCTTTCCTGTACAGGGTTCTTCTGTAAACCTGGATGTTCTGGACTCACTTTGTAGACCAGCCTGACCTTGACATTACAGAGATCTGCCTGTGTCTGCCTCCTGAGTGCTGGGATTAAAGGCATAAACCACCAAACCTAGTCAATTTTTCTTTTTAAATAAGCTATCCATCCCTTTCTAAGACAGGGTCTCTGTCTGTCTGGACTCCATCTTGCTGTGTAGCTCAGGCTGACCTTGGCCTTTTAATGATCTGCCTCTGCACTGCCGGGTGCTGGGATTACAGTGTGCCCCTTAGCACTCTAGTATCTTCTCTCATTTTTAGTCAAGGATCCTAATGGTCAATATGTAAGGACAGCTTTACCCCACGGAGTGGGTGCTGTGATGGTGTGACCATTTCCACGGGCAGAAGATGAAAATGAGTACTTGCAGTGTGAAGCCTGTTTTCCACTAAGGGATGCCTCGGATCTCTTATAGTCAGGGCCTTGTTCTGTTAGAATTCACAAACAAGCCCTAAATGAGTGAAGTTCCCTGTCCATACTGCAGTGGGACCAGAGAGGATGGGGCGTGAGCGGGTGTTTGTACAGATGTATTTTAGACATGTTGAGGGTTTGATCCTGTGTGCATGTGTATGTGTGCATGCTCATGTATGTATATATGTAGAGGCCACAAAATAGCTTTGGATATTGTATTAGTCAGCGTTCTCTAGAGTCACAGAGTTTATGGATAGTCTCTAGATAGTAAGGGCATTTGTTGATGACTTATAGTCTGTAGTCCAACTACCCCAACAATGGTCAGCTCTGAATGGGAAGTCCAAGGATCTAGTAGTTGCTCAGTCCCACTAGGCTAGTTGTTTCAGCTGGTCTTCTATAGAAGTAGATTCCAACAGATATGCTGGAAAGTAGGTGCAAGCAGGCAAAGAAGAACGAATCTCCCTTCTTCCAATGTCCTTATGTAGGCCTCCAGCAGAAGGTGTGGCCCAGATTAAAGGTGTGTACCACCACATCTGGATCTAGGACTTGTTTTGTCCAAGGCTGATCTTAAAGTCAGAGATCTCCTTGCCTTAGTCTCTTGGGATTCATAGCCACTGTGCCTCAAGATCTCCATGCCAAGATCCAGGTCAGAAAATGAAAGACCTGACCCCCTTATGAGGAAAGTGACCCCCTACCAAACTTGCAGCCAGAAACAGAAATAGGACTGAAATTGCATGCTTGGCCAAACTCCACCTGGCTGCATTCTTTCCCCTAAGAAACGGTTGACCTTGGCCTGGCCCCAGGGCCAGAGGCACAATGTTCCAGGCACTAGCTAACCACAAAAATGTTTGTGCAACTGCCTTGTGACTAACTTAGAACATTCTGTACTTCCCCATAACGCAAATTCTTTCTGTTCTTGTGGTTTTTTCCTTTAAATACCCCTGACTTCAGCTGCTCAGGGTCGAACTCCTCTTCCCCTATGTGGGTTATGAGCTCGACCCCAGTGCACTGGTTCCCTAAATAAACCTCGTGCATTTGCAGCAAGAACGGTCTTTCATAAGTTCTTGGGAGGGTCACGCCATCCCGAGACTTGAGTGAGGGTTCCGCCACTTCGGGGGTCTTTCATTTGGGGGCTCGTCCCAGGATTTGCGACCACCCTCGTCTCTGAAAACCTACTTGGAGATGAGATTCTGTTTGTGTTCTTGTTCGTCTGTGCCGGCTGAAGTCTGAATCTGTATTTTCGGTTTGCGCGCAGTCTGGTTTGCAGTTGCTCGCGCCTCCGTAAGGGGCCTACGATCTCCCAGTCTCGGGTAGAGGCTGGGGGCGTGATCGGCCGACAGGCTAGGGGATCACCGACTGTTGCCCTGGGAGATGACCCAGGAGGTCTGGAGGGACCCCAGGGACGCCTGGGAGATTCCCATCGGGGTGCTGGAGAGGACGTGGTCCTCCCAGCTGTCTGGTTTTCTGAATTGGTTTTGCTTGTCTCGGTGGAAACGGGCCCTTGTCAGTCTTTGTCTGTGTATTTTCAGTATCTGTTTTGTCTTGTTTGTGACTTTGACGATGGGACAGACGATATCTACTCCCCTAAGTTTGACTTTACGCTCGAGCAGATATTGTTTGTCTCCCTCTTTGTCTGTTTTCTGTCCTCCTCCTCTTTTGTGGCGCCTACTTACGGTTTTGCTTGAAAGCCTCTGGGCACTCTGATGCCACCTGTAGGCCTCTGGGCTGCCTGTCTGGGCACTTTGGTGCCATCTGTCTGGGTACTTTGGTGCCACCTGTCTGGGCACTTTTCATCTGCCTGTCTGGTGGTGTTCACGGCAGGTAGACGTACCTGAACGCCGTGGCCACGGAGGGACTGAGGGATGCCTTGGACCCTCAGTTTGCCTGAGTATCTGGCCTCTGCCAATGTGGCAGGGCCACCTGGTTTCTGAGTCTGTGGAAGGGACAAACTCTTTGGTTATACCCACCACCTGTGGCAGGGGTGGCAGGATCTGAGCTGTCTGTAACCCAGCGCAGCTGGAGCTGGCTGGGAAAGTGTTCTACGTCCATAGAAGGAACAAATCTGTTCTGAGTCCATGGCAGGGAAGAGCTGTGTATTGGTTGTTGGTTGTATACGCTGGCCGCCTGTGGCAGGGGCAAGCTGGGGAGAAACCCTGTCTCGAAAAACCAAAAAAAAAAAAAAAAAAAAAAAAAAGACTGAAACTGACGACAGGTTTTTTGTTTGTTTGTTTTGGACATTGGACAGATTCATCCAGTTAAACATGGAAAAAGTTAGGAAAAAGAAAAAGGTGGGGACCAGTTGTTGCTCAGCAGGAGGAGTAGTCACAGGGGCTCAAGCATGACTCTGTGGTCCCCTGCTGTGAACAAAGACAAGATGATTGCCCAGAGGCAAAATGCCAGACAGTAAAAGCTGCAGGCTTCCTACAAGCAGGTAATCATAGGACAGAATTTTAAAGATTGGCATAATAAAGTCCTGCAAGATATCTCATATGATTTGAACGTGGGCTCCATGGGAATTTTGGGTTAATATGCTGGCACGACAAATTAGAAAATGCCTAGAAATAGGTCCATACAGTATATGTGTAGTTCACTTCATTTTGTTTCAAATATCAAAATGGGTATGAGTCTAAGTTTTGTGATTCTTTTATTATTCTTCTGGGAGAGAGGTCAAGCTAAAAGTTTTCTGAGTTAATGGTTAAAGGACATGCTGATTTGAGAGAAAGGCTTTGTCTTTGTGGTTTTAAATAAGGTGATTAGACTCTACACATCTCCCAGAGTTATATGAATCAGATTTGATAGAGGGAGACCCCCCTAAAGAACTAGATTCAAGAGAATCAAAAAAGGGTAAACATTCTTTGTGCCATCCTTCACATGGCACAAGTAAATACTTATTATTGGTTATTACTAAAATTGACTCATAAAAAGAGACTGCCTTTACAAACTGATTTTAGATTATTAGGCATATGAGCTAAGGACCAGATAGCAAATTCATAGCTCTGAGTTAATTATTAGGGTGTTTTCAAGATAATTTAATTAGAAATAGCTGGGAATAGTTAAAGGGCAGCAGTGTAGAACACTGTGCATAGATAGATAGCTTTCAATAATGTCAGAAAGCCACAGAATATGCTCAGAAATTCTGAAGGGATTAAAGACTGATTATAGTCTCATAGCCGAGCCAAGCTGTTTAATATTAAGAAAGATGATATAGACTTGAGAGGTTGGTTTTCAAATAGTATACAAGCTAAACCAGGACATAACAGGTGTGGAACTATAAGACTTTTTAAGTTAGGATATATAGATGGCAGATGCACTGGGTGTTAGGTGTATCTTATACCTTATAAATTACAGAATGTTAATAGTTGTGCTCAATTTATATCTGAGAGAAAAGAGCCTTTTAATTGGGCAAAAAGGAGCTGTCTATAGGCAGGTGAGGGCAGGCGAAAGATAAGGCCTGTGATTTGGAGTTTTAGAGTAGTGACAGAGAGAGACAAGTAGAGGTTCCCCCTCTTCCCCCCAATAGATAAAGGCCTTTCTTTCCCCAAGACCTGCCTCACAGGTGCTGGCCATCAGAAAAGAAGAAGAAGAAGAAGAAGAAGAAGAAGAAGAAGAAGAAGAAGAAGAAGAAGAAGAAGAAGAAGCAGCAGCCTGGGAGGAGAGATCCAGACCT
>CM052715.1:5191580-5210183 GCA_028551405.1 Uromys caudimaculatus
ACTCACTGTCTCCCTTCTGTTGTGATTGGGGTGGCTGGGGCAATCACCAAGACTTCAGCTTTGGTCTTACAAAGAAAAAACCATCAGTCATCTTAAGGAATCACTGACTTCGTTATCAGAAGTAATACTATAGAATTGGAGGAGATTAGACTTTTCCTCCAGCAAGGAGGGCTATGTGCTACCTTAGCTGAAGAGTGTTGCTTTTGTATAGACCATTCTGGGGTTGTTAAAGATTCAGTTGCCAAGATGAGAGTAAGTAGAGTTAGCCAAATGGAAGAGAGAGTCAGAGGAAACAGAGTCAGGACTGGTTCAAGTCTTGGTTTAACATCTTAGTTAACAGCCCTCATATTTACTTAATTCTCCTATTGTTGACTTTTGGCCCCTATATTTTGAACCGCTTGCCAGGATATAACAAATGGTGGATATGCAGTACTGGATTAACCCCTTATGTCTCTACTTCTGTTTTCAACCAGTCTACTGATTTTTGTAAAAGTCTGTCAGTAGCCTGGAAGAATCCTTAACCTCCCTATCAGAAGTAGCTCTACGAAACAGGAGAGGGTTAGATTTGCTATTCCTAAAAGAAGGGGGATTATCTGCAGCCTTTAAAGAAGAATGTTGCTTTTATGTTGATCACTCAGGGGCCATTAGGGACTCCATGAGCAAGCTTAGAGAAAGACTAGAAAGATGCAAGAGAGAACAGGAGGCTGGACAGGGGTGGTTCGAAGAATGGTTCAGCAAGTCGCCTTGGATGACGACTCTGTTTTCTGCCTTAGCAGGACCCCTGCTGATTTTATTCCTTTTGCTCATTATTGGACCCTGTTTAGTTAATAGATTAATAGCTTTTGTCAGGGAACGAGTAAATGCTGTACAGATTCTAATGTTAAGACAGCAATACCAGGCTTTGGGGGAACATGACAAACAGGCTACGATGATACAGAAATATAGTTCTAAGATTAGAACTAGGCGCTAGAAGAAGTGGGGAATGAAAGACCTGACCCCATTATGAGGAAAGTTAGACCCCTAGCACACTTGGAGCCAGAAACAGAAATAGGACTGAAATTGCATGCTTGGCCAAACTCCACCTGGCTGCATTCTTTCCCCTAAGAAACGGTTGACCTTGGCCTGGCCCCAGGGCCAGAGGCACAATGTTCCAGGCACTAGCTAACCACAAAAATGTTTGTGCAACTGCCTTGTGACTAACTTAGAACATTCTGTACTTCCCCATAACGCAAATTCTTTCTGTTCTTGTGGTTTTTTCCTTTAAATACCCCTGACTTCAGCTGCTCAGGGTTGAACTCCTCTTCCCTTGCATGGGTTATGAGCTCGACCCCAGTGCACTGGTTCCCCGAATAAAACTTGTGTGTTTGCAGCAAGAGCGGTCTTTCGTGAGTTCTTGGGGGGTCGTGCCGTCCCGAGACTTGAGTGAGGGTCCCTCCACTTCAGGGGTCTTTCAAAACTTGTATCTCCCAGCCTCAAGATCTGGATCACAGGTGAGCCCCCCAATTAAGGATTGTAGTTCATTCCAGATATAGTCAAGTTGACAACCAGGAATAGCCATTACAGGTATCAATCTTCAGGGGTCATCAATCTAGGTTTTTGTTTGTTTGTTTGTTTTGAGACACTTGTCTTTCATTGGGCAGAATCTCAGTAAGTAAGCTGGACTGGCTGGCCAGAGAGGACTAGAACTAGTCTGCTTCTGCTTTATCGACTAAACATCTCCCTAGATCTAAGTATGTGATTCTTGTGGGCAGCTCTACAGAATCAATGTCCTTGGCTGCCAAGAGCCCCAGTCAGGGGATAAGAGAGAAGGGGCCTCTGTTGATTTGTGACTGGGGATCAGGTCCTAGGCTCACCGTTATTCTTTATCAATAAACGGCCCTACAGGAAATGGCAGGAGAATTTACAGCTTTATGCATAGAAGCACCAGATCCCCTCTGGGGCAGGATTGGGGGTGGGGGTGGGGGTGGGAGGGAGTTCAGCCCTCTGGAAGTATGACAGGTATGTGACAGATTTTGACTCTTTGGCAGGAGGCTTCCAGGTCTGGGGTGGTCTACCTGAAGAGGTTGGTCATGTGGTGCCAGTATGTCAGTCACATCCAGTGGCAGTCAGCTCAAATTTTACTGTTACTGAAGATCAAGTAGGCAGTCACCTTTTTTGAGAGAAAAAAAGTTGCTCTGAACTCCTTCCTCTTTTATTTAATTTGAGACAGAAAGTTTGGAGAACTAACCTGTTTAAAAGAATGCCAAGAATTGCAAGGAAGTGGGTGGCCTAAACTGTATGATGCTGTGTACTTCCAATCTAGCTAGCAGGAGTCTGAGGCCAGCCTGGGCTGTGTGAGACTCTGTTTCAAAAAGAAACAAACAAAATGGATGGGAAAGTGGCTGGACTCAGGAAAAGAAAGGAGGAGCTGAAGGGCTCAATCTCCCCTGCTTCCACACTCTACCCAGGGCTGCCCGCTTCACCCTGCTTCCACAGTCTGCCCAGGACTGCCTGCCTCACTCCTGCTTCCACAGTCTGCCCAGGGATGCCTGCTTCACCTCTGCTTCCATACACTGCCCAGGGCTGCCTGCTTCACCCCTGCTTCCACAGTCTGCCCAGGGATGCCTGCCTCACTCCTGCTTCCACAGTCTGCCCAGGGATGCCTGCTTCACCCCTGCTTCCACAGTCTGCCCAGGACTGCCTGCCTCACTCCTGCTTCCACAGTCTTCCCAGGGCTGCCTGCTTCACCCCTGCTTCCACAGTCTGCCCAGGGATGCCTGCCTCACTCCTGCTTCCACAGTCTGCCCAGGGATGCCTGCTTCACCCCTGCTTCCACAGTCTGCCCAGGGATGCCTGCTTCACCCCTGCTTCCACAGTCTGCCCAGGACTGCCTGCTTCACCCCTGCTTCCACACTCTGCCCAGGGCTGCCTGCTTCACCCCTGCTTCCACATACTGCCCAGGGTTGCCTGCTTCACCTCTGCTTCCACACACTGCCCAGGGCTGCCTGCTTCACCCCTGTTTAGAGATGCTGGGTCTTCCAAAGCAGCTGCTGCAATTTGATAGTGTCTGAAATAGCTGTTGTCCAGAGGACCGCTCAGTGAGTCAGGTGAGCTGTTACCTTGTGTACCTGGCTTTCCTACCTTGGGCCCATCCAGACTGTACAGTCTGCCAGCGCTTTCCTGTTTCTTGGCAGAACAGTATTCCTTAACTTGCCGTGCCATGATAAACATGCCCATGAAGCAAGACGCTTGTTTGGTTTCTTCTTTGGAAACAACACTGTTTTACTTAATGTTACTGTGGCTATTACTCTACACAGTTCTGTAGAAAGCCTTTTCCTTCTTTGGACACTGTCCTAGGAGTGGGATTCTGGCTCATGTGGTGATGATGTCTAACCTTTGGCAGAACAGTCCAACTCTTCTGTATCATTTGTCCTTTTTAAACTGAAGGAACAGTTAAAAGATGGAAACTACTGGCTTTTGCACGTAGGAAGGATAGTGCGAGAGTGTAGAGGTCTTGTACACAACTCTCACAACACGTTCTTTGTTCTCTTACTTTGTAGTCAATAGTACCTGGAAATCTGACACCGAAACCGGAGAGAACAGTATCTCACTGTTTCCTGTGCAGGACTGTTGAGTGATTGTGAGTAGGACAGTGGTCCAAGAGAGATGGCTCAGTGGTTAAGAGCTATCATTGCTCTTCCAAAAGGTCCTGAGTTCAATTCCCAGCACCCACATGGCAGCCCAAACCTGTCTGATGTCCTCCGGTGTGCAGACATACATGCATACCAAGTTCCCAAATACATAAATAAATAAACAAACCTTTAGAGAGAGAGAGAGAGAGAGAGAGAGAGAGATCTTAGAAAGAGCCCAGCAATGAGTAAGCACTTGCCCAACGAAGATAATTCTTGACCCCCAAGCAGATTACATCCTTTTCTAAAGATTCAGTTTTATATTACGTGATATGGGGGCAAGGGAGGAATGTGCACATGTGAACACAGTACCCACGGAGTCCGGAAGAGAGGACCAGGTCCTTTGGAGCCAGAGTTACAGGCTGTTGTGAGCCATCCGATATGGGTTCTGGTAACCAAACTGAGATCAGTATGTACTTTTAACAGCTGAGCCATCTCTTCTGCCTTAAGGACTACATCTTAGACATATCTGTTCTCTGCATCCCTGGCGCCTGTCCCCAGGGTCCTGACAGTAACCCTTTAGGACTTGGTTGATGAGTGAATTGATAAAGGAATGAGAGTAAAAATCCATGTACAAGGAAATGTGCTAATGGGTGTTCAATAATTGGTGGAGGATGAGAGAAATGAAGGAGGAGGAGGAAGAGGAGGAAGAGGAGGAGGAGGAGCCAGGCAGGCAGGCAGGCATGGGGGCATGGCCGTAATCCCAGAACCCAGGAGACTAAAGCAGGATCTTCTGGGAAGAACCACTTTCAAAAAATGCCACACACAAAAAAAATTAAAACTGCAGGAAAACCACCTTTCTAAAAAGTTCCCAACAGAAACATTTTCCTTGGCATTTGCAAGCTGCTATGTAAGATCACACGCAGGGAACACACGCGGTGCTGTTTCTTCCGCTTTGGAATGAATCGGTCTGTGCTTAGGGTGCTGCCTGTCTCTGTGAAGAGGAACAGCCTTCCTTCCTTTTTTATTTCTTGTGCAATAATCACTTGGTGTTTTCTTGTCTGTCATCCCTGGACTCCTAGTGGTGGGATAGTCCAAGCCTGTCTGTCCTGTCGAAAGACTCAGTCTGCCTCCTTCTGCACTGGTATCCTGGCCCATGCTGAGGTGCAGTTCTGGACATGCCAGGGACAGCCTGGCACACAAGGAGATAAGACAGTTCGCTAACACAAATTGAATGATTCCAGCCCCAAGTCCCAATCAAAGAGATTTACTGTGGTTTTAAAAAGACATGAATGTTGACTAGTGAAAAGACACATGGAGGCTGCATGGAGCACAGAGCCTGGATGAAACATTAAATGAATGTGGCACAAGCATCTCTCGTCCTAATCAGCCGTGAACAATGAGACGAGCCCACACTCTCCAGCTCAATGGCCCCCTTTAAGAATAATGCAAGTTTTCATAAAAGAAATAATAAGGTGCATGACAGTGCTATCAAGAATATTGGCAAATTTTCCTTTTTTGAATGGGACAATTTTTTTTTGATTTTTCCATAGAGATCAGACAAAGTGTGCTTACTCACTGAAGGAGGCAGGAACCTCTGTGGAGGTGGAGGTGGGGTGTGGAGAGTAGAGCGCCCTGTATTGTTGCAGATGGTCTCTCTGCATGGATGAGCCTCAAGATCTTGCCTCCTCAGTTCTCTCCTACAAAGAGGGGGCTCACTCACCACGAGACACACAGCATGCTATGGTGTGGCCATGTACCCTAGCGCTGGTGGTCTGGAACGCTGGGCAGATGGTGTGTTCAGGGTTCTTCTTGGGAAGCTGTAGGGGTTGTGCTGTAATCCCTCTGGGGTGATTCTTCTTTATGGCGGAGAGAACTTGCAGCTGACAGTGAAGCAAATCTTTTCTGCTCGAAAGATGGGCGTTCACTCACCAATGCGGAGTGTGGGATCTGTTGGAGTGGCAGCTCAGCAGGGACGGTGACAAATGCCTTTTTGCTTGTTTCTATATGACATGAGGATGTGCGTGTTCCTGTGTGTGAATGTGTTTGGTGGTCAGAGGTCAACCTTGGATGTCATTCCTCAAGAGCCATATTTTTTTGAAGTAGGAACTTGGGGCTTTCTGAGTAGGCTAGTTTGGTCAGGCAGGAAACAGCGAGGATTCTTCCGTTCCACTTCTGCCGTGCTGCAAATACTAGCATGCCATCAACAGGCACCGACTTCTAGAAAAAGTTTTACTTAGGTTTTTACATGGGGACTGAGGATCAAATTCAGCCTCTTGTGTTTGTGCAGCAAATATCTCATTGACTGAGTCACTTGTCCTACTCTCCCTTCCGGCCCACTTGAGAGAGGATCTGATATAGCCAAGGATGGCCTCAAACTCCTATACAGCCAAGGATAACCTTGAACTTCTGATCCTCCTGGTTCTACCTGTATAGTGCTGAGATCACTGCTCTTTGCTACCACAGTTGATTTACGTGGTATTGGGGATAAAACTCTGGACTTTTGGAGTGCTGGTTTAGCATTTTGACAACTGAGCCAGGTATGCAGCCTCTGGGAACCTCTGTTGTGACTTTGTAGAAGTTCTTTGTTGGCCTTGGATAAGGAAGGTCATTTCATCTTGATGCTTTTACTGCGATTATTTCTTCACAGTATGAGCCTCAAACTAATCAGTCTCCCACATTGTCTCCTAGGAAAACTTAGATACTGTCTGTCAATCAGCTCTCCAGTGGCGACATCGGACAAGGAGGAGGAGCTAGGCAAAGGGATTTCTAAATTTCCTTCAAAAACAGTTTTGTTCTATATATTATCATTTATCCAAAGATATGATTTCCCCAAAATGAAGTCATTAAAAATGCTTGCAAACCCACTGGACTTCATAGTTTTTGTTTTTAAATTAGTTAGTTAATTAATTTATTTCTGGTATTAGAGGTTGAACACAGGAGCTTGCAAATGCCGGGCAAGTACTTTGCCACTGAATTATTTCTCTAGCCTTTAAAAAATATTTTCCTTTGAGACAAGGCCTTGCCAAGCACGCAGACAGGATTTGAATTTGTTTTCTTTCTACCCCAGCTTCCCAAGTGGACAGGCCTGCAGTATCAGACCCATTGATGGATGGATGGATGGATGGATGGATGGATGGATGATGGATGGATTAATTAAGACAAGTTCATATGCACTCATACTGGGTTTGTACAACACATGCTGGCAGACAATCCTCCAACTAGTCTACATCCCATGAATCTGTCTGTGTAACACAGGCTGTTCTTGAACCCCCAGGCTAGCCTTGAACCCAGATCCTTCTGCCTCTGTTCCTTGGGATTGTAGACATGTACTTCCCTCTAAATTGCCTTCTTGTGTTCAGACTTACGATCCCAAAGCCTCTTGCAGTTCCCTACTCTCTGCCTTCTTCTCTTTGTTCCAGGAGAAGTGAGACTCTTGCCTGACTCTAAACCCTGGAAAGCAGAGGTTCAAAGCCTGCCAACTCTGTTAGGAGTTCCACATACTCTGATGGCCTCATTTGAAAGCAAGTGCGTCTCTGTGTCTGACCCCTTGACCTCTGCCGGAAGTCATCATTCTTGCAGGGTTTCCTAAAAGAAGAGATTCTCTCTCAAACAGGCCTCTGCATGTGTAGAGTGTGTTGCCCGACTTCCCTTCCCAAAGTCTTACTTAGGAAGGTGTGTGTGTGTGTGTGTGTGTGTGTGTGTGAGAGAGAGAGAGAGAGAGAGAGAGAGAGAGAGAGAGAGAGAGAGAGAGAGAGAGAGAGAGAGAGAATTGTTTGGAAGCTATGCTAATGAAGTGACCATCTGCATAGATAATTATAAGTGGTCTCTCCTGACTGATCTCCACGTGCTGACACAGACTGAGAGGAGGTGCCCCTTTGCGACTGCTGCAGCCTGAGGTGGGGAGGCCGGAGAGGAGATCATGTGTCCCCCTTCACTCCAAGGCACACAACCTGCTGTGTGGACAGGTGCTGGCAGCGTGGTGTCCATGGGCAATGAAGCTTGCCTGCCTTGCAAGCTGACATCTATATCTCTGTCTATCTGGATCTTAAAACTGACATGACATAAGGAATGTCACTTTCTATTACTCCATGGTCACATGTGTCCCTGTTGCAGTGAAAGTCCGGTGAACAAATGTCATGGTCACAGCTGTCCTCTTACCCCAGCTTGATGGGACAAGCCACTGCAGTGGGGTTCAAGTGACAGCTACCCACACTGGCTTCGTCTTTTAGTTGTGGTTACCTCCAGTGTTTTCTGGAATGGTGGGACGATTGTTCTTAGGGTCTGATGCTTTTGGCCAAGTTCAACCTTACCTTTGCTGAATAGAGTTGTTACCTTTGTTAAATACAGTTGGCATTTAGATAAGATATTCATAGACTTTGGTGTATGACAAATTTTATACACTGATTTTCAAAATAGATGGTGCTGCTTCAGAAGCCACATGTCAGGTCAGTGCGGGTGTAACTTGGGCCTGTACATGCCCCTTGATCTTGACTCTGGGAATTTCCCGGTTTTGACTCTGGCTTCTTGCCAATTCTTTCTCCTCTGGCACTCTTTCCTGTTCTGAGAGAATCTCCGGCTAGGCAACTTCAGGTCTCACTGGGCAGGTATTAGAAACCCCCTGGCTGGGGAGACAAGTACTTCTGGTGTAACTCTGTGTGATTAGGAGTAGAGAAGCTCCTTAGGTTTGCTGAGAGAAGCTAAAATCTTCTGAGGGGGAGCCAGTGTTTTACAACTGAGAGATGATGACAGACATGTTTTCAGTTGTGATTTTAAGCAGATTTTGGGCCACTGCAGGGAAGGGTATCTTTATGTAATAGACCTGAGTTTACTTGTCATTAAGATAAAGAATATTTAATGTTTAAAAGGAGTATCAAGTAAACATAAAGGTCTTGACTTAGTATTCATTTTTAGGCATTTTATAATTCACCAGTGAATTTAAATAAATTTTCTTTGCCTCTGTTTGATATTCTCTTAAAATTTAAAAAAATATTATTTTATGTGTATGTATGATTTGCCTGCATGTATGTGTGTGCGTGTCATATGCATGCAGCGCCTGCAGAGGCTAGAAGAAGGTGATGGATCACCTGGAACTGGAGTTACAGATGGAGGTTCATGGTCTTGTGGGTGCTAGGAACTGAACCCAGGTCCTCTGGAAGAGCAGGCGGTACTCTCAATCATAGAACCCTAGCTCCTTGATAATCCTTTTTTCTTTTAAAGCAGAAAATAGGGAATCAAGCTATTGTCTATCACTCAGCTGCCATCTCTTGACCTCTGACCTCTTTATCACTTATCATCCACTCCCCAAATTTATTAGTATAAATTTTCTCTCTAGGTAAATCCACATCACAGAAAACGTGCCTATGCAGAGAAGAATACTTTATTAAAGAAAAGTACTAAATTCTTAATGAGATGACTTGTGTTTTCTTTGAACTCAGTCTAAAGAGCACATTGATTGTGCGTGTGTGTGTGTGTGTGTGTGTGTGTGTGTGTGTGCTGAGAATAGTACTCAGGGTCTCCTGTATGCTAGACAAGCTCTATACCACTAAACTGCACACTATGTCCCTCATAAAGTGGCTTTTGCTTGCTTTCTATTTATGTGTTTCTTTTACACTATTATCTTACTTGATTCTTCCAGCAAAACTGGAGGGTAACTTTATTGTAATTTTTAGATTAGGAATGTAGCTCTGGAAGATACAAGAAGGTAGATTAAATGAAACAATGTTTTGCTAATCCAGACATTTAGAAAAAAATAGAAAATTAGTGTAGACATTGTTTTATTTGCTTCTTAAATATTTTGGAAGAAGTCATATTGGATTCTTCTAATGTTTTCAAGTTCTCTTTCTTTTTTTCTTTTTTCTTTCTTTTTTTTTTTTTAAAAATCTCTTTTAAAAATATTTGTTTGGGTTTTGATGTTACAGTTGAACTACACAATTTCCCTCTCACTTTCCCTTCTTCCAAAGCCTTCCCTTAAACATCTCTTTGCTTTCTTTCAAATTCATCATCTTTATTAACTGTTCTTATATACATATATCTGCAATATGATATATTATATCTATATTTAATGTTTAAAAGGAGTATCTGATAGGGTCTGATGCTTTTGTATTATATCTCTATCTTTTTAATCTCTCTATGTATGTCCCTAAATACACATATACGGCCTGACCAGTCTGTGTAATGTTATTTGTATTTGCGTGTGTATCTGCATGACTGACCATCTGTTATGGGATAACCAGCTGGGGTGCTCTTCTCCCGGGGAGACTATTTTTCCTACTTTCGGTATTCCTTAATGGTTTGTGTAGTGTGGTGGCTCCATCTGTCTCCCACCTATTTTAGCATGTCCATTGCTGGTGTCCTCGTTCAGCTCATGTTTAGGCAATCCTTTTAGTGAGGCTTCATGGGTTTAGCTTCTGACATGGCTAGAAGTCACAACAACCTCCATGACCCTCTGGGTCCCACTGTTCTTCTGCTCCCTCTTCCACAGCGACCCTCCAGCCTGAGATGTGTTGGCTGGCACTAGGCTCCTTGTGCTTGGTTGTGTGTTCTCTAATGATCTCCATCTTTGCAAACAAAAGCTCCTTAAGGAGTTTTGTTCATGTGAAAATTTTATACCATAGACCAAGTTTATTTATTGTATATAGAGTAGTTTAGGCTATACATTTCTCTTGAATGAGTTTTAGCAGTTTAATATTTTAAGACTCTCCTCAATGTTAGTAGTTTTCTGCTCCACCTAAATTACAAATTCATTAGCATCAACTTTATAATATTTATATTCTATGTGGTAGCTGTAAGAACTGTAGTAATGCCCTATAGTAAAAAATATTTAAAATCCAGTCACGGGGCTTCTCTTCCACCCCCCAGCCCCCAGATCATGTTCCTGGATGAAAGACACACACAGCCTTTATACACACACACACACACACACACACACACACACACACACACACACACACACACATATATATATATATATATATATTTGTTTGTTTGTTTGTTAGTTTTTCGAGACAGGGTTTCTCTGTATAGCCCTCGCTATCCTGGAACTCACTCTGTAGACCAGGCTGGCCTCAAACTCAGAAATCCGCCTGTCTCTGCCTCCCAAGTGCTGGGATCAAAGGTGTGCGCCTTTGATATTTTACGACTGCCAATCAAATTAAGTTTAGTAGTAACTACTGTTCAAATATTCTGTAACTACATTTTCTGTCCATCAATTACTGAGACGAATGTTGAACTGTCCTGCTGTCCTGTGGATTTGTCCATTTTTTCCTTTAATTTCATCAATCTGATGTATATTTTGAAGCTTTATTTTCAGTATATAAATTTAAATATCCTTTTGGTGCATTGACTCCTTTATTATAAAATGTCTCTCAGGTGACATTCTATGTTCTAAAACCTACCTTGTCTGATCCAGAAATTCTTTCTTTTATTGATATTTTTATGAGCACAATTTTCCAGCTTTTTACTTTTAACTTATCAATACATACTTAATATAAGTTTTTTTTGTAGACAGGAGATATTTAGATCTCTCTGCTTTTTCAGTCTAGCCTGAGACTCTGCATTCTAACTGAGGTGCTTTAAATACTTATTAATATATTCAATGTAATTATCTGTCTGATGAAATTTAAACCTTTCATTGTCTCCTCATTTCATTCTTTTGTTCTGTGTACTTTTAGAATTGTTTGTTTTTGTGGTTCCCGTTTATCTTTACTTTTTGTTCATTAGTTTCACCTTCCTGTTTCATTGCTATTCTTCATTGTTAAACATCCTTTTTGCTAGTCTCAGAATCTCTGTTACTTCTTTGTTTCTATTGATTGATTTTCCAACCATTCTTATAGAGCACATTTCTTACAGAACACAAGGTTCCTTTGAGACCTTATTTGTTCAAATCAAACATTTTAAAAGGAATATTACATTGTTGCTTGCTGTATTCTTTTGTTGAAAATACCCCCAAATCACAGAGATTTATTTTTTCCAGATATGCAGGTGAGTTTCATGACAGACAGAGCTATATAGTGAAACTTTTACTCAAACAAACAAACAAACAAACAAACAGACAGTACTGTTTTATCTTTAATTCTGTATCTTGTGGGGGTTTGGAACATGAATACAATAGCTCTTGGAGACATTGGGACATTGGAGTCCTGGTCTTACACTTGGGGGTACAGGAGGCTGCGAGCCACCTGACATGGGTGCGAGCGAGGACCTGATTGTTCCTTAACTGAACAGTGTATGCTCTTGACTGCTGAGCCATCTTTCTTAGTCCCTGGGTTTTGTTGTATTTTTTAAAATGCCATCCATTTTTATTCTGGTGCATGGTTTATTTGAGTCAGGTTTTTGTTTTTGTTGTTAGTTAGTTTGTTTCATTAGTGGGTTTGTTTTTTTCAATGCTAAAGACTGAACCAGACCCATTCTTCTGTCAGGCAGGCTTTCTCTCACTTAGCAGTGCCTCCATCCCTGTAGTGGCTCATTCTGATTTGCTTTTGAAGTGTGTTAAGAATGATCAAAACCAACCTTTAGTGACTCTCTAGCTTAACCTCACCTTTATGACAGGAACTACATACATCCCACCCACCATCCTGTGCTACAGAATGTTTCTGCTTTGTCTGGTAGCACACATGTCCTGCGTCCTATGTGAACTTATAAAACCAAAAAGAAATTTCTTTTGTTGCACATGCAGTTCAGGATTCATCCAAAGTCTTGAGGAGACTTTCCTACAAAGACCTGGAATTACCCCCATGGCACCGGCCCTCTGCTGCTCCTGTGTTTCTGGAAATTCTGATCGCTTGCACTGACAGCCCCTGCGTGGATTCTCCTTTCCTGCACAGAGGTCTAAAAACCACCCCATCCCTTCTCAGTGCCATCCTCTGTGTAATCATCGCCCATGAGACATTCAGTTCACAGCCTGAAGGCAATTCATACTTGGTTTTGGTTGTTTCTTAAGACCAGGAGGTAGACCAAGTCCCCGCTAGTCTACAGTGAGCAGAAATCCTGTCTTATATGTTTTTCTATCTTAAAAACACCATTTTAGTGGGAAAATAGTAAGCCCAAAGGAAACTTTTTTTTCTTCCCTTGACCACATGAGTTTTCCATAAGAAATCAAAGACTTTGCTTTTTTTCTTTTTTAATTCTTTAATCTTTTTTTTTTTTTAAAAGTCCAGTCGTTATCCCCCTCCCAGTCCGCCCTCTGACTGTTCCTCATCCCATTACCTCCCACCCTGTCTCCAAGAGAATGTCCCCATTTCTCTCACTCCTGCCCCACCAGACCTCCCCACTCTCTGGGGCCTCAAGTCTCTCAAGGGTTAGATGCATTTTCTCTCACTGAGGCCAGACCCGGCAGTCCTCTGCTGTATTTGTGTCAGGGAACTCATATCAGCTGGTGTATGCTGCCTGGTTGGTGCCTCAGGGTTTGAGAGATCTCAGGGGTCCAGGTTAGTTGAGACTGCTGGTCTTCCTATGCGTTGTCCTCCTCCTCAGCTTCTTCCAGCTTTTCTCTAATTCAACCACAGGGCTCACCAGCTTCTGTCCATTGGTTGGGTGCAAGTATCGGCATCTGTCTCAGTTGGCTGCTTGCGGGGCCTCTCAGAGGACAGACATGCTAGGCTCCTGTCTGTAAGCACAGCATAGCATCAGTAACAGTGTCAGGCCTTGGAGCCTCCCCTTGAGCTGGATCCCAGGTTGGGCCTGTCACTGGACCTCCTTTCCCTCAGTCTCTTCTCCATTTTTGTCCCTGCAGTTCTTTCAGACAGGAAAATAGCAAGCCCAAAGAAAACTTAAAAGAATTTCTTTGTGTGTCTGTGTGCACATGTGTGGAGGAAAAATGAAGGTGAGGAGAAGACAGCCTCAGCTGTGGCTCATTACTCAGGCGCCATCTAACTTCCCTTCCTTTTCATTTTTGTTTTGTTTTTGGTTGGTTGGCTTTTTTAGTTACTCATGGGTCTGGAATCCGCCAAACAGGCTAGGATTGGCTGACTATTGAGCTGCAGGAATTCACCTGTCTTTGCTTCCCTACCCTAGGGCAGGGATCACAATAGCTTAGACACTGTTCCCGTATGGATTCTAGGATTGAACTCAGTCAAGGGAAGCACTTTCCTGACTGAGTTACCTACTTAGTTCCAAAAGGTAATTTAAATAATAATAAGTGTGTGTGTGTGTGTGTGTGTGTGTGTGTGTGTGTGTGTTCATTGGTTTTTGTTTATTTTGTTTTTAAATCTTTCTCTGCTTCCAAACAGAGCCTTCATTGTAAGTCATTTGCCTTCTAGAACTTCAGGACATTTTGAACCTGGTTATATTGACAAGCTGACTGGAAATACGAAAGCTGGCTTGGGTTTATTTGTACACTGATGAGCGACCCAGAGCACAGTGTAGGTAGACACTCCTGGGGACCTTCAGAGATGGCCAGGCTCTTCGGTTTGAGCAGACATTTGGCTAGACACTGCTTAGTTCTTAGAAGAATAAGGGTGAGCAGTCTTCCCTGTGCCTTCCTAAAGACCCTCTCTGAGGACCCAAGGGTGAGCAGTCTTCCCTGTGCCTTCCTAAAGACCCTCTCTGAGGACCTATCTGTTGAAACATTTGAGTGACAAGCAACACTGTTAGCATCAAAGAAGTTCAGGAAATGAACTTCTCCTAGGCAGACATCAAAGAGCCCCTGAAGGCGAAGGGAAATGCATACGTCCCCGTGAGCAGGACACGTCCAAGCACCAAGCTACAAACATCTGATGAAAATCTCATGTTTTCTATTAAAAAGTCATGAGGAGACTCACCAATTTAACCCTATACGTTGCATATTTTGAAGTGATGTATGCTTTGTATTTGGTGATCCACTGTACTCTGCTCATTTCTCTACCACTACACAATTAATTAATTTTGAGAGTGGTCTTACTATACTGCCGAGGCTGACTTTGTCTCCTGAGTATTTGAGACCCTAAGTATGTATCACCAGACTCAGCCTCGGCATAATTTTAAAACATTACTTTGTGAGTGTGTGTGTGTGTGTGTGTGTGTGTGTGTGTGTGCATGTACATGCACCATGTCCTTGTGTCAGGTTCCAATGGAGACCAGAAGAGGGTGTCGGAAACTGTGGGACTGGAGTTGAGCTCTTTTTTTTTCTATTTCTGCCTCCATTCTTCCAGCAGGAGAACAATAGAGTTAGTGCTTCATGCTCCAAGAGGTGAAGATTCTAAAGGAGACATGTCTGCCCCTCCCCTCATCTGTCAGACTACTGAAGCAATAGATCCATGGAGTTGGAATTTCTCTGGGAATCTCATGCTAGGGGAAAGAAAAAGGTGGAAGCTTTGGGTCCAGCCAAAAGAGAAGTGCTTCTCCCAGGAAGTCACAGCACACAGTTCTGACAGTTTATCAGACTGCCTAGTCCGACTGACTGGAGCTGAGACAGTGGTGGGCAGACGGTGGGCAGTGCCGCTCTCTGCCTGGGACTTAGTGTCCCAAAGTTGGACTTGGGGGGGGTTAGGGTCGTTGTTATCAGACCTCTGCGTTCCTCTTCCCAATCTGGCCACATTGATAATCTTCTTTGTCTGCTTTTTGGCTATTACTTATCTCCGTAATTCCTCTTGAAGAGTGGTGGTGGAGCCTAGCTTGTTAGGGCTACCAGGACCTAGACTCTGATCCGAGCAGCTTTACTAACGCTGTTTCCTTTTTCAGTGTGGTTTGAAGTTCCCTACTACAGGGTTGGAAACAGGAGACGCACAGGCTTTTAGTAACTGATGAGGTTGAGTTAAGCTAGCTAAGACTGATTCAGTTAAGGACAGCTTTCTCTCTTGAGCTCTGTTTTATGCCCTGCTTCCTCTCAGCCTCTCCTCAGTTGCACAGAGTGGTTGAGGAGGAGGAAGAGGATTGGGGGCGGGGTAAGTAGGGCTATAGCTCTCACAAGCCTCAGGCAGGGGAAACAGGCAAACTTATTTCTGCTGGCTTTGACAATGTTTGTGTGGGAGAGGAGAGCTGGAGCCATTGCTTTCAATTTCCTAATGGAAAACAGACTTGGAGGGGTTAAGTAATTAGCGCTTGGTGACTTGGGAAGAGTGGAGGGAGGGAGCTGAGCTAATCCCACTGCTCTTACCATTGTGCTTTCTGTGTGGTCCAAGATGTCAAGAAAGTGACATCTGTCCCTTAAGAAAGTACAGTTTTGTCTTTCTAAAGACACGCATTTCATGAAATGGATAAAGCAACCCAAGATATTTGGTCAAATCTAAGAAGGAGGAGTTGCTCCTTAGAGCACAACACAGGTTAGCAGAAGCCCCCTCACTGCTCATGAGTACTAGCTCTCCTCTGACCTCCTCCTCTGCAGGGAGATCTTAAAAGGCATGTATGCCAGAAAAAAATGAACAATTAATACCTGCACAACAATTTGTTGTCAGAATTCTACACGGAAGGGGGGCTGGGGATCTGTATTTACTCAGATCGTGTGCATTCCCCCCCCCCAACATGCACACATCACTCCTGCCTTTTAATATTTATTTTTAAAAACAATCTGTATGTAGGACTGTACACATGATTACATGATTGCCAGTGCCTGAGGGTACCAGAAGGGGACACTAGATCCCCTAGAGCAGAGAAGGCAGCCCTGAACTGTCTGACACTGTGGGTGCCGGAAACCAAACTCCAGTATTCTGAGAGAACAGGTTACGCTCTTAACCACTGAGCCATGGCTGCAGCCATTTTATTTGTTACATACTTACTCGCTTATAGATAGGTCTCATGTAGCCCAGACTGACCTTGAACTCACCAGATAGCCAAGGACGACTAACTTCTGTTCTTCCTGTCTCTACTGCTGGAGTGCTCAAATCACAGACCTGACCCTCTACATCTGGTTTATTTGGTGCTTGGAATAAGACTGAGGGCTATGTGTGCTAAGCAAGCCCTCTGTGTCTTCAGTCTGTCTCAGCATTTTAAAGCTGTTACTCATCGGCTCTGTCTGTAAAAGATATCACTGTGCTTGTCCTGTGTAGCCTGCTAACTGAGGCTTAGATACCGAGAAACCCGTTGGGTGGTAATTTGTGGCTTAAACAAAAATAACAAAAACCTCTGTTATTCATAGAAAGTCATGATATGAGATAAATCCAAAAGAAGACTCTTTGATTCAGATTCTGCGTGTAGCTGTTTCTCGTACCTACTCTATAGTTAGTCAAGGTGTATTCTTCTGAATTCTTCAAGGGTCAAAATATAAGCCCTGGAAAACAGTAGCATTCAAGAAATTGTGTTGCTTTCTTTAGACTATAAGCTTCATTTCTTATTTGTAAACCTCCTGTAAGACAAAGACTTTTTATGACTAAGCCAGCCCCAAACTAGCAAATGAAGATTAAATACAGTTAACAATGCAATCTTAATACCCAAGGCTGCAGATCTCAGTTCAGACTGGGGAGTTTGGCTTGAGCTGGTTCTTTTATAAAGTGGAAGCTATGGTCTGGTTGTTTTGAAAACTCACCCTGATTTTACCCGGGGCAGCTATCTTTTCTCCCAATGGTTTATTTTGGTTATTTTAAAATTGTGTGTGCATGCATGTGAGAAAAGTTGCCCTCTGAGCCCAGCAGAGGACATCAGATCTCCCTGGACCCTGAGTTACAGGTTGTTATGAGCCACATGACATAGGCGCTGGGAACTGAACACCTACTTTTAACCTCTGCGTCATCTCTCTGGCCCCAAATAACTCTCTTATTGTATAAAAGACTACAGGGATTAGGCTCTAGAGCTGAGCTGTCCAGTTCAAAAGTCACTAGCTATCTTGCCTCTATGAGCTTCTAAATGTGACTCACCCAGGTTGGTGGCAGAGCTATAGATCTTTCTGTGTGTTTGTTTCTTGAGCTTTGCAGAAGAGCATGTCTGTAATCCCAGGATGTGGGAGGTAGAGGCAGGAAAATTGTAAGTTCCAGATCAGTCTGTGCCTCATAGTGAGACCCTACCTTAAAAAGAAAGAAGGGAGGGAGGGAGGGAGGGAGAAAAGAGGAAGGAAGGAAGGAAGGAAAGAATGGGGAAGGGAAGGAGGGAGGGGAGAGGAGGGGAGGGGAAGGGAGGGGGGAGGGGAGGGGAGGGACAAAGAGTGGCGATTACAGGGCCAGGACTTGCATCAGGCAGTGCAGTTAGAGGACTAAGACAATAAGGGTGTGAACTGAATTCTTTAAGTCTGGCCTCAGAATGGGATGGTAATGAGTGTGGTAAACACCTCATTTCTGTGGTTCCTTTCACATATTTCTGGGGGGGGTCTTTATCCTCTGAGCTAACATTGTTTAATAGAAATATGATCCGGGTACAGATATTATTTAAAATTTCCCTGTAATCATAAGTAGGTTAAAAGAAAAAGATAAAAAGAAACAGGTGAAGTTAATATTAATAAGACACTTGACGTATTCTACCATATGTAAAGTAACATTTAAAATTGTAATCAATGTAAAAGTGCCTGCGACTTTTTTTTGTACTAAATCTTTGAAATCTGGTGCCTGCTTCTGGCTGTCAGCACATCTCAAGTGGCACCCGTCAGTTTTCAAATGTTCCAAGTGTCATGTAACTAACACCACAGTGCAGAACAGAACAGAGACATTCTTGGCTTTAAATTGGAATCTGGGATAAAGTGGGACTAGCTTATAATTATGGTCCTGCTCATTACAGATTATATTAGAACATGAATATGGATTTCTAAAACTGTCATAAACCTAGAAGCACGTGTCTGACAGGAAGTAAAAGAGGAAAGTCCTGGCGATGTATTGACCCCCAATCCACCAGGAGCTAGCTGGGCTTTTTATTATGTATGTTATTTCATTAAAGCCTCAAAGATGCTAACAGACATGCTAACACAGAAGGGGACTCTCACCTCACTGGGTCTCACCCCAGTCAACTAACCAGAGAGGGAGAACAGCCCCTCCCATGAAGGAGTGCTCAGCCAGTGCAGGTGGGTATCCCCAAAACTGTGCACACACAAGCAACACTGAAGAGATTCCGGTTTATATACGTGTGTGTGTGTGTGTGTGTGTGTGTGTGTGTGTGTGTG
>CM052715.1:5216535-5235122 GCA_028551405.1 Uromys caudimaculatus
AGATCTTTACCAACCCTAAGTCTGATAGAATATCCAATATATACAAAGAACTCAAGAAGTTAGACTCCAGAAAACCAAATAACCCTATCAAAAAATTGGGAACAGAGCTAAACAGAATTCTCAACTGAGGAAATTCATAGGGCTGAGAAGCACCTAAAGAAATGTTCAATATCCCTAGTCATCAGGGAAATGCAAATCAAAACAACTCTGAGATTCCACCTCACACTAGTCAGAATGGCTAAGATCCAAAACTCAGGTGATGGCAGATGCTGGTGAGGATGTGGAGAAAGAGGAACACGCCTCCATTGTTGGTGGGATTGCAAGCTGATACAACCACTCTGGAAATCAGTTTGGCGGACCCTCAGAAAAATGGACATAATACTACCTGAGGACCCAGCTATACCACTCCTGGTCATATACCCAGAAGATGCTCAAACATGTAATAAAGACACATGCTCCACCATGTTCATAGAAGCCATTTTATAATAGCCAGAAGCTGGAAACAACGCAGATGTCCCTCATCAGAGGAATGGATACAGAAAATGTGGTACATTTACACAATGGAGTACTACTCAGCTATTAAAAACGATGACTTCATGAAATTTTCAGGCAAATGGATGGAACTTGAAAATATCATCCTGAGCGAGGTAACTCAGTCACAAAAGGATGAACATGGCATGTACTCACTGATAAGTGGATATTAGCCCAAAAGTTTCAGAATACCCAAGTTTCACTTTACGGTAACCACTGGACTGAGAGTGAGATCCCAGATGGAGGAGATGGAGAAAGGTCTGAAGGAGCTGAGGGAGTTTGCAGCCCCATGGAGGGAGCAACAGTGTCAATTGGCCTGAACCCCCCGGTGCTCCTGGAGGCTGGACCACCAACCAAAGAATACACATGGAGGGACCCATGGTTCAGACCACATATGTGGCAGAGGAGGGCCTTGTTGGCCATCAGGGGCAAGAGAGTCCCTTGGGCCTGAGGATGTTAGAGACCCCAGTAAAGGGGAATGTCAACGTGGGAAGACGGGAGTGGGTGGGCAGGTGGGTGGGAGGTGGAATACCCTCACAGAGGGGGAAGAGGGGGGAGGGGAAAGGGGGTTTCCAAAGAGGAGACCTGGAAAGGGGAAAACATTGGAAATGTAAATAATGTATCAAAAAATTTAAAAAATATATATTGTATACTGTTTTTATTTTATGTATGTATGTATGTATGTATGTATGTATGTATGTATGTATGTATGTATTTCGGTTTCTCCAGACTGGGTTACTCTGTGTAGCCCTAGATGTCCTAGAACTCACTCTGAAGACCAGGCTGACCTCAGAGTTCTGCCTACCTCTGCCTTTCAAGTGCTGGTATTAAAGGTGTGTGCCACCGTGCCAGTGAGCAAACTATTTTTTAAAAAAGAATTCAAGAAGCCTATGCTTCCTAGGAGTCGGATAAGTGAAATGTAGCTAGTTTTTGTCCTTACTTCCCCTTCTATTATTAAGTCATTAAATATGACCATGTATTGAAAATCCGCTGAATTCCAAGAGCTATGCCAGACACTGTAGTCTCACCCTAGAAGTGGTCACAGCCTGGAGACAAGAAAGAGAAATGCATGGTTAGGCAAGTAATAGGCGAACCCCATAACCACACTCGGCCAGTTCCATGTGTTAATTGGGGTCTACCAACCCTGCTGAAATATTTGGCGGTGGACTGCTCAAACCCCAATAGATGGTCACATACCCAGAGGCACATGGCAGCGGTCATTGGACTCAGGGGATTATAAATAACAATACAAAATAGACAGGACATAGCGACAGGAGGGAGAAGGGGACACTAGAGGGCGTTGGAGAGAGGTGTTGGATGACTATGAACAATTTATATAATATGCTTATTCTGTCAAATGAAGGTCTTGGTAGAACAAAGACTGTCCTCCCCCAAACAAGGAGGAATGCTGCCAGATGTCCTTTGGACAATTCCTGCAGCTCTTCTCTGTCTCCAGCCTGCTCACCTACCCCACCACACTGAGAAGATTCAGCATGTCTCTACACGTGTAGAACAAATTCCTTAAGTCTCTCTCTCCCCCACCATCTCTTTCTCCATCTATTTGTGTTAGTGTATGAATGTATGTATATGCAAACATATTCACACGTGCATGTAGCTACATAAACATACATGTGCATATATGTATATACAAACATATTCATACACATATCATATATATATACAAGCGTCCTGCAGCTTCTGTTTCCCAGGAGAACTCTGACTATTAATAGAGTATGTATAACTGTAATTCCTTCCCTCAAAAGAATAGAGGATGTGGCATCTGAGGTGGATCTGAAGAAGAGAATGGTTCCTAAAACTGAACATTAGGAACCTGAGGACTGAGCAAAGTGGCCCATTTTTCTAAAAGCAATGTCCCCTCAACTCACACCAACATTCTAAATCTCCAGAGACTGCGATCGGGAATTATTGTCAACATCTGTGCTTCCATTTTGCCGATCATTACAAATATTAACATGAGTTTGCTAGGTATTCTCTGGAGTTAGGAGTTGAATGTGAAAATCTACCATCTGCCCAGAGCCATGCATTTGAATACTTGTTGGTGTTATTAAGTTGGCATGTTATAGCAGCTTCCAAATCTGGATCCCAGTTGGCAGATGCAGAGATGTCTCGGGCAAGGCCAGAGTCTCCTATTCATTTTTCGTCATGTAAGACCTGAAGCCACAAGCACACACTGCCTTTCCTAGGCCTTCTCAGCCAAGGCAGACAATATCTTGTCAAACATAAGCCAAAATACTTCTCTGTCCTTAGAATTATTTCTGTCAGGTGCTGGTAGTGGAGACACAACAGTATCTAATAAAGAAAATCAGCCCTAAGTGAGGCCATTGCTTTGCTGACCTAACCACAGCCATCTTTTGCCTCTGGAATAGTTTGCAGGAAAAATGTGGAAGAGTTTGGAGCTGTGGGTTAGAGAAGCCCCGAGAACGCTGTGGTAGAACAGAACTGGGTAGGCATTGATGTGGGAGTGTGGAAGACCAAAAGCCAACAGCAATGTGGATGGCAAATGCACTCAGGAGGTCTCACACTGCGGCTCTATCGGTTAGTGGACAAGAGCCCATTTACATTACACTCTGAAAAGGCATATGGCAACGTTCTATCCATGTTCTGAAATTTGGGGTAAAACTAAATTTTAAAATGATACGATTTTTTTTGTTTTGTTTTTGTTGGTGGTGGGTTTTGTTGGGGGGTTTTATTTGTGTGTGTGTGTGTGTGTGTGTGAGAGAGAGAGAGAGAGAGAGAGAGAGAGAGAGAGAGAGAGAGAGAGAGGAAATCTCAAGATGGCTATTTTGTGAGATAATGGTAGAAGCTATTATCAATGGAGACCCTGGGATGCATGAGAGGCCAGGACCATGAGATGTCTGCTGAAGACAGCTGCTAGCACACAGTCGAGCTGACCTGAGAGGGAGGCCACTCAGACTCACATAGCATAACTGTAGGGATGGAGCGACCCACGTGTAGGATCCCAGATGATGTTACCATAAGCTTTGCACTCCAGACAGCTGCTTCTGGATTTGGTACTTGCTTTGGTTTTGTTTGTTTGTTTGTTTGTTTGTTTTGGTTTTTTTTGTTTGTTTGTTTGTTTCTGCAGTGTTCTGGTGTGCTCTTTCCCACTTCCTGCTTTCGAAAAGGCAATGTTTATTCTATGTTATTGTATTTTGAAAGCATACAGCTCCTATCTTTTATTTTGGTCAGCTCACAGTTTAGAAATTGCCTCGAGTCTCAAGGGAGACTTTGAACTTTGGACTTTTAAATACCTTTGGAATGGTAAGACTATGGAGACTTTTGAAGTTCATTCTGCATTACAAAGTAGCTTTAAGCTTATGAGGGCCCAGGGCAGAATGACGTGTTTTAAATGTGAAATGTCCCCAGGATCATATGTTTGAACTAGAAACTAGGTTACTCACTGATGGCATTATTGTGGGAGATTACAGAGCCTTGTAGCCCTGGATTTGACCTCACTGACAATCATAGGACCGTAAGGATGATAGAACCTTATATTCCAGCCCTGGTTCCAGAACATCTGTCCTGGTCCACATCATAAAATGATCAGTTGCTGTCCCCTCACCCCAATCCCCTGCATTTAGGGAGGACATAGGCTTGGTTTCCAGCTCCCATACGGCCATTCCAAGGGATCCAACAACAAACCATAATGGTAGGGAAGTCGTAGCAGCAGAATCTTAATAGAACTTGTCTCATGCTAGCCATAGGCTACACAGCAGGAAGCAGTGGCTCCAGGAAAGCTAGTGCTCAGCTTCCCTCCCTGCTTTACACAGCCTGGAATCCCAAACTCAGGAGCCGATCCCACCCACCGCTAAAATAGTTGTTCCTACATCAATTAACTAAATCAAGACAATTCCTCAGGACAGTCTCCGAGGCTAACCTTAATGTAGACAGCCCCTCACAGGTGTGGCCAGCGGCCTCCTCCTAGGTAAAGCTGATAGTCACCATCACAGTCACTATTTAAGTGGGGGAAAGTCGTTTCAAGAAACAAGGAAGCGGCAAGTAGTTTACACAAAATGAATAGGGAATAAACTTTATGCAATAGTAATTTCAGCTGATATATAGATAGATGATATAGATATAGATATAGATATAGATATAGATATAGATATAGATATAGATATAGATATAGATATAGATATAGATATAGATATAGATATAGATATAGATCAAACTCTGCAGGGAAAGCAGAAATTCTCAGAACAGACAAGTTTCATTCATGGAAATGGGACTGTAGAACAAGATAAATGCTATCCAAAGAGAAGCCTGGGCTTTCAAATGCAGATTCTGGGGCATTTTACAGGAACATAATGGGTTTTACAGGAAAAGTGGTGAGGGCCTGAAAGGAGACAGGGTGTGCACTCTACGTTAAAACAGACACAAGAAGCATGAAAGGCAATCACCAGCATGGCCCTTGCTTAGAGCCAGAGCAGAACTACCAACAGGAAGAAAGCACAAGAAAGGTCACAGGAATGAGTTACATCCCAGACATTTTATGAGGCCAAAGGACAATTGCCTCTCAAGTGTAAGAATACCACTCTGTTTTAGAAGAACGTGAGGCTGGAGAACTGGCTTACCGGTTAATATCTCTGGCTTTTCTTCCAGACGGCTGGAATTTGGTTCATTATACCCATGTGGACTGAGTGGTTCATGATCTCCTGTAACTAACCTCAGCAAGCAAACACACACACACACACACACACACACACACACACACACAGGGTGTGTGCAGAATAAAAAAATAAATAGTTTTTAAATAGAGAAGTAAAATGAATTATTGACAAATACATAAAGCATATAAGGAAGCGAGGTGGTGTTTGGATTTTATTGTAAGGTAAGCTAAATCTACAAGAAAAAACAAACAAAAGGAAAAGGAATCTTTTTAAAGGCTTAAGGGAAGCAAATGATCTAAAATCTTCATAACTGATTAATCTTGTTAATGAATATTTATGAAGTATAGCATATATATTCTTAACTTATGGATAGACTTGTTTTTGTTGAATACATTTTTGAAAGATTTTAGTCAACTTACAAATTTTTCTCAAGGGAAAAAAATCTCTGAATGATAATGTCTCACCGTATTTTTAAGTAAACAATGGAAAAATAATAGCCACATCAGTATCAACCTAAAAAAAAGGCTAGGACATATCTCTATAATCAGCTAGATCTCAAAACAAGAAATGAAAGCTTGCTGGACAGTGGTAATGCACATCTTTAGTTCCAGCACTCGGGAGGCAGAGGCAGGCAGATCTCTGAGTTTTAGTCCAGCCTGGTCTACAGAGTGAGTTCCAGGACAATTAGCTGCCTTTGCCTCCCAAGTGTGTGTGTGTGTGTGTGTGTGTGTGTGTGTGTGTGTGTGTGTGTGTGTGTGTGTGTGTGTGTGTGTGTTTATTTGTTCATTTGCCTGCTTGCTTGCTTGTTTTATGTAGCCAAGATTGATCTCCAAGTCAGCCCCCTCCCCCCCACCCTCTCCCCCATCCCAGTCTCAGCTTCCTAAGTACTGAGATTACAGCTGAGCACCACTCAGCTAACTCAGTTAACAAGTGTTGGGTGTGGGTGTGGGTGTGAATGTGAATCTGGCTGTTTGTGTGCAAGCCAGAGGACAGCCCCAGGTGTTGTGTTGTTCCTTGAGTGTTGTTTCTCAGGTGTTATCCAACTATTTTTTAAGGCAGAGTCTCTCACTGGACTCAAACACCAAGTAGGTTCAGCTGGCAGGCCAGAGATCCATCATTTTCTGCTTGCTCAGCACAGGGAACACAAACAGAAAGGACCACACAGTTTCTTTTTATATGGGTTCTTAGGATCAAACCCTGGTCTTCCAGCTTGCAAAGTGACACTTCACTCACTGAGCCAGCTCTCTAGGCCTAACTGGTATTGTCACAAGTATGAAGACACACATGCAGAAAGCCATATGAAGAAAAGACAGCAGCAGGAGTTCATTAGCCCTGGCATACACTGAGCTGTCAGAAATCAGCAGAGGCAAGAAAGATGCCTCCCCTAGCCCTGCAGGACAAGTGTAATCCTGCCACCACCTTGATGTTATACTTTTGGCCTCCAGATCCTCAACGCAACTTTCTGTTGTCTTAAGCTACTCAAGTTGTGAGAGCCCCTGGAAGTTTGTGTGTGTGTGTGTGTGTGTGTGTGTGTGTGTGTGTGTGTGTGTGTGTGTGTGTGAATATATATATATATATATAGTCAAACCAACCAAAATACCCCAAAGATTTTTTATAATGGGCATGTTCTCAAACCCACTCTCAATTATTTTAAAAATGCACATTTCTTTTTTCCATACATGGTTTGTCTATATAAGGAGGAATAATACCATAGCTGAAAATAATTTCAGTCAACGGTGCAGAGTTGGAATCATTTTTATCCCCTAAATAAGAAGGTGAATTGCCCAAGTGTGAGAAATATTGTCTTGGAAGTTTTCGGCCCATCCTTGTAGTAGAGACAGTTTGCTGTCCTGTACTCAGAAAAGAATATAGCTCACTAATTAGCCACTAGCAAACAAACCCAGGCTCTCTGTTTTATCCACTGTGGAAGGCTCTTACAGAACTCAGATTTTCACGAACATAATTCTATTTTTGTTTCTAAACCAATGCTCAAGTTACTGTTCCAGTCATTATTCCTACCAGGGTAATTACTCTTAAAGTCACAGTCCTCAGAAGCAAGGAGAAGTTTTTGGTTTGGGTTTTGGTTTGTTTTGTTTTGTTTTTTTGTTTTGTTTGTCATTGTGGTTGTTTCTCCTGGGGTTGGTGATCAACCTGGGGCTTCATAAGCAAACACAAAGAAAGTGAACTTGCTTAAGTAACCTTGGCTTGAGTCACATACATTTTACATGCCTCTCCCCAGATATCATGTTAACATTCACCAGATATAGAAAAAAGGCAAAAGGTAATTTTCAGAAAAGAGCCATGGTCAGTCTTCTAGCTGCCATGGCAACAAAGGACAGTCGTCAAAATAGAGTAATGTCCTTGAGGATGCTCGTGCTGTAGACCACCTTCTGCTTCTACTTCAATTACATCATCCACACTGTTACTGGCCAGGGAAAGAATTGAGTTCTTGCTTTGTTTGTTTGTTTGTTTGGTTGTTTGGTTGGTTGGTTGGTTAGTACAATTCTTTTGAACTGTGCAATGTGTGTACACTTCCTAGTATACAAAGATCACACAGGAGAGAACTCTTTCTTCTTTTGTAACCCACTGTCTCCTGACCCCTAGCACAGGAAGAACCCCCTTATAATGGAATCTGATCTGGAAAGAGGGAAGTTTACCGAAGGATGTATGCTAGAGTATCTGAAGAAAGGTCAGTAGGCAAGTTTCAGTCTCAGTAACAGTGCTTCTTGGAGGCAATTCCTCTAGGAATTATGTCATGCCTCTGAACAAAGACCTCTCTGGTTGCCACTTATAGTACAAAGTAAGCTTTACAAGGGACAGTTCAGTGAAGATATAAACTCTTTAGGGGAGATTTGCAGATACAGCCAAACAGTCTCATGACCATAAGATACTCAAATTCTCACCAACTCTACCTGCAGAGCAGGTTGAGACCTCATCTCACTGCATAGCTGCCTCTGCCAGCAAATGTCACATGACAAGTGCCAATTTTCTGTCTAGTTCTCATTCTTCCTGGTATTGTGGCTTCTTTCTAAACAAGGTTGACTTCTTTTGAAGTTTTGACCCTTAAAGAAATAAAGTGATACTCTCTGAGGGCATCTTTTCAGATGCCAGGTATCAGTGAATTCCTGATCCCAGGTTCTCAGAGCAGAACTGTGATGTTCCAATTGACCTTTCTGAATGCAACTCTTTTAGCGTGTGTATGCATGCACATGTGCGTATGTGTATGTTCATACATGAGTGGGCAGAGGAGTCAAGAGTCAGTTCTCTCTTCTGCCATGTGAATCTTAGGGAGGGCACTAAGGTCGTTAGGCAGGGCAGCAAGCGCCTTTACCCACTAGGCCATTGCATGTCTACATTCCAAATTTTAAAGATACTATCCAAGATGATAACCACTGCATAGTAGCTACTCCTTTACTTTCAGGACCCCAAGTTAAAACCAAGGTCTTAATTAATTGTAGCCTATACATGGGTATCCAGAGTCACATTCCTTTCTGGAGGTAAACACCATTATCCAGCTGCTGCAAAAAAGAAATGGGAAGTCTGGGGTGGTACCTCAATGTCAAACTGCATGCTCAGCATACAGAGCCTTGTCTACTCTGAGAAACGTAAGAGGCCAGAGTTCTCCTTAATTTAAACGCAACATTCATGTTTATTTGAAACTCTTCTCCCTCTTTGCTGTTGTTTTTGAGTTTTGCTGTAAGCATGTGTTGTGTGAACATATTCCCAGCAAACTCCCCACTTAGCATGACGTTTTCCCTCATGCTGTACCCATTTTCCTGCATGTGATATAACTCCGTTCTTTTTGGGGGGACTACCACATCTTTTAGTGGTGACTGGAGTTACAGCTATGTACTTCTGAGCTCCACAGCAGGGCAGCTGGAGGGCATATCCTGCCACCCCGACACCTACGCCATTACAACTTTCTACACTCCCATGGTTCCCAATGTCCCTGTCAACAGCTGTCTTTTTCTGGTTACCTTCAACTGTTCCCATTTTTCTGCAGTCGGTTTGAATTGTCTCAATCATCCAGACTTAGTCTCTTCTTCAAATGATTTAGCCCTAACCCTCTCCAAAGGCTACAAGACTACAACCGCAGCTGAAACACCCCTCACTTCAAAGACTTGCAGGGGTTCTCTCCTAACTGCTCCCCCTGCCCGGTGTCTTTCCATCCTCTGGTTACTCTCTATCCCTGCCAGCCCTCCCTGAGCCACCAGGAAAGAAGGAAGGAGGGGAGGCATGCAGCCTTAAGTCACACTGTACACCAGCCTGCTCCGATTCCAAGGTACACAGTGCCTGAACCTTCCTGTCCTTTCTAGCAGCTTCATAAACAACCTGAGAGCTCTCACGGCTCATCCACACATTTCCGTGTTCTCTCCTGTCAGCACAGCTCCCTGGCTCAGTCTGACTGGCTGGCTCACAGGGCACCATGTGACACGCATGTCCACAAGACAAACATGATTTAACTTCTTCACTAAAGGGGGATACTGTTTCTCAGATTGTGGATGGACAGCATGAGGAACAGGAACTAAGTCAATGATCTGAGTAACCTGAGAAACTATATCAAAACAAACGTGAGAATAGTGAGTGGTAGAAATGAAAAGGAAAAGTCGTGGAGGGCCAGTGGTACCTCAGAGTGGCTGGGCATCCGTGGAGGGCTGCTTCTGGCAGCACCCAAAGCTCTCTCCACACACACTCTCCCTTTTCCACAGGTTGACCAGAGATGACAAAATGGGCCTGACAAAACACCAGGCTGCTGGAGATTCACTTGTCCATGGCTTCTGTTAACCAAATTGAGAGTCTACCACGGGCCAGAGCCTGGGAACATAAACAAGGATGAGAGGATCCTGCCTTCCGCAGCTCATTGTTTGCACATTAATGCACATAACAGTGATGAAAGAAAGCAATCGGCCTCATAATAAAACCGTTCAAAATGTTATGACATATAAAGTAGTAATGGGTCACTTCAAACAGAACTGAAGAAGAGTTTGGCCTTTGAGAAATCTGGCTGCATTCCTTAAATTGGAGTGTATTTTTCTACGTATCTTCTACCGTTCACAAAACCTGTTTCAGACATTACATCAATGTTTCTAGTTAATTTACTCGATATACTACCAAATGTGTATACAACCTAATGTTATTTTAAAACATGGAAGCATTAACAGACAGCATCCACTTTGGGTTTTGTTTTTGTTTTTTTGTGGTTTTGGGGCCCCTTTGTTTCAGATTTAATTTTTTAAAATGGGGAGGGGTGGATATTGCATTTGAGGGTAGGTGTCTGTGGATGCCAGAAGCGTGAGGTTCCATTGCAGCTGGAGTTATTTGCAGTTGTGAGCAATCTAGTTTGGGTGCTGTGAACCGAACTCAAGTCTTCTACAAGTCCAGTGTGTGCTCTTAACAGCTGAGCCAGCTCTCTAGCTTCCTTTACTCCGTTTTTATATTTATTTAGGGGACTGTGCATGCCACAACACTTATGTGGAGGTCAGAAGACAACTTGCAGGAGTCAGTTCTCTCCTTCTGTCATGTACATTCAGGGATCAAACTCGGGGCATCAAGTTTAGAGGAACCTGCCTTTATCCAATGACCCCACCCACTAGCACTCTTCCTTTTTTTTTTTTTTTTTTTTTTTTTTTTTGGTTTTTCGAGACAGGGTTTCTCTGTGTAGCCCTGGCTGTCCTGGAACTCACTCTGTAGACCAGGCTGGCCTCGAACTCAGAACTCCACCTGCCTCTGCCTCCCAAGTGCTGGGATTAAAGGCATGAGCCACCACTGCCCGGCGCCATTTTTTTTTTTTTTGACACAGGGTCTTTCACTGAACCTGAGGCTTGCAATTTAAGTTAGACTGGCTGTCGAGGGAGCCGCAGGGATCTGCTGTTTCTGCCTCTCTTGGTCTGGGATTACAAGCACGTGCTTCCATGCCTACGTTTCATACAGGGGCTCTGGCTTCAAACTTAGGTCATCTTGTTTGTGCAGCAAGCATGTCAACCAACAGAACTATCTCCTAAAGCTTTATCACTTTTTTTAATTGAAAGGAAATCTATGCTTTGTCTTTCTTGGCAACATTTTCTGCTGACAACTAACCTGCAAGTGAATTTCCTTCAGTTGGTGACACCAAAGTTAAATGATGGGATTGGCAACATCACCAGGCATCTGTGTGTGTGTGTGGGGGGGGGGGGGGGTTGAAAGAATATGGTCCCCATAGCTCATAGGGAGTGGGACCATTAGGAGATGTGGTCTTGTTGAAAGAAGTGTGTCACTGGGAGTAAGCTTTGAGATTTGCAGTGCTCAAGTCAGGCCCAGCTCACTCTCTCCCTGCTGCCTTCTGATCCAGATGTAGAACTCCCAGGTCCCCCCACCCCCAGCACCATGTCTGCCTGTGCACTACCATACCATGCTTCCCTCCATGACATTAATGGACTGAACCTCTGAAACTGTAAGCCAGCCCCAATTAAACGTTTTCCTTTATAAGAGTTGCAGTGGTCACGGTGTCTCTTCACAGCATTAGAACACTGATTAAGACAGCATGAGGATACACTTCAGCATCAGCACCAGCATCAACAAGGAAGCTGTTAAGATGCCTCTGCTCTTCTGCCTTTCAGCCAGTCTCTGTCTGCTTCTAAGTTCTCTTTTATTCCAAGTACTGAAGACCATCAGATGTGAACTAGAGCTAAGCTGCAGCTTCCAGAATATTGCCTTTACCACAATTAATCGTGAAAAGGCCCGAAGGATTTCTTGGGAAAGGCCTTCAATTCTGTAATTAACCAAACTGTCAAGTAAATTGAAGTATAGCTGTCCTCCTCAGCTCAAAGCTGCTTCGCTTCCTCCTGAGTGTCCCAGTGGCCGTGTGTCCATACTTTACAATGTCCCATTCACAGCCTCATCCTGCCTTCCCCTAACTATGATATCCCAAGAGTCAGTGCTTTTACCTTTCCCTTTAGTAAGATGAGCATTTGCTGAGAAGCCTAGCTGGTCTCAGCTGAGTCTTTGCAGAATACTTTTTATTGGCTTGGGTTTAGTTTAAGTGTGTCCCCCAAGGGACATGTTATATGATGAGCCTGATCTCCAGTATAGCCAAAGGGAGGCCATTATCAGCCCACCCCCAAGCTCTGGCTTCCTGACATGCTATTTGATCTCTCCTTCCTGTGCATGTTCTCATGGTGAATCCCACCACTATGATAGAATCCAGGCAAGAAACTTCTCACAGAACCCACATAAACTATGCAATCTGACCTTATGCCTCAGCTTTCATAATGTTAGTAAACCTCTTTGTTTAATAAGGTCTAAAATAAAAATGTAGTTATAACAGCAGAAAACTGTCCAATACAGTATTTCTGATTAATTTCAGTGTCAATGACCTACCCTCTTTAACTGGCCAGATTGTACCATATTTTTAAAGGTGCTTTTTTACCCCACGCCATCCCCAGAGAACTCTGTTTGGGAAGGTGATAGGTACTTTACTTTGTTTTGTTGGTTTCGTTTCAGAGGTCATGAAAAGAACAAGGTGGCCAGTGCCCTTTAAAATACAGGAAGTCCTAGAACAAACCCTTTGGCTCACAGGGAGCCAGTCCTGTCTGGCAACTTCATTCATGGCTCACCAGCCTGCCAGCATGTTGACCTTGAAGACACAGAACCAGGCTGCATGTCTGTGTGGGCTGCATTCTGTTGTAGGTGGTCTTGGGAGCTAAATTTTAGGGTTCTTTATGTTGTTGTTCTGCTTTGCCCTGTTTTATGGACTTCAGTTTCTTAGCTGGACTGACTCTCATTGGAATATTTTGTGTGGATAACCTGAGACCCTCAGGCATGATTATATTTCTTAATAAACAAAACAGATTCTAGGATTTTTTTCCAACCAAAATGTTCTTCGCCCTCTCGCAGTAGCTCCCTAAATTAAGATGTCCCAAAATATAGAAATGATACCATTTCAGTGGGAAAAGGGTTTAAAAACAATGGAGCATGAGGCCTGAAAAGATGGCTCAGTGGTTAAGAACATTTGTTCTACTCTTCCAGGAGACCTAGGTTTAGTCCTAGTACCCACACAGTGGCTTACCACTGTATGTAACTCTGGCTTCAGGGGACTCAGTGCCCAATTCTGGCTTCCACAGGCACTGCACACATGTGGTGCAATACATATATGCAAGCAAAATACACACAAAACAAAAATAAATATTAAAATAAATAAATAATTTTAAAAACAGAAAAAAATTCATAGCATACTTTTTTCCAAAGAAAATTGTTCCATAGTCCCAACCCTCTAGAGATTTCTCTAAGCTCAGACATATGCAGAAGGAAAAGAAAAATTAATGTTTAATGGACATTGAGTCAGATGTTTTATTATAGAGCTGTTAGGGTGATTTTAGAAATAGCCCCTCTGAAAATCACAGTTACTGACCAAACTTTAAGACTGACTTCACTTGGTTCAACCATTATTACATTAATTTCCAAGCTAACTTTTGCCTTCAAATCTGAGTGGAAACTAAATTCCAAGTTAGAAGAACAGAATTTAGATCAGTCAAGATATTATTTTAAATATTTTAGAAAGTTGTGTCATATCTATCTCTAGAATTTATTAAATATGGCCAGGGGCTGGAGTGATGGCTCAGCGTTAAAATCATGGTACTGTGCCTCAAGGGGACATGGGTTTGGTTTCAACACCCACATCAGGCAGCTGACAACTGCCTGTAACTCCAGCCCCAGGAGATTCATCACCCTCTTCTGACCTCTTTGGGTACTGTACTTGTGTGTACAAAACCATACTCAGATACATATACATAGCTAAAAAATAAAAAATATATACATTTTAAAAATATTAAAACAAAACAAAACAGTATGTGACAAGCATTTGAGATTCACTAAAAGCACTCAAGACTTTCTGTTCCTCATGGAGCTTCTAGAAGTTGCTTACACTTTAATGTTGTCTTGAGTCTCCTTTAGGGCTCTGATTTCTTGGGCTCTGGCAACCCCCTTTGTCCCCCAGCTTCAGGTGAGCTCAATGCTCTCAGCATGGGTCATCTGTCATTTTTTTGTTGTGTCTTGTTTTCCTTCAACCTTTGAGCTTCTTGGTAACCAATCTCCTGTATTAACTCCACTCTGAAACAATGAGACATTTCATTTATAATATTTTTATTAATTCTTTGAGAATTTCATACATTGTATTTTAGTAGTCACCCCTACTTCTTCCACTAACTCCTCCCAGGTCTCCTCATCATCTCTCACCTTCTTGTCCTTCTTTTTAATAGCCCGTTGATTTCCATTTATGCTGCCCATATACTCACAGGGCCCTCAGCTGGAAACAAATGACCTCCCAGAGACCAAAGGAAAACTGAGTCACCCACCATCTCCCAGAAGTCAACTGTCAACAGTTCCTCAGCTAAGACTGGAGAACTCCTACCCCCTTGGGCTTTTCCATTAAGGATCCTAACTGGTATGGGATGAAAAGCTAATCAAAGACCCTCTTGCTACTGGAAAAAGCAGGGAGTAAAACCTAGTTAGGCCTGATCCCTCCCTGTGCTCACTACATTAATCAGCAAGTGAGGAACAACTTGTAAAGATGCATGTCTGGGTGTCACCCGGAAGCACATCTCCATCCACCATATGGAGGGCTCTGTGCTGAATGGAAGGAGCAACCTAAGACATGTCTTCTGTATGAGCAACGAGAGGAAGGAAGGAAGAGGGAAGGAGTTGTAGGCTAGGATCATGGTGATCCAGCCTGTGTGGGGGATGAAGGTCCATGCCAATAGGGATCGGGGTGCAAGGTGGCCAGAGGAGACACTACCTGAACTACAGGACCAGTGGCTGGAGCATTCTTGGATTCTGTAGAACTAACTCAGCAAGCCCAGCCCTTCCTTCTTGGTCCTCACTAAGACCAGGCTCCCGACACCCCCTTTCCACCAGTGCTCCTGTGAAGGTCGTTTGAAGTCTAGATGCTGCCATACCCACCGGCTCACCGAGCAGTTCTCACATGACTGACTGTCATCACCACTAATCTGTGTTCTTCTCCAAAAGTTCCCATGTTAGACAGTCTGCCACTCTGAACAGACGCCAAATAGCCAAAGGAAAACTAATCCGTCATCTAATCCGCTCAACTAATAAGAACGATGACAGCAGTAATGGCTAACATTAGTGAGCATTTACCTTTTACCAGAATCTCCTCTAAGCACACTAGGGATTAGCTCATATAATCCTCACTGCAATCCTCAGACATGAATATCACTGTTATTTTTATTTTCCAGGTGAGGACTCTTCAAACACAGAAAGGTTAATAACTTAACAAAAGTCACTCAACTTGTAAGGGCTGGAGCTGTGTTGTCTGAAAGTTTTCTTATTTGACAGCAAACAAATCCAAGTAGGTACTATCAAATTGTTATCCAGATGTGTTTGGACAACATGCGTATCTGAAGGAAGAGATAACTGAGCTCATGAAGATGAGGCCCATGAACGTCTTCTGCCTTTTCCATGTCAGGCCATGGCTGTTCATGGTGCACTGACCTGAAGCCAAGGGGTCAGGACACCATCACAGGAGCCAAGAAGGACATCAGCCTAGAAGTCAGAAAGTCCGAAGACAGCTGTCAACTTTCAAACATCAGCCCAGGGCTCATAGAGCATTGCTAAAGGAAACCTTGGTCAGAGATCAGTGGAGAAATCTGCCCCAGAGACCCAGCTACCAGATTGAGGCTCTATACTAGAGTTAGAATGAGCAGGCTAGGAACACAGCTCAATTGTTAGTACATTTAATTCACATGTGCAAGGCCCAGGTTCAATGCCAAGTATGGTCAAAAATAATAATAATATACAACCAAGCAAAAAGCAGAGTTGTAGACAATTCTAACAATTACATCTACAATACAACTGCCACATATAAGGGATCATTTCAGAAGAGGAGCAAAAAGATTGTAAGAGCCAGAAGAACAGAATTGCTGTGGGATTTTGTCTCCTAGAAATGTCAGAAGGTACACTCATGAAATCTCTCACCAACACAGCTACCTAAGTGTGGCCTGTACAAGAGCAATGAGCCTTCAGCAGTAGACAAGGAGCTACAAGCAACAAAGAAAAGCTGAGAGCCAGAGAAATGGGGACGTGCACAACCACTGGGTACCCAACAGCAAGTGTTCAGCTCTGAAAACGTGTTCATACAAATAACATTACTCAGACTGAGCAAGTTGTGTTTACATAGTTAGAAATATGCACATGCACACATGGGGATGGACACGTGTGCACACCGTGTGCAACAACAATTAAAAAAGAGAAGCCATGAATCTGAAGGAGAGGTGGCTAGGAGGGGTGGATGGGGCAACTTGGAGGGGAGAAAGAGAACGGAAAATTATGTAATTAATTTTAAAAATTCAGATACCAATAATAACAAGATAGCCCTAAAAAGAAGGCTTTAAAAAATGTGTGTGTGTGTGTGTGTGTGTGTGTGTGTGTGTGTGTGTGTGTGTGTGTGTGTGTGTGTATGCATGTTTGGATATCAGCTGTATGCTACAGCCTTCAGAGTTTCGAGGACTACCTCAGGCGGTCGAGTGTCAGTCTTCATGTTGCCCCTTGAGGCAGGGTAGCTTGATGTTTGCTGATACACAAGCCAGGCTATCTGACCCTGGAGAATCTCCCGTCTGCCCTTCATCCTGCTAGAAGGGCATGGGATTAGAGGCCTGCACTGCAGCGTCCAGCTTTATGAGAAACCAGAACTCAAATTTCTAGTGCTTGTGTGTCAAACACTACCTCTGAGCCATCTCCACAGCCTCTGAAGAATTCTTCTGCAGAGAGTTAAAATGGAACATCCATAACAATGAGCAACTTCACTCCAGGAGGGCAGGAAACAGGCTACATCACTCCCTGGTATACACCCCACACTGTTTGAGGAGTCCCAGTTGTCCAGTCTCAAGAGCTGTTACCAACTACATGCTCAAGCCATAGACAGAGAGTCCTGAGCACAAGCTTTGCAAGAGGAGCCAGGCCAGGGTCTCTCACATTGGGTCTATGCATGGGGCTAAGGCTCAAATACATTTAGGAACATGAACAATACACACTATGGTGAAATCTGACATGCATTTTGGGGTCTTATGGTAGAGAGAGAATGAATGTGGCCCCCACAAACTAAGCAGACAATTGCTTTGTCTTTCCAAGAGGCTCTTCATATTTCCAGATTTCTGTATAGTTTTTCAGTCTAGCCACACTGCTGACCAAAGCTACCTGTGTCACTGAGCACTCTCAAGGTCTGATAAGAATGGATGGGATACTCTGATATTTTTGATAAACTTTAGCAACAGAACCAATTATGATCAGAAGCGGAGTGTCCCTGAATTCTTTTCCTTTTCTTTGTAAATACCCTTTATTTATTGATTTCCAGCTGGTTAAAATGTTACCTTAATATATGTGTGTATGTATATATATGCACTTTGGTGTATATGTACATATACATGTATGTATGTGTGTGCATGTATGTGCAACAGTGCTACATAGAGGCCAGAGGATAACTGGAAGGAGTAAGCTCTGTTCTTAAACTTGGATCACCGAGCCTGGTGACAAGTGCCTTTACCCTCTAAGCCAACTCTCTAGCCCAGTATACTGAACTCTTCTCCAGAAATGCAGGATTGTGCAAAACTGTGTTCTTCAGGTCTCCTTCCCCTTGTAACAGTTTCATTTGCAGTTTTCTCATCCCAGGCCCTAGTAACTCTCAGCCTCGGCTATTGGCTCTTTAGTCCATCAAGTCCTGTGTCATCAGGTGCCTTCTGTCACCAGCTGTGACATTTAAAGTGCCTTTGTCAGGTAATTCCATTTTAATCTTCATCGTTTAACCCTTTCTCCATAGCAAAAACATGTCTACTGAAAGAATAGCAAAAGACATAAAACACCAAAGATATTGAATTTGAAATTCTGTGATGTTGCTGAGTATTCGTGGTTCGCACCTTTAGTCCCAGTACTTGGGAGCAGAGGCAGCAGGATCTCTATGAGTTTGAGGCCAGCCTGGTCTACAGCTCGAGTTCCAAGGCACCCAGGAATACACACAGAAAAAAAAACCCTGTCTTGAAAAAAGACTAAATAAATAAATAAATAAATAAATAAATAAATAAATAGACAAACAAATATCTGTGAAATTTTTATTTTTTTTTATTTATTTTTTTTAATTTATTTATTTATTTTTTGATATTTTATTTACATTTCCGATGATTCCCCTTTTCTTTAGAAACCCCGTGTCCCCTCCCCCTCCCCGCCTCTGTGAGGGAATTCCTCCACCCACCTACCCACCCACCCATTCCCATATTCCCACCTTGACATTCCCTTTTACTGGTGCCCCTAGCACCCTCAGGCCCAAAGTCCTCTCCTTTCTCCCTGGTGGCCATCGAGGTGATTCTTCTGCCTCATATGTAGTTCAAATCATGGGTCAATAGATGTGTATTCTTTGGTTAGTGGTCTGAACTAGAGGACGACCAG
>CM052715.1:5235622-5296546 GCA_028551405.1 Uromys caudimaculatus
CTCTCTCTCTCTCTCTCTCTCTCTCTCTCTCTCTCTCTCTCTTCCTCCCTCCCTCTCTCTCATTTGGTTTTTTTGTTTGTTTGTTTGTTTTGAGACAGGGTTTCTCTGTGTAGCTCTGGTTGTCCTGGAACTCACTCTGTAGACCAGGCTGGCCTCGAACTCAGAAATCCACCTGCCTCTGCCTCCCAAGTGCTGGGATTAAAGGCGTGCGCCACCACCACCCTGCTTCATTTGTTTTTTGATACCTGAAAGAATTCCTAGACTCGATATTTAGCAGAGAAATAGTAGTAGGCTCTCCTCTTGGGTCCATGAAGTCCCTCGCCATAGTTCTTGGCCCTCATAACTATACCAAGATTAGGTTTTAACTTGTGGGTTGTGCGTACATGCAAACAGAGTGTTCTATGCATAAATAAGTCTTTTTAAAAATTAAAAATAACAACTTATCTTTCCTTAGAGAATGATGGGTTTTTTTGTTGTTGTTTTGTTTGTTTGTTTTTTTTATTATAGAAATAGAGTTTATTTAGGGCATGGGGAGGGGCGTTAAGAGGGTAGTAGAGGCAGAGAAAGGCAGAGAGAGGAAGAGAGTAGAGAAGTAGAGAGGTGGAGGCCGGCCATGACCACGTGGAGAGAGGGGGGGAAGGGAATGGGGAGAGGTAAGAGATAAGAGATGTAAGAGAGAGGCAAGAGAAAGAGATAAGAACTTAGAGAATGATGTTAATAATTAGAAATCAAGCTGGGCAGTGATGGTGCGCGCCGTTAATCCCAGCACTTGGGAGGCAGAGGCAGGTGGATTTCTGAGTTCCAGGACAGCCTGGTCTACAGAGTGAGTTCCAGGACAGCCAGGGCTACACAGAGAAACACTGTCTCGAAAAACCAAAAAAAAAAAAAAAAAAAAAAAAAAAAAAGAAAAAGAAAAAGAAAAGAAATCAAATTGCGCTTCCCAGTTGGAAATGCTTGCAAAGTTCTTTTATTCCATCTGAAATGCACAAAAGTCATCTTAAACAGATTAGAAAGAATAGTGACTCACAGGCCTTGAGCATGAAGCACAGAGACGATAAACTGACCCGTGCAAGGTTCAAGCCCTGTGCTGTCTTCATCCATGGGGCCATTTATCAGTGGTGGTAACTGAAGTGAAAGAGAGTACCTGCACAGGACACAGCTCTGTGAGTGTGCTTCACCATGTCATAGATGCAGAACCATGGTTATATAGACCTGGTTCACAGACTGCACACATTCCTGCTTCTGCTATAAGCACAAATGGCCATGTTGACCCAGATCACAGGCCATACCTATTCCTGCCTGTCCTTGCACTTTCGGGGCGCAGAGCCTCTTATCTGATAAGAGACTAGAAAGCCCTCTGCCCTCACCAAGCAGAAGGTAATTTTTGCTGAGTTTTTGATTTTTCCCTCTCCCTAAACATTAACTGATTTTGAAGACTCTGGGAAAAGTTAGAACATGATATTCTTGATTTAAAGTAATCCCGCATACATTTACTCAAAAATTCTTGCATCATTTCTCTGCTTGTTTAAGCAGGGAGACAGTGGTCTAGCCTTCTAGGAACGTATTTCAGCGTTCTGCTGCAATGGAAGCTTACTGGAACACAGTGCTGAAAATAAACCAGTACCAAAGGAAGATTTGAGACAGACATAGATGGTTGCTTTACAGCAGCAAGGGTCACCTTATTTTCTTCCTTCCCTGTGTGCCCTCGGCCTTCCTACCTTGCTCTTGGCCTGCCCAAGAAGAGGCACCCTGTCTCCCATATTGAAGCTAAACCATGCAGAACCTTCTGTGCGTTCTTCTGAGCAGCCTCGCCGATACATTCTGGAAGGCTTGTTTATTTCTTGGATAGATTCTTGTTTGCAGCTGGCAGATCAGGAGAGAGGAGAGAATTACCTCGGATGGCTGGAGCAGAGAGCTAATGAAGGGAAGGCTCCCGGGCTTTGCCAGTGGGGCATCTGGCTGGCAAGTCTGTGGATGAAGCGGCAGAAGCGCATGCTCGCACAAGGTCATGCTTGCTATTAAAACACATCTGGAGCTGGGCAGTGGGGGCGCATGCCTTTAATCCCAGCACTTGGGAGGCAGAGGCAGGTGGATTTCTGAGTTCGAGGCCAGCCTGGTCTACAGAGTGAGTTCCAGGACAGCCAGGGATACACAGAGAAACCCTGTCTTGAAAAAACCAAACCAAACCCAAAACAAAAACACCCATCCCGAATGGTGTACTGTACAGGTCCTCCCTGCTACTGTCATGTGAGAAGTTAACTGTTGTCAGAGAATGCTAATGTGAGCATTAAAAAACAAAACCAACTAACCAACAAACAAAAAACCCTCACAGACATCCTATGGGGCGTTTTAAAACTGAGTGACTAGTTTCTGGGCAGCATTCAGACTTTCACAGGAGTCTTCCACTGCTCCATGTGAGATTATTAATTGATACCACTGTGAAGATGTTCTAATGCTTGCCTTTCCCACTCGGATACTGAAAAGGACTCTTCCTAATACGAAGTTAGATATTAAAAGCAGTTTCTTACCCGTGTGTCCTAAAGCGATCAGTGACATCCATGATTAATTAGTGCACAGGTGATTCTCAGAGTGCTAATTGTCATTCTGTGCTACAAAACCATAACCTGGGATTTTTCTTGTCTGTCTTTTGCCCATATGTGCCTGAGTTTCCAGAACTAAACATTGTTTGCTCCACATGCTTGACATAGATCACATGCCCAGAAATCAGTCGTGCCAAGTAGTTTATATTTTGGTATTGCTAAATGGCAAAGCAAAGTCACACTGTAAGGGTGCAGTAAAGAAATAGAATGCATACCATGATACTGTATGCTGAACAGAGAATGAGATTTAAGAGCATAGGCTATGGAGTTGGACTGATCTCAGTGAGACCTCAGTTTCCTACTTAGTGACAGAGTGTCTTGTCTCATCTTGTCGAAAAGCCTGTTTCTTTTTCTGTAATGCTGGAATAATGGCAATCACCTTACAAGGTTCTTATACACAGTTTAGGAGATGGTTTAGATGAGAGGCTTGTGACAGCTTCTTGCACAGGAGGGATTCAATAAATACTACCTATCATGTCTGCAAGCATGAAGAAGTTATTCAGGTTCTCTCTCCAATTTTTGTGCACACTCACGTGTTCCATTGGCAGGCTTGCTGAGTTCACGTAATACTCAGGAAACACTCTCTCTCATGGTATTAGTCCCTCCCCATGTGCCCAGCGGTTCCGTGTCCTCTGTTGTGTGTTTGAAGATACAGGCTGCATGTCATATATGCATGTCATTTGCACTGTGACTTGGCTGCTCGTTTGTGTTCTGTAGTCAGTCAATGATAATGCTACTTGCTGATAATGATGAACAAACCAAACACTAGTATTTGACAGAAGACAGTGGAGATCAAAATTTGACATTCACATGTATAATAAGATTCTAAGTCTTCAGAAGAAAACACATTTTTAAAATTTAGAACTAAATTTCACACCTCATACTGAAGAGCCAATGGTAATCGTACAGTGAGTAGATGGATGAAGGACACACATTGTCACTAGGGTGACATGTATGAGGTCAGAAGTCACTGTTGTTCTAACGTATAAACCATCACAGATCATTACTCTAACTTAACGCTTTAAAAAATCCCATGAATACTGTTTCTTTTAATTTCTGGTAAAAATCGCACAGCATTTATTGCACATATTAATTAGTTACTCTTCTCATTGGCATGATGAAATACTCTGGAGGGAAAAGTCAATGTGAGGATGGGTTTATTATGTCTCACAGTTCCAGGGCTCAGTCCACTCTGGCCAGGAAGCACGGAGGCAGCTGTGGGGTAGCCAGTCACCGCAGCCACAGTCAGGAAGCAGAGAGATGGGTGCTGGTGCTCAGCTCACTTTCTCCTTTCTATTCATCCAGAACCCACCCCAGCCTATGGGATGGCGTCTGCTGCCCACTGTTAGGGTGGGCCTTCCTTCCTCAGTCAATGTAATTGGTCGATTCCTCACAGGCATGACTAGAGGGTTTTCTCCTAGATGATCCTAGATCCTATCAAGCTGACAAACAATATGAACCGTCATAGCACATAAATTATAAAGTGTGAGCTGCCAGGGATGTGGCCCTTCTCTCAAGTAAACTAAGACAAGTGAGCAGGGCCAGCATACAGAGAGGCAATGTGGGCCACCGCCGTCATTCTGTTTGAACTAGTAAACGCCAGGTATAGATCATGGCCCGAGAGCAGTGGTGGTCCTCAACCTGTGGGTCATGACCTCTACTGGGATGAACAATCTTTTTGGATGGGTCGCTTCAGAGCATCAGAAGACATTACGTTATGATTCATAATAGTGGCAAATTTACAGTTAGGAAATAGCAACGAAAATAATTTTATGGCTGGGGGTCACAATGGCATGAGGAACTGGATTAAAGGGTCACAGCACTGGGAAGGTTGACAACCTCTGCTCTAGAGAATTTAGTGTTTATCCTACTTGGCATCCATCCTTCTTGCTGAGCAGCCTGCCCTCCCTTTAGTAATGGGAATTTGTGGTCTGTGTCATTGTATCTTGGAAATAGGCTATTTTCTTTTGTTTTTCTTTGTTTTACAAAGGATTGTACGTAAGTCAGTCCTGAGTCTCAGTAGAGATTTTGACTTTTGATTTTTCAAACAACATAGGAGCTGTTAAGGTTGTGGGGACTCTTGGAGATGGATTGAGTACATCAAATGTTTAAGTTAGCATGGGACATGTTAAAGTTTGAGGAGATATGTTTGGCTGTCTTTTGGTAAGGGGTACTTTTCATCCCCTTCATATTAGCCTCTCTTAATCTCCTCTCCTACTCCCATGCTCAAAAATAGTCTCTTTTTTCTTTGATTCTATATGTTACATGCATGTATATGTATGTATATGCATAAATATATATACAAAGAACCCTGAGTCTGTTTTTATTGTTTGTGTGTGCACGGTTTCAACCCTGACCACTCTGTATTGGATAGTCAGTAAGGTAGCTCATCCCTGGGAGAATAAAATTCTCTTTCTCCCAGCAGCCAATAGTTGCTTATAGTCTTTCGCCTAGGGAGCACCCTGAGAAATTTCCCCTGATAAGAGGTAGTTTTGATGGCTAGTCTTGACAGTAAACTTGACTAGAGACTCGTAAGCATGTTAGTGAAGCAGGCTAAAGGAAAGGAAGACAGAAGGAAGCCAGCTAGCTCAGGCATTTATTGCCTTCTGCTTGCCTCACTCAGGCACACCCTTCCTGCTACAGTGCTCTGAAACCGCTGGAATCATGAACTCAGACGCTGCTTCTACCCTTAGCGTGCTCATTTATCTGTACGTAGTAAAGTCCAGCTAACACACAGAGGTATTCTAAACAATCATGTAGACCATTGTTACTGTGCCTCTGGTGGCTGTCGGGGTTGGATCCTTCGTTTAAGGATCAAATCTACCACAATTTGTTGTGCTTCCTGCTCTTTTGCATACAGCACTATGAGTTCTTCCCTGTTTTGGGGACATGTGACATGTGACACATGACAGTGTTGCAGGTTCCTTTCAGTTCCAGTCCCTTTCATTTGGGGAGATAGTGGAGAAGAGCCCTTCATGCTTTTTAAAAAGAGCCTGGGAATTGCCTGCCTGGGTTAGATTTGTTCAAACAAGGAAAAGGTGAAAGATGAGACAGGTTTCAAACCAGGCACATGTCTGCTTGGCTCATACGAACCCTGGAAATGCAGCTTCCTCTGCTCTGCAGGGCTGCCCATTGAATGAGTATCAACTTCCTGACTGTTTACTCTGCTCCTACTGTGTGTAGTCCGAGTGAATTTGGCAGCGCAGTGCTGTTATAAAGATCCTGGCATTGATTTCTGCTCTTTTCTTTTTGCCAATCTGAAGTCCAGGCTTCTTAGAGGTATTGAGCCACAGGGAGCTGTGGTTTTAGCTCTCAGCTATACTCTGCACCTCAGTTTCCCAGGAAGAGTGAGCCTTCTCTCCACTTGCTGGGGACACCAGAGCACTGTTTGTGACACTGTAGAGATGAAGCAAAGGTACCCCCTCTTTTTCCTCCTTGCTTTGTCTGAGCTGGTCATTTTGTTTATGCTGAATTTGCTTTGTCTTTCAGAATCTTAGCGGCAAAATGAAGTGGTGGTGGTGGGTGACACAGAATAAGAGACGAAGGAAAATTGTTTGTCATTCCCAGGTATGTTCACCCCCGCAGGATCCTGGGGTGCTCAGCTTATTAGATGAATTTTATTTGAGAGCCACCTACATGCTATGTAAGCTGTACCACCACCTGCCGTGCTGTAGCCTGTTAGCGAGGGCAAGAGCGCTGATGTCCCTCCCCCATCTCCCATTTTCACTTTGGGGGTTGCTAGTTCGCTTTCGGTCCTTGTGATAAAGTACACAGATGATAAGCTCTCAAGGACAAAAGGTTTGTTTTGGCTCACCAAGTTCACCGGCCAGTCAGTGGTCCCAGATGCCTTTGGTCTGTGGCTTTTGGGTCAATGTGAGTTAATCCTCTCATGTCATTGTGAGAAAGCAGAAAGGGCAAGGTCCACAGCTAGGTCCCAGCATCCCTTTTGGATCACACCTCCAGTAACTTCTTCCCATTAGACCCCACCTCTTAAAGGTTCTCTCACCTCAAGATAATGCTGAGTTGATGACAAACCTTTACATATGGATCCCAGGGAGCTACTCCAAATCACATTAGAGTAGCACCCTGTGAGAGAGGCAGGGGGAGCCTCAAGTACCCCTTTTGAAGGATCATGGGGTTTGCAGCCATCTTCCCACAGCCTGTCACTGAGAACAAAGAATGACAGTGTGACTGGAGGATGTGAGAACTGGAGGGACACATGAGTGAGGGAGAAATGTCCTTGCAATCAGAACTATTCACTGGCCATCAGCGTCTCCTGTCCATTCTACTATGGAGATGGGGAGACTGAGTCACTCATGATTGGGGGATCTCCACTGGCTCAGTCAGACACAAGACCAGACTGTTTCCAGGCTCTGAACTGAAAGTGTCTGTGCTAGCTTTATGCAGTTGCTGACCCGTTCCCACTGGTGGGCACTTTGATAAATCATTTCAATTAGAAGCAGATGTTATCATGCTACACACAGAGATGCATCTTCCCGAGGTTCCAAACCAGTGAGGTTGCTATTTATGACTTCCAGTCGGTGTGTGGTCAGTGTTGGCCCAACCTCACACATGAACAAATAAGCACATAGCAACATTAGCTTTGGTGTTTCAGGAGAGCTGAGTATGTAGTTGTGTGTACTCCTCAGACATAAGATCAATCCTATTTGGGAAATGGGCAGGAAAAGTAAGAGGTTGGGGTTTTTATTCAGAGTGACCAGCAAATACAACAACAAAGGGATCTCTAGGAAGGCAATCACTGAAACAACCTCCCTCACTCCATGACACCTGGCTGAAACGATCATAGCTGGGGACCTAAACTTGCATGAAGTCCCATGTCATTTCTCCCCTATTTAGTATTCTTATGGCTTTTGTTTGCTCATAATGACTTGCACTTGGCAATAAAGTCAATATAAGCAAATTCTGCATGAGCTGGGGAGGATATATAAAGATGTAAGGATTACATGCCAACCACTTGCAGCTTGTTGATACCTTTGTATTTGTGTGTGGGGGTGTGTGTGTCTATGTGTGTGTGTGTGTATGCACACCCCCTGCCCTGATTAGATGATCTATACATTTTGCTGCAGAACACACATCTTTCAGTTTCAGGGTATTTCATCAGGGGTTCATGGGGTAAATACACTTGCTGAGCAAACCTGGTGTTCAGAGTTCTGTTCCTGGAACCCATGTAAAGATGAAAGGAGAGAATTGTGGATAGCCCTGGGGCTGTTTGTATTTTGATGCTAATTATGCCCTCCTGGGAGGGGCTTCGGACAAGGAGTGAGTTACATACTCATGTGAGTTCTTGTGAACCAATCCCCTAATGAATAAAGGAGCTAATCACTGGGTGAGGAGGAGGGACTTCCGGATTGGAGAGTGGAAGAGAGGAGGAGGAGGAGAGAGAGAGGATCCTTTTGGAACGGGAACAGCATATAGGTAAGATGTAGCTACTAGAGTCTCCTGGTATGATGGCGGCTCCACAAGGATTCGCCACCAGAGGAATCAGATTTTGATAAGGCTTACAAGATTAGGTTTTAGTTGTTGTGCCCAGAGATTGAGTTACTATTGTTTCTGAGCTAAGTTTGTGTTGCGTTTTCCTTCATGCAGTGGCTCGTCTGGGTTCCAGACAGAAAGGTACAATGGCAAAGTGTCGGTTTGCCTGATGTGCACCACAGAGGCAGTGGGGGTATCGAAGCATGGAGCTGGTGTAGTAGCGACCTGCCAGTGGGAACCTAGTGAGCTGGGTGGAGACATCATGGAGCTCTGAGTCAGAGCTCCATGAGATAAAAGCAGGTCAGCCATTGCCCACCAGTGCATGGCTGGCCAACCCTCCAGGGATGAGAGAACCAGGCCGTAGCGCGGGAACATGTGATATATTCCTTCCTTTTAATATCTCCCGCAACAGAGAACTGACTTCACAATGTTGTCTTTAGACTTCCACAGATACATGTAACATGCAGCCCCATACATACACAACAATGATTATTAAACAATTTTGTAAAAATTTCTCTATGTAATTAAATATTCTAAACACTTAAATTGTGTATGTGTGTGTGTGTATGTGTGTGTGTGTGTGTGTGTGTGTGTGTGCATGAGTAGTGCAGGTTCCCTTGGAGTCTAGAAGAGGTTGGATTTGAGGTTACAGTTACATGCGGTTTTGAGTCCACCAGTATAAGATGTGGGTGCTGGGAATAGAATTCAGGTCCTCTGCAAGAATAGTAGGAGCTCTTAACTGCTGAGTCATCTCTCTAGTCCCCTAATCACTGCTTTTGAAGGAAGCTGTTTTCTGCTGTGTAGATGTATTATATCTATATGACCATTTCGCATGGTAAAATTTAAACAGTTTTGGCTTTTATGGTTCATATGTATATGGATAGCATAGTATCTTCTTTTACTCCTATAAACCTTCTTTTGAGCAGTAAAGTATTTTCAGTTCTTAATTTTTCAAATCAATTTCCCCCCCCTGAGATCTTGGATTTAGAACAAACATGAAGAAAAGAAACAAGATAATGAAGAAAGTTGGGGCATGTTAGTGGTAATTAAACTGCAAAATCTGTCTTTGTTTCTCTCCCTCCCTTGTGTTCACAAATACCTGAGAGCCCAGGGAATGAGCATAAGGGAATGATAGTTCTTACTTTATTAATTTGAAAAATTTTATCCTTTACAGTTGTGTGTGTGTGTGTGTGTGTGTGTGTGTTTGTGTGTGTGTAGCTAAGAGGACAACTTGTAGGAATGAATTCTCTCCTACCATGTGGATTCTGGGGTTGAGCTCGGGTGTTCAGGCTGGGTGGCAAGCTCTTACTTATTTATCTGTTTATTTTAGGTTCTCACTTTAATATATATCTCAAAGAGCCTGGAGGCTGTGACTGTTTCTCATGGGTTAGGAGAAGAGAGATAGACCACATGGCTGACAAAAAAGGCCAAGCTGGTGGTTGCTGAGCTGATGGGACTTGAGAGGTACTGCATTCCAGGATGTGCATGTGTGCATGCATTCCTGGGTGTGTATGTGTGCATGCATTCCATCATGTGCATGTGTACATGCATTCCAGCATGTGTATGTGTGCATTCGTTCCATGGGTGGCCAAGGGAACATGGCTGACAGGGAGAGTTCTGGTCATTTGTAAGTTTGGGACAGCCCCCATGCTTCAGATGCCGTTCCATCCATGAAAAAAAAATCATAGAAATATAAACTCTGCAGAATGCAAAGCTTATTTAAAGCCCCATGGAATTAATTCTTGCACCCAGATGTATAATGTCACAAGTGCCCATCCCACCCATCCACGTGTGTCCACCAATGGCAATCTTAACACCAGATGAATAAACAGAAGTAGTAACTGCTACCAGAGGTTCCCAGTCTCAGCTCTGTCCCCAGGATGGAGCTCTCTCACAGTCGGAGCACATGTCTTCTTGGATTGGAAATGTCTGATAGATAGGCAAAGCTGGATCATGCTTCGTCATTATTTGATCCCCTAACAGGAAGTCATAGGGACAGCCTGGGTCTTAGGGCTCTCTCTGGGCTGGCAGCTGGCCCTAACTGTAATGGTCCACTCTCAGATCTAATTCATAAATGCCTGCCTTTCCCTTCCGTTTGCACACCCCTTCCCAGACTCTTGTCTGTAAGACTGTGCAGACATTCCCACTGGCCCACCCAAATTCCTTGGTACGATGGGAATTTTTCCTTGTTAAGTTTTAACTCTTAAGATCCTCACTCGGTTCCTAATCCACAACTAAGCAGCTGATTAACAACAACTCAATGCTATTATACTTTGGGGTGGAAGTGTTTTTGGAGGCCACTACAAAATTATATTTGTTTCAAATGCCCAAAGCAAGCAGTGCATATCCTAAGCACCAGTACAACTAAGCATACACATCTAATACGTGAGGACATAACCATGCTATTCAGTAAAGCAAGTGTTTGAGACAGACCTATTTTTATGTAAGAGACAGCCATCATTATTATCTATAGGCCTGGGATTAGTTTAAATAACACATTGCTAAGATTCTGACATTCTGGGCAGTTAGAATGTGTCGTAATTGTGAACTAAAACTTTAGTTCCTACTTAGTATTTGAAAAAGACGTGGATGGGGATGGGGTGAGGGGTAAGCGAGTGGGAGTGGAGGGGGGAAGTTAAGTCAATTTCCAAGGCTGTAAAACCATAGATGAAGTCTATTTTACTCTTTACCAATTGGTGATCTATCTATCTATCTATCTATCTATCTATCTATCTATCTATCTATCTATCTATCTATCTATCTATCTATCCATCCATCCATCCATCTATCTATCTACCTATTATCTACCATCTATCCATCTATCTTTCTATCACTTTCTTTGTGTGGTGCTTATGAGCTTTCCGGGCATGCATTCAGCCCTTCGCTGCCCCTCAGCTCCTCCAACTCGTATTTTCTAAAGATGATGTTTAGTGAACACCAATAAGTCATTATTTCATTTAATATTCTCACATTTTTTCATTTATTAATGAGAAAAATCAAGGCTCACATGGATTAAGAGGATTGTTTAAGGCATTTGTCTGTCACTTGTTAGATCAAGAGCTTAACCCAAGTCCCAGTTCCTGCAGAGTCTAGGGGATCCTAGGATGGAAGTCTCACAGGGAGCCTAATTTATTTGAAACACTCTTGTTTCCTCAAAACCAATTAATGCCCATTGTAGCAGAGTTTTTGACTTGAGAAATCCTTGGAATGGAAATAACTTAAGGTTGGGTAGGAAACAAGCAAAGAAGTAAGTAACCTGGGCAGGGGAGAAAGGAGAATTTATTCCCTAGCCTAATTTTCAGATGATGTGAAATTCTTTTTTTCTTTCAATCAAATTCAGAGCATGCCCCATTTATTTTCGAACCTGGCTGCCGTATCTTCTTTCCTATCAAGTCACGTTTTAATGATGTTTGCTCAAGATCACAAAATACTTCTTGCATAGTATTTTAAAACTGTAAGCCAAAGGGTCTTGGAGCTCTCCCCGGGAAGAGTGGAGGTGGGGAAGTGAGGCTCTCCTAAAGGACAGAAAGACAGTTTCAGGAGCCCTGACACAGGAGAAGATCCGGAGAAGTAGGACACCCTGGAGGGCATTTGGCATATAAGGAGGTTGAGCTCGATCCCAAACGAAGCGAAATCAAAGCAGCCTGGCCTCACGTCAGAGATGGGAGTCTGCCTGGAGCTGACAGTGCCCAAGATACAGCAGGGCTTAATGACAGGAAGGGAATGGAGACGTTCCTCAGTTCTCCCACCTCCTTTTTCTCAGACTCAAAGATTCTAAGCTGGGGGGTGCGGGGAGGGGAGGCCCAGGCACTGCATAGTGCTGTTCTCAGGCTGTTTGTGTCCTGCCTGAAGTCAGTGCACCCTCCAGAGCTCGGTGATGGCTGGGTTTCTTTAATCACACTAGCCTGAGGACTTGCAGAGCTCCCCAGAACTCAGAACAAAAAAGCCCAGTTTGGTGGTGGGATTGTGATCCCAGCTCTGGAGAGTTAGAGAAGGTGAAATCTGGAGACTCACTAGCCTATTAGGTGAGTTCCAGACCAGTGAGAGACTTGTCTCAAAAATCAGGCTGGATGGTGTCTGAGGAATGGCAGTTGGCTTTGATTTCCGATCTCTCCGTGCACATGCGTGTGTGTGTGTACCCTCCTCCCCCAAGTGCACGTCCATGCACACACGTAGAAATGTGCTTATATTTGCATATATGAATATTATGAAAACACACTATGGTATAGTATAGATACACAAGCTCAATGCAGATGCACACACACACACACACACACACACACACAGATGCACACATTTTATCCCAGACCACAGCACATCAACAAATGTCTTAAAACCCTTTTATGATGCCTCTTGTGTTAGGAAATCACTTTACCTTTGACTAATGATAGTTTGAAATTAACCTTCATATAAACAATTAGTAATTCTTATTGAGAATTGTTTGGAAAGCACCAGGGCCCCATACATAGATATTTTGACTCTGTTGTTCTTAAAAATCCTGGGCTTGAATATATTTTACCTGCTTTTCACATGGTTCTCGTGGGCATTGAGAACTGGGGAAAGGACTGTCCACCACTGTTCTCACCTCTTTCACGTAGCATCCCCTCTGCCTTGTAGGGGTGACCCCATGACTGAGCAGTGAGACTTGGAGGGTAAAGCAGATCATCTGCTTCCACACTGTATTTTGAGTGATTTCTCGTGTTCTTCACTGTCATGCTGTTTAGATACAGGATCTGCTTTTGACCTATTGATTTCACAGAGCATGTTTCCAGAAGTGGCGAAGCGCTCTCATGGTCCTGTATGATTGGCATGGTAATCCTGCAGCTTAGCAGAATAGACCAGCCTCTGGCTGTGACCTCTGCAGGAAACTCCCCTGTCAGGAGACATACATCTGAGAGAACACACTGGCATATTCTCATCCACCTGTGAAATTAAGGGGGGAGAAACCTTAATCACTGTTTGGATGGGTTTCATGTAATCTCTGAGAGAATCTCACTGGTCATTAATTAGTCTTTTTTGCATTACTGTAATTATGCTGTGCTTTCTGCTTTGTCCAAGTGGAATAATTTGGGCAACTTGACCAGAATTACTTAGTTAGGATTGTTCTTAGTTTCTAAACATAGAAGCTGTCTACCTAACAGGCTATCTGTTGAAACACAAGAAAAAAAAATGCTTTTTGACTTAAGGACAGAAATAAAACTATTGCTAGATCTAAAGCATTATTACATGACTTATTTGAACCATTTTGGACATCTGAATGATAAGCCCATTGCACAACACAGCACTAATCCATGTTTTAGAACGGTATGTGGCTAGAAATGGTGGCATACACCTAGAATGATTTGCACACAGGAAGTGTAGGCAGGGGACCAAGGCCAGAAGAGCCAAGATTGGGAGACCCATCAAAACAAACAAAACCTAATTTAAAAGCCACAGTGCATGTGAGATGCTGACAGTGTATCACAGTGCTTGGAAGCTTGCCTAGTACGCGCAAGGCTCTGGATTCAGTTCTTAACACAGAGAGAAAGAAGAAAAGAAAGAAAATAAGAACCTAAACCCAAAGGTGTATATGTGGCTGGGGGTGGTGTCTCAGTAGGAAAACGTGTGGTGCACAGCATAAGGACCCAAGGGTCTGTCCTCCGCACCCATGTAAGAAGCTGAACCTGTGACGTAACTCCGAAACTGGAGGAGGAAGCCGGGGTTCCCTGGGGACCACTGCCTAGCTAGTCTAGTTTCAGTGGGAGACCCTGGCTCATAAAGTAAGGCGGGAAGGCTGAAGAGGTGGCTCAGTGGTTAATAGTATGAAAAGACCTGAGCTTGGTGCCCAGCACCCACACTCTCACAGGCCCTGACCTTTAGTGAAACCTATACTTATGTGCCCATAATCCCTTACATACAATTAAAGATAAACTGAATCTTTTAAAAAGTGAAGAAGTGATTGAAGAAAATATTGTAACGTGAAGCCTTTGGTCTCCACACATGCCTGCATGGTTGCACCTGCACAAATGCATGAACAGAACACATGCATACACCACACACACATACATCCCAATTTAAGGATATATATGATGTATAATATATAATAAAATATTTATAGTTACCTTCATAGGACTACTAAGTAGATAACAATATATTTTATACATAATATAGATTCTATATAAGTCTGACAAAAATCAGCTAATATGTATTACCCTTCAGATATCCAAAAATAATAAACATACATCAATTTGGGCAGTAGCATTTATGTAATTTCCAGTTCAAAAATGCTGGTGTTTGGCGCTAGAGATGGCCCAGCACGGCAGGCACGGGTACAGCCCCACACTGGGAAAGCCAACTGAGAATAGTGGGATCTTCTTGTTTTCCAGGGACCCTAACTATCCACATCTCAGTCCATGTGGGGCTGCCACACGGGCTTGTGTATTTCTTGTATACAGAATGTTTCTGTGCTACATTTCATCGGAATTGGTGAAGGAAACAGGCTGTTTTTACTGAAGGCAATGAATAAGGTGCTGGGAAATGGAGGAAGACTAAAAGAGCATTCTCTCCTGATAGAACTGTAGGAATTCTTATGGTCAAGTCACTCTCTCAAATCCATGCAATGTCAACCGCTGGCCAGAAGACTGCTTCCTTAATGGAGGGTGGAGGAGTCTCTGCGCTCACTGGGCTGTTGCGGGGGCAACACCTCCCTTCCATACCTTCGATGAGCTCCTAGAATGAGATTGAGCTGAGACCCCTTAACTTTGGCATCCCTGTTTGCTGTGCCCAGCCCCTCTCTTGCCTCAGAGCCTGGTATTCTCTGCCTGCCCCCTTCCACCTTGAGCAGTGCACGCACGGTTCGGGTTCATCGGTGCTTCAGGAGCCCCAGGTTGCATCCACTGAGAAACTTGGAGCACTTTCTCCGGAGATGTGGGGCGAGAGAGGGCGGAGGAACCTCCCCTGCTGGGTTACGGGTTGCCTCCTCCTTTCCCAGCAGGAAAGAAAAGAGCAGGTTGGGGTGAGAATGCAGTTTTTTAGCTACTGCTGCATGTCAAATAGGGCTTCCTATTGTTTTGTTTACCCTATTGGCTAATTCTAAGATTTTAGTTCCAGGAGGGTTTTGCCAGGTGGCAAATATTCTAGGTGACTCAGAGAACAGCGCCGTAGAAGGAAGAGCGAGCGCCAGGCTCCGTTTGCACCACTGCAACCTTGACTTTTATTCTCTATCATCTCTCCCCTCTTTGATATCCTCATTTTCAAAAAAGACCAGGAGAATGCCTGAAACGGGCTGCGTGGACAGGTTGAGGCTAAGGAAGCAGTTTCCTTAGCAACTGTAGCCGCACAAAGGGCTGGCGAATCTTCCTCGTCTCATTTTTCATTTCTTTTTCGTTTCTTTTCTTTTTTACCTCCAGCTCGAGAAAGGAGGTCAGGTGCTCTGCGCTAAGTTCATACTGTGGTTTTGCTTGAGGTATCTTCTGGATCGGCACCGGGAAAGACAGATCACTATGCACCACCCCAGCTGCCTTTGTTTATTTCAGTTAGAAATGAGCACACGCCCAGTCACACTTTGCAATGGGTTCTCCAACGAAATAGGATATTTATTGTGTTTGTGCAGAGTTCAAAATTGAAGGTGTAAAAGCCAAGGACAGCATCAGCCACACACATGCAGGGTTTTTAACCAGATCTTATCTGACTTCGAAGGTATATCAGAATATTTTTGGTAATGAAATATAGAATCTTACTTTAAAAAATTCCTCAGATTACTCCTCTACTAATTTGATTCTTTTTATAAAATTATATGCAAGATCTAAAATTGAAGCTTATGGTTAATTTCACATTTCAAATTAAATTCAACAATATTTATTGCAACTCTGAGTCCCTGAGAACTGCAGGGGCTGAAGCAGATGTGGTAGATGGTCTTTGCCCTCAAGGAGTTTCGAATTTAGTCCTGGGAATAAGACAAATATAGTGTAATTACAACCAAAAGGGAGAAAGTGATAAATGGCAGCAGGCAGCGGTTATCGACCTTGACTGAAGATTGGAATCACCTGGAGAGCTATGAAAAAACGCCAGCACTGGGGCTTCTCCCCGGGGGTTCGGATTTAATTGGTCTGGGATAAAGACCGGTGACTCAATGTGCCACCAAGGTTAAGAACATATGGCAAAGAGCCTCTAAGAACGTTCAGGACGCGGAGGTTGGTTGGGTTTAGAAGAGGCATATTGTCAGGGCGTATTTAGGAAAGGTCTGGGAAAGTGTGAGGCGCCAAGCAGCAGGGGAGTGTGAATAAAGGCAAGTGATGGAGGAGTGCGTGAGTGAGAGAAGGCACCGAGCTGGGGACCTCGGAGGGGGCGGTAACCTGAGTGTGGAGCAGCCTGTCGATGGAGGACAGACTTAGGAGACCCTGAGTTGGAGGTGGAGCTTTGTCGCTCTTAGGTTTTTGTGTATTTCAACTGTACTTGAGATTCCCGAGTTGTGATGAGAAATCAAGCAGAGAGAAGTTAAGAAACAAAACAAAACAAAACAAAACAAAACAAACCCCTTCTTTTTGGAGGCAGGGTTTTATGCAGTAGTTCAGCCTGGGTTCGAACTTGCTGTGCTTGACTTTGAACATATGATCCCACTATGTCTACCTTCCAAGGGATAGCATTGCAGGCCTGTGCTACTGCACTCAGTTTATGCAGTGCTGTGAACCAACCCAGGGCTTTGTGCATGTTTTACTGAGTACAACTCCAATCAACCCTGCCCCCCCCCCCCCCCAGCTTATTAATGAGAGAAGAGAATGAATTTAATGTTTGACAACTCTGGAAATAACTTGGTTATTTAATTTGATTAAACTTTTTTTCTAGTTGAGGAAACCGTAGAAGGAACTGGCCTGAGACAGAAGCAGGATGAACAAATGCCATTATTCCAAGGTCAGAATGATGTCCGGGTGGGAACATGTAGCAGCTACAAAACCCATGATCCTGACACACACACACACACACACACACACACACACACACACACACACACACACACACACTTCCCCCACTCCACCCCCAAAGACAGAGTTTCACCATGTAGCCCTGGCTGTCCTGGCACTCTAGACCAAGCTGGCCTTGAACTCAGAAATCTACCAATCTGCCTGCCTCTGCCTCCCAAGTGTTGGGATTAAAGATATGTGCCATCACGCTTAGTTCTAAAGCAAATAATTTCAACCAAGCATTAAGATTTAAAGGTGAGGGGCTGGAGAGATAGTTCAGTGGTTATGAGCACTTATTACTCTTACTGAGGAGCCAGGTTTGGTTCTAGCACTCACATGGTGGCTCACAATTATTTGTAACTCCATTTCCAGGGGACCTGGCTTCTTCTTCTGACCTCCAAAGGCACCAAACATGCACATGGCATGCATAAATACATGCAAACACTTATAATCCATACACATTAAATACATTTTAAAAATAAAATCTCTTTTTAAAAAATCAAGGTCGAGAAAGGATACGGAGAGATCAGGAGAAAGTTCTGTCTAGAAGAGAGAATCTGGAGCCGATAGAAGAGGCAAGGCTAGCCTTAAGGACTGAGAGGTTCTACTCATTCTGAGGCACAGAAAGACGTATGGAGAAGATGCCACCTTCACAAGACTGTCGGTGGGCTGCCAGGTGAGGGTGAACTGGAGGTCCTCAGCAGTGTGGCCTGTCTGAAGACTGTTGGGTGGGTGGTGGCAGGCAGGCCTCATGGCAAGAATTAAGGGCTGTGAAGGATGTTGCATTGCACTGTTTTTCTGTATTAGATGGCTCTCCAGTTCTGGTACTCATGCACAAAATACTTCATATACAAAACAGATGTAGTGAAAAAAAAAAGATTATTTTATTCCTGGAGATGGGTCAAGTGAGCTTTTGATAAACAGAATTCAAGCAAAGCCAGTGGGGAAAAAGGATATTCCCCTTCCACAACATGACCTTGAAAATACAAAATAAATATTCCCCAAACAATGACACAATTCTGGGCAGTGGTAGTGAGTGCCTTTAATCCTTGCACTTGAGAGGCATCCCGGGCAGATCTCTGTGAATTCCAGGTCAGCTTGGCCTACAAAACTCGTTCCAAAACAGCCAAGGCACCACAAAGACAAACCCTGTCCCAAAAATTAAAATAAATAAACAAATGAATAAATAAATAAATACACAATTCATTTTGTTCTTGTTTGAGTCATTTGTAAGTGAATACCAATGTGCAGTCTGTTGTATACGTATCACATATATCGTGTGGGCCACATCTGTTGTACATACAGATCAGGAGACTGAGAGTGGAGGAGATATGCAGATGGAAAAAGGAGAAGAACTGAGATCCCCTTAGGGATTGCAGACAGAATGCTTCAAGCTGTTCAGTAGCTCTGCTCTTCAGTGGGAATACCCAGTAGCATCATGCCTCCTGGGGTCTCCCCCAGTTACCCAGAAACAGAGAGTCAACGAGCAGGGACAGATTCTGCCAGCAGAAAAGAAGTGTTTTATTTATTACTCACTAATCTCCAGTGTATATATTAGCATTCTTTCTGGAAAAATAGCTTGACATATTCCTATTCTTCACATAGCCATGCTGATCCAGACATGTGTACGTATGCTTCTGATGGCTACAGTAGAGCATAGAATGGCACTCCTACATCTTCTGGACATTAGTGAGAATCTGGACCACCTCCCTCCAGCACAGGGATGCTGCCACAGTATCTGTGATGAGGGTTTCTACCTGAGAGAGGGAACTTCTCTCACTCACCAACTCAGGTAGCATGTTCTATTCTTTATAGTCTTCAGGAAGTACCCTCCTGCGCTGAATTCTTTCGATAACATTAATCTTGTATCTGGGCCTAGGTGTTCCTCCCTTTACTATTCTCTTCAAGCTCTGTTCACTATTGAGTTTATGTTCTGTTACTGAAATCTTCATGTTCATTGATGAGTATGAAAAAGAAAACAAACAGTGTGTGATATAAAATCTCTAGGTTTAAGAGGAGGATGCATGTCTTTTTAAGAAATCCCCTAAGCCACAGCATGGCTCATCTCATTTTCTCATTAGTCCTAGCACAAGTCTTGGCTGTTTCTTAGTGGATTCCCTGATTTAAGTGGTCTAGGGCCTGCCAATGCCCTTCTGCTCAGGGAATTTTCTTCCTGAGAGGGGCCAGTCTAGATTGTGCAAGTGAAACCATCAACTCCTTCAATGGTGAATTGAGGGACATCTACACCATTGGAAAATCAGATGTCTGTCACTTCCAGAGGTTTCTTTGTGTCCCAGACTCAGAGCCCTTATTTTTAACTATCTCAAGAAGGGACTATTCTACATGTTTTCAATGTGGCAGACCCTTCTCACAACTTCAAGTGAGTCCATTTGAATGGATTTTCCTTTAGTAGGTTTCTCTATGAAATTCTTTTCCTGATAAGCTTTGAGTGCAGTTCTTTCCCATGAAATAAGACCATCTTTGCTTTTTTTTTTTTTTTTTTTTTTTTTTCATTTCTATGATGCACGTGTGTGTGTGTGTGTGTGTGTGTGTGTGTGTGTGTGTGTGTGTTTGAGTGTGAGTATACACATGTGTTTATGACTGAGGAAACCATGATAGTGTTAACTGTCAACTGGACAGAATGCAGACCCTCCTGGAAGTGGGCCTCTGACATGCTGTGGAAGGTGGTCTGACTGCATTAACTGAGGTGGGAAGACTGGATCCCTGTGGATGGCACCCATTCCTGACTGGAATTCTTGACTATTTAAGTAGAGAAAAGGCCCCTAGGCGCATTGGCCTCCCTTGCTCTCCAGGCTGACTGAGGGTGTGATGTGACCAGCTGCTTTAGGCTCTTGCTACCCTGACTCCCCCATCACAATGAACTACACTCTTGACCCATGGCCCAGAGTAAACTCTTTCTTCCTCGATTTTGTCAATTTCTTTTTAAAATCACAACAGGAAAATAAAGCAACATACCTCCTGAGCCACCTTCCCAGTCTAATCGTCTTTTAATAATTTCTACTTCCAAGAGGTGAATTTGAATTCTGCAGCACATATTTGCAAGAATAGGTTAATTCAAGTCTAGACAGTATTTGAAATACCTCTTTTGGGAACTGATAATACAAAAGAAGAAGGACATGGAGTGAACATGGGACAAGTTGGATCAGGATCCACTGCTGACTCCTATGGGACAGCAGCAGAAATTCCTAAGCTCAGCATTTTGTGCTTAGCTTTTTTTTTCTGGGTTCTTTAGAGTCCTGGGAACATCTGGTTGCCTGTTTTCAGTTGTCACTATTGTTCCTCAGGGAATTAATATTGTTATTTTTGTCTATAATGGACTAAAAAATATGCAAATGAGACATATAGGATATTTTATTCCCCAACAGAATTTTTCAGGATATTATTTTTTGAGTCCTTTTATATAAGTCTCAAGATAGAGTGACTTGAAGTAAGATCAAAATGTAACAAATCTAGTTCCACGCCACATGCTGACAGACAGTTCAGTGAGTATCGCTTGGCTGGTGTTGATCCCATGGGTTGCACTTGGACCCTGGGTACCAGGTTTGTTTGTAGCTAATTTTTTGTCCCTTCTTTGCAGCTTCTCTGTCAGTCTAGCAGTGATTGTTCCTCTTGGCTTTGTTTGTTTGGTTGGTTTTTTCCAGACAGGGGTTCTCTGTGTAGCCCTGGCTGTCCTGGAACTCACTCTGTAGACCAGGCTGGCCTAGAACCCAGAAATCCACCTGCCTCTGCCTCCCAAGTGCTGGGATTAAAGGCGTGTGCCACCACTGCCCGGCTCCTCTTGGCTTTCTTAGCAGGGCATTTATGTCCATTGATGGTGGAAGTTTTATGTATAAATGATTCTTGACATGTTTTTCAGATGTTGTGCTGACACTGAGTGGACCTGGTAATGTTTCTTCCACAATGTAGATCAGTTCATGGAAGCAAAGCCGATACACAGTGCCCCATGTCCCGCCCTTGTGTTGAAGTAGAACCCTTTCTACCATTTTAATGAAAAGACAGCTGGGCAGTGGTGGCGCACGCCTTTAGTCCCAGCACTTGGGAGGCAGAGGCAGGGAGATTTCTGAGTTCGAAGCCAGCCTGGTCTACAGAGTGAGTTCCAGGACAGCCAGGGCTGCAAAGAGAAACACTGTCTCAAAAAACCAAAAAAAAAAAAAAAAAGAAAGAGAGAGAGAGAGTAAGAAAGAAAGAAAGAAAGAAAAGATAGCTCAGTGGTGACAGGTATCCAGATGTTCGGATACTGGGCAGGGTGAGAGTAAAGAAAACAAAGTAAGGGCTGCTGTTAACAGGAGGTGTGTGCAATGAGTAACCATGAACAGGAGGAAAGGTAATGCAAAGAGCTTAGATTTTAGGAAATAGTAAGAAAATCAGTCTCTCTCCTTTAATGTCTCTATTGACCTTCCTGTCCCTGACTCTGTGGTGGCAACTCATGGTCTTTAGGGCAAGGCATGTAGATTTTTACTTGTAGATCTAAATTGGCTCAGGAGAGCCTTTTACAAAGACTATTTCTAATGCTATTTTTTTTTTTTTCTACAAAGCCTTTCCTTCAAAGGTGGACACTCTCCATCTTTGGGTCTTGAAGAATATTTAGTGTTTCCACTTTCCTTGGAAGCTGTCCCTTGAGACTTCCTATCATCTTCTGAATGGCACACTCCAGGGGCAAGGGGGTGGAGTCACCTTTGAAGGTTGTTGATGAATGCCACGGGTACTTCCAGAAGCTTGAGCCTAAGGACTGGAACCCGAGTGGTCCAGGGAGAGGAGAGGCACACTTTGAAAGCTACTGGTCTTGCTTGCATCTTTAAGAGCAGATCTGCTACAGCGACAACCTCCAGGAAGCAGATGCCCCCGGGTTGTGACAGAGAGATGTTCTCTTCAGGAAGGGCACAGCTGTATACCTTTTCCAAGAGATTGTGAACGGGGCATCTTCACAATGTCCTTAGTGTTTGTGAACAGAGCCAGGTACTGAGAAAGAAGGTGGCTCTGTGGGGACATTAGAAACATTTAGGCTCCAAATGCCAAGGGCAGGGACAAAGACATCTTGGAATACAAGGACTTCTCTATTCTATCAGAAACAGAGGTCAGGGTTTGAGTTGTATCTTGTGTTTTAAGGCCTGTGACTAGCTCTTTCTGAGGATAGAGTCCCCTGGAGTCAGCAGATAATATTCTGTCTCTTCCCTCTGGAATTAGAATTCCTCTCAACTACATTCATCTGTGATTGTTCAAAAGAGAGGGGAACTTATTTCATTCACTCCTGGGCTCAACTCAACACCTGATGTGGAAAGACTAGATCAAAGTTTATCAGAGACTCAAGGAACGTGGTTCAACAGACTCTCAGAGTTAGATGAAACTTAACAAATTGAGCTGTCTGAGAAGTCGAGTAGCACAGAGGCTTGCGAGTAATTCTAATCTCGCTGTGGATTTCTGTATCTGTCTCTGATTTTATATCTATATGTATGTGTGTATGTGTAGGTATATAATAGAGTATATAGGCCATACTATATAATTATATAATGTATATGTGTGTGTGTGTGTGTGTGTAATTGTGTCTTATGGAGAACATCTGCCATAAAGATATTAACCCAGTCTTCTGCATGAAAAGGAGGAATCTGAAAGAGCTATGCAGACTGGTTATATTTTTTCCTCATGGAAACTCCTGAAAGTAACTGCTCTGATAAAGGGACTGTGTGTTTGGGGATGTGTTATGAGGTGTGTGTGTGTGTGTGTGTGTGAGAGAGAGAGAGAGAGAGAGAGAGATACAGAGACAGAGCTGTGAGTGGCGAATGAGTAGAAGAGTATGCGAAGTTTTTAGAGCTTGAGAAGTCACTGATCACAAACTTGTACAGAACTGAAGAGGGAGAAAGGTCCCTGCATCACCTGAAATAGTTAACTGTTGCTGATGTGGCCGATACGCACGCCTGTGAGAATGTTTCCAGAGAGGCTCAACTAAAGAATGAAGACATGCTGAATGTGCATGGTGCCGACTCACCGCACCGGGCCCAGTCTGAAAAGGAAGAAGAACAAAAGAAAGCAAGAACAGCATTTTCTCTGCTCCCTGACTGTTGACAGGATGTGAGCAGCTACCTCATGCTCCTCTTGCTGCCTCTCTGCCATGATGGGCTGTAGCCTCAGACTGTGAGGCAGGTTGTCTCTTCCTTTCTTCAGGAGTTGCTTGTCAGGCATCTGGACACAGCAATCAGAAAAGCAACTAATGCATGATCTGTACATCTAGGTCCTCTTTCATAGTGCACCAAGAAATAAAATGTAGGATCTGAGCAGCCATTCAAATGCTATTGGAAACTTAATCATGCTTTCTTTAATTTCACACAACTTTGTAATAACAGCAAATTGAGTCCATACAATTTTAGTATGTATATTTACACATATCCTAAAATCTTTAACAACAGTAGTTTGAAAAACTATTAATATTGTGACTATTTTATCATGTATTTTATTTAAATATAGTAAGATATGCCATAAATATCATCCATACTGCTGACAGTGGAGATTTTCCACTGCAAGAATAGTAATTTATATTTTTGCCTAACTGTTCTCTATTGGGTCATTTCAAATATATCACACCATAATATCTACTGCATAAACAAAGTTTTTCAGTTTACAGAAGACAAATAGAAGCATTCTTAATATTCTGGTTTTAAGAACGATTTGGTTATTCTGACAGGCAAAATAACCTTAGCCTGATCTAAGCTGTGGATAATTTTTGAATTCTGTTCTACCATGGAAGTAAGAAACTAAAGGTCTTTAAGCAGACCAACCTGTCCATTGTCAAATCTAATACCCCAAACCATGTTAAAGGCATTTCTCCATATTCGTCTAAGAAGCTATCATTTATCTATTTGATATGAAGCTTCTTTCAAAGGTACGCTGATTAGTCTGCCCTTCCTATGAATTCTTTCCCTTCTGCACTAAGCAATAACCCAAAAAGAAGAAAGACTAAATGCATTCACTGGGTGTTTGAACCATATAACATGTATCTCTTTTACCCTCTACTGGACATAAAAATATACTCTACCTAGTTTCCTGGCACTCCCACGCCCACCTCCCTGGGATGTCCTAAGAAGCATCATTAGTGCGCTCTAGGGTGACCTTTCCTCCTCTGAGAAGCCCCTTTTTAATTTATAAAACGTCAGATGCCAGAGCAAAGAGAATCTATCCAATCTGATTTCTGACCTCCACACATCCTAGAGTCCACTGCCTTCAGAAACTCCATTTTGTCCTCAGTCCCCTCATCTCTCTTCACAGACATCCTCTCTTGCCCCTCCTTCCAACAATCTGTCAGACAGCCACTGATTTTTCTTTGCTGGCAAGGCACTGTTACCAGTAATTGCAGAAACCATTAATAAAGTGGGCGGGAGGGGGCGCAGGGGGAGGGAAGTGAGGCACAAAGGGAATGAGTACTGTACATAGCCCACGGGCTTTCCCCTCCCACACATATGATCCACTGTTGCCGGCCTCACATGGGAAAATGTTGTCCTGCTGAAAAGACACCTTAAAGGCAGTGCTGCCTCTGAGATACCACATATGCATATTAATAACACACACTTTGTAGTGCCTAGAGTTGTTTTTAATGAAGCAAGCTGAAATATAGCAGCAAGTTTCTCATCTTCTGAGTGTAGCAGATGATCTGTGAGTGTGGAGTGGTGTGGCTTCTGCCTCCACAGAGAGATGAAAGGGGCAGGAACAGGAGTTCTTTCTAACAGAAACCAGGCAGGAAGGCGGCATCGTTGGATACATTGTGTCCATCTTATGGGAGGAAAGGCTTTGGGAGAGTTTCAGTCTGAGAGGTCTGTGAGACTAGGTAGAAGGTTCCACAGGTGAGAGAAGGCTCTGGAGAGAAAGACAGAGGCAGACAAACTGTTTAAGGACGGGTATTTGAAGAGATGAGAGGATTCCTTTGAACTCTGGATTGGTTTTCTCCATGTCACCTGTTAGCTTCTCATTTTCCTGTGCAAATTAACGCGTTTGACGGGAACTGATCGTTTCTGCACCTGCCAAACACTGGATGAGGGTTTTAGGAACAACATGAGATATTCCACCTCCCCAGTTTCCACTCCCTGCGCCCAATGCTCTGCTTCAAAGGAACAGTTGGTGCTGTGAGGCCGAACACTGAGCAGAAGTGGGTGGTTGATTTTGACTTGTTTTCTTTAGACTTGCGCAAGACACAGGTGTGGTCTTTCAGGAAGACTTGTTAGCTCAGTTAGAACACACTGCTAAGGACAACGTTTCCTGGGTCTCCCAGTTTAACTCCCAGTTTAACTAGTAGAAGTGTAAGTGGATTTAGCTACTTTGCGGGGTTCTTCTTTTTCTACCCTTTATCTCCCCGGTTTTATCCCCTATTGCAAGAGAGGAGAGAAAGAGGGATGGCGGTTAGTAGAAAAAGATCTGTGATTCTAATTTCCGACTTCTTGTTTCTTTTCTGAGCACCACGACTAACAAAGAGCAGCCACCCCCCTTGGACGACCACCAACCACCAACCCCACCTACTAGGGATCTAGCATTTATATACCCTCTGAAAAGTTCCCAGAATTCCAAAGTAACACAGTCACAGAAACTGTCTGCAGCTGGCAAAACCACAACATAGTCTTATAATATTTCTTTGTGTGTGTGTGTTTTTTTTTTAAAAAGAAACCAAAATTCCAGAATTGTCACTATAGAGAAAAAAATCCCCCTTTGCTCATAAACATTACTCAGGAAGTGGAAAGCATGGGTTGTCTAACATGAAACCACCAGTGTTGCTGGCATCCTAAGTATCCCAGGGCCCAAGATATCCCTGTTTCCTCTTCTTGACTTCCTTCCTCTTCTGGGAGGAGAGAGATGGTGACCTCTCAGAGACTACCTTGCCAGGCTTCTAGTAATTTCCATGCTAGTATAGTTACATCTGCACATGGCGGTTTCATTAATGGCTGGAAATGAAAACTCACTCCCTTTCTATTTAAATTCTCCTATGGTTGATCCTTAGTTTTGCCTCCACCATGGACCCCCTCATCACCCATCTGACTGCTGCAGTCAAGCGACCTTAGCTCTCAACTCTAACACCTTTTCTTCCCCCAACATCTTGTTGTCTGATGTGACTTCTTCCTGGAACCCTCTTAATTAATTCTGCCTTCCAGAGTCCTCCCTTTTGTGGCATGGTTACAACATCATCAGTTGCAGGAAAAAGTTCTGTTCTCCCTGATAAAAATGAACTCTGTGTGCTGTACTTTTTACAGTTGGCAATGACGAATGGCTGATGGCCTCAGCATCACCATAAATGCATGGATAATGGGCTAAATTGGATCTAGAATGTTCCGCCAAATTCATGCTCCCTCCCCAGTCTGTGGCACTAGTGGGATGTGCTTGAACTTAATGAGTTAGGGCCTCCTGGGAGGTCTAAAGGCTACTGGGAAAATATCATTCAAGGAGATTGTGGGCATCTAGCTTACTCCTCTCTTTTGGGTGGGACCATGAGTGCTCCCTCTGTCTTCTCTAGCACGGTGTTTCACATAGACCCCCGAGCTGGAGACAAAGTCATGGACAGGATCCTCCCAATCATTGAGCCAGGTGTTATCTTAGGTATTCACTGACATAATAAGAGTCCCAGTGAGAACATATTCTACAAGGGTACAATTACGTGGTCACCACAATCCAGGCCTTTTACCAGCTCAAGTGACCACTGTTGTCTATGTGTACGGTGACTGGCTGAACCATGACTATTTGGTTTTGGCTCTTTTAGGGCCCGTGGGGATCATTCTCATATAATCATAGTCATTTATTCCGACAGCACATGCTTATTGAGTACCTAAATGTGCTAAACACGTGGTCCATGAGAGGCCGGATATGAATGTACATTACCTCCTGGAACTATATAAGGTTATGCTAGCATAGCTGACAAATCTCCAACCTTCAGTGATTTCACATAGAAATCCAATTTGGTGGAGCTCAGTAGCCAGAGGCTCTTCTCCAGATGTTAATCCAAAAACTTCATTTGTTTTATCTATCTCTTTCAGTCTCTTTCTACTTATTTTATCAAATACTTATCTATTGCTGCATTAACATCTAAACTTCCTGGCTTACAAAAATAATTGCTATTTCCATAGGGAATGGATGGGAGAACAGGTTAGCTATGTGGCTCTGTTTCATATAGGTTGCTGTCAAAGCTGCTCATGAGGATGGGTCATGTGAAGGCTTGACTGGGTCAGCAGACTGACCCTCTAGACGACACCACATTTTCTCATGAGACTGCAGCCAACTTCTCGAAGGCCCGAGAAGCAGCATGTGGACCTGTCAGGCTTGAACTGCTCCTGGGGGGTCATGTGTTGTCATTTCTGAACCCTGAGTATTAGAAACCACTCATTGAGTCCAGCTCACATGCAAGAAGGTAGAAATTAAGCTCCACCTTCCAAAGAGAATATCAATAACCTTCCAAGGCAAGCATGTACCGAGGGTCGAAGGCTCACAGCACAGGGCCTTACATGGCTCCTGCACTGTGGATAGCTTTGGCTCCTCTTTGGGCCTGAGTTCCTTAGCCTCTAGCAGATGGACCATGAGACTTTAAAGGCACACATCTCTTCTCCAAACCACATCTGTGAAAATCTTACATCATTTCCACCCTCGTGCATTTATAAATGATATGCAACTACCACGAGATTCAAGGCTGGCTGAAAATACAGTCTCCAGCAACCCTTAACCATTCCTATCCCGTACCCAGAGTTAATGTCTTCTGGGGGTGGGGGTGGCGACTATTGTGCTCTTTCCTGTATCTCCCATCCTGTGGGACAGGGTTTATGCAGAATGGCAGCGCTTTAGTTATTCAGTAAATAGATCCCACTGTGAACAACAGGACAGTAGTATCATTTTGTATGTATTTAGAAGACAAACGTGGGCTGCTGCCCCGCCAACATATGCCCTGACTCTGCTACTCAAATTCTATTTGCAACTCAGCTTTTGCCTTTGAGTCTGTACTCAGAACTACTTGGGCTCGGTGATCCTCTTATTATTTATTATTAATTATTTTTCATCCCTCCTCTGAACTTTCTTCAAATGGCACATTGTAAAAGAACTAGTTCTTTACTAGAGAATGTTGCATAGAGGCGAGAGTGTTCAAAGATTCTCTGCATCGTTACACAAAGAACTCAAATAAGATGCTGTCAAATGCCCAAGTGATGGGATCACATGGTAGCAGAGATAGGAAGTCAATTGTCATAGCAACCAGAAGACCTTCAACTTAGAGTGTTTGGTTCTAACAGCTTTAAACATATAAAGAAATGGCTAGTTTTATAAAGCTGTGATTTAAACACAGAGGATTTTCTAAGTGAATGTAATTTAGAAACAGTTTAGCGTGAGAAAATGCCAAACCAGAGAGCTAATGCAACCTTACCACACGGCTAATAACAACAGCAACTTGTCAACTGTTCAGCATTATGTTTTGTATTTTAGAAAAATGTTATTGTTTGTTTGGGGACTATACTAGAGATAGATGCTTAGTGTAGAAAAATTGGAAAGTGCAGAACATTTGAGAAGGAATTAAAAGTAATCCACCCAGAGTGAAACAAAGAATTTTTTTTTGTACAAATCCACAGGGTCCCTGACTTAACAGTGATTCAATGTAACATTTCTTCCAGCTTTTGCATGGTGCAGTATGAAAAGCAGTCAGTAGAAACTGAGCTGTGGTGTTTGAATTTTGTTCTTTTCTCAGGCTCTGGCCATGTGCTAGAGACTTATCTTACAATGCTGTGCAGCAGTAATAGGGTCTTCCCCAGATGCCGAATCATGAGGGGGAAGCGCCTACACCTTAGAGTGCCCTGTGCTGCTAACGCCTGCTGTTCACAAGACTTGGTGGATCAAATGTGGTTTCTTCTTCCCCACTCCCAGTCTGTGGTGGGCTTACAGAGAGCTAACCACACCGGAACTCTAGGAACATCTGGAGTTCAGTCACAGGCTTGCAAACAAAACTGACACTTTGTGTATTTGTTTCACTTAGTATTATCTTATGGGCATTTCCCCAAAGCTTCACTGTTCTTCAAAGCGCTATTTCTATTATTGATATGATTATTATATGATTTAATAATCGACCACTTGTCATATGAGGGCTTAATTGATAAGATATAAAGATCTCTGCACATTTTTGAATGACATTATTATGTTTTTTTATAAATAATTGTTCTGTATTATTTGGAAGACAAATATTTATTTGCTTTTTTTTTTTTTTTTGAGACAATATCTCCTTGGGTAGCCTCGACTTCACCTTGGACAGTTTTGAGATTACAGGAATGTGACCCTTTGATGAGCGTAATGTGATGACTGATTTATTTGATTTTCTGAGATCACTCTTACTTTTTGCCCAGGCTGTCTTGGAACTTACTGTCTAGCCTGGGCTACTTAAAAATCACAGGAATCTTCCTCCCTCTGCCTGCCAATTGCTGAGATTACAGGAATGTGCCACCTTGCCTGGCATGATAGTTTAATCTATATATACTTATTAAGGTGATTATCTATAATTTAGAAAATTAGCATATGAAATCATTCATGAGGAGTGTTTTCCCTTTTCTGGTAAGAGTGTGTAAAAGCCAGCCTCTCGATAGCTGTCAAGTTCATGCCACAATATTACTGCCTGTAGTAGTCACGCTGTACACGGGCTCTCTGGGTTTCCTCATCTTGAACAGTTGCATCTTTGTTCCATTTGACCTACATCTTCCGACTCCCAGACCTCACCCTACCCCTGCTCCCCCTTGCCCTGGAAGCCACCATTCTACTCTTCGCTTCTATATATTCATTTATTTTCTAAAAAGAATTATTGGGCCGGAGAGATGGCTCAGTGGTTAAGAGCACTGACTGCTCTTCCAGAGGTCCTGAGTTCAATTCCCAGCAACCACATGGTGGCTCACAGCCATCTGTAATGGGATCTGATGCTCTCATCTGGGGTGTCTGAAAACAGCTACGGTGTACTCATATACAGTCAATAAATAAATCTTTTAAAAAATTATCTAGAAGATTTACTAAGCTTTAATCTGAGTAATGGAATAAACTCGGCTTCAGCACATATATTACAGACAGAGCTTCCTAACTGACCCGTTTTGCCTAGAAATATTTATGTGACTTCATGCATCTAAGTATATAAATAAATGAAAATGAAATATAACATTTACTAAGAACAAATTATAAAAAAATCTTATGTTAAAACAATTTTTTAGCATCTATGTAATTTTAACTCTTATTAAAGATTGTTGCAAGTTTGCTTTACAAAGTTGGTGCTTGTTTATTTTTGCATAGTTTATTTTGCACTGCATTTCATGAAAACGAAGCTTGGCTGAATATGAAACTGACAGAGAAAGGGCAGCTTCATTATTTTCAGGGTAATTGATATTTGATAGTTTGGTTTTCTGGTCATTCATGCTTTATGTAAATACATAGTACAAGGTAGCAAAAATATGTTTAGGGCCATGGCAGAAACCTGAAAATTATCTCTTAATCTCAAACCAAGGCACACTTTAGGGTTTTTGACAGAATTCAAGTCACTAAACATGAATGTCTTAAAATCAAACATTCTAATAATGTAATTCAAAGATGGTCTAATTTGGTACTCACATGCTGAAGGAAGGTGTTAGGAGAGAATTGAAAGTCTTTGTTTATCATAATTAGGACATTACGTTTTCATGAGTGCCACAGACGTCATATATACAATCCTTATGTTTCAACGAGAGTCATAGATACTGTGTGTACAGTAAGAACACACTATAGTCTTGAATCTGAGCCAGTGTTCCAGGCAGCATTCACTGACACTGTGCACTGGCACGCACAGTGAGAAGTGAGCGTGTTGTGTGTTCAGAAGCAAAGCTGTAGTGTGGTCCTATAACGCATCGCCAACGAGGCTTGCCAGAAATGCTTCAGGTTCACAACACATTTGATTTTAACTTCATTTTTGATGATTAAACATTCAAAAATGTTGTTTCCAGATGTCTTGTGACCCTCACATCAGTAACATGGCCTCATATGGGGCAGTGACCCACAGTTTAAGACATGACATGATATTTAAGGGATGGATTCATAGCAGTTTATGAAACCTTTGTGAAGGGGGCAGGAGTGACAGTCCCTTACTCAGTTTTCTCTGGAGTTTACAACTGTTGTGTTTCTCAAAGATTGTTGTCACCAGTGTGGCATGACTATTTAAAATACAACACCAAGTGAGAGTCACTTGGGGTTTTTTAGGGTGTGGTCTCGATTGGGATATTGGGACTCTGACCCATTCTCCTCTCTAATTCCTAGCTTTTATGAGATGAACAGGCTTCTCCTGTCCTCATGATCTGCCATGATGGCCCATGGCATCACTAGCCCAGAAACAATGGGGCCAAGTGGCCATACACCGAAATCTTGAAACTATGGCCCCAAATAAGCTTTTCCTCAATTGCCTCAGGAAGTTTGTCATGGTAGCAGAAACTAGCAGAGCCTCTAATATCACTGTCATCTGCTGGTGCCATTGATGCTGTTTCTTACTGCCTCAGCCTGAAGCATTTCAGCTCTAAAGGGCATCAGATATAATGGCACCTTCCTCCAGCCCCCCGACCAGCTTGCTCCACACAACAGCTGCAAGTTCAGTGGGACCGACTGATGGAAGCAGGAGAGGAGATGGAATAACAGAGTCCATTCTGAGGATTGCTCTAAGCTCTGGTGGTCTATTGGGTGGAGATAAAAAGCAAACACCTTAAGACCCTCTTGTAATGGTTCCTCTCTCAAAAGATTCCTTCACAGAAGGTTAGTAGCATGAAAGGTTGATCTTGTGAGGAATGTGGCTAGTTCTCTGTTATTATTAGGACATTCGTGAAACTTAACTTATTATTATCATTATTTTTAACACAGGATGATTTTTTTATTGTGTCAGTAGAAGCCATCGCTTTCATCCTAAGAAGCCTCCGGGGAAGAACTGTGATGCTGGTTAGCCTTTCCTTTGCTTCCGAGATGCGAGAGAGGATCAGGGTTGCAGCACATATTCTGAACAATAACAAAAATATCTTCCTAATGATCTGTCTTAATTAAAAAAATAGAGCAAATCTCACAGAACTAGGGAGGAGGCAGGTCTGTGCCTCTAGGCTTCAAGAGCATCAATTCTTTTCTGCCAGCCTCTTGTAATCCAGGAGATAGAGCCCACATGGAGGTGACTTGAGGGAGTCCACCACTTACAACCCCTTATGGAGAATCCACAGTAGGTTTAAAGGGTGTCAAGTGAATGTGTAAATCAGGTCCAGTCATTTAAAAGGAATTGCTTTGATACTGGCTGCCTGTTATGCACGTCTGGAGTGACTTAAAAATACTAATGTCGGGTCCTGTCTTTGACAACCAGCATTAGAATGTCTCTGCTGGGAGCAGACCGGGCACCTTTTCCATGACTATGAAGGTGTGCATCTCCCAGACGGAGATGCACAGTAGTCTGAAGCAGTAGTCTCCAAACCTTCTCGCCTCATTAGCTGGGTTGTTTACACCCCACTAGCAGTCTCTTGGAATTGCCATTCTCTAGTCTTCATTATGGAAGTCTTCTACAGACGAAATTATAACAATGAGTCTGCCGAAGACACAAATGTTTTGATATTTAAGTTAAAGAACAACTGTATTGAAAGAAATAATTCCAAGCCAAGTCACAGAGCGACCTTTGAAGTAGTTGACAACCCCAAAGCCCAGAGCCACAGATGAGACGGTTGGATTTCACAGAAGGTTCATCTTAGATTCTGGATCTGGAAGATAGGAAAGTGAACTCTGCTCTGCAGCTCGTAGGATGCTGGCTGTTCTCACAGTCCTTGTGCAGGCCACTCAATTCACTACAGCACTGACAGCCTAACATTTTCTGGAAATCCAGTAACAACTTGGCGTGCACTAGCTCACAGCTGTATGCAGAAAGCATCCTGCTGTACCCTTCAACCACCTCCACTTGACTTAGTTACTGACAACACCAATTATTATCTTCAACAAAGGCATATTTTCTCAAAAACTGTTTTTTCTGTTTCTTAGGATATTGCCTAAAGAATGTTAGCGAGACCAGTGTGTGAGGTCACTGTGCACCTTGGATTATGTTGGATGATTTGCTTAGGTTCCAAAACATCTGGGCTCTAAAAATTGATCTGCTGTGATTGGGCATTTAACCTTTTCCAATGCGGTGAGAGAGAACAGCTAGGACAAGGATAAAAACCAAACTTTTAGCCATAAATTGATAGATGTTTGAGCCTTTTAGAGTCACCATGATGGCGTCAGATAGATAGTTTAGCAGGTAAAACTGCTTTCGACAGTGCCTGGTGATGAAATTGATTCTCAGGATCCACATGGTGGAAGCAAAGAACCAACACTGACTAATTGTGTACACATACGTGTGTGCACACACACTGTAGTTTAAGCTCACCAGCTTACACTCTGAGGTATCACACGCAATGCTGTTGTTGCTAAAGCCATTGTATAGGACCTTGCATAATGAAAAGGTAAAGCAATCATGTATCTGATCATAGTTTTCCAGCAATCATCTCTTGCTGAGACTGTCATATTCACCTATCTCTCCAAACTTATTTTTTCCCAAAACTTTTGGGTGGATTTTCTTATACATAGTTAAGGCACACAGCATGATGGTTGGTATAATCGTACTCACTACAGTCAAGCAAGTGACCATATCCACCAGATGGTCACTTGGGCATGTGAACATTCACACACTCACGTATCTTACTTAAAACTGCACATGAAGGTCGCTCGTGCACAAGTCAGTGACACTTGGGGCTGGGGAGTTGCAACTTAAAGGTAGAGTTCATGATAAGCATGTGTGAGGTCCCCTGTTCAGTGTCCTTTACCAAGAAAAAGGAAAAGAAAAGCAAGAAAACATTAGAACAAAGGAATAAGCAAAGGCAGAAACTTCAGACTTCAGCACCCGTCAAGGGGTGGAGCTGCAGAGCTGCAGAGCTGCAGAGCTGCAGAGCACCTCTGATCCCTGGTGCTATTGGTTTTTTCTGAGACATCAGGTGAGCACCAGTGTGAGGCTTAGGCAGCCTTCCTGTGTATGAATTTTCCTTTGTATTGGCTTCTCAGTGCCCTGCTTCCTGTGGGTGGTTTTACCCTGGCCCTGAGTGTGGTGTTGGTTGAGCTTATGAAGCCATAGCTGAGAGAAGCAGGTGCAGGTGCTCTATCCCTCAAAAGCATAGTCCTGTGCATAAAATGAATGCAGACATAAATGTCCAGAGGAACCGGTGGTGCAGATAATGTGTGTCCCAGGAAAAGGACTGTTAGCTTTAACAGGGTGGGTTTTAAAACGCTGTGCAGGGCCACCATTTAACTTAAAAACCCAGAACTGATAGGTGGGGGGTAAGGGGTAAGGAAAGGTTTCAGGAAACTGAACCTGAAATTCTTTGCTTTGAAGAAATGTTGTAAATTTGGATGAAGCTTTCTCAGATTTTTACATTCATTAAGTCTCATGGCACACACGTACTTTTTTAAAAAAGCTGTCATTACATCTATTTGATGATTAATCTAAAATTTAATATTTAAAGCCTACTCAAGATCTTCATAATAGCCATGAAAAAAAATTCAGGCAAGGCTACTGTTGAGAGCTGTTAACAAAACGATTTGTAGTCTTTATCTTTTCGTTTATTGTGAGGAGGCAAAGTCAGATTCTTGAAAAGTGCCACTGGTGTTGTGAGCCAGCGGTTATCTGAAGACTCAGTAGAAGCAAGGCAAAGGAGAGAAATTCTTGACCTCTCCCTCCAGTTGTTAAGACTGCAACAGTCTGTGGGCAAGGAGCCAGCAGGAGGCCTGTTTATGCACCCCTGATGCTCATTGTCTTAACACAAAGACTGATCATCCAAATTCCGTCGTCCCTCCTGGGGTGTCTGCACTGGTTGTCCCTCCTGGGGTATCTGTGCTGGCTGCCTTCCACCCTCCATCTCCTCCCTTTGAGGCTCCGATGTGCTTATCTACCCTGCACTGAATTTGGGCGGAAGTCTCTATTTTTCTATATGAATACATTTTCAGGAAGATGAGAGAATGCATCTAATGGGTTGATGGCTTTTGTAGCAAATATTTTTCTATCGCTGTCTTCCAATGTTTGGGCAAAAAAGCAGAGAAGATTAGTTAAAAGATGAAATCATGGTAATTATCAGGATTTTCCCTATTGCCAATGTAATAGTTTCCCTTTAATCATGTCCCAGAATGTGTAACCTTGACTTTTGCAGGTCACACTGGCTAGAGGGACAAATTGCAAAGCACAGTTAACAATGATAAGGATGACAAAATGGTCTCTGGCCCTGGGTTCTCTGCTAGCAGAATCTAAGTGTGCAGGTCTCTGAAGCTTTCAGCTTTCAGCTTCTCTTGGCTGGTGAAGGCAGCCAAGATTCTTCTTCTTACTGGGTACCTTTACTTATTTCTTAAAGAGACATTTGCGTTCTCTCCATTGTCCTTGTGTGTGTGTATGTGTGTGTGTGTGTGTATATACTCCACAATATATATATATATATATATATATATATATATATATATATATACTGAAATATATATATTGGAGTATATAACACACACAGTATACACACAGTACACACACAGTACACACACACAATACACACACACAGTACACACACACACAGAGTACACACATAGTACACAAACATAGTACACACACACACACACACACACACACACACACACACACACACACACGGTACACACGTACACACACAGACAGTATGCATTCTCATCCTAGGATGCTGGAATGCACCCTCTGCAAACCAAATTGGAGATGTTCTTTGTCACCATCAGGTAAATTTGATTCCAGACTGAAAAGAAGAGATAAAAAGGAAAAGCCATGACTGTTCTTATGTGTGGTGGAGGAGAAAGTTTACTGCAGAGAAAAGGGAGAGCATAGCCAGAGGCAGACGTCTGGAAGAGGCAAGAGTGGTCCTGACCCTGGGCCTGTGAAGAGACTGCAGAGAGGAACAGGGAGGGGAGAGAGGGGAACTCAGGGCAGCCTGCAGGAGGCCAAAGGTACAAAAAGGGGTTGGCAAACAAAATGCCTGTATTATATAGAGAAGACCCTCTGGGGGAAAGGCAGCGCAGCCCCTGGGCTGGAGAATTCTGGGTAGATGGTAGGACCTGAGGGATGCTGGGAGAACCTGGTAGCCAGGTCCACTTTAATATGTCGAATAGACATCTTAGCAGTTTTTCCCAGGTTTGAAACTTAACACAAACAAAAGTCCTGAACTTCTGACCTATTCTTCCTATAGGTACATGGGCTTCAGATATTGGGTTTTCCTCACTTATGAGCAGTGTGACCCTGGGTAAGTTAGCTAACCTTTCTGCGTTTTCTTAGAGCAATACAGGGTCATCATGGTACCCATAGTGAGGAGGCTAGGCTGATTCCATGACAGGCTTCAAATTGGCAGTTAAGAAGACTAGGCCTAAATCTCTGTTTCCAAGAACTGGCCAATTCCAGGCAAGTCCAGGCCTCAGAAGCTGCCCTGCCACCTGGCCTGAGGCAAGGACAATGGGTCAGCAGCAGTTTCCAGACTTCCTCAGCTACTTCCTCAACCAACATTTCCAGACCTCCCCAGCAAGTTTCCAGTCCCCGCACTTTGGTAATGGAATGTCCGGAGAGATGGACCCAAACAATTAACATAGAGGTCACCTATCCTGGAATTCCCTAATGTGCTTTAAATCAGGCCTGCAAGCTCACTTGGGTGTCTCTCTATCTCAGTAATGGGGAGACCCCAGCATGCTGGACTTCTGCAGAAAAAAACACTGCATTTACATACTATTTCAGTCTGAGGTGTCATTCTTCAGCGAATCGTGGACTCTTACAATGGGTTGCTGTGAGGTTGCACATTTTAAGGCAGGCACTAGGCTTCTAATACCTCATAACAAGCACATAACTAATGTCAGCAATTATAGCTCCAGTTCATAGAGCCTGCGAACTGACCATTAGTTCTTATTGTTTCCAAAATACCCACTTCATGCTCAGGGGTTCTGGGGTTTTGCTCTAGTACGCTAGAATTCTAGGGGAGTGTGGGCATTGTTAAGCTGGTGTCCTTTTCTATAATCAGTTAAGAAAGTTTTGAGAGGGGCTGGGGAGATGGTTCAGTGGGTGAAGTGCTTACTGTGAGAACCTGTTAGGATCCCAGCATCCACATAAAAGTTGGGCAGGGCAGTGTGTGCCTGTAACTCTACTGATAGGCAGAGACAGGAGGCTCTCATGGACTTGATAGCTCCGGTCTAGGCAGTTGGGAGTTCTACATTTGGTGAGGCCCCTACATGCACAGACGTGGTCACATACATCTTCACACACGCATATATATACAACACAGGGGTACATATATCCAAAGATATTTCCCAGAGGAGCTAAGGAGGTGACTCAATTGGTCTAAGTGCTTGAGGTCATGAGGTTACATCCTCAGTGCCCATGTACAGTGTCAAGCACTGGGACATGTGCTTGCAATTCCAATTGGGATGGAATCAGTTGGGCTCGTGGGGTTTGCTGGCCACTGTAGCCCCCATAAGTGAGCTCCTGGTTCAGTGGGAGATTTTTCTCCAAAAATAAGGCAGAGAGTAATTGAAGAAGATACCTGGTCCCAACCTCTGACCTCTACACGCATGTTCAGGAACACATGTGTAAACCTAAACATACACAGAGTTCTTTTAAATACCTTACACAGCTAATGATAAGAACCTGGTCTCAGAAGCTGCTTGCTAATGTTTTAACTTCAGTTGCCTCTTTTTTTTCTTGTTGCCCGTAAGTATCCATTGGGGAGAGCACTTTCTCTTATTCTCAGCTATGTGGGCTGGGATAAACCTACTGTTGGTTTCAAGGTGACCCCTGGTTGTCCTCTTTTATAGAACTAGCCAACTCTCCTGGTTCTGTGATTGGTTCAGTGGTGGATGTTTAAAATCTATTAGGATCAAAAGGACCTAATGACAACTGTGCTGGGGTTTCTGGAAAATGAATAGATTACTTTCCCACAATGCTATTGGATGAGCCTTCTCATCCTTTGGAGGAGGTAGCCTGAGGATGTGTTTTCCAGAATGTTCTGACTTGAGATAGAATTCAGCACCAGGGGGAAACAGAACTCTCGGTATGATAATATCTTTCCAACTGCTGAATAGAACTTCCCAAAGCTTCCTTCAGGTTTGCAGGCACAACTAACAAGTACCCTTCATTTAATCTGTCTCAGTGGTTTCTTCTCACCATAAAGGGTCCCCATTGCAGCTTCACATTATAGCTAGAATAGATTCCTATGCCATGAAGGGCCATTCCTGGTTTTGTATGATACAATGCAAAATCTAGTGTTTCTCGTTTGGACTTGCATGTCTGAAATATCTAAACCTTCCAAAGACTGATATCCTTGTGGCCTCCTCTGATATGCAGATGAAGGGTGGGGTCATTTGTTAAACTGGTTTCCAGATAGGGTCCCTTCTGTCAGTCAGGAAACAAGATGCTTATAATTCACCAAAGTACTAGGAATTCAGGGTGTGGCACCTACCATGTTTCAGAAGTGGACTTTCCTGGTTAAACATGAATTTTTGATTAATTGAAAGTTAATTAGGAATTCCACCCCCACTGACATTATCTCTCTTTAGAAAATGGTTGTAAAATGTCTGAGTGCACTCTCTTTAGTAATTACAGTATGGTGAGCATAATTGCATTTTTGATTATTAAGAATTTTAAAGGGCCTGAGGGTTACAGTCTGACTCTAAATTCTTATTGTACAATATTTTACATGGAAGAATTGTAGGAAATTGATGGTGGGACATCTAGGAATTTATTTTCTAAAATCCTTAATACCTTTTAGTTTTCATTATCTTTTGAGTTTTTCTTAATTGATTTTTAAGCAAAATGTTAATCAAAATTTTGATCAGTCAGATTTTGGTTAAAGAGTTTTACTATTAAAAAGTAAATCATTTAAAAATTGACCTTAGTAATTGCACAGTAGAATAGTTAAGATAGGAAGTTTTCAACCATCTTAGCTGTTTTGATAAACTTATCTTAAACTGGGTAATTAAAATTATTTAAAATATTTGTGTGCATGTGTGTTGATGTGGTTATGTATGGGCGTGGGCACACATATGCTATGGCAGACATGAGGCAGTCAGAGGATAACTTGCTAAAGTCAGTTCTTTCTACCACATGGGTTCCAGAGGTCAAATTCAGGTGGTTAGGTTTAGCGGCAAGTAGCCACTGGGCCATCTCACTATGCAATCTAGAGCATTGTAACAGCGACAAACTGTTTCTTACAACTCTTGGGCCATGGCCAATGCACTAGCAAAATTAGTGCATAGTGAGGGCTTACAATGCTTCAAAAATGATTCTCCATTTACACATGGTAGAAGGCACACCCAGGTTCCCATGAATCTAAGGATACCAGTTTCACTCTTAGGACCAAGTCACCTCTTCTTGGAGTGCTACAGCTTGAATGTTCAATGACTTCCACAGACCCATGGGTTTGAGCACTGATCTGAAGTGGTTTTGAGAGGCTGTACACCATTTGGGACAATAGGTAGGCTGACTGGTGAAGGCAGAACCGTGGGTCAGGTCTTGATGGTTATAATCCCCACCTCTGTTTCCAGTCTTTACCCTCAGCTTCCTGATCAGCCATGGTATGAGAAACAGCAACTTTGGATTTCTGCTTTTACGGATAGAATCCTCCTACTTGACATGTTTTTTCTTCCATGATGGGGCTTGCAACTCTCTCAAATGCAGAGCCAAAATAAACCACTCTTGCCTTAAGTTGTTTCAGTCAGGTATTTGGCTACAGCTATGCCAAAGTAACCAAAACAAGGCCTTACATGATACCACAGTAAAGGGAATTGGATTTCTGTATGAATTTTGGGAAGACACAAACATTTGATTTTGGACTGTTGGATGGGGCAAAACTGAGAGAAAGGAACCTGGCATTGGCATTAGGACCCTCATTGAAGATGACACGTGTATTTGCTTGTGTGAGTCAGAGAGAGACTGATATTTAAGGAACAAGGTAGGTGTCAGTGTTGGGCATCAGCTATGGTTCACCACTGCTGTGCTAGGGAGAGGGAGAGGCAGAAGGGGTACAGCAGGGGGATTGCGTATCATCCAAGTCCTTCTCATCTGAAGATGGAAGAGTTCATCCTTTTACCAGTGTTCTAATAGGCTGTGGGAGACTGAGGCATTTGGTGAAGAGACCCACATTCCTCTAGGTCTGTCAGAAACATGATTAATCGTCAAAGTCAAGGATCAGTGCGGGCTACCACACCTCACAGAGTAATACGAGAAATGGAAAGCCACACACGTCAGTGTGTGGGCAAGCATGAGAGAATTGCTGGGAGGATGTGAAGAGATCTCATTAGGATCTAGGAAGCAAACACATATCAGGTTGCGGAGGATGGAATTCACTGGCTAGGAGTCTCTTGATGGACAAGATGTTTGAGCTTGCAGCCCCTTCTCACTCGCTCTCCTGGTACATTTTAGTCATGAGGAGGGCATCTTCTGGGGTAGCTTGGACACTAGCATTGGAAAACAACACCTCTCTCTCTCTCTCTCCCTCTCTCTCTCTCTCTCTCTGTCTCTCTCTCTCTGTGCTGTGTTGTGTTGTGTGTGTGTGTGTGTGTGTGTGTGTGTGCACGTGTGCTCATGCACGTGTATGTCCCCAGCCTAGCCTGCCCTCTGCCAAGGCCATCCTTCATGAGAGTGGTGATATTATTGACCTAATGTCTGCAGGGCATGTACTTTTGAGCTGTGTTTATTGTAGTGATGATGAATTAAGGTGGAGTTAGTAAAGCTCTCACAAGTCTTCCCTGTGAGTGTGGCTTTGCATTTGTGGGGGAAAAAAATCCTGGGGTTTGGGGAAGACAATGTTCTTACTGAAGGACGGATGAAAACTGTTATTAGTATACATTTAGGATTTCTCTTCATGAAAAGCAAATTCTTTATTTTCTTAAAAAAAAAAAACATCTTTAAACCCCAGTTACTCTGAATTGGTACTATTTTATGCTCATTTTAGTAATACAACAATTTTAGTAATAGCCGATTCAGCTCTAACAAGGCAGTTTTATAGTTGGCTTTGAAGAAGCTCAGGTTTCCCAGGGTTTAGAGTTCTGCAGGGACGAAGACAGGGATGACCCAAATGTGAGGACAGGGAAAGGTTCCTCAGTGAAAGTGTGGGTGACGTCACTAAAGAAGCAAGGGAGGGAAAAGATTTGTCCAACAAGGAAGATACCTAGCTTGTGAGAGCTAGGAAGGCATAGGGGATGGTTTAGTGACCTGGGACTCGACTTTCCTGGGGATACGCACACATTCTTCCTCTTCTAACTCTGCACCTGGCAGCCTGGGAGCCTTACCTGTGTGTGCTGTGTACACACAGCACACTCCCACATCACCTAACACTCTGTAAGCAACTCTGTGCTGCCCTGCATCAAGCTGCACACATAGCTGTCTCTGAACAATGGGATGCATTTCCTTCTCCCGTAACAGCCACTGAACTTAGATCCTGTTCGACCCACAAACTCTTTATGACTGCGGAGGGAATGGGAGCGGGAAGTCCAGGATGGCCTGAACTAGTTTTGAATATGTGCAATAACTGTCCTTAAAGAGAAGTTTCAGGGAAAATCTTTTATTTACTATCTTATGCTTATGTATAATTGAGTGTGTATATGATTAAATTCAGATGCATAGCAGAGAGGAGGTTATGCAACTTAATCTTTCGATCAGAATAAAGAACCACCTAAACTGTGCTCCTACAAGCCACACTCTCTCTTGTGAACCCCATAAATGTAAGCCCTCAGTGATTGCTAGGGTTCTTGATTTCTCTCTGATGGGGCCAACTATCAGTCTTGATAGGGTTATTGTTTCTGATCTGTACTGTCACATTGCTCTGGACTACAGGTTCCTTACTGTTGTGTAATCTCTGTGCACCTTTATTTCTGTTTTTTTTAAATTTAATTAATTAAATGTTTGCTAATTAATTGTGTGTGTGTGTGTGTGTGTGTGTGTGTGTGTGTGTGTATGCCTGTGCATGCATTTGTGCCATGGCCTATGTGAAGAGGTCAGAGGAGAGCTTGAAGAAGTTGGTTCTCTCCTTCTAACCAGGTGGGTCCTGAGGTCAAACTCAGTTTGTCACTTGGTAACAGATGGCACCTGGCTGCCCCTATTTCATTGGGAAGCAAGACTCTGGGAAACACGTAGGTCTAAACCTAATAACTTATGACAGGTAGAAGGGACTTGAGTCAGACCCCGGGGGGAGTGGAGACCATAGGTATTTTAGGAAGAGGGAGCTGAGGTTGGAGGCTGCAGCTTTAGGAATTCCTCCATACCACAAGGCTGAACTGAGGGAGCGCAGAGGCCTGGTAAGAGGGAGAGGTATGTCTTAGGGAAGACCTGGAGATTAGGGTTTAATTGTGAACGCCTATGACTGACAGAGTACAAGAAGTGGGAAACCAGACAGGATTTTGAAAATAGGAGTTGGTGTTATATTAGTATAAGAAATACAGAAGATATTCTGACCCTGGAAGGAAAGGACAGCATCCATGAAGGTAGGCTGGTTTCGTAGCCTGATTGAAAAGTGTCTAGAAGATTAGTTTAGCATACTTTTGAGTATGTCTGTGAGAGGGTTTCCAGAAAGAATGATGGCGACACCATCCAACATACTAAGATGGAATAGGAAAGAGCAAAGGAGAAAGCACACATGTGCAATCATTCTCTCTCTCTTTCCTTTCTCTCTCTCTCTCTTTCTCTGTCTCTCTCTGTCTCTCTGTCTCTCTGCCTTTCTGTCTGTCTCTCTGTCTCTGTTTGTCTCTCTGTGTCTGTTACTCTCTGTCTCTGTGTCTCTGTCTCTGTCTCCCTCCTCTTTGGTGACCATGAGATGAAAGGAAGACTCTGCTGATTTCACCACCACACGTGTGCAGGACTGAGTGACTGGATTGGATCCTTCATCCCTTATTCTCTTACAGTGACAGACATTACCTGAGCATCCAACACACGGGGCCAGGGCAGACTAGAGCTAGTTCACCAGCTGCTGCAGCCATTCAGGATAGAGCTGATAAAATCATGGCTGTGGACATTAGTAATGGAGAGGGAATTGAGCCTTGGACTTGGTCGACAGGAAGCCCATAGGGAGCAGGGTACAGCGACTCTGGAGTTAAATGAGATCAGGAATGTGAAGGAAGAAAAGGAGAACAAGGTTGCCTTTTAATTTTTAAATATGCTAAATTTGAATGTCCATATGCTCAGCATCCAAGCTAAATGTGTTTCTTTAGCCATTTGGTTATTTATTCAGCTAATATTTCTTAATTAATTATTTCAATCACTGTGTGCATGTGTCTGTGCGTGTGCACTTGCATAGATGTTTGTATGTGAGTGTGGGCATGCGGGTCCCTCTGCACACATGTAGGGGTCAGCGGGACCGACTCTTAGGAGTCTGTTCTCTCCTGCCACCTTGTGGGATCCTGGAATCAAACTCAGATTTGGCCAGAACCTTTACTCAGCAAACATTCAACCAATATTGATTAGTCCTTCACTTTATAACAGATACAGGCTTTGGCATAAAGTAGGAGCTTGGAAGTCAGAAGTCACTGTTGTCTTGTTTTAAAAAATTAACTAAATAATTTTTATGGATTCTGACTTTGAAAACACCTAATTGACTTTGTATGACTGTCAGTTTAATGGAGATGGGTTGAAGGGGGTGGAACCATAAGAGAAAGAGAAAAACAATCTCCATCTGCAACAATGAACCATGGGGCTGGATCCTTAGCCTAGAAGATCTTATTTATAGACATTTTCCAGAATCTTGGGAGAGATGGAATAAATGAGTTGGGTTATCACATGTATTTTGTCTTAGTTACTTTTCTATTGCTGTGATATATACCATGATCAAGGCAACACATAAAAACATGCTTAATTTGGACTTATATTTTTCAGAGGCTTAGAGTCCATGATAATGGAGAAAGGGCATGGCAGTGGGAACAGCTGAGAGCTTGCATCTTGATCCATGAGTAGGAGGCAGAGACAGAGAAGACTAGGATAGAATAGCTCCAGTCATTTGAAATCACAAAACACTTCCCAATAATATGCCTCCTTCAACAAGGCCACACCTCCTAATCCTTCCCCTAAAGGTCCACCAACTGGAGACCAAGTATTCAAATATATGAGCCTATGGGGCCAACTTAAACCTGTGCTTCATAAAATTTTTCTATACTTGTTCCTCATTTTTGTATATTTCATTCTTAAAAGTTTTCTTAGATCTTGGATAAGTTACTTTTCTTTTGCTGTGAGAAAATGCTCTGACAAGAAGCAATTTAGAAAAGAGAGGATTTACTTGGCTTATGGTTTCAGAGGGTACTGTCCATAATGATTGGAAACTTGAGGCCAGCCTAGCAGTCAGAGAGCAGAGTGTTCACACTTCATCCACACAAAGAGAGGAAGAAAGAGAGAAACAAACACACAGAGACAGAGACGTACACAGAGATACTAGGCAGAGAGACAGAGACAGAGAGACAGAGGCAAAGAGAACAGTAAAGAGGTCCAGGCTACAAAACATCACCCCCCCCCCCACGATGAACTTCCTCCAGCAAGGCTCTATGTCCTAAAGGTTCCATAAACTCCCCAAGCAGTGGCATCACCTGGTGACCAAGTGTTCAAAGACATGAGCCTATGGAGAGCATTTCATCTTCAAATCACAGCAGATGTTGACATTCTTCGAAATTCCAAGCTATCTGTCTCCCTGTACCAGGTGATTGAAAGAAAGTAAAGACAGCTTCTGTTGTTCATTTTCTCTCTGTGCCTGGAATTGTGTATGGAGAGTGATCTGTTGCAGGCTAATTACTGTGGTCAGGGGTCTAACAGCACTTAGTTAGGGCAGTAGGGGAAGTAAGTACTTAAGGAAAAGTAAAGTAAGCTGTAAAGAACTCCTTTGCACCTGAGAATTGATTTCTCAAAAGGAATTTGCTCGGGTGTTGATGGTGTTGTGTAACACAGTGGGTAAGAGTGGTTTCAATCAGAAGACTGGGTTGGAAGAATTCCAATGTAGATTATATATATATATATATATATATATATATATATATATATATATATATATATATATATGTATGTATGTATGTTGTGGAAAGTCTTTACTCCTTGGGCCTCTACCATCTCACATGTGGAATAGATAATAGTCACAATTGCTTCAGTTTCACATACTAAATAATTGTTACTTTCTGTCTCCCTGTGGAATGTTAGCTTTATAGAAGCAATGCCTTAACTTGCCTTGTTCTCTGTTCTATGCTCTTTCCTGTGACTGTGATCAAACACTCTGGCTAAAAGCAACTTCAGGGAGGAAAAAAATTATTGAGCTTACACTTCTAGGTCACGGCCATCACTGAAGGAAGGAAGTCATGGCAGGGACTCACACAGGAACTTAAAGCAGAAACCATGGAGGAGTGTTGCCTGCTGGCTCAGAGGCTAGCTTTTATATATAGCCCAGGAAATGACTGGACCCTCCTATATCAACTAACAATCAAGATAATTCTCATCAGGCTTGACTACAGGCCAATATGATCCCAGTAATCCCCTAGTTATGACTTCCGCCTCAGGTTACTCTGGGATGCATCAAGTTGACAGTCGGAGCTATACAAGTCATTCTTTTATGTATCCCATGCATTGGCCATGTGGTTATAATAGAGGTTATGCCAAATCAAAGGAAATAGGGAGAGAAGGAATGACTGGAGCTGAGGCAGAAGGCTAAAGTAGACACAAATCTTTGGAAGGCAAAGAAAGAAGAGATTACATAGTACTGGTAGCAAGGTTGGTACTGTGGAGAGATGGCAAAGAGGAAGTCCAAGAACAGGTCTTTGGATTGGGTAATTAGCATACTAGGGCTTTAAAAGCCACAAAGCAACAGGAAAATCTGGTAGTAATTAGGAATTAAAAAGGTGGAGAGACACTGTCAAAGTTAAATCTGCTAGCTCTAGGAGTTCAGCAAAGAGAAGAAGGGATGAAACTTTGCCTTGTTGACAAGAGGTTCTGTTGCTGTTGTTGTTGTTGTTGTTATGTTGAGTCTTGCTATGCTAATCCTGCTCACCTTGAAATTGCTATCTTGCTGCCTTAGCCTCCAAAGTGCTTGCACTGTGCTGCTGTGCCCAGGCTAAGAGTTGGGGCTTGTACCAAAGAAGCAAGGTTCCAGAGAGAGGGAGAGATGGAAGACTTGGAGATGAGCAGATCTATCTGGGGCAAGAAGAAGAAAGCTGTGAAAGAAATTTCTAGCAAAATGCCAGAGAAAAGCAGAAGCAATGGGGAGGAGGGAAGCCTGACGTTTAAAAATGGACCATCAAGGGAGTTGAAGCAGAAGTTATCTACGAGGTCAGTAAAGTTGGATCCATGATGCTCTGCCTATAGTTTGCTTAGGGCTTGTGGAGGGCAGGAAAGAGATGGAAGAGCTAAAAATGGAAACCTAGTGGACCCAGGTGACATGGGCTTAAATGGGCAAGTCATGTTGTAGATATCTATAGAGAGATCCAAAGGTATATGGCTTTGTTCCCTAGCAATGCTCACGGCTTAAAACATGGATCAAAATCCCAGCACTTGGGAGGCACAGACAGGCGGATTTCTGAGTTTGAGGCCAGCCTGGTCTACAGAGTGAGTTCCAGGACAGCCATGGCTACACAGAGAAACCCTGTCTCAAAAAACCAAAAAAAAAAAAAAAAAAAAAAGCAACCCCAAAAAACATGGATCAAAACCAGAGTGGCATCCAGATGTGGTGGCACACACCTGCAACCCCAGCATTAAAGGAGGCTTTGGCAAGAGGATCATATGTCATCAACCTAGGCTACGTACTGAGACTCTATCTAAGGAAGTCACAAAGCAAATACAACCCAAGATGCCCGGCTGGGATAATGTAAGACTGAACATTAGAAGGGGGGGGGGCACAGAGGTGGGTGCATGAGGCCAGCCCTCCAGGACGCCGATGAGAATGCCAGGACGCCGATGAGAACATGGGTAAGTAGGTCGAGACTCAGTGAGGAGAACAATCAAGGAGCTGAACCCCAAAGACAAAAGCCAGACTCAACAGCAGCAGGAGAGGGTGGTGGTGGGGGGTAAGGTTCTTCTTTTCAGAAAATTTATGTGCAAGTAATGAAATCGAATGTTTTAATAAATTAGTCCAATAAAACAACATGCCTTGCTCCTTTGGGTACACAAGAGTCTGGATTATTTCAAATTATGTCAATTCACAGTGAGGGTGGAAAAAGCTAAAGGCAGCATTTCTTCAGGCCCATGGTTAGCATGAAGGAGACCCCACTCTTGTCTTCTTCAGCATCTTTGAAGTTACTCTTCTGAAAGAGAATCTAGTATAGATTTCCCCTTGAGGTTTGTCTTTGGACAGGTGCTGAGGCATTGTCTTAGCAGCATCCACTCTAAGGCATTGTCTTAGCAGCATCCACTCTAAGGCATTGTCTTGGCAGCATCCATTCTAAGGCATTTAAATTTTGCTGAAGCAAAAATTGTAAAAGGCGACATGAGCAGAACACATGATAGACTCTTATGGGGGGGGGGGGGCTTTGAGTCCATCAGCAAACACCAAGTGGTTGCTCTAAGCTCCAGGAATTTTCACACTGTTCTGTCCTATTTCCACCATGTCTGAGGAAGTGGTTCAGGCAGCACTTCTTTGGACTTTGGTTTAAAAATAACAGCACAGATGCCTGTTTTGCCTATAAATCAAACTCATCTATCTGAAAAAGTAGCAGCCCATATTCTCAAGGTGTTGATACAGGCTCTGTCCAGCAGCCATTAGGTGGTGCTGCCTACCCAACGTTCTGTCCTCCGTGAGGCCACCTAGCTGAATTCTGCCTCCTGCCTTTAGTGTGGGTTACATGAGAACATCCTCTGATTCCCGTACAAAAGGTGGCAGTGGTGGAAAATTCTGTTCTCTCTGTGAAACTTATCAAGTCTCCTTTCTTTCTTAAGAGCAGCCAAGAACTGCCAAAGGAAATCCAGTGTCTGGGAACTGCTAAAGCAGTCGCTGATACTTGAATGGCACCTTCTACTTTACAAAGAATTCTCCCAGGTCAGAGTTTCTGGGATATAGTAGGTAAGCCCCCAGGATTTTTTTTTTTTTGATTGATTAAATGGCATAGCGCGTGTAGATAAAGTCAGCTTATTCTATCGTGATATTTGGGAATGTAGAAATGGCATCAAGGTTTATGACGGAAGTTCTCTGTGAGACAGCCAACAAGGCTACTGATAAATAAATGTATTGTATTGCAGTTACTCTGCTTGCATGCATTCTACAACAGGACATTGTAGAATTTGCCTTGTTTGCAGAAAAATTAAAAAACATCATTTTAAGAGACATCATATTCTTTGCATGTCTATTGCATGTGCACATGTGTGTATGTTTACTGGTGGAAGCCAGAGGAGGATATAGAGTGTGCCACTCTAGCAGTCTCTGCTTTACTTCTTTGAGATGACTGCATCTGGAGAGAATCTTAAGTGGCCGCCTATCACAGCTCGGAGCGCTGGGGTTACAGGTGCATGAGGCCACGCCCACCCTTTTAACGTGGGTGCTGTGGATTGGAACTCAGGTCCTCATGCACAGTAAGTACTCTTGCCGCCTGAGACAACTCTCCAGCCCCAAGAACATATGTTTTTTAAAAAATTTAATTAAAAATGCAAATGTGTATATGTGTATCTGCATCCAGGTGTATAAGTGCAGGGGTGAGTGAGAGCACGGGTGGAAAGGTGGACAACTGCAGCTGCTGATCTTGGCTTTCTTTGTTTGAGACAGGAACTACAGTGCATGCCAGGCTAGCTGTCCCAGGGACTTCCGAAAATCCACCTGTCTGCCTCCCATCTCACAGGAGGGGCACTGAGAGTACAGACATGAGCTGCCATGCCTGGCTTTATGTGGGTTCTGGGATCTGAACTCAGGTTTCTCATGCGTGTGTGACAAATAGGCCTTCTTACTAGATCCCCCTTTTCCTTTTTTAGTATTGGGAGAAGTGCACTCATTTGTTTATTTTACTTTAGATTAATCATTGAGTTGGTACATAAGTTATGTGCTTCGTTGTGACATTTTCATCAAGCACGGCACTATGTCTTGCTATCGGTCATCCCTCTTCCCTTGCCTCCGTCCTATCCTTCCTCCCAATGATTTTCTGCTCTCATGACACATATATTTCATTACCTTCTCTTTACATACATGTGTACATATGTGCATACACACATGCACACATACAAATATGGAGTCTACATTGGAGAGAAAACATGCAGTGCCTATTTTTCTGGGTTATTTTGCATAACATAATAATCTCCAGTTCAATACTTGTATCCATGCAAGGCTTATATTTTATTTTACTTTCCAATGGGAAACGATGCTAAAATAGGAATCACAATAAACACTTTACCTGGCTCTTACACATTTCATTTAAACTTAAAACCCACAGCTACATCCTAGTCTCTTGGCCTTGACCTCTTGGTCAGTTGACTTGACCTCGCTGCTGAGTGTGACTCTGTGATCAGTGTTTGTCACTGGCTCCTCTCACACGTGACATCCATGCCATATCCATGATGGTATCCAGTTTCAGTTTCTGAAGTGGAAGGGGATGTATGGAGCTCACAGAGCAGTGCTACTCTGCTTTTCCCCTCAATCCTCTGCTGCTCCTTGGCTTGGATAGAGGTTTTAGACGATTTGTCTGCACAGTTTCTTTCTGACATGATTTTTACAAACACTGCATAGTTAGCTCTCTATATGTCTATGACATTTTTTTTTTTTTTTACAAATTATTTTTGTTCATGTCTGTGTGTCTATGTGCAATTGTTTGTATTTCCGGTGGAAGTCAGAAGAGAGAATTAGATCCCCTGGAGCTGGAGTTACAGGCAGTTGAGAGCCACCAGATATAGGTATGGGGAACCAAAGTCAGGTCCTCTGCTCTTAATCTCTGAGCCATTTCTTTAGCTTTGATATAAATTGTTTTAAAATAGTATTTAATTATATTAGGTAACAGGAGTGCATGTGGGGTCACTGGGTTTAGAAACAGGCCTGCCCTGCCTGATGCTAAGCACATGGTGTGGAAACCACTGTTACATGTGTGTCCTAGTGGGTGGCCTTCTATTTGGGAGAGTTTGGAATCATTACACAGGAAGACTGCATTCTACAATGCATCTTGTATTTAAACAAATCCAGTTTAAAGTTCTTTAAAATGTAATCTTATCATAGGGATTCAGGTAGTAAAGGTATAATATAAATCAATGCAATTTGCATCTTAAAGGGTTTGAATGTACAGTATATCAAACTGTCTAACTCCTTAAAGTTTTTCCCCTTTTGTTTTTGTATGAATGTATGTATATATGTATGTATGTATGTATGTTTGTCTCAACCAGAAATATCGACATGTAGCCACAATAGTCAAAGAACTCTCTGTGTAATTTAATGTTGGAAATCAATACTGCTATGTCTCTGACAGAATAGGAAGGTGGAAATGAAGCCTCTCATTGCTTCAGGTAGACTGGCAAGTGTTGGCGCCTGCCAGCCTGCAGTCAGTCACAGGACCTGCAGTCACTCTGGTTTCATTTTTTCTAATATTTTGCAGCTCCGGGCTACTGCTTGTTCTGACTAATGATAGGGCCAACCTTGACCAGAAGCCCTCCAAATCTCCAAATCTTCCAGGGAAGGGTTCGGGGTAGGCTGGGGGCAGAATGGGGGGCAAGGGTGTACACTCAGTTCCCGCCCACTGTCTGATATCAGCTGGGACTTCACAGTGTGCTCATCTACCTCCTAAGATGTGGAGATGGCATTTGATGTCCAAGTCATCTTGAGCTCTGTCTGCAGCTCTCCTCCCCTTTCACCTTTTCTGGGCATCACAACATCACTACAAAGCTTTGTTCAAGGGAAAACCTGTTAGGGTTCAAATCACTAGCTCCAGCTTCACACTGGTCTGTTTGTTTGGGATACCATGTCGTCTGAGTGATTGCTTTTAGTGAAATCAAAGAGGACTAAAGGACCTAAGACTTTGCTAATGTAGCATGTGCTTTATACCACTTTATGAATTCTTCATACAAGTGGTGGTGGTAGGAGAAATGAATCTTTAGCGATGAAGAAGCCAGGAGTCTTTGTTCTAGACTGTTTGCAGAATTAGGAAGGTGTTCGGTGGAGATGGCTGGTTAGGATAGCGTTAGAAGCAGCGTGGAGCCAGGTCTGTGATCTAAGGAGGCTTCTGAATAGAAACCATGGTCACTCCTTGTCAGGCACCTCAGGAGGCAGTGGGTGAAAGCAGCTGGGAGGCTTGCTCTTGCCTGTCATCTTGAGTGGGCTTAGAATCAACCAAGAGATACCTTTGGGATTGCAAGACATTCCAGGAAGGATTACTTGAAGGGAGAAGAGCCCAGATATACAGGGTCTGAGGAAAAAGCAGTTTTTCTGCCACTTGCCTTTGCTGATTGGGACCCCTAGCCTCACGGACTGAGCAGTTCCAGGTTCAGATAGCCACTGTTGGGTTTACCCTTGTCACCCCAGATGTCAAACTCTGGATTCCGTGTCAAGTTGTACTTGGTCATTTTCTGGTGACCTTGGGGTGAACACCCTGTCTAGCAGATGCTAGTCACCTCTGAGATGCAAGCTTTGTGCCACAGTCCCCCATGCCTCTTTCAGCAGGTGGGCCATGCAATCAGAGTAATTTCCTTCACAAGCATCTGGTGATGTGCAGACTACCACAGGGGATGAGCACACATGTAACTGCATAGCATTGTGATGAAAGCTTTCAAATAAAAAGCTTACCCCATGGATAGCATCTCCGAGCTTAAAAGCCATCCAAATGGGGTATCTGACTTCTTTCTATACAAGCCTTTCTTTTTATTCTTGGAAAATCACCAGAGAGCTTTTTCATCAGCCTTCACATTTTAAACAAGGGGCCCAGAAAGTTGCTATGTTAACATCTTAAAGAAGGGCGTGTGCCACCATTAAACTTAAGCTGCTCAGCATGGCGGCTGCAAAGATGGAAAGAAGCGACTATGCCCAGGAAGCTTTCTTTGCTGTATTCATTCGGTACAAAGAAGTTTCTCAGATCCCTTCCTGAAAGGCTGTTGGGTGCTGTTTGTCTGAGACGCAGCCTAGAGGCAGGTCCCCAGCACTTCACTGCCTCCCACCCTGCAGGCCATTTGTCCTCCTTCTGCTGTGCGTATCACAGAAGATCGCTATTTATCTGAATCATATTTAGGATGCAATACACTGTGCTCATGCTCTCCAGGAACACCACATTCCATGATGCCTTTCTCTCCCCCAACTCAGTTTCCATAGCAACGTTGGCTCTGATGCCTCCTCCGGTACTGTTACTGTTACTATCATGGAGGTCATTTCTTCTGGTTACTATTGTCCCTTGTTGTTATCAACATCATTTTGACTGTCAGTTAGTCACCTCCTGATCCTAAACACTTGACCTTTGGGGAAGTCTTTTCAAAATGATTGAAGAGTGAAAAGAAAGAAAAAAGAGAGAGAGCATAATTACCAACAGATTATCAGTAATTACTCCACATCAGGTTCATTTTTCCCCTTAAAATTTGTTTTCACCAAATCATTGTGATTCTTCTAGAATAAGTTTGTGTGATGGCAAAGTATCCACTGTCATTTCTGCTAGTTTTTTTTTTAAATGAAGCATCCCCACCCCCTTCTGTCATGGGGGGGAAGGGGGAATTGCATAGCTAAAGTTTCCCAAAACCATTAAGTAAAAGTTCTCTAGCTCTTTAGGATTGAGTTCAGTGGAATCCTGTATCTAGCAGCCTTCATCATGCCTGCTGTCAAACTTCTAAGCCTCCTTGAGGTTACATGGGAGCTGGGCACCCAGGAAGCCATGTATTTTTAGATCGACTTATATCTAGCTTTCTGCTTTCCTGACCCCAGAAACCTTGGCTTAGTCTCCACAGCTTCTCTCAACCATGTCCTTTGGTGCTTTGAGGATTTGGTGGAAGCCACAGAGGGCCTCCTGTTAGAGAGTTGCCTCCCCGAGTATCTGTTTGGACCATTCTTTCACAGCCTCTCTGTGCCTCTCCCCATTATCTCAGAGATTCTTTCACCCAACACTCTCCGCCTCCCCTCTTGTCTCTGTTGTAGCAGCCGTCCCTGAGAGAATTCAGGTTCGCACACTTGGCTTCAGTTTGCACTAGCTCCGTTTGCAGCACCTACAAGTTAAGCACACAAATGATTTCTCAGGGGGCAGAGAGAAAGAATCCCCTGCCATTTCATCTCACTGGCTCTATGAGAGCCTGCTTCCCTTCTCTGTCCCACATCTTCTTGTACTGCCTCCCAGTCACCAGAATTCAGTCTCAGTGCCTCTAAGAGCAGAGAGGTGACATGCAGGTGCCAAGAGCACCATGTGGAAGAGATGGTGTGGAATGTTGTCAGCCTATGTATTCGGAAACAAACCTCATCCACCAGAAGCCCAAGCCACGCAGTACCAGATCATGGCTGCTGTTACCATGGGAGCTCAGTAAGGCCTCATTTCCCAATGTTTATGTACTCAGAGAACTGAATGCAATTATTTAAAAAAACTTCATTGATTCTTTGTGAGTTTCACATTGTACATCCCAGTCCCCAGTCCTGCTTATCTCCCCAACCCCTCACAACCACAGTTCACCCTTGCATCCTCCCTCAAATAACACACACACACACACACACACACACACACACACACACACACACACACACACACACACACACTCACACACACACACACACACACACACACACACACACACACTCACACTCACACACTCACACACACACACACACACACACACACGCACACACGCACGCACACACGCACGCACGTACACCAAAACAAATCATAGAAAACACTTGTCTCGAAAGCTGTAGTGTGTCACAGTGTGGCCCACAGTGTGTCCCTTTGTCCACACATTTTCCCTTGCAAATGTTCAATGCAATGAGTGATTGGTCTAGTTCGAGATCTCTGGCTTCTGTGACACCATCAATATTGGATCCTCATCCGGACTCCTCCTGGTTATGGAGATTCTGCAACTTCAGATCAGCAGGACTGGTTGTTTGCTGTCCCAACTGTTCACAGATGATACAGACTTTGGGGCTGTGCCAACTCAGAACCTTAGATCTGGGCCTGGGGTGCAGCTGAGCTGGTCAGCCTACCTGCTCTTCCTTATGCACCCAGCAGGAGGCAGGGTCAGCTCTCCTGCTCTGGAGCTGGCTCACCCTCACCCATGGCTCCATCTCCAGAGCCTGCTCTTCTGTGCTGCCCAGTCAAGATGGAGGACACATTCTCTCAAGTACTGCAGCCTGTGAAGGGTCGGGCCACCTCTCTTGCTCTCACACTCTCAGGGCTGACCCACAGGCACTCCCTCCAGCAGGTTCAGCTCTACTGTACTGTCCATGGGAGGGTTAGGGCCCATTCACCTGCCTCATGAGCCCAGAGTCAGCTCTTCCAACTGCCTCTGTTGGCAAGAGGTGAGGGGGTGGTGGGCATCTCCTCCACTCCCTGCCCAGGGCACCTCATGGGCAGAGGAGTGTGTTAGTATTTCTTCTAGGCTCCACCCAACAATTACCCAGCAACAGCCAGGAAGATATATATATATATATATATATATATATATATATATATATATATGTATGTATGTATGTATGTATGTATGTATGTATGTATATGTATATGTATATGTATATGTATATGTATATGTATATGTGTATATATATGTATGTATATGTATATGTGTATACACACACACACACACACACACACACACACACACACACACACTGTTTGCTCTCTCTCTCCTCTCTCTCTCCCTATTTTTTTTTGGAGGGGGACGTGCCTCAGCATGAGACCGCTAAGGCACCCCTCCTCTCCCGCTGCATTACAAAACATATCTCACTCTTGGGGCCGGCTCACCCCGCCCCCACCACCGGGCCCAGCTCTTCTGACTGCCTCAGATGGTGAGGGGCAAGGTGGACGGGGGAGGGGAAGGCATCCGTGCTACCTTACTGCAGATAAGTGGAGAAGACAGCTCTGGTGCGCTGCAGCTCACATGCACCCCTTCCACCAGGGCCAGCTCTACTGTGCTGCCCAGGTAAGGTGCAGGGAGAAGTCTCCAGAGCTAATGATCCTAAGGAGAGCTTTCCCATCTGCTGGAGGTGGCAAGGGACATGGAGGGGCATAACTTTTGCACCTGTGCCACCCCATGGTAGATGAGTGGGTGGGGTCGGCTCTCCCACACTCATGCCCACCACCAGCTCACCTGCACAGCCCCTGGACTTGGTGGCGGCCCCAACCAGGGATATCCTCATGTTCTTTAGTGGCAGTAGGAGTCACGGATATTCACCAACACCTATTGTTGCATAGCCACAGCCTCAGACATGGCCCTCAGCTGAAGCTCTGGCTGGAACCTCATTGTGGCCTCAGATGGTGGGGCTGGCCACTCACAACAGGCTACTCCCCTCTACTCTCAAGTTCCCAGTTCCATCTCTCTTCATACTGCTCAAGTTGCTCCACTTCTCTTTCTATTCCATTGGTCTACCTCGTACTCAGTGCACATTGTTGTGGCTCTCACTGCAGGCTAGCCACACAGCTGACTGGCAGCTGGGTCTCCATCTGCATTGCACGGTGTGGTTTCAAGTGTCTATGACCCCTGTGTGCTGTGCGCTGGTGGGTAGGTCTGTGAGTAGCACGGTGGTCCACAGGTCTCTGTCTGTCTTCCTCCTCCCTCTCTGCTGCACCTCAATTTGATTTGATTTTTGTGAGTCCTGGGCATAAAACAGCTTTGGTCAGCCAGTCAGGCATCAGCTAGGTTGAAGGACTGCCACCTGCTCTGCCCCTGACTGATATAAGAACACCACCACCAACAAGGTGTCTCTTTGTCCATTGTCAGGGGTTAATGCAATTAATTTTTAAGTAATAAACTTTGCAGGATTATATTTTATTGATCAACATACCTTGTTGGAGAGGCACCTGACTGGCAGCCTTGGTGATCTCTGTGCTCTGGATATTAGGCAGGACTTTTTTTTTTTTTTTATTTATAACCTCTCTCCTCCTATCTGCGATGCTGTCCCTCCTGAGATCCAGCTGGGTGGGTCTCTATACTTTGAGAAGATTCAGGAGGTCATGGGGTCTGATGAAGTGGAAACTTACGAGTTCTTTGGAAAGTCAGTTGTGTTGGTTGGTGCTTTGCTGGGACAAACATATGAAGAAATGTTTTCTTGTTGTGGCCACAAGTGAAAGAATGTTTTGCTAAAGCAGACGAGTGAAAGAACTTGTGATGGGGGATTCTTCACTCATGACATACATGTGTTGGTCCACCTTAAATTGTCAGGACTTCATAGAGAGAAATGCCCCCAAAATCTTCTGGTGGTGTGCTGGTGGCTTCATGCCATTTCTTTGGACTTGGGCTGGTTGGCAGAGTGATGTCAGCTGAGAAAGACTCACGTGCTGAGACAAGACACATGGTGGGGCAAGACCTGTGGAAGGCATGGGATGTTTGGAGGGAGTATACAAAGGACTCAACAGACTGTGAGAGAACTTGGCTTATTTGCATAGCTAAATGCTTTCGGTGTCTTTGCTGATCTTCACTTCGTTAAGAGAGGCATAGCTGAGAACTTCTCCTGGCGTCTCTGCTGGTCCTAATCCCTCCTGGTGAGGCCTGGGTGTTCCTGTTAGGTTGTGCCACCACCGCTGCTGTCCCGACACTACTGAACTGGACTGCTGGTATGTCCCTGAAGTGTTTTGCAAGTGGATCGAGCTGCTGCTGCTGCTGCTGACCTGTGCACTGAACTGCTAATGTCCGGACAACACAGATGGGATTTGCTCCAAAGAATCATTTCTAAACAGGTCCACTTCCCCTGTATCCTTTCTTTTCCACTACCTCTGTCGGGTGGTGGGCTAGAAGGGAGATTAAATTATTTAAGAGCCATCATGAAAGTAGGCTTTGAAAAAATTAAAGCTACAGTCTGAAGATGGTTTAGTTCAATGGTTCTCATTTAAGGGCATCAGGGCTTGTGGGTAAACCAAAAGCAAGCACCATTCCTGGCTTTGATGGAATGTTGACCCTGCTCATCCATGACCACTGATGGAGATATTTTACTGCAGCGTGGAAGCCTGAAAGTGGGCTATGTAAGTAGGCTACCTGTGCTAGGTGATAGCTAACTGCTTCTTGGATGCGATCATGGGCAATGTTTCTGTGCCTTCATATTTTGGTCTGTAAATCAGAGTAACAGTCTGCCTTGCTACAGTGTTATGAGAATTAAATTACTAATACATACAAAGCAGAGTTCCTAATGCATAATAAGCCATCTGTCTATCTATCTATCTATCTATCTATCTATCTATCTATCTATCTATCTATCTATATCAGCTATCTCTTCATAAAGATCCATCGGCTAACTTATTTCTGGAATTTAGTATAAAATTAAAATATTAACTTTTGAAAAGTTGTTACACTTAGGGCTTAGCACCCAACAGTCACTTATTGTTAGTGCCTTGACAGGTTAGGAGTATGGATCAACTGCTGACCACTTTGGAGACAGGCTTCTCTGGGATAATTAAGAGCAGCACCAATCTATGGATAAAGTAATGTTCTTTGATATCAAAGGAGATTAAATACAAGCATTATAACTTAATATCAGAAATGTTAGTTTAAATGTAGCAAGTTTCCCATCTCTGACTGAATGTAGGCAACCACCATTCTATCCCTGTAATTTATTATTTCTTACCTTTGTTGTATGAATCTGGTACCTTTTTAAACACTCAAATCCACCTCAGATCCTTTTGGGAGACAGGTGAGGCTAAATACCATAAATTCCTGAACTCCATAACAATAGGTTAGGAAGACAAAAATACAGTAACTGATATTTACTCCAGGCAAATTTTGTGTTATTTGAAATCATCTTTTATAACCTTTCATGAATAGCATCACAGCTGTGTGACTGAATTCAGTATTATTGTGGGAGTGGCTCAGCAAAGAGATTTTAATATCACTTATTGCAAATACTTGCAATTAGAAATTGCATAGTTATTGAAGGAAGTATCTAAGAAATTTAAACTATTTTGTATCATTCACGTCATGAGTTTTAGAATAGGGTATGACTTACTTTTCAGTTGTGTTTGACTTGAACAATAAAAAGAGATCTAACCAGCTAAGTTTCATGTCAGCCTAGTTTCAATTTTTCTTTAGAAATGAGAGAGAGGGTTTGTGTCTTCACAGAGTTTATGAGGTTCAGATATTCCCCCTCATTTGGATGCTTTATTTGATTCCTAATCTAGGATGATAATGGAAACTATTTCAAATAGAAGGATATGGCTCTAACATCAAAAAATTTTAGAAGCATTTTTCAAGTCTTTCAGTTATAATTTGTTTCTGTTTGCATTTTTGCTCCTTCCATTTAAACTTGCATTTGCAGTTGGAACTTGTATTGGTAAGAAGGGAAAGAATTGGCCATTTTACAAGTGAAGGCATAAAGCTTTAAATGGAGGTGCTCATTGTGTGTCTAGTAAGACTGAATAAATGAAAAAGGAGTAAGACATATTATTGTGCTATTTCAATGCACTGAAGAGAAAGAACTGGATAGACCTATAGGGCAGGATGGAGGACAGCAGGAAGACAAACTGCAGTAGCTTTTTGTTAGCTACAAACCAGAAGCCTTTAAAGCTTTCATAATCAGCAAAAGTAAGATTGTCAGTAGAAACAAAAACTAAGAAGGGGAGAGGGAGGGAGCGATAAAGGGCAGAAGCCCTCAGGGGATGGAGAAGGCCAGCTTGATGGTCAGAATCAGCAAGGTACAAGGTAGAAGGCACCAGCATCTCCCTACTCATATTAGAGCAGAGAGATTCACTGAGTGGCTTCTGCAGACCGAAGAAACTGAAAGGACTCCATGCCTGAGCACATCAGGAAGAAACCGAGAGACTTGTTGAAGAAGATGGAGGTTGAACTACCAAGATTGTCTAACGTAAGAAAATAAAACCTCATGGAAGGGAACCAAAGACATCAAAGTTAAATACAGTTCAGGATGCAAGAAGGATAGTAGGTCTTCTTAGTAGCAACATGTCAGTAGGTAGATATCTAAATCTACGCACTGGCAAAGTCAGCAGTGGCAGCACAAATCTGTTTTCCAGAGATGTAGAATTTCCAAAATATTAGAAGAGGTGGGATTGGTTGGCTTTAGAGGAAGAGGGGAAATGGTTGGAGATCTTAGCTTATGATCTTAGGTAGCACAAAGTTAATAGAACTATTAAAATAAGCTTGTTGTTTAGTACAGTTCCCCCTGTGGTTAAGGATCAAATTGAGGCCCTCTGTAAGATAAGCATGCACTAAGCATGGCGGTCCTCCAGTTGAAGCCAGTATGGTTTTGAAAGGCAGTAGTTGAGTTGAACCTGTGGAAATTATTTTAACAGAGAACTTTAGGCAGAAGAAATTAGGGCATGTAAAGATGGGGGCTTAGTGGAGGAGAGAGACGAGACACAGAGAAAACACCAAGTTCAAAGTGAGTATGGGTGCTGGAGAGATGCTGCAACCTTTAAGAGCCCTTCTTGTTTTCACAGAAGACCCAGGTCTAGTTCCCAGCTCTTGTCTGGCAGTTCACCACCATTAGGAATTCTAATACTAGGAGATCCGAGGCCCTTGTGTGGCTTCCACAGACCCTGAATGCATGTACTATACATTCAAGCAAGAAGGTACACCACAAAGACATACATGCAAATAAACAAAATTAAAACAAATGAAACAGTGTGATGTGTGGGGAGCAGCTTTAGGATATGAAGGCTGATGGTGAACCAGCAACAGCTAGATCATGAATAAGCGCTAATTTCTTCCTAAGATGGATAGAAAGCCAAAAAGTGACCTGAAGGTCACTTGAGGTAAAACAAAACTCAAGAGCAGTTAAAGCCACAGGGATTTTACCATGCTTTGTCACATAATGAGACATGGGGGTGGGGGCGGTTATATGCACAGTAAGCATGGAAGATCAGGTTCAGTTTGTCTTTCTGCTCTGCTTGGCTCGGATGCCAGGGGTAAATCTGAATAGAGGCAAAGCAAAATATTCCCTCCTCATGCAGCATCCGTTATGTGTTACTATACTCACCCAAAGGAAAGACTGCTACCTGGCTTGCTCATGACTCCACCGATCAGTGTTTGGGCTTCGGCTCAGCTGGACACGACTGCTGCTGCTTTACACTGGCTCACTCACTCAGAATCAGTCAGCAATTGAACTCTTTTGTGGGGTGTAGTAGAATTTTTGGGGGGTTTGCTATGCCCCTTTTGCTTCCAAATATCTGAAGATATTTCTACACCCTCTTTAGCGCATTCTAGCTCCTGAATAATAGCCACAGAGACCTGGTATTGTTATTAACAAGCTGTAAGCCGGAGCTGCACAGGTTCTGAGCTGTTATAACACTCTAAGCTATTTACTTCCCAGCCACAGACCCCCAATTTCCTCGTCGTTGTCTTGCCCCGGCTTGCTCTGCCTCATGTGTGTTCTCACAGTGATTCGGTGGGTGACCTGCTCCTTACAACTATTCTTGCACCTTCTGCTTCATAGCCACTTCTCTTCTTTTTTTGTGATTCTTCTTTTCCTGGACCCTCACCTGCTTTGTGCTGAACATTTTCTCCTGGCTCCTGTCCCTCAGACCCTTTACTGGGATCAGAAATCCAGTCTTTCTACTTCCTCTGACCAGTCATTGGCTGTTCAGCCTTTATTAACCAATCAGAGATAATTGGGGAACACTCTTTTTTTTATTATTATTATTTTTTTAATTTTTGATACGTTATTTACATTTCCAATGTTTCCCCTTTTCTGGGTCTCCTCTTTGGAAACCCCCTATCCCCTCCCCATCCCCACCTCTATGAGGGAATTCCATCTCCCACCCACCCGCCCACCCATCCCCATATTCCCACCTTGACATTCCCCTTTACTGGGGCCTCTAACACC
>CM052715.1:5297046-5344642 GCA_028551405.1 Uromys caudimaculatus
TTAAGGGTGTTATTCATATCTTTCTTCATGTCTTCTAACATCATCATGAGAAATGCTTTTAAATTTGAGTCTTGCTTTTCTGGTGTGTTGGGGTATCCAGGGCTTGCTGTGGTGGGAGAGCTGGGTTCTGATGGTGCCAAGTACTCTTGGTTTCTGTTCTTTATGTTCTTATCCTTGCCTTTTGCCATGTTGTTAACTCTGATGTTAGCTGATCTTACTCTGTCTGGTTGTGGCTTGCCCCTCCTGGAGGCCTCTGTGTAGGTACTCCTTGAAGACCAGCTCTCTCTGAGAGGGGTTTGGGTTTGGAGAGCTGTGGCACAGGGTCTGCTCTGTGGTGCAGAAAGATATCAGAAGGATCTTGTCCCCAGCTGTCCCTTGGTTTCTATGCCCTGATGGCTCTGCAAAGGTCCCTCTTGATCCAGTGAGTTTGAACAGAAGTGGTGGTTTTGCCTATGCTCAAAGGTGTGTCAGCACTCCTGGGATACCCGCTCTCTCCTGGAGCCTTGTGGCCCAGGCTGAGGTCCCCAGGCACAGGCCCCTGGTGGCCCAGGCAGAGGTCTCCACCCACAGATGAAACTGGAAGGTTCAGAGGTTTCCTGGCCCCGGGTTCTCAGGCCCTGGGTCCCAGTGGATCCAGGTGGGTCTAGGTGAGAGGTGTTGCTCCCCTTAACCCCTCTCATGGCTTTTCCAAGCTCCTGGGAGGGTAGCTTTCTCCAGCGCTCGTTGGCTATGGATTCCTGGTGGCCCAGGCAGAGGTCTCCACCCCTCTTTTTTTTTTGTGTGTGTGGGAAAGGTTTATTTCATCTTAGAGCTTTTAGTTCATCATCCAGTAAATTCAAGTCAGGTATTGATACAGAGGCCATGGAGGAGTGCTGCTTACTGGTTTGCTCACCTTAGATAACTTAGCCTCCTTTCTCATAGCACCCAGAAGCACCAGCTCAGGGTTGACACCATCCAGTGAGCAGGGCACCCCCACATCAATCATGGATGGAGAAAATACCCCACCAGATGGTGGTGGCACATGCTTTTAACTCCAGCACTCAGGAAATAGAGGCAGATGGATCTCTGAGTTCATTACTGGCCTGGTCTAGAGTGTGAATTCCAGGACAGGGCAGGATACACAGAGAGATCCTATCAAAAAATTTAATAAATAAGTAAGGGAAGGAAGGAAGGAAGGGAAAATACCCCCATAGACTTTCCTGTAGGCCAATCCAAACTGAAGAATTTTGAACTAATTTTACTGGCAGAAAAGATTTCAAGATAGCCTAAGGGGGGGGGGAATATTAGGGAACATTCTTTATATCACATTGTTACAGCAGATTCTTCAATATTCATGACATTGCCTGTGGATGGTTGGTAACTAGATCTCAGTGCACAGAGATGAGCATCTGAATGCACAGAGCACAAGACCTTCCTTCAACAGTGGGGCTGGATGGCTGGGTCACTGGCGGTATGATCACATGACCTCATTCAGACTGAGAAGATGGGGCTTCTTCAAATAGCAGTTTCATGGTTGTTTTCTGGGGTGGTTACAGCTGAAGCCGGAAGATATTGTGAGGTCTAGCTTCTTGCCCCGCAGTTGCTATGTGGCTCCATCATGTCATTCAAAGCAAGTTAGGGCAGCTTCAAAATTGAGGACATAGGGTTGGATACCACCTCATAATGAGAAAAACAGCCAAGCAATGTTTTAAAGGGACTTGCAAATAGGAATGTTAAAAATTATTTTGGCCATTTTGTAAGAAACATATTAGACCCCCCCCAAATGGAATATTTTCTCAAATAACAGTTAACAAATAATTTTCATGTCTTTTTCTAAACCAACCATGGAGGAGGCCAATGAAATTACAGTTTCTGTTGTAACCATAATTCGGTGTCTGTGGACTCAAAGATGCATAGTTTACATTTTAAAAACTATCTCTGTATTGAACATGCAAAGGCTTAAGGCTTAAAGGTTGCAGCATCTCTCCAGCACCTGTATTCACTTTGAACTTGGTGTTTTCTCTGTGTCTCGTCTCTCTCCTCCACTAAGCCCCCATCTTTACATGCCCTAATTTCTTCTGCCTAAAGTTCTCTGTTAAAACAATTTCCACAGGTTCAACTCAACTACTGCCTTTCAAAACCATACTGGCTTCAACTGGAGGACCGCCATGCTTAGTGCACGCTTATCTTACAGAGGGCCTCGATTTGATCCTTGACCACAGGGGGAACTGTACTAAACAACAAGCTTATTTTAATAGTTCTATTAACTTTGTGCTACCTAAGATCATGCCATTATTCCCCTTAAATTGAGGAAGAGATACTTAAAGAACATTTCATTATATGAGGCCACATTGTAAATCTAGAGATAATTTACAGCATGTAGAGGAATGCATATATGTAACTTGCAAATACTATATTGCTTTATGTAAGAGACATGAATATCCATCCTTCGCTTCAGGACCCAAAGGTTCTGAAACCACCCAAGAGGAAATGGAAGGAGAATTGGAATCTGATTGGATAAGCCTAATGAAGGTTGTCTCCTCACGATAAAGGCCCATCTATTCCAAACCAAAATTGTTCGGTTTGCAAAGAGGCATGCATACAGAAGTTGGATAGAAAAATAAGCCACACCCTGCAGACTTTACTGAAAAATATATATCTATTTTTAATCTGGTTACTTTAATACAGTCTTGATTACTGTATCCAGGGTGATCATCTTTCTGCCCAACCTCCTGGGAATTGTGTTACATATGTGAGCGATGGCATATGGATTGTACTTTTACTTTTAGAAGAGACTGGCTGCAGTGTGGAGGGTTGGAGGGGAACAAGACTGATGGAGGTCAACCAGTTGTACAGACCCTTGACCTCAGCACGACTGAGTCAAATCTTTGTTGGTGGGCAGTAGAACATTGTTGCATTCACTGTAAGATGTTTAGAAGCATCCATGACATCCACTCACACTAGATTCAAGGATCTCATTCCTGGCTGTGATAACCTTAAAAGAATCTAGATTGCTAGTTATTTCCTGGAAGGCAAAGTCACTCTTGTTTAAGAACTTCTCTGTCTGTCTGTCTGTCTCTGTCTGTTTCTGTCTCTGTCTCTGTCTCTCTCTCTACAATTCTCCATTTGTTGGCTTGAGCCAAGCAGAGAAAGTATGAGTGGAAGCAATAGAGATTTAAGAGACTTTTCATTTGGCAGACTACTGAATAGGTAAGAGTTAGAGACTTTACATACAATGTCAAGTTTGTCTGAAAAGTCTGAGATTTTGTATCTAAGAACTTGAGTAGCATAGATCTGCAGAAATGAGTTTGTTCAGTGTGGCCCAGGCTCCCCACTGCCTTCTTGACTTCTCACATTACTTGTCTGTGAAAATTTAAGCCTAAGGCCCTGCTTTGGTTGCACCTTCTGCCCCATAATATTCCCTGTGCCTTTCTCCAGTAAAATCACTTAACTCAGACTTCTTAGATTTCTTTAAATTGATCATCTTTCCCCCATCCCTTATGGAAAGAAACAGAAAACAGAAACACACAAAATGTATTAATTATCTCAAATCCTATACTCTTCCTGAATTCTGATGTTATTTTTCTGTATATCTTTGGATGCTGTGATTAGGACTCATTTATGCAGGAGCTGGGGCAATAACTCAATTGGTAAAACACTTGCCATGCAAGTGTGGGGACCTAGGTTAGATCCTCAGAACCCAGGTAAAAAACATTCTGAATCATGGCATGTACTCGTGATGCCAGCACAGGGGAAGATGAGGCCACAGATCCCCGCAGTCTCACTGACCAACCACTGCACCTGAATTTGCAAGTTTTAGGCCAGTGAGAAATTATGTTTAGAAAACCAACATGGACAATGCCTGCAGAACAATAATTGAGTTTTACTTCTGGCCTGCATGTAGACACAAACAGAATCACAGACACGCATGGATGCATGCACGCACACACTCATAATCAAGAAAAAATAGATCATTTGTTTCGGGGGTAAACCCTGCCCCTGTTCCTTAGGAGAAACAATTTTCCGAATATCAATGCAATGAAAGAAAGAGGTGTATTTCCCTTTCTGCTTTTGTGTGTGGAAAGCTCATCATTCTGCAGCTGGTTACAATTTCTTTGAAGCAATCATGAGTTCAGGCAATTAGAAGGTCTTCCATAGAAAATAATTCAATAGTTAGACTAATGAGTTAGACACTTATGCTTCTCTGTGCTTTAAGAAAAAATTGTTTGTTCATGTTAACGTATCTGAAATGTGTTTTAAAATGAGCTTTACATGTAGTATTGGTAAGTAGCAGACAAAGTTCTAAGATCGCTTGAATAACAGAAATTATGACATGCCTCCAAGACAATGAAATGGGCCGTAATAATAACACAAGGAGACATGTAAGAATGAGTGTAAGGGTGAGAATTAAAATAACGTCTGACAATTACTTTCAATTTGAACTGAGGTGAAGAAAATCAGAATTATAATACTCTTGTGATTAAACTTTGATGAGATGAAAATGTCATCATTGTTTGATGAGGATTTATTAGAGTTCAAAGACTATGAATGATTTAACCACAATGCACCAACACCACAGGGCTGAATAATCTCCATCAGTGTTTCTCGACTCTTCCTTGTTGCAGGCCTCAGAGAGCACTGGGGAAATCTCAGCCCTCCCCTTCCTCAGTTTGACTCTTCCCATGTCACCAGCTCTCTGGGAACATCAGGCTGCAGCTCAAGTCTTCCGTGATAACTTGTGACACTGAAATCCTGGAGTAGCTTTCCAAGAAGCATAGGCTGATATTTAGACTCATGCTGTAGTTTCATTACTAGCTTACAGATATTTGATTTGGAATGATGTCAGTATATGTTTGTGTGGGTTTATGCATGAGTGCAAAGCTCTCTGAGGCCAGAAGAGAGCATCAAATTCCCTGGAGCTGGAGTTACAGATGGTTGTGAGCCACAATGATGCTGGGAACTGAACTCTGGTGTTCTGTAAAATAGTAGTGCTCTTAACCACAGAGTCATCTCCCCAGCCCCATATATAAATATATATATATTTATATAAAATATAAATATAAAAGCATATATATATATGTATATATGTAAATTTTTTTAGAATATCCTAAGAGAAATGAGCAAGTCTTGCTTTTATCCAACACTCCTTATTGAACATGAGGATGTAGAAAGAAAATCCTTTTCTCATGCTTCAGGAAGCTCTTCCCTTTTAACGTGAGGTGTTGACAATTAAAGTTAGGCTTCCAGTCTGCCTCAGATGTTACACAGTTCTCTCTGAGGCATTCATTGCAACCTAGAACAACAAAGCTTATGATATTGACTTAGCATGGGGATCATTTTGAAAGGGGGTTATGTATAGTCTGTGTGTCTGCATGCATTGTCCAAAGGACAATCTTGAGTGCCATTCTTCAGCCATCTTCTACTTTTGGTTTGAGACAGGGTCTTTCATTGGTCAGGAAATTCCAGTAAGCAAGGCTAATCAACCAGTAAGCTTTTGGACATCCACCCATTTTTGCCTTGTACTATTTATCGCTAGTGTTACAAGCATATACCCTTATACCTGGGCAATTATGTGGACTCTGTGGGGGCCACTTTACTGGCTGAACTCTCTCTCTTTAAAAAAATTTCAGACCAGAGACAGGCAGATTTCTGAGTTCGAGGCCAGCCTGGTCTACAGAGTGAGTTCCAGGACAGTCAGGGCTACACAGAGAAACCCTGTCTCAAAAAACCAAAAAAAAAAAAAAAAAAAAACCCAAAAAAATTCCAGACAAGGTTTCCTTAGGTAGCCCAGGCTGACCTGGAATTTACCATCTCAGGTAGACATGCATTGCCTTGCTGGGTTGGCTGAATATGGACTTTTCTCTTTGTAGAAACATTGGCAATTTCAGTAGCGCTTGTGGTGAAAGGGGTGTAGAAGAGCTTGTAACCTCATTTCTCACCTTTATTGCTGAGAATATAATGTTATTCTTCTTCTTCCCTCCTATCTCCTAAAACCATTCTCCATAGTCATTGACACTGGCTATTCAAAGACCCATTTATTTGTTGTGGGTTTGTTTCTTGTCTTACGCAGGTCCACATATACTTACCATACCATAGTTTGCAAACAAGATAGTTTTCAGTCTTATGCACAAACCCTTTTCTTTTTACTGAATGAGATAATATTGGCAGTAGGCATTATACCAATTAGTCCCAGAAGACTTAGCAATTGTGTCAGTGTTACAGTTTGACTTATTCAAAAAATATCACTAACTGTGGTGGTTTGAATAGATATAGTTCCCATAAACTCGTGTGTTTGAATACTTGGTCCATGGAGGTGTGGCTTTGTTGGAGTAGGCATGGCCTTGTTGGAGGAAGTGTGTCTCTGCGGGGGTGGGTTTTGAGGTCTCTTATGCTCAAGTTCTGCCCAGTGTGATACACAGACTCCATCTCCAGCACCATGTCTGCCTGGATGCTACCATTCTTCCTGCTATGATGATAATGGATTAAACCTCTGAAAGTGTAAGCCAGCCTCAGTTAAATGTTGTACTTTATAAGAGTTGCCATAGTCATGATGTCTCTTCAAAGCAATAAAACTCTGACTAAGACACTAACATTTTCCTAAAGTTGTCCTTTAACTCTATAATCTGGACCAGGCAAAGTGACCATACACTAGTTTGGATTATTTCCAAACACTATTTACAAATACCTTTCTTAATATTTTATTTATAGGTATTTAATAAATAAATTCATATTTTTCTATGGGTGTCTGCATGTATTGTGGAAGAAGTTTTTAGTTTACTCTTGCTCACCAAAGAAAGTTCCCTTGGCCACTCAAAGTCCCCTTTAAAAACACTTTGTAAGTTTAGGTAGTTTATCTTTGTGGAATTTGCACTTGAGGCTTTAATCTTCTAGCAGCGGACATTGACGTGATAATGAGAGATTAGGTCGGGAACAACTAAAATGTCCGGTATACTGCAATCTCAGTTGATATGAAAAATCAAAGGCTTGCAAAGAGAGACAGTGAAAGTTGGAGCTAGTGGAACCTGGAAGTGCCTTAGCTAAGAGTCCCCAGAGGGGCGTGACTGTGAGCAGAGAGGTGTGAACAGCTGCCTGGGATAGCCCCCCCTATGACTCTGAACACACTGATTGCTTTTTAAGACTTCAGTTCCCTTTTCTGTCTGCATAATGGAAAGAGCTACCATGTAAGGTTTTAATAAGAGATGAGAAACCATATACTGGTTGCACTGTGCAAGTTCAATTGTCTTTATTATTGAACTACTGAAGCCTTTAACAGTAGCTGCTGTTAATCATCACCCCTAGCCTTTTCAGTACCAACCAAGCTGTATCTTAAATAGTGATGCTGGTAATATTTTCTCAAGGAAAAAGAATCCCAATTTCCTAAGTTATCAAAAGTATAAGTCAATCCTCTATAGCTGTTCATCTTATCCCCTTTTGTAAATTATTTTCTAAGGTCTATAATTTTCCTGGTTCTCAGCATTTAATTTATCGCTTCATGGTGGTATGGCAAAATAAGGATTCCCCTTGCATGCATAATACATACATACATACACACATAATGCATCAATACGTATACGTGTGTGCATGTACATGCACTTGAGCCTGTATGTCATTAAAGACAAATATGGCTGCTGAGAGACTGGGTGGGTAGGACTATGAGAGATCTGTATTAGATGCAGGAGAATCATACAGATGGCTGGAACTGAAAACTGGTTCCAGATTTTGTTTTTCTACTATGTGCAATGTGAGGTAATTTGTGTATTTCACTAAACACTTGTTTTCTCCATCTTTGGAAATGAAAATAATAGTGATGCTCACCTTGTAATGGTCCTTGAGGTAGAATAATTAAAAATAATATATAAATTCTATAGCCACATACATATGTTTTTACAGCTTCTAGTTATTCTAATTCATTTTTCTCATTCTTCCTTACCCTTGGGTAATACTTTCGAGATGTCGTCCTCTTCTGTGACAAGTGGTCCTTCAAAAGAGAAGAAGGAAGCAGGCTGCCATGTTCATTTCTTCACTCAGACACCTTAGGATCAGCGTGGTTCTGTACCCAAGCACTCCTGCACCCATGCATATGCGTGTCTGCTCACTCATTCATCTTAGAGTTCATGGGCATTGGGCATTTGTTATCTCCATGATACATAAAAACAGTTTTAGTTTGAATGTCATAGTTTCTCAGAGATTTCAGAACACATGGAGGTAGAAGAACCCAATTCAGCGTTTTAAGTCTTAGTATCTTCTTAAAACCCAGACAAGAAATCATCAGTGGGAAACCCAGGAAATGGTAAGAATTAGTTCAGGTGGCATTGCTTTGGACATGGCCCAAACTGAATAATCAACAAAAAAGCAGGCTGACATTTCTACTGCAAGCTTTCTATGCTTGTTAAAATTCTTTGCTTGCTGAAGTAGTCAACTGAACTAAATTTCATCTAACATCTGGCCATTGTATAAACACAGCAATGAAAACATGTCTTGTTGCCTCCGCATTGGGTATAAATTTTAGAAATCCAATTAGTGTTACATTCTTTGTGTGCACTTTTCCATCTCTTTTCTGTTTGCATTAATTTTGAGCTCCTACCTGGAATTATAAGAATTCAAGTATTTAGCACACACATCTTAGCGGCACAAAGCAGCCAGGTTGAGGAATAGGGCTTTATAGCATTCCATGACTCTAAGGTAATCGTCCTTGTAACACATACTTACACAGTGGAAGGTCAAGCCCTCTAAGGAGCACAGGGATGAGATCACCGGGAAAGAGGGCACACAGGATAAATAAGACAGAGTCACAGCCATTAAGGACCTGAGAATCTCGAGGGGGTGACAGACACCGTGTTTCACCTTAATATGACAAATCCTGTGAGAGATACACATTGATTTAGCTTCCAAAGATCATCCACATTGGTTGCATACCTTATAGATATTCCCAGCCTTGCACTGAAGATCTATAACCAATAAAATTGAGGAGACCTTAGACCAAGAACCCAGGGGGTGCAAATAAGTACTCACTGAGCTGAGTACTCAGCATCCATCCATCTGGGTGGGTAGGATTTGCTAAACACCCTGAGGGCAGACCATTTACTTAGCACTGCCAGTCAGTTGTCAGAGTCCTCACATTCAGTCTCAATGTGATGGGTAGCTGATATCCTGTAGCCTCCTTTGTAGATGTGGACATCATGAACAACGTGTGTGAAAACCCAGTCTTCACTGTCTGTTTCAGGGCCTGCCCCAGTACACACTCTCCAGGCTTTCACAAAGAATGAATGACTTTATGGGCTCCACCACCATTTGGTGAAGATTGTACTCAAATACCAAAACCTCCTATTCATTTTAATGGAAGTGCAAAAACTACAGCTAAACTCTTAAACACCATCAAATATGTGGTTTACTTTTAAAAACATTTGGAGATTTATTTGTATGATCCTAGTAGTATGATATGTAACATAAGAAATAGAACGCAGCCATACCGCTAATACTTTTAATAGATTTTCCCAAATATTAGTCATTACAGTTTAAATCCATTTAACATTAACTCTAATGTTGGAATAATATTAATTAATAAATAATTGTGAATATAACCAGTCATTCATTTCATTTTTCTTAGTTCCTCGTAAGTTGCAAGTTTATTGTGATTTGGGTGATAAAATGATAAATAATTGTTTATTTCCATAAAATGCAGTTTATTTGATCAAATCTGAAAACAATCTAGGAATACATTGCAATGGAATATATATGTTAGGTATTTTTCTTTAGTTATTGATTCTTGACTTAAAATAGTGATAGCTTATAACTGCTTTTAAATTCAGTGTTCATGGTATGTGTTCTTTAACATTTGTTTAGTGTGTGTTTTCAGGGAAGTTATGTGCCAAAAGTGAGTATCCACAGATTTTGATTTTTGAATAAGTATCTAACATTTCTTTCTGAGAATTATGGGTTTCAAATGTTTGTGTTATTTAAGGTGTTCTGAAAAGCACTGACACCTAGACATGAACTCAGAAAAGCTGAGGTAAAAAAAGTGAGTCTTGTTATAGAACACTTTCAAATAGTAACCATGTTTTCCTAATAACTTTTACTCCGTGAGTTTACTGGGGAACGATGTAATTTCTTTCCGGTCCAAGAGAGTCCAAATTCACATATCCTGTAGTTTAATGATAAGAACTTTTCATGGTTTTTTTAAGATTGTTTATTTGGCTCTTCGTCTTCAATTGTCACAGAGACAGTGTCTCTGTCAGATTTCTGATGTGTGGGGAAGGTGTCAGCCTAAACAACAAAGGGCCAGGCAAGGACCAACACCACCATTTTAATTAGCCCCTCGATTTTGAGATTTCACTGTCACCAGTGGGGTTAGAGCAGTGCATACATTGCCTGGCCTTCTAAGAGAAGTGTTGCACGTTTTGAAATTGACCTCTAATAAATCATCTCATTTCGATCATGCATGCTTTCCAGAGATTTCTCACTCCTTATGAAGTCTCCAGCAGGGAGCCGCTCTGGCCAGCAGTGTCTGCGAGATGAGGAAGGACACCCCTCTGGTGATCCGAAGGGAGAGAGTTTATGAGCAGTGTCAAATCACAGAAACAAGCTGTAAAATTACTGGTGACTTAGGTCACAGAGAACATTTCCTTGTAGTGTAAGAGGGTAGAACATTTGGAAGAAAAGGGAAACACATTTAGAAGTCAGAGTCCTACATTTGAAAAAAAAATCCTCAAAATCTTAAAAAAAGATTCCTTTGTGCTGTGTTTTGACAGACTGTACATTGCCAGTGTATGGACCACCTTGAAACTTGGGAGGTGTCTCTGTTCTCCTCCTGAGGGACAGACACTTGGCGTTGTTCCATGGCTCATGTAAATCTTTTATGTCTTCCTGATTTTCCCTCTCTGATCTCTGCTGTGTATGTCAGTAGCTGTCTCTTGGGAACGGCACTATGCACTTCATTAATAAGAAGGGATTAAAGGGAAAAGCCCCGACTCCTAATATGTTAGATAATTTGGTGTCATCCACCAGGCAATAGACCCCTGCTGCATAGATGTCATTAGAAAGGGACAATTTCATTACGTTTTTACTGGCAGAGCCGTGAGTGAAATGCAAGACGAAGAGTGACGAAGCTATCCCTTAAACAGTAGAATGTAAAAACACACTCTTTGTTTCCATGTGCACGCTGCCTTCCTTTGATGACACTAAAAATTATGCTATCACTAAATGCTGAGCAAAATAAAAATTAGAAGAGATTATTGGTATTCTTAAATCCCAAGTAAGCGTCATATAATATATAATGTGTGTGTGTGTGTGTGTGTGTGTGTGTGTGTGTGTGTGTGTGTGTGTATATATATATATATATATATATATATATATATATATATATATATATATATATATATTCAAACAACATGCTGTTTTGATTACCTACTGTGTGCCCGGCACTCTGCCAGCTGCTAGAAAACAAATCACCAAGCCATGAGTCACTGTTTCTCAGTTCCTACCATATTGAATGCTGTCACTGGAAATGACTGTTAAAGTGAGCACACACAAAGCAAGCTGTATGGCCTAATAAAAATCATCACAGGCCAGGAGTTTGAAAGGGTCATCAGAAATGTGCTTAACTATTCCTTGTTAACTAAATTTATTTTTGACCCAACCCTAAATTTATTTCTGACCTGACATGTTTGTTGATGGTTATCACCTTCTGAACTGAAGCACCCTGATCTTAAGACTGTGTGTTATATTGTGAAAGAATGGGCAGAAACCACCCCGGGAGGTCTACGTCCTGGCTCTGCGGGTTCCTCAGAGAGGAAGCAGAATCTTATGTCTCTGGTGTAGTATATTCAAAGTCCTGAAATGGGGCTTTTGCTTCCAGCATCTACTTCAGAATACGCCGGTGGCGGTGGCGCTGAGAGGCGTATGCTGCCTCGTGGCTGTCTGAGAACTTGTACATCAGTTTCTTAGCACCGAAGAGAATCAGGTTTAACAGTGGTCCATTATCTCGCTGCCACAGACGCAAAACTGCCATTAACAATAAGAAGTCACACACAGTTGGACTTGTGCTTGGGAGAAGAAAGCCCTCGATTATCAGCTATTTACAAGCTAGCCTTCGAAGAGATGGCTCTTCTCTCTCCCACTACTAACTTTTGTTTAGTGAAATTGACATTTGCAGCACTTTGTCTAAGATAAATGTTGGCTAGACTGTTATAATGGTAGAAACTGGGGTTTCCACAGAGCATTGAACGGGTGGAAGGCAAAGCAAATGGTTTTAACAAATAAATCAGGCGGGCGGTAAATACCTTAAAAGCACGGTAAGCTATGTGCAGATGGGGTGCCTAGGAGCTCTGCACAGAGGCCGTCTGCTCACCCCTTTATTTTGCAACCATGTTGTGCCTTGTCTGCATACATTTTAACTCACACAAATGGAGATTATTACACTCACAATGCTGATCATCGACAGATGTCATGGGCAGCGAGACAGCGTCAGCAGTTGGCACAGGGCAGGACTGGTTTATACCACCTAGAGTTTGCAGGATTTAGCCACCAACAGAAAGGCAGGACTCAACTAGTCAAGTTCTGGCCTAAAATGTCTCAGCTAGTGTTTCAGTATAGGGACCAAAATGGCAAACAAATTCCCCAGTTTTGCAAATAAGCTTTAAAAAGTAAGTGAAGTAGTTAAAAGCTTAGGCGGTTAATCTTTTGTGGTATGCTTAAGAGTGTGCACTGAAAACAGACCAATCATTTGATAACAGAGGTTTCCCCTCTCCCTGTGATGGTTGTCAGACAGGAGCAACCTCTTCTCCACCTTCCACCAGACTCCCCAGGTCTGGCTGTCCTGAACCTCAGGGGGTGTCCCATGTACAGGTTTCATTAGATGAAACTAACACATGGACAGAAGTTAATATTCTTTCCTCTTTTTTTTACTTTTAGCCCTATGGTTTCTTGGATTCTGAGGGGGAAGAAGGATTGTAGTGAATTGGGGTTGGGATCTGACAGTCAGATATATAAATACAAATGACATATTGGCAATGGCTCTGCTAACTTTTCCCCTCCGAGGTAGGTTATAAATAAGGGATAGCTTGTGGAAGCAGTTACTACATGTCTTCTCCTAAATGCGTATGATTCTGTGACGTACTGCATTTTGTCATTTTTAAATCAATCCAATGAAGTCAATAGTCACGTGATGATGGGCAATCCCAGCTTCCTCCCAGAGGTGTCCATGTGCTCTGTAAGGCAAGGCTTGACCAGATCTTGGTTCATATTTTCAGTTATTATTAATGAAAGGAAAGTCAATGCATGTTTGCTTTGGGGATACATTAAAAAATATTTGTTTTAAAATTTCATATCCATTATAGGCTTCTTCTCCCCCCTATTGATAATGGTAGAATATATGTTATTTAAACTGTGTAACAAGACGTGAAACAAGAAACCCACAAGTGTCTAATTTATAAGAGATCTGTTTCCTTAATGGGTGGCAGGAAATCTGAGGCCAGTTCTAGGGAGTCTCTTCTGCTTTCAGTGCTGTCCTCTAGTCATACGGAAGACAATACCTCTCCAGATGAGTCTTTCCCCTTCTTGTCTTCTCCACGGTCAATGTCAATCACATGTACCACCCCGGGCTTCAGGATCAAATCTTCTGTCTCCACTTGGCTCCGGTTGTCCTCTACCTCCATGTAGCTCCCTTTTGTCTGTTGAGCAGCTTTGCTGAAGGCTTCCTTAAGGCGACGTTTGAGCTCCACATCAGGACAGAAGACATACTCGTAAAGGGCACCTGCCAGCACAGCGCCTATTATTGGGCCAACCCAATATATCTGGTAAACGAGGAGAGGAGATAAGGAGAGAAAAGTAGTCTCAGTGGACAACCCATGCATAAAGAATTTAAGTGACTTAAATTAAGGCAGCAACTGTGACATGTACACACACACAAATACATATGGATTTTAAAGTAAATAAGAAAATATGCCAAGATTCACCAAAGATTTGCACATATTAAAGAACATTTGAACATAAAATAAGAAAGAATAAAAATTTTCTATTTTTTCTTTTAATATTATATATTTTTTTAATGTTCTGATTTTAAAAAAATTATTGAGACAGGGTCTAGCTCAGGCTACTCTGAAGACCCATTATATAGCCTAGACTAACCTTCAACTCATATTTCTCCCCCTTTCAGGATCGTAAGTTTATATTAGTAGGTACTGTCACATCTGACTTATTAATTGTATAAGTCTTAATGTAAAATAGCTATTCTCTGGTGGTTCCATAAGTTAAACAGACACTAGGAATTCTTTAAAGTAGAGATAAAAAAATGAATTTTTGGTGCATGTTTCTCTTCTGTATTCCGCATTAGCCCTGTACCTTGATTTTCTGTATAACTAGGATCATGGGGCACTTTTATTATTTAGAGTGTTAGTTATTCAACATGCATGATGACTATAGTCCCAGCCCTGCCACTTAGTGGTTCTATGAGTGCTTACATCAGGGACTCTTTCCATTTTGAGACAAGGTCTCTTGTATCCCAGGTTGCTTTGAATTTGCCTTGGAGCTGATGGCTTTGAGCCGCTCCTCCTCCAGACTCTTCCTCCACAGTGCTGGGATCACAGAGCTACCATGCCCAGAGTGTGTGGGGTTACAGAGAGAACTCAGGGATTCCTGCATGCTGGGCAAGCACTTTATCAACTAAATTATACCACTCTAAGTATACATGACTTAACTTTTCTGCTCTACCTTCTTTATCTGAAAAGCAGAGGCTATAATATATCTCACAGGCTGTGAAGACTAAATGACATAGCACCTTGAAGGGCTTAGTAGAATGTGGCTCTGGAAACCAGTTCAGGTCATGTGACAGGGATAATTTAAAGCTGTATGCGACTAACTTGGCTATTAGTTTCCTTATATCACGCTTTCCCTCCTTAAAATGCGGTGATTTCATTGCTTGGGAAATGCTATGGCTTATCTCTCTCCCGTCTCTCTCCCTCTATACACTTTAGTGAAAACCTGGACTGACTTTAGGGATGGCGACTGGATAAGGATTAGTGACTGATTCTTCAGGGGTTCAGTAAATGAGCTGATTCTATTGCATCGGGGATGCACACAGAATGAGCTAAGCTTTCAATCTGATTAGGCTGCAATGGATACTTTAGGGTGTATGTGCCCTATAGAGAGGTAGGTGCTCATGTGCTTTAGAGCATGTGAACCTTACAGAGTGTTAGGTACTCATGTACTTCAGAGCCTATGCATGCTGTAGAGTGCGAGGCACTCCTCCAATAGATTCACCTGGGACCAACCCCCCCTGTTTACTGAGCACTCTAACTGGCTATACTGAGCACATTTCTCTCTCATTAACAACCTTTGATATAGATATTATTAAAATATACATTTTTATGCCTTGGAGAGTTGACACTTTGAGAGGTTGCAAGCTTGCTTTAGGGAGCAAGGGATTGCGATTGCGTTGAAATGTAAGCCTTGCTCCCTTTTACTAATAGTGTACTGTTTGCTTTCTCATTTGAAACAAAATAAAACAAAAACAAAACAAAACCCCAAACCCAAAATGACTGTCTTCCTTAGCACCCCATCTGGAAATGACCTGCACTTAGCATCTTCACCTAAGGGAAAGCAGAGCTCCCCGCTGAAGCTGAGCACATATCCCTAGCAGAGAAATAGCCAGGAGAGTCTCGGGACCAACCACGTTCCTATCTCAAACATGAAAGAGCCCAAAGGAGACTTTATCTCTCTGTGCCCTTTCAAAGGAGAAACGAGAGCCCTCCTCTAAATGCCTTTGGTCTTTGCTCTCCTGGTAAGATCTCACTAGACTGGAGCTACTTCACCGACTTCAATCCCACAAGGGACAACAGCCACTGTGAAACAGTCCCCACACTTTCCTCTGGAGGAGACGGCAGCTCTGTGCTCTCAAAAATGAATCTTGGTGCCAAATTGCTATTCCCAAACTGAGTTCTGTGTACATTAAAGTATCTTTAAATTTTTATAAAGAATTTTATTGCTGGAAATAGAAAAATACATAAACTTCATAAAAGTGTTTTTAAAAAATAAAACCTCCTAAACCTTATACTGCCTAACTTAAACCTGTCCATTTTTTGTAAGATCTATAAACTTCTCATTACACTTTTCCATTTGGTGGCTGGAGAAATGGCTCCCTGTGTAAAGTGCCTCGATGCAAGTGTGAGGATCTAAATTCAAGTCCCTGAAACAAACATAAAAGCCAGACATCATAATGCATGTCTGTAATTCCTGTGTTTCCTACAGGAGGGTGGAAACTACCAGGCAAGAGAGAAGAATCCCCAGGGGCTTGTGGGCCAGTTAGCCTGGTGATCAGAGAACAAGACACCCTGTTGAAAACAAGGTGGAAAGTGCCAACTTTCCCCAGGTTACCCAAGGCTGTTCTCCGACTTCCTCATGCCATGACAACTGTGTGCCTGCACACGTGCGCGCGCGCGCACACACACACACACACACACACACACACACACACACACACACACTACAAAGAAAGTAAATTCCATTTTTGTTAATCTAGTAAGTCTTTTCAGAAATATAAGTGGCAAAATGACCAGTGCAATGAATGACATTGGGGGATCAAGACTTTGCATGTCTGTGTCCAAATTGCATCTTAACGAATCAGTGCACTTTTTGTGTAAAGGAATTCGTGCAGTCACAGTGTAATATCTTCCTCCTTTCCTAGGTCACACCATCAGTGGGTAGCTGTGGCTGGATCCATTTCAGCCACATGCATAAGACCAAAGCACAAATGACAAGTTAGTATGTTCATAACTTTAAAAAATGTAAAGTCACATTCACAATATATGAATGGCAATAAAAGTTAGCTCTATTTGCAATATGCCATATATATTTTCTTCTATTTTGTAGGCTATTTACATTAATATATGGTGACTTTCATAATTGCCTGTGATTCAAAGGATAGAAATTCTTTTGTTGACAGAAACAATTGAAACAGAATCATTTGTGTCTCACTACGCTGGGCCCAGATTAACAAGAAGGTTAGTCTTGAGATTAGAAAGCATGCGTTCTTGGAAGTCATTTATTTTTCTAGCTACAGATGTGGTGACAATGGCACAGACATTGCCATCATTTATTTGGTAGCATCCGCAGTTCACATGCGTCCAGCTCCTGTACTAACTGTAATGATAATTGCATTTTGCTTATGTAAACTAAGATGGTAAATACCCCTTTTTATAGGTGACACTTTTACATATTTCTTTTCTCCTTTTAAGAATAACTATTTTTTATTGTTGGTAGGAAGGCTTTCTTTCAATGATTTAAACAGTAATAGTCCACATACATTTCTGATTTAAATTTATTCTACATAGGAAACTCATAAGTGCTCTGCTGTACTCTGTCAGACATATATCTGACATTTTGAAAACTCAACTGTTAGTGAAGACCTAGAACAGAACACTCTGAGATCTTTTGCAGCAGGCCTCTCCTGGACTTACTCTACTCCCTATGACAGATGGAATAACAAGTTGAGAGCTAGATTTGGGGGAAAAGCAGCAGAAACTAGTGAGCTAAATTATGCTGATAAAAAAGACCTCAGAAAGGTGGGGCATATCAACTTAGTAGTTACCCAGTGGTTTTCCCAGTTTCCCATGATAACTGCGGGTCCAAAGGATCGAGCTGGGTTCATGCTGGCTCCGGTATAATTGATCTACAATTGGAAAAAGAACAAAACCTCAGACATTTTGGTAACAGAGCTCTTCACAGGTATCATTTGCTGTAACTTGCTGTAGTCTCCTCAGAGGAACATTGAGATTTAGCACCTTTGTAGTTGGCAAAGTGATAACTCAGTGTCAACAGATATGTCTCTATCTGTGTGAGCTGTGTGTTTTATGGCAAAATCTGCATGGATACATGGGTATATCCAGCTAGTTGGAAGACTATTTTTTATCATGTATCTACTTGTCAAAAAGTTAACACTGAAGTAAACAACAGTCCTGAAGTAATCCAAATGTTGTAGCAGTTGGCAGGACCAGGCTACTGGAATCAAAGAAAGTGTGAGCTGTAAACCAGCATCTTCAGGCCGGCTTCGGGGTGAGGATAAATGAGATCAATCAATTATTCAAATAGACTTAAAACTTACTGCAAACAAATGTCCAATTGCAACGGAAAATCCAATTGCTAAAGCTATTGAACCAGTAACATCAGTCCGTTTGGAGTCACAGCTGGCAAAAATAGTGAACACCAACTGGAAAGTGATTATTAACTCCACCAGGAGCCCATGGCCAGCGGTAAGGTTTCCATGAACCTAGAGAGAGAGAGAAAGATACCCCATCAGAATTGAAGCAAGAGTCTAGGGCTACAGAAAAGCGTCAGGATGAAGGGTATATTTTATCTGCAGAGAAAGCTATGGTTAACTTGAGTCTTCTACCAACCCCACGTTGAGACTTCCATCCGTTCAGCCTCCTAAAAAGAAGGAATCAATTTACACTCACTTTGGGCCATTACAGATAATTACTTTTACAGTGACTGAGTTTTCAATGAATGTTGTTCTTAGCAACACAAGCAAAATGTGTTAGTGTGGCACTTAACTTGTAAAAAGACGTTCTTAAGAGATTTGTGATACTCCAAGGCAATTATTAGACCCATTGATTAGGTTTAGGTTAGTTCATAGGTATCTCAACTAAAACATAAGCCAAATACCTAAAGCCAGCCCTGGTGCTGAGCTAACGAGAAATACTGCCAGTTGATAAAGAGTGAAGTCAAGAGCAGATGAATATGGCTTTACTTCTTTGTTGGGGTTTCTCTGTGTGGCCCGGGCTGATCTGGAACTTGTTCTGCAGAGAGGGTACCTTCAAGCTGCTTCTGTTTACTGGATGCTAGGATTAAAGGCACGGTCTTTTATGTAGCTCATTTAGAGTCTCCTACATATGAAGAGCAATGAATCCTTACCCCTGCTGTCAAATGCATAATTGTAAACCCTTCAGATAAAAATACAGTCAAGCCAGCCGTGCCGATTTACACCTGTAACCCAAGCACATAGGAGGCTGAGACAAGAGGATTGCTGCAAGTCCCAGGCCAGCACGAGCTAGGTAATGATTGTGAGACCCTTCCTCAAAAAACAAACTTAGTGTTGTTGCTGGGCTAGGAGAGAAAGCAAAGCAAAACAAAACATTTTGAGTAGTTTTAATCATGTTCAAGTCACTCAAGAATAAATAATAATGTTCTCTTGATATATTTTTGCTATCTAGACAGGGTTTCACTCTGTAGTCCTGGCTGGCCTTGACTCCTGATTCTCCTGCCTAAACTTCTCAAGTGCTGAGATTATAGGCAACCCCTATGATTGGTTCTTATGTGAATAGTTTTTTTTTTTTTTAAAGATAAGTTACTGTGTAGTGCAGACTGGCTTTGAACTCGATATACATCTGAGGATGACCTTGAACTTCTGGTTCTCCTGCCTTCACTTCCCCAATTCTGGTATTGTAGATATGTGCCACCAAACCTCACAGGCGTGATGGTGGGAATATAACCCAGGGTCTTATGCATGTAGGCAAGCAGTTTAACAACTGAGCTATACCCCTAGCTCCATAATCTAGTTGTATTATGAATGCCTCTCAGGCCACTGAGCAACCTTTCAGCAGAGTTTGCAAGCACACGGAGTTCTAGCACAGAACTAAGAACCGAAGAGTTCTCACCGTGGTGACTCCCAGTCCTCCTACCACACTGGGAGGTGTGACCAGGTAGAGGATACCGGCTCCAATGATGGCCCCCAGGCACTGCGCAGTGATGTAGAAGACGGACTTGGCGATGCTGATCTTTCGTGTACATACCATGGCCACGGTCACAGCAGGATTGATGTGGCCACCACTGATGTGGCCAAAGCACTGCACCATGGTAGCAATGCTGAGTCCAAAGCAAAGGGAGATGAGGACCATGTCCACAGGTAAGGGGTTTTCTGAGCCACCCCAGTTTATGGTGGATCCCACGCTGAGCAAAACAAAGATAAGCATGGCCAGAAATTCTGCTGTGACTGCCTTCCAGAAAGCTTGGGTCCAGACCCCTTTGAAAGCCACCATGATGCTCTCTCTACTGCAGGAACGGCCACACTTACTGGAAAGAAGAACATAGTGAGGATCAGAAGCCACCAACCTAGCTTTCCAGCTGGAAGGGGCATTGAAATTTGGGGGAGGGGTCAGGCCTGCAGTCTTCAAGGCTGGGGATGGTTTGCTGAAAACTCTTAGCAATCCAAGAAAGACTTCTAAAGTCTCCTTAATTAGTTGACTGAGAGGTTGTCTCAATCAATCTCCTGTGATTTCCTATTCACTGGACGGCAATCCGAACCATCTCTAGAAAGGAAACTGTCTAACTAAATTCCTTTAGAGATTAAGACTAAAATGTATGTAACCGGAGGTTAGTTCCCTTGGGCAAGCTTTAAATTATACTTTTCATGTGTAGTTTTGGACAGAAATCAGTTTAAAGGGACCAGGTACTGGAGAGATGGTTCAGCAGGTAACTGTAGTGGCTGAACAGGACCTGAGTTTGGTTCCTAGCACATACGCTGGCTGTCTACTGCCCGTGACTCTGCGTACAGAGGACCCAAAGCCCTTTTCTGCCATGGATGGGCACTGTGCCCAGGTGGCGCACAGTCACACATGCTGGCAAAACAGTCATCAGACTCATCAAGTACGATAAAATAGGTCAATTTAAAAAGTGTCTGACTGATTTCCAGCGCCTGTCAGGCATTTCTGCGCTGTCTGCTGATCACTGCAGGGAAAGCTCCTCTGACCAAGGTTGCTGGTAGCCCAGGGTGGGGAGGTCTGGAGAGAGTTGGACAGGGGGACAATGCCAGTGGATATGATCATAGTTTCTAATGTAAATGCACACATATATTAATTTCTGAAGAATAAAGAAAAACATTTCTTAAAAAGGCAGATCTTTTTCAGTTTTGTATTTTGTAACTTCAAAATAGCATTGTGAAAAATGCTTTGCAGAAACCCCTACCCTACATGGCAAGGTCGCGTGGATTTGGAGATTTGTTAGGAAGCTGGGATTGTGGAAGGGAAACTGTCTTTTGGGAAGGTAAATTGTTGGAGGGCAGAATTGCTTCTCCTACTTGGTGTGGTCCTTAGGGCCAGGCAGGGACTCAGTTGGGACAGGGACACTCCCTGCTATTGCCCTGGGCAAGGAGGCAAGCTGCAGTCAGGAGTAGCTTGGAAGCCAGAGGGGCATCTGTGCCCAGGCCCTGGGCAGATCTGGGCTTGTAGCACTGGGACGTGACAATCTCAATCCCCAGGGGGCAGCCTGAGAGGCTCTGGAAGGGCGGGGCCGCGGGCACTCCACGCTGGTACCAGGCTTGCAGACAGTGGCCAGGTAAACACAGAGAAGTAGGTATCGGAGGGGGCAGGCACCAGAGAGGAGAGACTGGGGTGAGGGATGCTTTTCAAAGTGTTTGGGAGACAGGATAATGCCTCCACAGGCTCCATTGTCCCTCAAGCAGTAACCGGATTGCTCTCCAGCACCCCCTCCCAAATCCTGGAATCTGGAGAGTGTAAACCAGCCCCAAGCAGTCTTCCTATCCACAGGGTGCAGAGCTAGGAAGATTACAATAAAGAGAGGGAGTGGCGGGAAGCAAGTGCGGAGACTCTGTGGGATAAGTTACAGAGCTTCTCATGGGGGATTGCTCTCCCTTGGGCTTGACCCTGGAGCACCGTACGCCACCTCTTGAGGAGCTGAGGAAGTGGGGGAGGGAGCAGGAGGAGAGGGAGAGGCTTGGAATGTGATCAGGAAATAAGGGATTCCAAGGCAGCCTTTGGGAAGGGAATCACTTTGCTCTTGTGATCTACCTTCTTACTGTATTTTAGACCTTTGGAGCGGAAGAGGGTAGGGTTTGAAGACACTAATGTAATTGCGTACTCTAGCCAGAAATTGTTAAATTCCCCTTTAGAAGGGCAGTTACCCCCTTACCTAAGACTTTTTTTTTTTTTTTTTTTTTTTTTGTAATGAGACAAACAGGAAGCGTTTAGCATAGAAGACTATGTAGGGAGCTAGCCTACAAAACCAAAGGATCGGGGAGAGTAGAATTGTTGTAACCTCCAAATATACTATGAGGTTCTTATCTTTTGAGCATCACTCACTGGCCTAGGGAGCCAGGCTTCGGTGTGGGCAGCGAGCAAATCCTTTATGACAGGGCTGGGGAAGGTTTTCTTCACCTAAGAGAACATATGGAGGGACCCATAGCTCCAGCTGCATATGTAGCAGAGGTTGCTCTTGTCTGGCATCAATGGGAGGGGAGGCCCTTGGTCCTGTGAAGGCTCCATGCCCCAGTTTAGGAGGATGCCAGGGCAGTGAGGTGGGAGTGGGTGGGTGGGTGAGCACCCTCATAGAAGCAGGGGGAGGGGAGATGGGACAGGAGGTTTGGGGAGGGGAAATTGGGAAGGGGATAACATTTGAAATGTGAATAAATAAAATATCCAAAAAAAAAAAAAAAAGAATTCTGCTTTGCTGTTAGTTTGACAAAGGGGCTTTCCTTCTGCCCTGAAAAGGGAAATCACGTTGTACTCACACATCCAAGGGGCCACCAGCTATACACACAATATGCCCTGCCCAAGAGGTTCTCTAAGCGAATCACGTAATTATGAGAGACCTCAGGGGGACCGTGTTGATGTATTCCTTAGAGGAACATAATACAGATAAAAAAAAACCAAAAAAACAAAAACCAACCAAACAGCAGTTGGGACAGCAGAGGACACCCTGGGGAGGCATTAGAAAAGTCTCCAAGAGAGACACTCTGAGAACTACATTGGAAAAGGAGTGAGGAGAGCCATTTCGGAACTCACCAGAAGTCCAGGGCTGTTGCCAGGTGGCAGAGGGGCAAGGCGCTATCACAGGTGCTGTCTTCAGGGCCCCGATACAGAGGAAAGGGGAAGGGGGGACCAAGCAGGAAGTGAAGGGAGCTGGGTGGTCAGGAAACAGTCCCTGCTCAGTAGCAGAGCACCCAGGGGAGGCGGTCCTGGAAAAGGCCAGCCTCCCTCCAGCACCCTTTGTCACCTGCTCATTCACACACCTGTCCCCCTCTCCAGAGACCTAATCAAGAAACTCAGGTGCTCTTTGGATTTCATCTTTTTTTCATCAGAGAAATAAAAGAAAAAACAAAGCACCCAAATCTGTGAACCATAAATAGAAACTTTAAAATGACTTTAGCTCCCCCTTTTCTTAAAAAATCCACAAAAATTTGATTTCCCAAACAGCTGTGGACCCCAAAAATCTTCTAGCATGTATGTACCTCTCTGCGTCGGTGAGGATCTCCCCAGCATTGCTCACAGCCCCATGGGCACCATCAATGTGCCCTGATGTGTTTATATTCATAGGAAATAGACCAACATAATTTGTTTTTGCTGTTTTTCTCCCCTAGAACAAAGCAGGATTTGTTGACATGATCGGGCTGCAGTGAACTGGACCCATTACTTCCTGGTGAATACACTGTTTCATCCACTCCTGCACAGCTAAGTTTTCGGGTGAGTAATTTTTCTAAAGAAAAATATTACAGAGTAATTTCCCATGCTAAAAAGCATCCCTCTCTTCTCCCTTCCTCTGCCTCTCCTCTGCATAAGCTTAGTCCCAGGCTTAAAAGGAGCCCCCACCTGTTCTGTTGTTGCCTTCTAGAGTCTGCCTGTGAAGACATGGATCTGTATTGAAAGAGTTTCATCTTTTAAAAGTGCTGAGCATTGTTTCCTGAAGGCAAAGAAGGACTTACCCCCACCGCCTTGCCGCAGCTCCAGCTCCGTCACTCATGCCTTCTCTGGCCAGAGTGCAGCTCTCATTGCCTGCCCCCGGGCTCCAGTACACCGGGAATCAGATTACGGGCACTTGTCTGATTGGGTTTTTGGAGTGTAGGGGTGGAAAGATTCTGCACCATGTGGTAATCACTAAGTTATATTTGAACTAGAAATTGTCCCTGTACCTGATCACTGTAGACACAGGGTATTTCAGAAACGCAAAGCACTTGAGAATGTGTTTCTTTAGCTGCTCATCTTTGCAAAGGAGACTTCCCTAAGGGTTTATTTGGATTATTCCAACCACTAAGGGTTGAGGAGGATTTGCCTGGTTGGCTCCTTATGGAAACTGAACAACCATTAGAAAATGGTTGTGAGCTAGTCATTGACTTTCAATATTTGAAATATTTGAGCTTAGAAGTTAACCATAATATATAGCTGTAACTCCACTTACATTATCTACTCTCTGAGTTTAATAATAATAATAATAATAATAATAATAATAATAATAATAATAATAATTTTTGAATATGAAGCAGCAATTTTTAAAAACACAAAGGTTAGACAGGGACAGATAAAATGTACTATTTGGAAACCTGGGGCCAGGACTCTATATATACTTTGCTGTTCTCTGTTCAGAATGAGTACAGGACACAGTCCTCATAAGTTACTCAGGATTGTAAGATTGTCACAACAGGGAGTTGAGCATGACTGCATGCCCATGAAGCTGTCCCCATCTGGTGACCGTCAGAGAAGGTCAGAAACAGTTGCAGGTCCCACCAGATCATCAATATGATTCTTTTTCCTTAGACTGTAGGTGCATAGCAAAGGAGTAATCTTTTTTTTTTTTTTTTTTGGTTTTTCGAGACAGGGTTTCTGTGTAGCCCTGGCTGTCCTGGAACTCACTCTGTAGACCAGGCTGGCCTCGAACTCAGAAATCCACCTGCCTCTGCCTCCCAAGTGCTGGGATTAAAGGCGTGCACCACCACTGCCCGGCTAAAGGAGTAATCTTAACCCTTAGTTTATGATTGTGCCTTAATAATCAATGAATTCTAATCAATATAATGAGTATCAGGAATTCATTACCCAACTCAACAACTAAAACTGTAATATAATAGGCTCTCTGACTCTCAACTATTTCTTCATTTCAGATTGCACACACACACACACACACACACACACACACACACACACACACACACACACACACACACACATTTTTCAGTATGCAGTATGGTAAGAAAACACTTAGAAGTAGCAGACTCTTACACTTTTTCCTTTGTCTCAGTTGTATGCTTGAGACAAGGCAACAAAGTTCAGAGCTCTTAGTCCTCTTTAGGAGAAGGAATTCCACTTTTAAATGGGCATTTCAGAGGCGCACTTCAGGACTTTTTCTCAGTAATCCTCGGGTAACAACACTTGCATGGACTGCCTCCAGAGTCCTGTTGCTCAGTGATTGTTGTGAAACCTTTAAAAGCATGCGTCCTGAAGTCAGAACATTCTGACTGAGAGGAGAGGGAGGACCATTTGAAGCATTTCCTATTGACTCTTGAAGTTTACGGTTTAGATTTTTTTTAAAAAGGCGTGATTTCAAGTCTTGGCACTTTAAGCAGATATGCTAAATGTAACCACCTTGACCATGAGAAACTGGAGCCAGGGCGTTTATGAGTTATAGAAACTCAAGAAGTCTGGATGGGATCTGTGCTTTATGAACACACCCTGCACTGAGGCCAAGGTCTCTGCAGGGCGAGATGCTACTTGGGGCTGTAGGCTGTAGGGTGCTGGGAGGACATTTTTGCCTGGGCTCATTAGCATGCTCTGCAGGGCCTCTGCAGTTCCCGTTACCACCTCACTAAGTGCCAGCAACACTTGGTTGCCACGGTTTCCCTTTTCTCTGGCTGGCTGATGTGCTGACAGTCTAGTTCCTAAGGGTTGACTGCTCCCATCCAGGGAAGGGCCGCCCCATTTGGCACCATCTCTTATACTCATTGGTACTCTGCATAGTGACTTAAGATGGAACAGGGATTAACTCTTTATCCACCAGAGGCAGTTTTTATTGCATATGATTATCCTATTTGTAACTGAGTTGACTTTTCTGATCGCCCCTGCACAGTTTCAGGTTGGTCCAACAAGCAAGCCATTTGCCTGGATATAGGCAGACATTTCCTTTGGGCTTGCCCATGGACATGGATGCAGAAAAGTGAAGAAAGAAAGTAGCAGGTAATGGTGGTGAGGCTGTAGAGGTAGGAAACAACAGCTTCTAAACTCAGCTGTTGGAATTTGGATTTAGTTGTAAGGACAGTTAGAATGAATTTATCTTCTCACATTGGGTATTAAGAGCCTAAATCTTTTAAAGGTGGAATAACAGGGGGTGGTTTCTTTGGTAAAGTGAATAATGCCATCTAAGTATGAGGAACAGAGCTTGATCCTCCCCACTCAGATCAAAGGCAGGCACAGTGGCAGTGCTTGTGCTTACAGTCCCAGGACTGGGGAGGCAGAAGAAGCTCTGGAGCTTTCTGGCCAGCCAATGTACCTGTGCACACCAGGTTCATTGGGAGACCTGTCTCCAAAATAAGATGAAGAGCAACATGCAGACAACTGATGTTAACATCTGTCTTCAACAGACACCCACACACATACACACACAAACACATGCAGAGACACACACAGAGACAAACACAGACACACATATACACAGACACACACATACACACATACACAAACACACATATACACACTCAGAGACACATAGAGTAAAGTAAGAACTTATTAATTAAATCTTAACATTTGTTCCAAATAGGCTATGATCTCTTTGGGGACAGTGTGTGTGTGTGTGTGTATGTGTGTGTACTTTTGTTTTGGTCTTTAATCTCTGAACATATGAAAAAAATATTAAATGCATATCTACATGGCTCAGCATGTTAAAACTGGTCTTCTATGCTAGACCCCCTCCTGCAATTTTAGTTGATGAGCATTGTGATATTAGTAACACAGAAGAAAAATCTAGAAACACACAAGGAACTTCACAAAGCCTGGCCGATGGACACGCCTTGTCTCTGAGCTCTTAATTGACTACTGCACTGTTTTCTTTTGGTGCAGAAGCTTCTGGACTCTTTCTCTACCCTCACTCACAGAAATTTAATATTTTTCATGTGTTAGAGATTAAAGACCAAGACAAAAATGTTCTCTCTCTCTCTCTCTCTCTCTCTCTCTCTCTCTCTCTCTCACACACACACACACACACACACACACACACACACATACACACAAACACACTTACACACTCACAAGTCAGTAATGCACTTGGGAAGTGTCTCCAGTCTGGTGGAAGAGATTCAGTCTCATCTAATGAATCTTGTTTTCTTTTTCACAAATCTTGGTGTCAAAGGTCCCCAGAGGTCTTATGTATCAGTATGATCACTAGGAACAAACATATAAACAAATCAACACGGCAGCTTTTACAGTTATTAAAACAATCACAGCAAAGGGGTTAGTGAGGCTGTAAGCTCCCATCAGAGGTGTTGTTTTATGATTGTAATTCAGGGTAACTTCCGGCTCCTCCCCCCTCACAGAGCCAGATAAAAACTGATTAAACAACAGCAAGGGTTTGATTGTTCAGTCCAGCTTGCTAAAGTGGAGGGGATCAAAGCTGCTTCCCAGTGAACACAGAGGCTTTTAAAAATTAACCTCCCCTTTCCCCACACCTCATGGATGGGGTGGGCTTTCCCAGTTGATAGAACAAGTTCATTTGCCTTGATTCAGCCTCACAAGCCACCTTTGCCTCGGGAGTTGTGCTCTGCTGACATTTAAGGCAGGAATTCCCTGGGAAAATGGTCAAGAGATTCTTTTGGTGTGGCTGGCAGACCTCCAAAAGGTCTAGAGTTCCCCTGCCCAGGCAAATAGGGAGAGAGAACAGGAGGGAGGGAAAGAGAAACAGAAGGACTTTATTGAGTGACTCTGTTTCATCTGCAGCTTGTACAAAAAAGCAGAAATGTGGCTGGGTGACTGGATGCTTTCTCGCCCCTTATCTCCTGCGCGGCTAGTGTGACAGTTCAGAGTGTGGCTAGTGCTTTAGACACAGCTTAGACATCGCAGGGAAAATTGATTTGTTGGGAAGCCAAGAACTCTGCCATCTACTGAACTGGACCAGGTTTAATAAATTAGCTAATCATCCAAAATGCAGCTTGGAGTAGAGACTGTTCCAACTTTGAGTTAATTTGTCTGTATTAGAGCTAAAACGTCACTTGGGTGATCATCGTCACCTGTCATAGTTTCTTTATGGATTTAAAAGACTAACAAATATAGTTCTAGTTTCAAGAATAGAACATGGGCTGAGGAGGGGGCCCAGTCCCCAAAGCAGTGGTGTACAAGCATTTAGGCCTGAGATCGGATCTCCAACACTCATGTAGCCACTGGGCATGGTGGTGTACTTATAACCCCAGTGCTGGTTAGCAGGGGATAGGAGGATCTCAGGGGTTTGTTAACAGTCAGGTCAGCCTATTAGTGAACTGCAGGTTCAGTGAGAGACAGTATCTCAAAAGAAAATAAGGTAGAGAACTACTGAGGAAGCTGCCTGATGTTGGCCTCTGGCCACTAAATGTGTACACACACACACACACACACACACACACACACCCACATGAATGCTCCCCCCCTATACAAGAGCAGAGCCGACACTTAAATTCTGTGCACACCATGATAGGGCAGGCTGAGCAGGAAAAAAAATAATAATCTTTTTTTTTCTTTAAAAGTAGTGCTAGAATCAGGCTGTTTTCCATTGCAGGAGTGGCTAATCTATGACTCCCTCAACGTAACCGATCTGCAACAGTCAAGAGATGAGGCCTGGCCTGGATGAGCTTGCGGCACTCTGGGCAGATCTTCCTCCCTTTACTACTCCTCTGCACATCCTTTTTCCCACATGCCTGCCATTAGGGAGGCACATTTGAAGACCCCCACCAGGCCCCGGAAGTGTCATGTCTTCTTACCAATAGTTTCTTCTTTCCACACAATTGTACATTTTATCATACACTGGCCTGAGATCTCATTCTGACACAGCTTGCCAGACCCTGGTGGTCTTAAAAGTGACCTCTCTCTCTCCCCCCTTCTCTCTCTCCCCCCTCTCTCTTTCTCTCGCTCCCTCTCCCCCTTTCTCCTCCTCCTCTCTCCCTCCTCTCTTTCTCTTTCTCTCCCTCCCTCTCCTTCTCTCCCTCTCCTCCTCTTCCTCCTCTTCTTCCTCTCTCTCTCTCTCTCTCTCTCTCTCCCCCATGATTTTCTGATTTGTTTTTAAAAATCTCTGGGAAGTCACCTCTTCCTTGAACCACCCTATCTGGGGTGGTTTTAAGTATGAATTGCTCCCCAGTTGGTGGTGCTGTTTGGGGAGTTTGGGAGGCCCCACTTCTAGTTCACTGTCTTTTGTGCTGGTAGTTGGGATGTGAGCTCTCAGTTTCCTGCCCTAGGTGCCATGCCTGTTGCTTGCTGCCATGTTTCCCTGACACGATGGACTCATCCCTCTGGAGCCATAAGCTCAAATAAACTGGTTCTTCTAGAGTTGCCTTGATCACAGGAACAGAAAGGGAACTAAGATGACATCCAACCATATCTCTGGGCCTATCAGAATCTGAATTGGCTCTTGATATAGTTCTACCAGTACATGTTCTGTTTGTGATGCAGACATGGCTGTTCTTGTAAGCACACTAATTCTTGCAGAGCAAAAATGCACATTTAATGGTATTATTCCAGTTATCCAAATGCTACATGAAGGGAACACTTGTGCTTTGATCTGCTTGTAAAGCTGTTAGTTGTTTGTATAGTTCCCAATAGTTGTTTGGGCTGGAGTGATTTTGGTCTAACTTGTTAGTCTTTCAACAAACAAGATCTAGTTGTTTTTTTAAGTAAAAATTTTATTTTGAAGGAAGAGATTTGTTCAAAAACAGGCGAGTGAACCGGTGGTGGTTGATAAAGTGAACTGTGATTCATGCTGCAATCTAAGAGTGGTTCGGACAGCTAAATATTTTAACAAAACCTTAAGGGTTTACTAATGACTTCAGTACAATCTTTTTATTTTTTGCTGAAATGGTTTATACACTCCTCCACAGGGCACATGATACTAATTTTGCAAACTCTTAGAGAAAGGCAGTTGCTATTGGTCATATTATATTTTAAATTTTTGTTATTTACATGGGACTGGGGATTGAACATGGCCTCACGTGTGTACTCTACTCCCAGCCCTCAATGCTGTCTGTTCAATGAGAAGTTACTCTATAGAATGGATGAAAGAGCTCAGCAGTGTGCTATCTCTGAGAGCTGATGAAAGTGCGGTCCCAGGTAGCTCGTGGCTCCTCAGTTGCTGGGAAAGATGTCTGGTGTGTGCGTGCATGGCTGGCTCAGCCTCTTGCCTCAGCTCAGAGCATTAAGCTCCACCACGGACCAACATGAGGACACAGCTCACACGTTTCAAACTATTGTGCGATATTGTATGACTAAAAAGCTTTTCTTCTGGTGATTTCAGAATTGGCAGGATTAATGATTAGTTCTAATGATTAGTCATTTGACAAAATTACATAGTAGAGGACAAGAGCCAAGCTTAGAGTTTGGGTTTTGAACACGTAGGCATTACCACTGAATTTATTCTCTTTGGTGAAGGAAGCTAAACAGGATTTTTTCTTTATTGTTTTAGGATTTATTCACTATTTAATACAATGAGTCATCAGGTCATAGTACACTTTGAAAACAGAAAACAAACACAAGCCTATTCAACCATTTTCTGTGGGAAATTGTTTGATCCTTGCAGCTAATATGATATGGAAAGCTTGATAAGATTCAAGTCTTATCAAAGTTAGATTCAAGGTCAACTGCAGAAGATCGGTTTAATAATCATTTATTTATAAAAACAAGCAAAAAATAATCAAACAAACAAAAGCAACCTCTGGACTAAGCAACTAATCAAATGATTAAAATATTTCACAGTGTCTGAATATAAATTAGTTTAAATTTTAGTCTGTGTTGTCCAAGTAATAAAGTTGTTAATATGTTGGAAGGAGGCAGAAAGAAGATTGAGATAGCAGCCTATATCTGAAGGGTGCAAATGTGAGGGGAGAAGCCAGCTGGTGGACATGCTCAGTATTGCTGTTCAGCTCCTTCAGCAGCTGAAAAGCACAGGGATATCCTTGGTTCAGAGACATGGAGGCCCTCCTCTCCGTGGCTTTGCTTTTCTCTCGGTTACTGAAGGTCAACCATTGCCAAAGTGTTAAATGGGAAATCCCAGGGATGACTCATGGTTAAATTGTGCTTGAGTGGGAGTATGGAATCACTTCGGAGTATGCTCTTACATGAAGCCAAAGCATCTCTCAGTGTATTGTCATAGGGTCATAGTAGCCTAACGGCTACATCACAGGAGTTCTGTCATTCACCTCAGCTCATCTACGGATACACACATTGTGGTACCTCACATCATTCCAACAGGAATGAATATACTCACTAAGATGTTTAGATGCTATATCCAAGTAACCTTATTATGGCATATTATGATAATTTCTTTATTGATATTGTTTATATTATTCCTATTTAGAGATCTAATTCTATTATAGATTCATCTGCATTAAAAAGAAAGCCAGTACACACACACACACACAGAGAGAGAGAGAGAGAGAGAGAGAGAGAGAGAGAGAGAGAGAGAGAGAGAGAATGCACTACTGTTCCTGTTCCTAGGCATCTACTGGGATCTTGGGATAGATCCCACCAGATCTTGGAGTCCTCAAGTGCCCAGTCTTCCCTCTGTGGCTCTAGCCAGGTGATTCTGTTTTTTTACAGTTGTTCTATGCTAAGCTCCTCAAATCAACTTGCTATCAATCCAAGTTTCCAAAATGAAATTGAGCCTTCATATGGAAATTCTTTCTGAAAACATAAAAATGCTTTTTGCTCTTGGCCTAACCCCCTTCCTCTGTTTCCTGTGGGAGGCACTTCTTTATCCCCTTCATCTCCACTTGTTTCCTTTACTACTGTTCTGTACATTCTGCCTGCCTGCCCTCCTTCCTCCTCCTCTTCTTCTTCCTCCCCCTCCTTCCTTCCTTCCTTCCTTCCTTCCTTCCTTCCTTCCTTCCTTCCTTCCTTCCTTCCTTCCTTCTTTCTTTCTTTCTCTCTCTCTCTTCTTTCTCTCTCTTCTCTCTCTCTTCTCTCTCTCTCTCTCTCTCTCTCTCTCTCTCTCTCTCTCTCTCTCTCTTTCTTTCCTCCTCTCTTCCTTCCTTTCTCTCAGTTTTTGCCAGGGTCTTACTATGTGTCCTGGCTGGCTAGAGCTCACTCTGTAGACCAGGCTGGCCTCATACTCACAGAGATTCCCCTGCCTCTGCCTCCTGAGTGCTGGGATCAAAGGGGTGCACCCCCACAACTGGCTTTACTAGTGTCCTCGATCCCTCTCTCCTGCCTTCTGCAGTGTCTTCAGCACGCTTCTTCTCCTCTTGTTATGACTTCTTTTAAGTTTTGAAATTACACTCTATTTAATGTCATTTCCCGTCCCTTCTCCTCCCTCCAAACCCTCCCATATGCCTCTTCTTGCACTCATTTAAATTAATGGCCTCTTGTTTTTTATGAATTGTTGTTACATGTACATCCACACAGTATTCATATATATTCCCACCTACAAACTGTTCAGTCTTGTCAATATCTTTCTAGGGCTGACCATTTGGTATTGGATAACCAATTGAAGTAGCACCATTCTTTAATCCAGACCCTCTGAAACTTTTTCCTATAACTCCCTTTCACCTGAGAAATTTTTATATAAAAGACACAAAACAAACAGTTGCTGCTAACGAGTCCCAAGTTTTAAAATCATTTTGACGTATATGTCAATATTTAATAATATTACATATCAAAACTAATAATATATATATAACTTAGTAGAACCAAAAGCAAATTTGTGCAGTGATGAGATGCTTACTTACTTTTATATAAAGAACCAAAACCCTGGCTAATGTATGACATCTCAGAGTATAGTGCATCTTCAACATTTTTCAGACTGGGTCGATGTTTTTATTTTATAATCATTAATGCTGAGAACTCAGTTCTCATTAAATAAGTACTACAGGATGACAAAAGTGTGTCAAGGGCCATTTCAGAAGTTGTTGGAAATTCTGTCCTAAACCCAAACAAAATTCATTTAATGATTTTTTAAAAGTGAAACTTATCAGTAATTCAAATAACAGCTTTCAAAATTAAACATTTTAACACAATGCAATCCAAAGACAAATTATTTTGATATTTATATGCTAAGGAAAATATTGACAGTCTTTTTTCTCTATAATTAAAGTCTTCAGTTTCTACAGCAGAAAACTTGAGATATGCAGCAAAAACATCGAGATTCATGACACACAATAGCCCTCCATCTGAGCCAAGGGTTTTAGGCAGTGTGTGCTGATGTTGTGTGCTGTGACAGAACGCACAGAGTAAAGGTCTCATGCCGTGTCTCTAGAACAAGGGCCGCAGTGACTTTGCGCAATGCAACACTGGCTACCATAGAAGATACCTCAAATTCATCACCTGTTGAATTTTGAATGACTTTTTTTTCCTGGTCATTGGACATTCAGAAACCCGTTACTGCTGCCAATGTTTTTCATGACCTCTCCCTCCTCAGTTGGGTCTGCAACCTGCCGTTTAAGAAGATGCACGAAGGCCCAGCTCTCACTTGCATGCTCTGTAGTTTGGAAAGTGTTGGTTTACTGAGTGTTAGAACTCTCCTGAGCATTGGGACATTTGTTTTCCAATATTCATTGCAAACACTCAGAACACAATAGTCATTAAACAATGACACTAATCACATCAAGAGAGTATTTAATATTGAGAATGCTGGCAAACTCATGGAGGGCAGACTGAAATTGTAACTTTCTGACATTATAATTTTTGCTCAAAAGCTCAAATATTAATAGAAAAACATCATCAGGTTTTCTTGGAGTGAAAGACTCATTTTGTTTATTTCCGAGAAAATATTTCTTTCAAACATCGAATTTGAATAATCATGGAATACCAACTGTTCATTAAAGTCAATATAGTATTCTTTAAGAAAGGGTTTGGCTCTCGTGTGGCTTGAAGCAAACCACTGACTGGGTCTGAAGTACAAATGCTTCTTGAACACTTCTTGTTTTCCCACGTGGGATAATAAAATGGTGTGGATTTTAGGTTAAGAATTAATAAAATGAGCACTCTTGTCCCTTATTAGAAACATTATAAGTAGGGCTAGCATTGGCCTTATGGTGTATGGTGGTGAAGGAGATTACTTAATGCCTCTATTTTAATGTACACCAAGGTGCCAGCAGTTTGCCCAACATTTTTTAAAAAAAGATTTATTTATTTATTTTATGTATTGAATACACTGTAGCTGTTTTCAGACACACCAGAAGAGGGCATCGGATCCCATTACAGATGGTTGTGAGCCGCCATGTGGTGGCTGGGAATTGAACTCAGAACCTCTGGAAGAACAGTTTTAATACAGGTGGAGCAGGTGAACAGGAACTTACACCTTACTGTGGTTGTGAAAAGAGGTTTTGTCTTCTGGGATTTCACAGAAGAGGGTTCAAGGACCCAGAGTTGTGTGCAGACTACACCATGGAAATCACTGATCTAATCAGCTAACCAGTTTTAATACTTTCTCACCTAATTTTTCTGCTAGCTCTTAAGCATGGTCAAATATTATTCATCCTGGAAGAAAGTACAATTTTATGCTTAACTCCCTGTTACCTACTAGAGACCCTTGACCCTACTTCCCTGTTAGAACCAACTGCCATTGGATAATCCTCTCGTGTACACACAAACGCGCGCGCGCGCGCGCACACACACACACACGTACATGTGCACTAACTAGCCTTTGTAGCCCATTGCAATATAGTTTCTATCCCATTTCTCTTCCTGTGAATTGCTCTCTTCAGGTTCCAGAAATGTCTGTCTTTGTTCCAGGTGACAAGCTCCATTCTGATTTTCTCTGCCTCTGCTGCAGCTCCTGACTAGAGTGAGCTCTTGGTCCATCATGGTTAGTGCCGGGCACTGCTGTGCTGAATGACTTCCACAGGACAGCTTGTTTAATTCAGGGCGATACAGTGTTATTCTAAGCCCTTCTGGAAACCAGAACAGCTACTACATCATGCAACTATCAAGTTGAAGTCTGAAATCTGGTACTGATCTTACCCATAATACTATGCCTTCTAGAAACCCTTGTTTTCCTTCCTTTCATCTTTATTTTCCAGGTTTATTCTCTACTTATTTGGCTGCTGCTTCTTAGTCTTCTTTGGTCCTATTAAAGCATTGTTTATTCAGTGACCAGGAAGATAGCTCAGCTGTTAAGAGCATCTGTTATTTTTGTAGAGGACCCAGGTTGGTTCCCAATAGCCACATGGTGGCTCACCACCATCCATCAATTGTTTTTCAGAATCCAGTCTTCTGCAAGTACCAGGCACACATGTGGTGCCCATAAAAACCTGCAGGTAAAACACTTATAGACATAAAATATGTTTCTAAATCTAAGCAAATTAAAAAGGTATGATTCATAACTCAAAATTCACTGTTTAAGAAGACCATTTAGCTGGTCATACCCAAGTCATGCGTCTTCCCACACCCCAGGTTTGCATTTCTGGAGAATGGGGGACTTGTACCTTTTGGCTTCTAAAAATTTCCTAAAGCTTGTATCTAAGGGTCCCCTATAAAGGCAGATGGGGATGATGGCAGAAAGGAATTAATAAGTGGCTGCTTTCATTTAGTCTCCCCCTCTGCCCCCACTGACTCTTATTTATATTTTGGGACTGAGTTCAGGAACGACATCCCCTGACTTCCCTAGGGGGTAGTCAGCACTACCCCCTAAATGCTCAGAATTTTAAAATCATGTACTGTAGTTACCTGCTTACATTTCTTAATTAAACTATGCATGTTGAAAAGGTGTGTGATGCTATTTTTGCTGTACACCCTGAAAATCTAGTATAGGGCTGGCGCCTGGCACATTTTTATTATTTAATATTGATGAATAAACAAATAATGGTGAATTTACAAGTGAGTTGGGCATTCCTGAGAGATGTGTTTTGAAGAGACTGATCAGAAGTATACATAAGTAGTCTAAAGATTTTAGGATTATTTTCATAGAAATAATGATTGAAGGTGGGGTTGGGGACTCCTCGGATGGCTGGAGCTGTGTGACCATGGTGTAGTAATAAAGCCAGGTTTCAGACCCCATAGGGGTGGCTTTGGTGGCTGAGGAGTCTGGTGACAGAGGCAGTAGAGAAGTAGAGCAAGGAGGTGAGGAGGCTTTGGTGGAAGTCGTGGTTGAGGCAGAAATGGTGGATTTAGAGGCGGAGGAGGTGGAGGAGGAAGCAGCTGAAGGGGAGACTTCCAGTCTGGGGGCAATGGGGTTGAGGTGGTGGCGTGGGAGGCAAAAACGGAAACCAGTCAGAGAAGACTGTGATGGTGGGACCACATAGGCGTGAGGGTGTCTTTATCTGTCACGGCAAGGAGGATGCTTTTGTCACAAAGAATCTGGTCCCTGGAGAATCTGTGTGTGGAGAGAAGAAAGTCTATTTCAGAGGGAGATCACAAGATTGAGTACCGAGCCTAGAACCTCTTCTGCTCCAAGTTGGCAGCAGCAGTCCTGGGTGGCATAGACCAGATCCAAACCAAGCCCGAGTCAAGGTGCCTCACCACTTTTCTCCCACGTCTCTGATACCGTCCACCTGATGGTCTGGTCTATGCAGCTGAGTTCTCGCACCGCTCTGGCCGTGACTTGATCTGCTTGGCTAAGAAGAGGACCAACATAATTTCTGTGATTGAAGATGCTTGGCACCCACACTAATACCGCATGATTATATCAATGGTGAATGTGATCTTGGCCAATGTGGCCCAGCCTGATCAAATCTGGATAGTGGCCCTGAATGCCTACATTTTCCTGGGGCATGGAGGGTACGTTGTGATCTCCATTAAGGCCAACTGCATTGATTCCACAGCTCTGGCAGAAGCTGTGTTTGCATCTGAAGTGAAGAGGATGCACCAGGAGAACATAAAGACCCAGGAGCAGCTGATGCTGGAGCCCTGTGAATGAGACTACTCTGTGGTTGTATGTGTGTACAGGCCGCTCTCAAGGCAAAGAACTGAAACTCAGAGCTGTCTGGATTGAAGAAACGTGTGTTACTACTGTTGCATGTGCTTTTTCCTATTAAAAGACTCATCTGTCAAAAAAAAAAAAAAAAAAAAAAGAAAGAAAGGAAGGGAGAAAAAATGATTGAAATTGTTGGACTGAGTTAGATATTCTGGGAAAAGAATAGGACATGCCAGAACAATACCTTGGAGAATGGGGAAACAAGAGCCAATGAGGAACACACAAACATATCAGTGAAAGATTGCATTTGTGTGAGTATCTGTGTGTGTGTATCTGTGTGTGTCTCTCTGTATATATATGTGTCTGTGTGTATGTGTTTGTATGTGTGTATGTATGCATGAGTGTGTATATGTGTGTATATGTGTGTGTGTATGTCTTTGTGTGCGTATGTGTTTTATGTGTGTTAGTGTGTGTATGTGCATGTATGTGTGTGTATGTGTGCATGTGTGTGTCTCTGTGTATGTATGTATGTGTCTCTGTGTATATATATGCATGTATGTATATGTTTGCATGTGTGTGTGCATGTGTGAGTGTGTATATGTGTGTGTATGTGTGTGTTTGTGTGCGTATGTGTTTTATGTGTGTATGTGTGCATGTGTGTGTCTTTGTGTGTGTATGTGTGTGTCTCTGTGTATATGTGTGTGTGTGTGTGTGTGTGTGTGTGTGTGTGTGTGTGTGTATGTATTGTGGTAAACAAAGGAAGCTTGGCTCCAGGTGGTGTAGAGATACTAAAGAGCATAAAGTCTGCAGACTGCAGTCATGAAGCCTTTGAGTGATATTTGAAAGACCTGCTGCAGCTGAGTAAGAAGGAAGACCATCAGACAGTGAGAACAGGCAGGTGGAGCTGAGGTGAGGCTGAGGACAGGCACAGGTATGGAGTTCAGAGGTTCTCAGTGAGCCAGCCACATGAGACACCCCTACACAGTGGTGACAACCAGGGCTTTCTGGGAACCTTCTCCAAGGCTCCTGGTTCCAGAGGGTCTGGGATTCTGTCATTATTTAAAGCTTTATGGATAGTTCAATCTTTGGCCAAAACTATTTAGTGTATACCCATCATTTTATTAATTTGCCTGGAGCACTCATGAAGAAAATAAGGTGAGTGCTTTAGGCTCCGTTATATACCTCCCAAACTGATATGTCAAGGCCGCAGTCCTAAATGTCACTTTGGAAATAAAGCTAAATGACACTGTAAAGGGAGGAGGCTTAATGTTCAGGAGCTGGAGTTCCTGTCCCCCTTTCTCCTTCTGAGCAAAGTTCATGTGAGGACCACGAGAAAGTGTGTGACTGCGCACCCCAAGGAGAGGGGCGTCCACAGACACCAGCTGTGCTAGACAAGATCTTGGACTTCTAGAGTCCGGTGCCATGAGCAGCAAATGTCTGCCACATAAGCCACCTAGTCCGATACCTTGTAATGATAGCCTAAGATGACTCAAGATAAAACAGATGCTTTGCTTCCAGGATCCCAGAATCTAGTCAAGTGAGAGCAACTGAGTGAACCAGAGACAATGAAGGGGGCTGGGACAGGTACAAATGAGGGACCTGGAATCTGAATCACAAGTGGCTGGGATTAGAGAAGGCATGGTCAGTCTCTGAGAGAACCACATTCTAGCCTTCTAAATTTCTTCATTTGCTTTTCTCAATGCCTTTATGAGACAAGGAGATGATGGAAATTGATTTTATAGAGTTCAGGTCTGTGGAATCCAGAAGTGGAAGTCTTGGGACAAGAAAGTATAGACTTTCCATGTTTTAAAAAACAACTCCCATCTCTATGCCATCTGTACCAGTAGTTCTGGATCTAAATCGTGTGCTTAATATATAAGTAATACATTTATTGAAACCTTTAAGACTGTAAGCCTTGAGAACCATTCTTCTCTTTGATTGGCTGTCTCCTTCTACCTCCACAATGACAGCAGCTACCTGAAAAAGTACTATATGGTGATGTTCTCTCAAGATCATTAGAACATTCTTTTAATTAGTTTAAAATATTTTGCAGGTAACCTCAGTTGGAAATAAGGTTATAATTAAATAGTGCACATATCTTTCCTATCTTTAAGGATATGAGATAACATTTAACATTTAGCTTTCTTTGTTTTAGTTATGCTACCTACTGAATATAGTAATGGTAGAATATATATTAGTTCCAGTCTTCTTATTTAAAATTGGAAAATAGATTTTCAAGCAAAAAGATTTTGTCTAGTTGGTTTGGGGTTGACAGCTATGGATGCCTGTGAGGTTGCTTTCATTATCAGCAGAGAAGGTATATATCTTAGTTAGGGTTTCATTGTTGTGAAGAGACACCATGACCAACACAGCTCTTATAAAGAAAAACATTTAATTGGGATTGGCTTACAGTTTTAGAGGTTCAGTCCATTATCATCATGGCAGGAAGCATGGCAGCATCCAGGCAGACACAGTGCTGGAGGAGGAGCTGAGAGTTCTACATCTCAATCTGAAGGCACCTGGGGAAGACTGTCTTCTGAGGCAGTGAGGAGGAGGGTCTCTTCTGCACTGGGCAGAGCTTGAGCATAGAACCTCAAAGCCCACCCCACAGTGGTGCACTTCCTCCAATAAGGCTATACCTTCTAATAGTGCCACTTCCCATGGGCTAATCCTATTCAAACCACCACAGCATGGTAGAAAGGGGGAGAGTCAAAGAGGAGGAAGAACGAGGGAAGAGGAGATCAAAGGGGAAAAGAACAGAAACAGAAGAAGAAGAAGAAGAAGAAGAAGAAGAAGAAGAAGAAGAAGAAGAAGAAGAAGAGGAAGAGGAAGAGGAAGAAGAGGAAGAAGAGGATGGAAGAGGAAGGAAGAGAAGGAGAAGGAGGAGGAGGAGGAGAAGAGGAAGAAAGAGGAGAAGGAGGAAGAGGAGGAGGAGGGTGAGGAGGAAGAGGAAGAACATGAGGTGACTCAGTGCAGAATGAGATAGCCTCTCATTTGGTTAGGATATGATAATAAGACCACATGTTTGAAGCACCTGTGAAGAGACTGAGGTCGTAGCCCTCCTGGCTTGCTTGTGCACGGGGCAGCTCCTCATCCAGAAGCCCCTGAAGCTGGTTGCCATGCAGGCGGGGTCTCCTGTGGAGCTGATTGCTCATGCACTCTGAAACTCTCTTTCAATTACCGAAATCAATTTTTTCCCCCATGCCTCAAAGCAGAGACCATTCGGAGGCCTTTGAAAGCAATTTTTCATTTGATTTCTTTGCAAACTGACACATCGCTGTTTACTCTCTGATGGAGAAGCTGCTTTTATACAGTGTTACAAAGGGTGCCTTTTCTCCCCTCCCACCCTCTGACTCTTCTAAGGTGGATTCTGGGACCCTTTGCATGCTCTGAGGCCCTGTGTGAGAACCCCCAAATCACTCCCTGAATATGAAGCATGTGACAGAGTGAAAATAATGGAATATAATAGCAATAATCATTACTATTTTATTTTTTCACATAGAATTTTATTCTTTAGCTCATGTTAGCCTAGAACTTACTATGTAGTCCAGGCTGGACTTAAACTGATAGCAATCCTATCTCAGACTCCTGAGTTCTAGAATCACAGGTACAAAGTTACGTTCATTCATTCAGTCCCCCCCTCCCGTTTATGAGGAGAGGATCAAAGCCAGAGTTTTGTGAATGCCTGACAAGCACTCTACCACTAAGCTCAGCCTCTAACTGGGAGACACTCCTCCCCTCCGCCCTCCACCGTTCACCTTGAACTGGTTATACTAATTGCTTTCTCAGTCTGCTTGATAGGAAGCGTCTAAGCACTGGTAGGCACATTGCTTTGAAGGAGTTTTTATTTATTTATTTACATATATAGGTTACCAACTCAAAATCTTATTTCCCAATTTAAACTATTTTTAAATTAATGCTACTCTTCCTATAATCTCTCATCTGTAAGAAAAGGAGTCTTTTTTTTCCTCTAGTGATAAACACTAAATTCTCTTACTTTATCAGAATAAAAATATTAAATATTGGTAACTGACCACCATCTATAGCCCTTATACTTGTAATTATCAGCTCACTGTGAGGTGTGTGTGTGTGTATGTGGTGTATATATGTGTGTGGTGTGTGTGTTTGTGTGTGTGTGTGTGTGTGGTGTATGGTGTGTGTGTGCACACATGTGTGTGTGATGTGTATGTGTGTGGTGTGTGTCTCTGTGTGTGTGTGGTGTATATATGTGTGTGTGGTGTATGTGGTGTGTGTGTGTGGGGGTGTGTATGTGTGTGTGTGGGGTGTGTGTGCACGTGTGTGTGTGATGTGTATGTGTGGTATGTGTGTGTGTGTGTGTGTGTGTGTGTGTGTGTGGTGTATCTGTAATGAAAGCGAGATCTATTTTGCTCTATATCTAGTTTCCAAACAAAAATTATAAGAGATGACAATTTTGTATATTTTAAAATTTATGAATTTATTACCATTTAAAAATCTATATTTAGTAATCTTTAACTTCAGTCTCACATTGATATCAAGACAGATCTATTTCCTGGAACCTCAAAAACCATGGAACATGACAAGGGCCATGGGTCAGTGGAAAACTGTATATGTAGCACTCTAGATCAATTTCCAGCCACTGCCAGCCAGCCAGCCAGCCAGATGAAAATGTATGGCAGATGCTTGGATTCCGTAGAGGGGAATGGAGAACTGTTAGGGACGGATGGCTCTGGGGATCCTGTTTTGGGGTGCCTTTCCTGGCCCCAAGAGGGAGGTCAGCACAGTTGGTATGGATGTCCCTGTTCCTGTGAAGGCCAGAAGGCATGCTGGCAGACAAGCAGCTCCCAGAGTGGGCAACCTGGCTCTCTGGGATATGCAGGGCATTTGCACAGTCAGACAGGAAGCTCGTTTCAGCCTAAACTGTGTGGATAGCATTGTGCCTAAGTCCTCGGAGTGCGTAAATATAAACTTCATAAAGCATCAGTCAATGGCTAGCACTTGTTTCATATTTTGATCTGTGCTTTCGTTTGTGTTTAAAATAACTTTTAAAGAAAATTGTTACGACCTGTGTATCTAAGTAGTTAGAGTCAAAGGCTCGCAGAGTCATGAGACTGCAGAGTTATGACGCAGAGTGGTATAGTTGATAAGATCCGAGCATCATCTGGTCAGTTTCCTTACTTCTCGTAGATGAAATGGCGTCCTAGAAGAATGGGGAGAGGGCTCCATCAGCACAGTGTTTGTTACAAAAGCTGGGGACCTGAGTTTGAATACCTAGCACCCAAGTAAAACACTCAGTGGGGTACCCAGGAATTGGGGGCATTGGGTGGCTGAGAAAGAAGAATCCATGGGACTTGTTGGAGAGTCACTCTAGCTGAATCAGCAAACACCAGTTTCAGTCAAAGAGCCTGTTTCAAAAGAGTAGAGAGCTATGGAAGGAGATGCACTGTATAACCTCTGGCCTTTACAGATACCTGTATCTGTACACATAAACATACACACGGAAGTTTATTGTTAAATATAGGATTGTGGCTTTGACTTGGGGTCATTATGGGACTTAAGTCCATTCTGTTTTGTGATCTGTGAGTTGTACATGATTTCCTACATCAGGGCACTGTGGAGCATTTGACAAAGAACAGCTCACACCTTCTCAGTTTTCACTCGCTCTTCCACATGCTTCAGGTCCTTTCAGCCTTACTTCCGGAATTTCTTATCTATGCTGTGGCATGAATTTGCCCTGTTGTTCCTTCAACCTGCTATGCAAGTTAGTCATGAGACAAGCTTTTCTTTAAGCTACCATCGTTACAGAAATGTTCACTGAGCCTAATCTGTGGGGAAAAACCCAGCCATGACTCTATTCCTGGAGATAAATGTATGTGAGACAATGGGGAGATGCTGTCTTTTTTGTCATTACTGCATGATGACATCATGGAAGAAAACAGACCATTAAGAACAATATATAAGGAAAATATAAAGGAGTTGATTCTAGCTGAGGTTGGAATCTAGTGCTGTAGTAATCTGAGCCCTTGGCAGCTAATTTCTGACTTATCCTATTGAGAAAGGCAGAAAAGAACGTGGCTTCATTTTATATGGATAGAGCATGGGACATACATGGTTTATGAAATAAATCAACAGTTGGGGTGAACATTCAGAGAGGAGAGGCCGGGATGCCCACATTGGAGATGCCAGGGCAATATCCACAGTATCCTCACTACATCCAAGTGGCCATCCTGCAGGGCAGGAACCTGGTCATTGCAGGCTACCATTAAGCCTGTGCTAGACCATCCACAGGCTTAAGAAGAAGAGTGTATACCAGGAAGCTAAATGACCCTTGGAGAGAGGACGTAACAAAGGGAGGATTTTGAGGTTTACTGGTCAGCATTCCAAATTTGGAAAGAAAAAGTTACTCTTTTGTTTAGTGTTCAAGTTGGGATTTTTCCTTGCAGGAGACAGTTATGGGACGACTGGACCTGAATGTTATTGGAAAAGGAAGAACTCAAACCAGCCACCAACAGGACCAGAGAACCAGGTTTCCTGGAAACATCACCCAAACCCAAAAATTTCTCAGAATTTTCAGAGGCGCCAAAGGACTGTTTGCATTTCAATAGGCAAGTTCTGAAAGGCCTGGAAAGTTCTCAGCTTTGCTTTCTCACTGGAAGGCACCCATTGCCACAAAGAAGAGACAGCACCCTTGGAGTAGCTTCATGAAGAGCCAAGAAAAGGGACCTCTGGGACATTTTAGTTGTCTAATCCTTGGCTACAGAGCCAAGACAAAGGGGATCCAGCCATGACAGTGAATAGAAAGTAAAGCCCTGTTAGCTTTACAACAAAGGCAGCCAATGTTGGGAACCACCTTGCATTTGCCTGTTTTGAAAGAAAGATGGAGCTTTCTAGGTTTAAAGAAATATAGCTGCAACACTGCAACAGCACAATGATTTTTTTCCCATAAATCACAGGTTTAATGTTACCTGTTTTCAGTACGCTTTGAAAACCTTACTACTGTCACACTCATCTAGAAATAAGTTGACAACTCCTGACTAAATTCAGAGAAAATAAATACTAGTCTAAAATATATGGGACTCACCTCCCTAAAGTGAACATAAAATTCAAATACCCCCAATGTTCTCCCTTGAAGATATGTGAGCTTCACTCTGAGCCCAGAGCAACGTTCCTTTGTGTTTCCCAAGGCCATTACACTGAGATTCACTGTAACACTTGCTGAAGTGACCCCTTAAATGTTTCTATTTGACCAGGACGAAGTGTCCTTCCTTATCTTTTTTGATAACGTTTGGTTGAAAGTTGATTTATTCGATATTAGAATGGCTATCCCAGCTAGTTTCTCATGACCATTTGCTTGGAAAATTGTTTTCCAGCCTTTTACTCTGAGGTGGTATTTGTCTTTGTCACTGAGGTGTGTTTCCTGTATGTAGCAAAATGCTGGGTCCTATTTATGTATCCAGGCTGTTAGTCTATGGCTTTATTGGGGAATTGAGTCAATTTAGGTTAAGAGATTAAGGAAAAGTGATTGCTACTTCCTGTTATTTTTGTTGTTACAGATAGTATGTTTGTGAGGCTATCTTCTTTTGGGTTGAAAGATTACTTTCTTGCTTTTTCTAGGGTGTAGTTTCCCTCCTGTGTTGGCGTTTTCCATCTATTATCCTTTGTAGGGCTGAATTTGTGGAAAGATATTGTGTAAATTTGGTTTTGTCATGGAATATCTCGTTTTCTCCATCTATGGTAATTGAGAGTTTTGCTGGGTATAGCAGCCTGGGCTGGCAGTTGTGTTCTCTTAGTGTCTGTATGACATCTGCCCAGGATCTTCTAGCTTTCATAGTCGCTGGTGAGAAGTCTGGTGTAATTCTGATAGGTCTGCCTTTATATGTTATTTGACCCTTTTCCCTTACTGCTTTTAATATTCTTTGTTTAGTGCATTTGGTGTTTTGGTTATTGTGATGGGAGGAATTTCTTTTCTGGTCCAATCTATTTGGAGTTCTGTAGGCTTCCTGTATGTTCATGGGCATCTCTTCCTTTAGGTTAGGGAAGTTTTCTTCTATAATTTTGTTGAAGATATTTACTGGCCCTTTAAGTTGGGAATCTTTGCTCTCTTCTATACCTATTATCCTTAGGTTTCATCTTCTCATTGTGTCCTGGATTTCCTGGATGTTTTGGGTTAGGAACTTTTTGCATTTTGCATTTTCTTTGACTGTTGTGTCAATGTTTTCTATGGTATCTTCTGCACCTGAGATTCTCTCTTCTATCTCTTGTATTCTGTTGGTGATGCTTGCATCTATGACTCCTGATCTCTTTCTTAGGTTTTCTAACTCCCGGGTTGTCTCCCTTTGTGATTTCTTTATTGTTTCTTTTTCCATTTTTAGATCCTGGATGGTTTTGTTCAATTCCTTCACCTGTTTGGTTGTGTTTTCCTGTAAATCTTTAAAGGATTTTTGTGTTTCCTCTTTAAGGGCTTCTAGCTGTTTACCTGTGTTCTCCTGTATTTCTTTAAGGGAGTTATTTATGTCCTTTTTAAAGTCTCTATCATCATCATGAGAAGTGATTTTAGATCTGAATCTTGCTTTTCCGGTGTGACGGTGTATCCAGGACTTGCTATGGTGGGAGAACTGGGTTCTGATGATGCCAGGTAACCTTGGTTTCTGTGGCTTAGTTCTTGCACCTGCCTCCTACCATATGGTTATCTCTAGTGCTACCTGCCCTCCCTGTATCTGACTGGAGCCTGTCTTCCTGTGATCCTGGTTGTGTCTGAACTCCTTAGAGCTGTCTCTGGGATCCTGTTATTCTGGGATCCTGGGATCCTGAGATCCTGGATGTGACAGAGCTCCTGGGAGTCAAGCTGCCTTTGCGACCCTGAGATCCTGGTGTGACCAACCTCCTATGATCCTGTGATTCTGTGATCCTGGGCTTGTTAGAGCACCTGAGAGTGGAGCTTCCTCTGGGTGTTGTGGGACTAGCTGAGGAGTTCACACCCAAGGTCTGCTCAGGGCAATGGCCCAGACCAGAAGGAGCCCATGTCACTGGTCCGGCGGGGTTCCTGGGTCCCTGGATCCTGCTGGTCCCAGTTACTCCCGGTGTTGGGATAGATGTTGAGTCTTCCTCATCTCTTATCCTATGATTCTGGGCGTGTTAGAGCACCTGGAAGTGGAGCTTACTCTGGGTGTTGTGGACTGGCTAAGGAGTTCGCGCCCAAGTTCTGCTCTGGGCACTAGCTCAGGCCAGAAGGAGCCCGAATAGCACAATGATTTTTGACCCATCGATATACATTCATCTTGAACATTTAATCTTTTCGTATGCCACAAATATCCTGTGAGTTCAATATCACGGAGAGTACCATGCTCGGGAAGATCATCTTGGAGAACCATGTTTGACTCTATTTCTAGTAAGGCTTGGGAGTATTTCAGGGAGTTGTATAGTTAAGAATCAAATATAGAGCCAGGTAGTGGTGGCGCCCGCCTTTAATCCCAGCACTTGGGAGGCAGAGGCAGGTGGATTTCTGAGTTTGAGGCCAGCCTGGTCTACAGAGTGAGTTCCAGGACAGCCAGGGCTACACAGAGAAACCCTGTCTCAAAAAAAAAAAAAAAAAAAAAAAAAAAGAATCAAATATAGAAAATATTTAAAATTAGTAGAGAAAATATTAGGTCTGTTAAACCTTAAATTTTAGGTCTGACTTGGGGAGCACTGAAGTTTAAAAATATAGGATGACCATTTGTTCTTTAAATGGATTGATTTGTAAATGACAGGTCAGAGCTGACACACCCATTTTATGCAGAAGTCTGAATATCTGTTTCCTTCTTGAGTTGTTCAACTCAACCAGTGCCCATGTCACAACCATCACAGAGGCTTGTCTAGGCCTGAGAGAGAACTAAGAGAAAATTCCTTCATCATGATATTTCCCCAGGAAAAAACCAGAATGAATCTGGTAGGAGAAATGACTCACCTAAAAATAGATGTAAGTTAGCCCTGACTGGGTTTCCCACCTTGCAGTCTAGAGCTTTCTCTGATTCACCGTAACCTATCCAGTTCCCCCTTACAATTCCTTCTGTATAGACCCGACAAAGAAACTCTCTGTGGACGCTGCTTTGCTCATGCCGTTTTCTTATTCAGTCTCTCCCAGTGTGGATGGAGCGGGTGACTCAGTGGCTAAAGGCACTCGGTCTGCAGAAGCCCTGGGTTTGTTTCCCAGCAGTCTCATGATGTGGCTCACAATCATCTGTAACAGTGTTATGAAGGAGGCTGATGTCCTCTTCTGGCTTCCTAGGGCACTAAGCACACGCGTGGTACATACACAAACATATATGCAGGCAAAACACTCATACACGTAAGATGAAATAAAATACTTCTTAAAAAACCAGCACCGTTCCCAAGACAGTGTAAGTTCCCCAATCAATCCCTTTAATGGGCTGTTCTTCGCTCCTAAATCCACTCGCATTCCTGCCAATATGCAACAGTTGCAGCTGCTGCAGCCACTCTATGCTTTCTCTGAAATACACCATTTCCTATGTTGCATTGCTTTCTCTTGCTTTTTTTTTTCTTTTTTTTTAAATTTTATTTTTGATACTTTATTTACATTTCCAATGTCTCCTCTTTGGAAACCCCGTGTCCCTTCCCCCTCCCCGCCTCTTTGAGGGAATTCCTCCTCCCACCCACCTGCCCACCCATTCCCATATTCCCACCTTGACATTCCCCTTTACTGGGGCTTCTAACACCCTCAGGCCCAAGGGCCTCTCCTCTCTCCCTGATGGCCAACGAGGCCATCTTCTGCCACATTTGTGGTCCGAACCATGGGTCAATAGATGTGTATTCTTTGGTTGGTGGTCCTAACTCCAGGATGACGGGGGGGGGGGGG
>CM052715.1:5345142-5361573 GCA_028551405.1 Uromys caudimaculatus
CCTCTGATGAGGGACATCTGGGTTGTTTCCAGCTTCTGGCTATTATAAATATGGCTGCTATGAACATAGTGGAACATGTGTCTTTATTACATGTTGGAGCATCTTCTGGGTATATGCCCAGGAGAGGTATAGCTGGGTCCTCAGGTAGAATTATGTCCATTTTTCTGACGGTCCGCCAAACTGATTTCCAGAGTGGTTGTACCAACTTGCAATCCCGCCAACAATGGAGGAGTGTTCCTCTTTCTCCACATCCTCGCCAGCATCTGCTGTCACCTGAGTTTTTGATCTTAGCCATTCTGACTGGTGTGAGGTGGAACCTCAGACTTGTTTTGATTTGCATTTCCCTGATGACTAGGGATGTTGAGCATTTCTTTAGGTGCTTCTGAGCCCTGCGCATTTCCTCAGTTGAGAATTCTCTGTTTAGCTCTGTTCCCCATTTTTTGATTTCTCTTGCATTTAAGGAACATTTCCTAGTCCTTAGTAGGAACTCAATTCAGGCTTCAAAGTGCGGCTCGAATGGCGTTTCCTTAGCACATATCCTTAAACTTCTCCAGGCACGGATGTTGTTCTCAGTCCTTTAAATTGATTTAAAATTAATTTAAAACTTTCTTTCATGTTATTGTATGACATTTATCACAACTGGAGCGTTTGGAATTTGTTGTCTTCTTTCCACGTTGTACGTCTTCGGGAGAGGACTTTTTTTATATGTCCATCTCCCGTATGGTCTGTGTATAAGAGGCTGGGCTAAATTATCTTTTTGAAATTAAATACAGTAGAAAATGTAAAAATCAGAATAATAATATATATTATCCTAGGTAGAGTATAAGTATCCTATTTCTTCTGAGATTGTGTTATGAAATTACTTGGAAATATATTATTCACTTTTGGAAATAACATTATAAAATCAATGTTGGTTTATAATTTTAGGTGATATTAGGCTTTAAAATATTCATATGAAAGATGAAAAGCAGTGTTAACACTTTTGGGATGCTGTTAATGTTTGCAGGATGGTTTTCTTGTATGTTCTCTGTCAAGCCCCCCTGTGTCCTGGGACAGGTGTAGCCCCAGGAGGAGGCTTACATCTCAGCAAAGTCTGCATCAGCGAGAGACAGGTGCAGGTTCTGACGTGTTGTTGATGTCTTCATTACGTGTCTACTACACTACTCCGTTTTTCATTGCTGTGACGAAGTACCCAAGAAAATGAACGTATAAGGAGAAAAAGGTTTACTTTGGCTAACAGTTTTAGAAATTCTAGCTTGTGTCACTTTGCCCAGGAAGTCCCCTGTGGCTAGGAGAGTGTGACAGAACATACCTGCTCACCTTGACAGGGAGGTGGGGAGAGAGTGCTAGCTCAGTACCTTCTTCAATGGCATGTCCCTCCTACTGGGTCCAACTCTTACAGGCTCCATCCTCACCCAATGTCTCCCAGGCTGGTACCAAGCCATCAGATGAACCTGTAAGGGAATGCTTAAGATGACACCTGAAATGCTAGTCTTTTCCCGCAACTGCCAACCCTTGACTACCCCAGGATCACTTCAAACACAAAAGCTGCTGCTGTACACAGGCCACTTAAGCTGCCTCCTTAGTCATGTAGGCATCAGCCCTGATGTGACAGATACTCCTAAATCAGATCCTGAGTGAGGCTAAATTTGCTACTGCAGAACCTTAAGGGTGGACTTCTTAACCTGATTAGATTTTAAATCGTTAGTAACCATTACCATGACAAAGGATCCACTAATCGCAGTCCATGGTAAATGTTTATTTTCCTCTATAATCAAGTGCCCAGAGAACACACAGTTTTATGTGGCTATGTCTTTGCCGCCATTTTAGAAGAAATACAGCTAATGATGGAGTATGCAGGAAAACCGGGCAAGAGTGGTGAATTCAGTGCTTTGGATTCCTAGTGTAAGAACTACCAAAGGGATCCAGGAGTCTCTATGAGTACTAGTTCTCCACTACAAACCAAACTAGACGAGATCAGACCAGACCAGACCAGACCAAACCAAACCAAAATAAACAGGCAAAGCAGGTGACAAGTCCTTCACAGAGTTTAGTCATAAGGCTAAGATTTCAGGAAACTATACCCAAAGCCTAATTCTATGAGAGTGTTACATAATGAATAACTTACATTCAGTAGGGACTTTAGTTGGGAACTCGAGGCACGTAAAAGTTGTGGTGGAGAAATACAAGCATATTAGCATGAAGCTGAGGATCGTATCTATGTTAGCCTGCATTGTGCTGGGTAAATGCAGTGAATGCAGCCCCTTTCACCCCATGTGAGCAGTTTGTTGTCCATTTATCTCTAGATGTGTAAGGAGTGCTTCTGAGAATGGATGCGAGGCTGTGAGGTCAGAGCTGCTGAGATGGCTCATTGGGTGACTGTGCTTGCTGCTCAGTCTGAATTCAACCCCAGAAGCCCACCTGAAGGTAGAGAGAGTAGAACAACTGCATACAACTGCCCTCTGATTTCTGCATGTGCACACAAATCCACACTCAACAACAATAACTGAAATTTAACAAGAGTTCAGACCACAGTAGGACCACAAAACTTGATTGTGCTGAAAGGGCTCAGTAGTGCAGCTCTGGTGAAAATGTCACTACCTTTAATACTGGAGCAACTCCCATGGGACAGTGTGCCATCAGGTGGCCATTCCCATGGTGCTGGGGTAGAGAATGGTGCCTGTTGCAGCAAGGGTCAGAGTAGGAGTGGGATAGGTTATGCCTTCGCCTCTTGGCACATTTGCATTCAGCAGAGGTTGAACTAGATTTGCCTCGGTGAGCAGTTCAAGTTCCAGATAACCCCATGTATAATCTCACGTATAATATAACTTTATGTATAATTTCAATGTACAGCCCCCAAGTATAATCTCTTTGTATAAACCTATGTATAGCCCTTGTGTATAACCCCCATGTATAGCCACCATATATAATCCCCGTGTGTAGTCCCTCATGTCTGCCACTTTAGCCACAGTGTTTATAAGTCCACTAAGGGACAGCCAGACCAGCAGCTCCAGTCCTCCAGATATATTCCTTCGCTTTCTGTGGTTTCTGGTCTCTGACTTTTACAAATCTACATTACAGACTTTGGAGACTAAAAGGTGGCTAGAGATCAACACAGGTGTCCGTCTCTCCTGGGGTCATAGTTCACCTTACCAGATTATGCTTTATTCTTATTCTTACTTAGTCTTAGCCCTTCGGGGTGTAGCTTTCCTTTCCAGCTGCCCGTTCCATCTAGCAGCAGACATCTGGGCACAGCTGTTCACAATATTCTTAAAAGACTCACCCAATTGTGTAAAATCAAATTCCTTAAAGGGTCCTCTCACTGGTATACGTTCAAAGCATACAGTAACTTACTGAGGCATTTTAGTGTCTCCTAGATAAACATAACCCATGAAATCCAACCTAATAAAGCTCAAGTCTCCAGGCAGAGTAAACACATACTTGGTTACTTATACACTGTAAGAAATGGAGAGAGGAAGGTACCCTTCTACCTGGAGCCTTGGATTGCAGGTATTGCAGACATAACTGCCATTCAGTGTGTTACTTCATCTTGAAGGACAATGCTCCAACCTGCAACTGGGACTAGGGTAGTACCAGAGACTTGATCATATATATTCTTTGCTAGCTGCTTTTAAGTCAAGCAATGCCTGGTCCCTTCAGTGGTTTTGGACTCCATGGTTCTACATACATTTTGAACATTTTCACCATACAATTAGTCCTTTGCTGGAGACAGTGTTGGATGTTGGTAAATCAAGCTTTGTATGTGAAAGGATGTTGGGAAAGAAGCTTGGGTAAAGGGAAATTGTATGTGAATAGATACAAATTTCTAATAGGTCCAAATGATGATCCATCTAGGCTGAGGTCGAGTGTAAATTGATGCTGGTCCTCAATGAAAGCAAGCAGGGCATTCAATAATAGATAATGATAGATATAGCTATATCTGTGTGGTAGTCAGCTTTATTTCACCACAACAAAATACCCATAGCAATGCACTCACTAAGAACAAGAGTTCATGTTGGTCATGGTCTTGGAGGATCTAGTCTTAAGATCAGAAGGTTCCATTTGTTTGGGTTTCTGGTGTGTGAGGCATATCACGGCAAGAAAACTGGTAACTCCATAAGCTGAGAAAACAAGGATGACTGAGAAGCTGGGGTCCCACAATCACCCCGACAAGTAAACTTCCAGTTATCCAAGAGCCTTCTGCCAGCCCCTCTTCCCTACCCCATTAGTGGTATCCCAGGGAAACAGCCCTTAACCCAGACCTTTAGGGTACTCTTGTGCATCCACAGCAATCAGTTCTGCTAAGAGAAATGTAGCCTGTTCAACTCCAACTAACTTAATAGGTTCATTGCCACAGCGTTGGGAAGGCATAGCTGAGAGGCTACTCTGCCCATGTTGTTGTTGAGAGAATCTTAAGGGGTGGACTCTTAAGACATAAAGAGATGTACGACGTGAGTCCATTGTCATAAGTTCATTCCTATACCTTTCCCACACGCTTTCTTTACATTCATTGTCCATGTTCAGTATTAAATGCATTTTTGTAAAAAAGACCAAACCATGGGTTGTTATCTGGGACCTTCACGTGTGCACCTTCCAGACCCCCTTTCTCTCTATTCAGTAGATAGTGGGATATATGTGCTGCCTTCTTTGGTGTCTGCTATAAAGTTCTTATGCCACTTTCCTTTAGAACTGTTTTTTGTACGGCCAGAGGTGTATGCTTGCCTACCGCCCATGTATCACATTAACTCAACTGTGAACTAAGCCTAGGGGATTTTCTACTTCCTTGATTGTTCATAGGGAAACTCCCTTCAAACCAGAGGTTCAAGTTGATGGTGAGGCATTCATGCAACAGAGGCAGGTGACATGGGAATATGGGTCACTTATCAGTCACCTATTTATGTGATATAAAATCCCTGGGACATCTAGATCTGATTATAAATCTAATATTCTTGTTGGTTTGCATGTGCACACTGATGTTATGATTGTGTGGTACAGCTCCTTTCTCAAGAGGAAGCTCTGATGACAGAGGTATTTGATATCCTATGATTGGATGCATATTAAAGCTATTATATTTATTTCTTTTCTCTTTGTTCTGACACAATACACCTAATAAAAGCAACTTGAAGATAGGAGCATTTATTTTGGCTCATACTTTGAGGGTATAGTTCACCATAGTAGGGGAGTCATAGCCGTAGGGTTTTGAAGCAGTTGGCCACTTTGTATCTCAAGGTAGGAAGAAGGCTGGAATGACTGCTTATGCTCATCTTGCTTTATCCTTCTTGTTTAGTTCAGGACCCCAGCTCAGGGAATGGTGCCATCCACATTAAGGAAGGCCTTACAAATCTGATCCAGTCTCAAAACTGTCACAGAGATACACAAACAGAGAGTTGTTTCCAAGGTGATTGTAGATCTCGTCTTGTCAATTTGACAATCAGTAGTAACCATTGCAGATACTAAACACTGTTCTTAAAAATCAAGACTGGTCCTGTACCATTGAATACAAGCCTCTGTTCTTGCATTTGAGAGGTATATGCTTTAGTTCTCTTCCTGGGACTTTTCAGAAATCCCAGGGCAAATATCTAGTTCATCACATACGTCGAGTGTTCAAGTTTGGGTCAGTGCTCATCCATAGGCCAGTATTGTCAAGGCTTTGTCACCAGCCAGAATGTATATAGGCAGATGGTAAAACCTTTTTAGAGGTGGAGCTTAGTGTGAAGAAGTTAGCTCACTGGAAGTGTAATACTGTGATATTAGAGAAGATACTGTGATCTTATAGGCTCCGTCTCTTTTGTTTCCCAGCAGGCATGAGGAGGGAAGTTCATTCTACAATGTGTCTTCATTTCTTACTGCTTTGCCACAGATGCAAAAGGAAAGAATCAACAGATCATAGCTAGCATCTCTCAAAACCATGAGTCAAACAAACAATTCCTTTTGTCAAGTTGATTATCTTAGGGACTGTCCTAGTGTGATAGAAAGCTGACGAATACACTTGAAGTCCAAGCTTACTTGGTTGCTTGGGACTCAACAAAGAGTCTTGTGAACTAACATGAATTAAACCATATTTGCTCCCTACAAAATCCAGAAAGGCTCTCCAAGATTTGCCCTGCTTTCTTGTCTGGCAGAGATAAGAGGCACAAGAACTTCTTATCATTTACTAAGAGAATGCTTTAGGCCTTCTATGATATGTGTGTGTCCAAAACCCTTCCCCGATGAGGCAGCTACTAACTGTTCATACCATTTATCTCTCATTATCTTCTCCAGATATCTGGGGAACTTGGCATTTTCTGTGAAACAAGGCAAATCAACCCATTGTTATCAATATAGTCAGCCAATGTGATGGCCTTCTTAATGTCAAGAAAATCAAGGCTCCTATGGAACGTGCTACAGTGAAAGGCAACAGAGTTTGCACTGTGCAGGAGCAAGAGAGTGAATATTCTGCTCACTGAGTGAAAGTGAGTTGGGTATGATCTTCCCTATTGAAGGAGAAATCCTATAAGCCAGATGTCACAGGTGGCATGGATTTATTGCGCAAGGTCGCTTTATCTGAGCAGATATTATTTAGCAGATCACAGCAACAATTGGCTAGGGTGCAATAGGGAACATAACCCTGGAATCAAATGAGGCTTTTGAGGGGGAGGCTAAAACTTCTGCACTTGGCATTGTTTCTGAGTTAGCATCTGGGATAAAAATTGAATCAGTTTCAAGGCATTCCACATGTGCTTTAGTATTATAGTGGCCCTGATGTCACATCTAACAAGACCAATATACAACCCTGACTTTTTCTAGGTCTATTTATCTCAGTTATAAACTCAAATGTAGAGGAGATAGGAGAGGGTCCACGAACTCTTTGAACTCATTGGAAAACAGATATGGGAATAGGATTTCACATATCACATGAGCCTCCACTAATATATCTAAATATCATCAGTAGGATCCCGATGGCACATTGGATGTATTAATGTCAGTTCACAGCTTCTACCTTACAGAAAAATCTGTATATTTTCACATTGTGTGGCTTCACTAACTGTGGTGGCAAACCTCTTTTTGGGAGATTGGGTGGAATATGCAGTACTTATTATTAGTATTGCTAGTGAAAGTCTTGCTCAAGGAGATATCAGGTTCTCTTCAAGGAAGGGGCTTTATATGTAAGCCAACATCAGTCAGGGACACTGCTGCATGAACAGCTATTACTCCTCTCCTACCTAGGCAGGTGAGGTCACCATCTGCTCTCTTGCTCTCAAGGCTGTGAAACACACACATTGAGCAATCCCGTGGTCAGCTGTCAGTTATCTCACTCCAAGGTACAAATGGTTTCTTAGCTGTTGCTATATATTCCCAAAGGTCCACTCCTGCCTTCTGGCCCCTTATGGTAGGTAATCTTGTTCCTCCAGTTACAGAAAGCCAAGTACGTGCCTGGTTTCTACTATTCTGGAATGCAGGAGTTCCACAAACACAAATGCTCTGAGGAAGCCGTGCTCTTGGCTGTTGTGGGAACCACAGCATGGGGTAGGCTCTTGGATTTTGCATTCTAAGTCCGTTCTAATGTCTTTACATAAAGACATTCTAATGTCTTTATATTTTCGAGGCCTTCTGTAGGGTAATATACACAAGTTTCAAGAGAAAATATCAACCACGAGGACTAGCTTCAGTGATCCTCGGGGAAACTTAATACTTGAGCATGTATAGGTATCTTCATGGCAGTGAGTTGTCTGCACTTTATAGTGCTTTTCTTTTCATTTTGTCTAACTCCTTTGACGTTTCCTTTCACATATGCTCATTTGACTTTTGCTGATGCATACTAGCAATAGCCTATAGTTCTTGAAGCTATCTCATCACAGAGTGTCTTTCCTTGGCCTATGCTAATACTTGTATTCTTTTTAAAAAATAAATTTAATTAATTTTCCCATTTCCAAGAGGATATTCCCACCTCCTAACTCCAGCCCACGAGACCTCCCTACTCCCTGGGGTTCAAGTCTTCTGAGGGTTAGGTGTTGATCTTTTTACCATGTGATGTGACATGATGTGATGCGGTGTGTGTGTGTGTGTGTGTGTGTGTGTGTGTGTGTGTGTGTACTTGTGTATGTCACTGGGGGTGCACATGTGTCATAGCATGTGTCTATAGTTCAGAGGTCAACCTTGACTATCACTCTTTGCCTCAGCTTGTTTGAGGTAGTGTTTTAGCTGTTTTCCCACTGTGTATGCCAGGGTAACTCTGTCTCCCAGGCTTTAGGAGTGCCAGATTCCAGATGCTATATATCTGGTCTTTATATGGGCTCTCAGGATTTGAACTCTGGTCGTCATACTTGCATGGCAAGTGCTTTTATCTAATGGGCCACATCTCCAGCCCAAACTAGAGATTCTCAAAGAAAACAAGCATTTTATAAATCACCCCCTTTTATCTTTAGGGTGGTTTGCATGGAAGGTAAAGCTGCTTTTGGGGGAATAGTTTCTTTCATTAGAGGTGATATTTAAGATTCACAGATTCTTTGAGCTAACCACATTCCAGGTTTCTGGGTTTTGACCTTGGCACTGACCTTAGTGTTACAGTGCTATTGATGCTGTGCTTTCGGCTCTGTCATGATTAGTTTGATTATGGCTCTGATTTTCCAGCACAATCTTTTCTGTCACTTCAGGAGTTAGGAGTTACTTGAAAGCTGTCAAAAGCTCTCTGGCTTTAACAGTGCACCATGCATTGGAGTGGACTGTGCTAGCCTGGGAATGTAGCCTACAAGTGTCCTTTGAAGGAGAGCAAGGGAGAGTGAGAAATGAATTCAAGGGCCAGCCAGTCAGCCAGGCACAGTGGGCCTGGTGGGACTGGGAAAGTACAGCAATGACTTCTGGGAATGTGGCCCAGCTGCTGCCAGGTCAGCCTCCCGGTGCTGGCTCTGCCTGTGTGGTTCACTGCACAGAGGGGGCCCTGAGTGGACAGTTTCTGACGACTAAGGGGGACTTTATCCCAGCATCCTATCTCTTCTGCCAAAACTGCTGTGTGGGTGAGTATTTAGGGAAGACCTATTAATAAAACTAAATGGCAGGGGAAGGCACCATGCGTAAGTACACAGAATACACACAACACATACCTATGTTAGGTGGATGGAAAGTAGAAATTGGAGAATATTTTATAAGTTTTATCCATCCACTTTAATTAGTAGAGGGTTATTAAAAATGTTTGTCTACTGTTGCAATTACAGATTACTGGTCATTAAAGTTTTGGGGGGGACAAACAATGAAGTTTGGCAGATCATATTGACAAAGAAACATGGCAAGATCACTAAGCAGTAAATATTTAGATGACTAAAGAAAACATGACTGATACCTGTTCTAGGAATATTCTAGAAATGAACATTGCTTATCAGGAATTCAGTAGATGGGGCTGTTGGACTAGAGGAGACACTGACTGGCAGTGTGGGCTGAGAATGTTATTCTTGGTCCCTTTTCAATCACATCCCAAGTTAAATGATACCTGTTAGTGTTTTTGGTTAACATAGAAGACACTTTTTAATTTTTTCCATTCTTTCCTGTTAAAGAATGAATCGATAGCTACTGTCCATAAAGTAGGATTTAGTCGTATGCTTTGATTGGATAACTCCTGTGTAATCTTTCAGTTCAGTGTGTGCCAGTGTCTTCACAAAGCAGAGGAGATCAAGAGCTTTGTTCATTTATTAGTTGCCATATCTACTACGTGTGGCTCCATGCTCAGTGCTGAAGGAGGAAGAAATGTGACTCCCCCTGACACCCGGAACCCCTTCAGTCTCAACTGGGACTATGGTGTAGCTTTGCAAAGGGAATTCTGAAAGACTCAACACAATTTTGGGGTTGTGCAAGGTTCTTTGAAACTTCAATGGAACATTAAGATTGACCAACAGTGTCTCAGGCTCATCAAAAAGTTCAGGGCAGGGAAGGGCATGGCTAATTTGAGGGGATATAAATTCAGTTGAGTCTAGACATAGAAATAATGGAAAGAAAGAAACTGCAGTTAATGTGGTGATGGGGTTTTGCCTAATTATCTTACTTCTGTGTTTGATTATGCTACTTTAAATATTATCTTATTAAAAGAAGCCAACATCTGAAAGCATTATATTCAGCTAGATAGGTGTTTATTAAGGTTTGCTGCTCAACAAGTAACTTGGAATCTACTCAAAACATATGACACATTTTCCTATTGTGATAATATAGCTGTAATGAGCCTTAGGAAAGATCCTGTGCCACAAATCACAAATATTTGTTCTTGCATCATTTCTTCCAAAAATATTAACAAGGTGTATTTGGGGGTTACAAAGAGAAACAAGTCCCGTGCTTCGGCTTGAAGGAATGCAGTCTGCTGAGGGAGCAAGAGACATTGAAACAGCGAGAATGGTAGAGTGACAGAGATAGGACCAGGCAGAGGTTGTAAGAAGATGTTAGGAACAGTAGCGACTCAAAGAATAATTAGCAGACACTTGTCTTTCCTTATACCTAGCCTATGCAGTTAGCGTTGCTACCTTCTTTTCTGAGATGGGAAAAACTAGCACCCAGAGGAGTGAGATCAATTACAGATTTGAAAGTTGAAGGGATAATCCAGCTCTTACTGATGTCAGGGATCAGGCTCTCAATCACCATAGTACAGAATCCTGCTTCCTCATAACACATGCATGCCCAGAGCATGGCAGTGAGTTCAAGCCAAGGCAAAGGTGAGGGACAACACCTTCCTCAGCTGTACGTAGGGAGGGGGGACCTGGAAAGGCAAATGGAAGGGGTGTTTTTTGGTGCTTTTGTGGAGGAATAGCATGAAGAAACCTAGGAGACAGGTACCCAAACAATGTTGGGTTATTACCACCAATCTGGGTTGCTGAGAGTAAGTTGAGAAACAGGTGAAACTGGTTTTATCTAGAGAAGACAGGTGCATAGAAACCATTACATTCTCCAGCAAGGCCCCATCTCTCCAGAGTTCCGGGATTTCCCAAACACCACTGACCACTCAAGCAACTACCTGTGGAGTCCATTTCACATTGGAACCATACAAACAGCCAGTGGGATCCTACTGAAGCAACAAGTTAGAAACCAAGTCAGAATCCTCAACAGATGAATCTGAGGAGATGGCTCAGGGAGTACAAGTACTTGCTGCACAAGCATGATGACCTCAGTTCAATTTCTCATCACCCACATAAACATCCTAACATCGCAGTGCCTATAAGCCCAGCACATTGGAGTGGGGGAGGGGCAGAGACAGGATGATTGCTGTCTTTCTGGCTTTTAGCCTAGCTCTAGGTTCACTGAGAGGCCCCTCTTAAGCAAATATGGTGATAATAAAGGATGGATCAGGAGACCCAGTGTCATCTTTGGACCTCTGCCACACATGTACGTTCATGCACCCACTCACACATATGAACATACATACAACCACCATCAACTTACACTCAGGCTGCAAAGAATGATTTGGAATTATCCGCCTAAGGATGGCGTTGAAGCAAGGAAAATGGCAGAGATTCCCCAGGCAGAGTGGGAGAAAACTGACAGAAGTCACTTGCTAGTATCATATTTTTGGAGTCACAATAAAGTCCTTAGAGAAGGAAGAGAAAATGGTGTGGTAAAAATATTGTAAGAAAATAGGGGAGCCAGTGAGTGGTGTGTTCAGGAAATGTCCTGGTTTGACTTGGATGGACAGTGGTGGAAGTGATGCAGTTGACCGAGCTGGAAAGAGATTGCAGTTTTGTGAGCCCCGGGGCCAGGCAATAAGGAGCTTAGTAAGTTGTCTGTGGTAGGAGCTTATTGATACCATACACTGTCTTTCCATACATACACTGTGTAGAGTAGATCAGAGAAGAGAATTATGCATGTAATGGAATACTACTCAGCCTTAGAGAAGAAGGACATTCTGACTCATGGCACATAGATGAACCTTGTGGACATTAAACCAAGTGAAATAGGGTAGAGAAAAGAATTAATGCTATATGACTCTTCTTACATGAGAATCTACTTAAAGTAGACAAATTCCTAGGCATAGAGAGAAGAATGATGGTTGCCAGGGTTACGGGGAGGAGGAAAAGCAGAGTTGTTTAATGGGTAGAGTATCCATTTTTGAAGATGAATTCTTTCGACAATGGCCTTTGTAGTAGTTACTTTCTCATTGCTGTGACCAAATCCCCATAAGAAATGACTTAAGGAGCAGGAGTTTATTTTGACTGACAGTTTAGGAATAGAGCGATCTAGTCCATTATGGAGGGGAAGGCATGGAGGCAGGAGCATGAGGCAGCTGACCATGTGTCTCTATCAGGAAAAGGTAGACCGGGAGTGGACCTTCCTAAAGGCTAAGCAATCTTCTCAGGGACACCACTAGTACTTCAACGTGGGAGCTTGTGAGGCTCACTTTACTTTCAAACCACAGTGATGCTGTGGTTTGGATCTTAAAGTCCTCCAAAGTCTTAATGCTTAAGATTTAGTCTCTAGCTTGGTGCTATTAGGATAGAAACTTGAGAGGTTGGGGCTTAATAAGAAAACCTCGTCATTAGAGGGGATACAAGGGCCTAGGCTGCTTCTCTTCATCTTTCTTTTGTATCTCAGCTGTATGTGAACCTCCACCTTGGTGGGCTGCCTGGTTATAGACCCCAAAACAACATCCAAACCTCAGTGCTGAAATAATCTCCTTTTTATGTGCTGACTATTTTCAGCTGTTTGGTACAGGTCTGTGAAGCTGAAACACACAGATGGAGGATGGGGACGGTTGTACAACTGGGATGTATTTAATGCCACTGAACTGCATGCTCATAGTTGATGTGGTAGGGGCTCAAGTGATGCTCAGGGGTGTAGTGGGTTGGCCTAATGCTGTTTGTATTCTAATGCTAAGCCCCAAAGATGAGAAACTCTGCATGTAAGACATTGAAGATGCCAGCAGCTAATAGCTGGGGAGAAGAGACTTAGGCCAGGTTTAGGTTTTCTGGACTTGAGACCATGAAGAGAAGGGGGGGAAAGAAGCTGCCATGGGATAGAGAAGAGGCACAGGAGAGGAGAAAAGAGAGCCACCATGGGCTAGGGGCCAAGAAAACGTGGCCCAGAGGGTTCCCCTAAGTGGAGCTAAGAGCAGCCCAGATGAAGCATAGTAAGCAATAACATGGGTTATGGACAAGAGGTAGATTCTAACCGCATGGAGGGTAGGCAGTGGCCCAACTAGTGTGCCGTTTAAGGCAGGTTACAGTATAAAAGGTCCGTGTGTGTCTTTCATTCAGAAACAAAAACCCATTAAGGCAGGAAGGAACTCCACACAGAATTTTTTTAAAAATACTTTTTACTATACAGTGTACATGCTGCTCTTGAAGAACGTCTTCTTTGGGCAGCTTACGCTACATGTAACTCCAGGTCTAGGGGTTCTGATGCCTCTTTCTGGCTTTCTCAGGCCTCTGCATCCATGTTCACACACCCGCAGGCAGATACACACACATATACATATTTAAACATGAAAGAAATTAAAAATAAAAAGTTTAAGGCTGGGTCTCGAGAAGTAAATAAATAGGTGAAGCGCTTATTATGTAAGAAGAAAGACCTGAATTTGATTCTCTAAATCCATATTAGGGACTGGTGAGGAGCGTGGTGCACACTTTTAACCCCAGATTGGGGTCATAGATTCAGGCAAATGACAGGTTCACTAGCCATGTAGCCTAGGGTACCAGCCAATGAGAGGCCCAGTCTTAACAACCAATCAAAACACACAACACAAAGTGGGCAGTGTTCCAAGACATGACTAACAGGACTGAGCTCTGGCTTCCACGTGCACATATACACATGTACACACACACACACACACACACACACACACACACACACACACACACACACACACACACACACACACACACACCTATACCATGACAAAGAAAGAAGAAAAAAGCGACGCAGATTTATTTTCTGAGGCTTCTCCGTCCCATAGCTCAGGTGAGAGCTCATGCTATGGAACTGTAATCGGAACCACATGAAAAGGCTGTGTGTCTGTGTCAGTCAGAACTGGGCCAGTGTGGCTTAGGTCGGATGGTTCAATCAAAAGGTGAGGGGAGACAAACCTTTAATGAAGCCCAAGAAAAAGTATGTTTTTGTCATTTAAGTTAAATTGCAAAATATTTCCTGAGGCACTCACTCTCAAACTAATAACCCAAATAGCAAATATTTTCCATTTTCCATCATCTTAGGTCAATTTGAAAACAGCTTTCTATTTTTTTATTGGAGAAACCCAGCTTGTCTTCACTGTTCTCAGTGTGCAGTTGAGTTGCCAAAACCCCTTAAAGGCCCATTTATCTTTTGTGTTTCAAACAGGGGAAACTTTCCATTTCCCCATTTCATTCTGAAAGCTTTCACAAAGTTTGGGCAGTGCCCCTTGCTGTCCCCATAACTCACTTCATCATTTCAGCTCCAGTTCCTGTACTTGGCAGACACCAGGCACCAGCATTCCGCTTCTGAGAGCTCAGTATCCTAGAGAACTTTGTTCCCAAGGTTCTTTGACCTGCCTCTGAGCTGGGGGATTTTTAACTTTTAAACTAAGTGACAAAGTGGAAAGACTAGGCTTTATTATCACTTATATTTGACCAGGACCTAGAAAATAATCACACACACACACTGACTTTCAGAAGTTGTTACTTGTAATAATTAGTCCAGGAAAGAGTTAATCGATTTCCAACTGGGTGCCATAATGATCTTGATTCAGGGAATATTGGATAGGAATTTGGATTTTTTTTTATTAAAAAAGTTAATAGATTTAATAAGTGTTTAAATTCCCTAAGGACTAGTCAACCTAATAATATTGTCAATTTAAGTTGATAGGTATTGCAGCACTCGAGTGCATTTCCACATACATTTCTGAATGTATTTCTAAACTTTGGAAATATTTTGTGTAATTGAATGAATGAAAAGCTAATATGTAGTCTGCCATGGCGATGAGATGCGCGGAGCCACATCACTAGCTCTCTAAGTGGTGTAGCTGGCAGCAAAGGAACATAGATAGTGGATGTCACTGGGAATTCTCAGGTCAACAGAATGACAACAGATCTCAGGGGACAGGGAGTTCACTAACTTAGAATGTTCAGAGTTATCAGAAACCTTGGTCATTTTCAGAGTAGAGTAAAGACTAGAGGTTGTGAATGACAGCTGACGAAAAGCAGTCGGAGGGGCTGGGGAGATGGTTTGAGATGGTGCACACACACAGTTTCTGCAGAAGGCCGAAGTTCAGTTGTTAACATTCACGTTGAGTGGCTTCATCTACCTAAAACTTCATCCCCAGGGGATCAGAGTCTCTCTTCTGACCTCTGTATGGAATTACACGCAAGTGCACATACTAACACACACACACACACACACACACACACACACACACACACACACACACACACACAAATAACAAAGTGGAAAAGCAATCTGGGTTGAGCAGCGGAAGCAAGTGCCTGTCCCAAGGATCCAAGGGTATCAGACAATGCCTTGTTTCTGCTGAGTGAATGAACTGCAAAGAGTGCTGTTATCAGGGGCACCAGCAGCTAAGGTGAAAAGATGCCAGAAAAACATACTGGACTTCTCCCAGTGTCTCTGTTGTGCTCCAAACAGACTCCTACAAAAGTTGAGAGTCTATGTGGAAAGCCCACTCGATATGGCACCAAAAAATTGAGTAGCATCCCAAGGGAGGATGCAGATATCTGGAGCTAGACAGCATCACTGCACAATATAAATGCCTCTATCAAGAAACTTGTGCAGTAGCCATGTCTTCTCTGCGAGCTTGGTGAGTGAAGAAAGAGCACGTGTTGAAAAGTGAGTTGTGGGGTGGGGTAGGCAGGTGGGGTGAAAGGCTGAGTGGAAAGGGAAAGAGCTCCAGCTAAACAGTCTATCTTAGTTATTTTCAAATGGATTCGGGGTAACAAATCTGTTACTGTTGATGTAAAAGTTCCAGTGTTAAAATGTTGGCAAGTAACAGATATTAAGTCAAATGTATTGTAGGCCAAGCCAAATACCTTTGTTTCTAAATCTGACCTGTGGACGGCTGTGTGTGGTCTTTGGAGTCAGAGACTTTAGTTCAGCTCTGGCTTTGGACTGGTTATTAACCTGACACTCAGGTTCCTCATTTATTATGATGGGTAGAGTAGACTAAAATCTCATTTTCATAAGGAATTAGGCATGGTGTCCATGCCACTGAATGCATATGCATAGGATATTTTTCTAGTGTCTGTTACTTAGAAGAACCCAGTGAATTGTTCTTCTACAGATCAAAATTTGTTGGTTTGTATCATTTGTTTGTTTGATTTTTTTGTATTTTTTCCAAGAGCAATACAATGCGCCATTTTATTAGAAATACAATTGAATAGAAGATCATGAAATCTGCATGTTTCTTTTAGGTGGATGACTTACAGACAAGTGAAGGGGCGCTTGAGATGACAGAAGGAAGTCGCCCTTGCTTTGGGGATCATAGATGAAAGTGTTCACTTC
>CM052715.1:5361673-5381373 GCA_028551405.1 Uromys caudimaculatus
GCCCATTGACGCTCTTGCTCCCTCCATGGGGCTGCCAATTCCCTCTGCTCCTTCAGACTTTTCTCCAACCCCTCCATCTGGTACCTCACTCTCAGTCCAGCGGTTACTGTTAAGTGAAACTTGGACATGCTGAACTTGTGGGCTAATATCCGCTTATCAGTGAGTACATACCATGTTCGTTCTTTTGTGACTGAGTTACTTCTCTGTTGGAGATAATTCCTACGGTTGTTCTCCCCAGGCCTCCTCCCCCGTCTCCACTCTCCCAGGCCATTTCCACCAACGAAAAGGACTCATATGGCGTTTCAGCTACCCACAGCCTCCACTCTTTCCATCTCCATTGCTGCTGCAAGTAAAAGTGGCCTGCTTTCTGCTGGTACTGAGGATTTAGCCATATAAGAACTCAATAGAGAAATGGTAGCAAGCTGCTTACAGGCTCACATGCCAGCTCCCATAGAGCCAGAGTGGCTATGGACAATCAACAGAAAGTATCCCTTTTAAAAAAGAGTGTGTGTATGTGTGTGTGTATGTGTGTGTGTGTGTGTGTGTGTGTGTGTGTGTGTGTGTGTTACATATATGATGTATGGCCTCATGTGTGAGGTTGACATTGCTTGTCTTTTTTGACCACATATTTTCTGTTTACTGAGAAAGAGTCCCTTGCTGAACAGAGCTAGTCTGGTTAGTCTGCTTGTCCTGGGGAATCACCTGTCTCCACCTCCTGAGTGCTGAGATTACAGATTGGCCACCAAGCCTGCTGGCTTTCATGCAGGTGCTAAGGATCTGTATTCTGGTCCTAACCTTTGAGTGGCAAGTGCTTCATCCACTGAGCCATCTCTCTGGATCCAGTTCCAGGGTTTTAAGTACTTGTGGTTTTCTGAAGGTTAAGTGAGAGTTATTTGCAAGAGCAGAATTTCCCTTCTGGGCCTTGTCACCAGTGTTAAAACCTTAATGCTTGTATAATCTAACCAATGAGGTCCACTTTTAAGTTGGGCCAGTGTAAGTCATGTAACAAACTTAAAGAGCCAAAGAAACAAAATGTCTTTCTTTAGTTACTCTGACTTAATTCTCCTCTCTAGGCAAATTGGTCTTTTAAAAGCCTGTAAATTAAGTGGATATATACACTAAGAGAAAAACCCTTAACTTTAGCACTGAAGTATTTGTCATAGAGGCTAGCCATGCCCTACTCTGCTACACACAGCGTGGAATAAGTGAAATGTGCATACATCTTTCCCACTTAGAAAGGACACATTCTGTAGATTTTGGAAAAGCCAAGATACATTCCAATGACAACAGAAAATTTTTTTTAAAAATGAAAATATATTTGTTTATTTTTAGGCCTGACATGTACATGTGCTGTATGTGAGGTCCATAAAGAGGATAAGAGTGGACCTTGGATCTTCTGGAACTGTGGTTATAGTTGGGAGTTGTCCCGTGTGTGCTGGTATCCAAACCCAGGTCCTCTGCAAGTGCAGCAAACACTCTTAGCTGCTGAGCTGTGTTGTCAGCCCTGACAACAGAAGCGGAATATCCACACGAGGTAGTACAAATGACAAGCAAGCAGATAATAAAGAAAAATGAAGAAATGTTTGCACTGACAGAAAAAAGATCTGGTGCATGCCACTTGAAGCAAGAATAATTTTGCCTTTCCCCACAGATCTGATTAATTGTATACAAAGAGATGGGATTTTAAAATGATCTAAAGAGATTCCTTGTGGAGTTACAGAGACAGTAGTGTATACCTGTCAGACCTACAGCTACATAGAGAGGAGAGCATTGTGGGTACCTGGGATGTGAACTAGGGCTTAGGGGTGGGAATGAAGGGTGTGTCACATGGATTTGAATAGGTTGCCATGTAAGGGCAGGATGCTGGGGATCCTGAGAGGCCAGTGAGGCAGCCGCAGTTCTGAGGGACAGGAGGTGAGTTCTGCTGAGCTTTCTTCCACTTTCTCCAGGCAGTGTTTCCAGATGAGGCCCTCCCACTCTAGCTCAGTGCTTACTTGTGCTACATTTCCAGAATAGCATTTCTCTTCTACAGTCTTCCTGACTCTAGGGTTATCTGATGCCAAAACTGGTTCTGGGGATAGCTAAGGATAAAGAATCCCCGCCTCTTTTCTGACAGGCGCCTGAGGTGTCACTGTGATTTACTCTGAGTCAGAGCCACCATCGTCAGTATTATCGTGTATATTATATTGTAAGTGCTTATGTGTTGGTTGGGTTCATTGAGAAGCTGGCTCCGGAAGTGAGGTTGCCTTCAATTTTAGACCCAAGTGAGTTTGTCTCATAGTGTCCCCCAAAAGTCTCTTGTCTGGGGATGGACTGCCCCCGAGACTCTTATCTATGCCAGGCAAGGAAGAGAATAGCAAACATTCCTTAAGAAAACACTATGTCTTTGAGAAGAGGGCAGAAAGTTTACCATTCCAATAGCTGTTACTATTGCTTATCCGTCCACGATATGAAAATGCCTGCAGTAGGAAGGAGAAGCCAGAAGTTCAGTCATGGGAGACTCAGCCATGGGGTGGAAGCTCAATTGGAGACTCCAACCAATTGCCTCAACTTCCCACTCAGGGTCTAGGCGATGACGTGAACACCCAGTTTGATGATGTCATATCTTCCAGTTTGATGATGTCATATCTTCCAGTTTGATGATGTCATATCTTCCAGTTTGATGATGTCATACCTTTTTATTTCTTTTGTCATTCACCTGACAGGACATCTGCTCTTACCAGGACTCCAGCTGGCTGCCTTAATGGGACTTCTCAGTTGGTTTCTGCTGGATGCTTTGACCACCCAGTGTAATGTCTGTACCTCCCTCTCTCCTCTCTCTTCTATCTGACTCTTTTATTTTGTTCTGGTGTTTACTTAATAAACTCACTCCTGAAACACCAAAAAATGTGTCTATTGTCCTTGCCAATACACAGGACAATTAGTTGTCTGCTCATGTGGGGAGAGTTGCTCTGAGCTTTCTGTTTGTTACTCTCTGTCCTCTTTGACCTTGAGAGTGCCTATTTAGAATTTCGAATGAAAAAAAATGAAAGTGTTTTTACTAGGCTAAATTTGTTCCATGGATCTTTTAATTTTTCAAGAGTATGATTTTTCTCAGCAAGTGTGTTTAAAAAATGCAGCAGATGCTAAAGACTCATTTCTTCCTAAATCATGGAACCTGTCAGCCTAACTCAGCAGTAGTAAAGGGATGACCTGACCTGAAGTGCATTGATCACCTAGCTAAAGACATAGCTGGTTACATTCATTTCCAAAGTATTTTCTTCTGGGTGTGGTGATGCATACCTTTATTCCCAGCACTTGGGAGGCAGAGCCAGGCAGATCTCTGTGAGTCTCAGGCCATTTTGATTTACATATTGAGTCAGGATGGACACCATTACATAGTGAAATCCTGTCTCAAAAACTTCTTTAAGATTATACCATGTATTTCTCACTTTTAGATATTCTGCATATCAAGGAAAGAAAAAATGAACATTTCTGTCTAACAATAAGTTTGTTAGGGGCTTTCTGGCTCCTACCCAGTTATCACCTGTGTCTCTTCTGGCAACTCACCTTGACACACTGTGCTTCAATTTCTTTTTTTATATATGGGAAGAGAGGGAGCTGTTTATACTAGCAATTGAAGCTAGATTGTCTGGAGGGACTACGCCCATGAACGTTTGGGAGGTTTGTAAAGAGTGCCTGATGCACAGTAAATATGGAAAAGTGATCTTTATGGTAGGATATTGTTAGTAATTATAATCGGGGAGGAAATGCCCTAAAAGTAGGGACTACACTGAGTCGACTTTGGTCTAAAGTCTCTAGTGGGTAAAGTCCACTGATTCCTGTGTCCTGGAATAGTAGAGAACACTGTGGAGGCCGGCTGTAGGCGGGGCTTCTGTATCTTCCCATGCTAGGGAGGCACCCAAGTCACCAAGTGAGAGGTCACAGCAGGGAGAGGCTTACTACCACCCAACCTCTTTGTCCCCAATCTACTAACTCCTCCAGAAATGTATCAAAGCTACTTTGACATTTAAAATTTTGTGTGTCTGCTTATATATGGCACTTTACTAAATACTATCTATTTTTAAAGATAGAACCTTTTGAAGAATAAGTTCTCACAAAATGCAAGATTTTCCCCCTCTTTCTAATTGTGAAGGACAGCCAAATAGTACTTGAATTGCTGGGAATATTTTATAGACTGTGAAATAGACAAGATAGCACATGGCTTCATATTTCCATTGACTTAATGGGTATTTTCAAACACATATGCAGAAATCAGAAAATTGGGTGTTTTGTACTGACACATCCTGTGAAAATTGTGGCAGTCTTTGGGGCAGTCACATCAATTATGCCCATGCATTGGTGGCCTCCAGGTCAAATTAAGATTCACTGTCAACTTGATATCTAATAGGAATTCCATATAGGAATAGCGAAACAAAGAGGCTGCGTACCAAGCTACTGCCTAGTATTAGAGCAAATAGGTGCTGAAGGATTTATCAGAGGGTGTGTAATCACACCTCAGCTCATGCACACTGACATTAAAATAGGAAGGTTGGACATTTGCAAAATGAGTCTGGACTAGTCCCCTTGCCCTTCCATTCATGAAATTATGTTTGTCCAGTGGTGCACCCACATGGATTTGTGTACACAGGCAGATACAATGAATGTGAACTTGAGCTGGCCCACAAAGGAGAACAGTTCAGGGTGAATGCATGAATTATTATATTATATACATATATGTATGTACATATGTGAAAATATATATTTTTATATAAGGATGAGTTATTATATTATGATGGTGATTATATACTTAAATATAACAATACATCTAGGATGATGACTAGTTCCTTTGGCTCTGACGTAAAGCCATATAAAAGGGAGGTTATGTAGCAGGTTGTTATTCAGTGAGAAAACGTCAAACCTGGTCTGTTGAATGCACACCAGTGTGGGGTGTCAGCCATAGAGTCTATTTGAGGAAGGGATGAAGTAACCTGTAGTTATATAGGTAGGACAAGTCAGAAAAGGAGTAAGTGGAGCTGCCCTTTCTCATCCATGGCAGGCGTGCTCCACGCTCCCCTGAGATGCCTGAAGGCACAGAGAATACCTAACCCCATAGAGGTTACTGTTTTCCTATTTGTATATAAATGCCTATGAAGAAGTTTAATTTATAAATTATATACAGTAAAAGATTAATAATAACTAATAAAAGAGAACTCTTACGAAAATGTATGATAAAATTCATGGCAATGTTTTATCACTCTGTGTCTCTTTAATCTTCTTGTTGGAATGCGCTCACCTTCCTATGTAAAGTGATGAAAGGCTTTCCTGATAGGAGGACGTGAGGCCAATGATACAGGCATCGCAGTGTAGCCTTAGGCTATTACACAAAAGCACTTAAGCACAAACACTGTAATCTCATGAAAGTCAATTTAAGAACTGCAGTGGCTACCACCAGGCAGGTAGCATCAACAACATGGATACACCAGTTACAAGGTTGATTTAGGTTCCGGTGAAATAGAAGGAAGCGAGAAATTTCACCTCACAGTTTATGCACAATTTAAAAACGAACGAGTTGTCTATTTCCAAATGTTTCCACTTAATACTTTCGTACTCTTGCTGAAGAGGGTAGGTAGCTAGACCTGCAAAAGGTCAAGCAGCAGGTAAGGTGGCGACATCTCACAGCAAAGTTCCAGGGCGACTACTGGAGCGAACACTGTGCTTTGCCCTTCTGTCTCACTCTCCTCTGCCAAAGGATCTGTGCCTATTAAAATAGGGTACATAAATGTCTCCTCCCCCAGGGTATAAGAAGTGATAGTACAAGAGGCAGAATATTTTCATTTTTTTCTTTCCAGAACTATGAAAGTGAGGGATTTTTAAAAAAAGATATATTTTGCTCTTACCATTGTTTCTTATTTGCATTTAGAAACGCCTTTGAGAGACAGCCTTTGTAGCAGGTTCTGAATAAAATGAGCTCTGTGTGGTACAAGAATAAACTTTCAGGTCTCTGTAATGTTTATCTTTTCTCTCTCCAGAAAAAGATAACTTCAAGGTCTCTAAGTTATGAGGAATCTACCCTCTCCAGTACAGCAGCATTTTAATTTATATAATTTAGATTATTCAGCTTACGAGAATGGTCTAGAGGCATAAGGAAATGGGATGGAAAAGTAGTCAAAGGGTGGGGTGGAAAGTTTAATACTTTTGATGACTTGGCTCACTGCAGTTTACCCGCTTCTGTGAGATATGGAGGAGATAAAGCGAGTGTGTGCACAGAGTGAAGCACTTCATGAATACTCAGCCATGAAATGGAAAATCAAAACAAGACACGTATGACTGTAAGAACCTTGGTCTATTAATATTCAAATATTAAGACATAGTTTTCTTCGCAAGACATAGCTGAATATTTACTGATCAAATATGATAGCTTAGGAAGAGAAACATGTTTAAGAAAGACATTTCAACAGGATTTGATTGACACGTGGTTTGCTTAAGTCAGGGCAATAGTTAATTAAAAGGCACTTCTTATCCGAACGTGTCTTTAAATTTAAGATCCCTCGGAAAAAAATTTCCAGAGTACATTACAACTATTCATAAGGGTGACACATGGTCCTATTTTCCAAAGACTTTGATTTAATATTTGAATGCAATGGTATTTGACTTTGTTAGTATAGAGTATTTAAACTTAAGAAGAAAATACCTTAATTTGCTTATTCATAAGCCTATTAAAAACATTTCTAGGGGCTCTTGTTATGTTGATTCTCTAGAACATAACCTGTCTTTGAAGTGGTGTATTAGTTCTTAAAAAGTCATTCCCAAGCTGAATAATTAGACTGCAAACAAAAGCTATTCTTAGCGTGTATTCCACATAGAAAGCTACGCACATGGTGCTTTGATTCAAATAATATTCTTATAAAACCTTGTTATTGCTAGAGGTCTATATTCAGAACGGCAACTTTTGGTTTTGATGATTATTCCATCCTGAAACAATTGCCCCTTTCCTAATTAAAGCAGAATTAAGAGCACATTTCTATCTGATGATGTTTAGAAATGAGGGCCTGCTTGGTCGGGCTCATTTTGTCTCTTCACGGAGGGCTCAAAACCAAGAAAAATCAATCCCCCTGAAGTTTTTCCTGGAAGAGAAAGGTGGCTTTTATTGTTTTGATCTTAGTATGTTGTGCATTTTTACTGGCTGTTAAATTTTAAAAAAGCCACGGTTTCATCTGTTTGTCTGCTCTGTTCTCATATTGTAAATCACAGAATGCCTCCAGATCAATAGTAAAATGTCTATGCTCAAACGTTTAAAAATGGATTTACCATCACAGGATAGAAAGGTTCAGGATATAAGAAAACCATCCAATCATTTGCTGCAAGTGCCACAGACTGCTAAGCATGGCTTCATGCATGTCAGATGATGGTTGACGGGATTTGGCTACACAATTCTCGCCATTTTGACCCCTTTATTTTACATGCAAGAGGCTTTCTTGGTTAATGTAACAGCTGGCTAGGTTATTGCTTCCACAGCATAAGCTACAATGCCAAAACAGTTCTTTTCCCAACATTTAAAAGCACATCAAGTTGTTTACATGTGTCCTTGAGATGATTTTTCAATAACTTTGTGCCAATTACTCTTTGGTTAAAAAAAAAAAAATCTTCATTCAATCAAGACAACTCCATTTAGCTAAATTTCCTCCATACAGAGAATTGTAGAACAATTACAGTAGCTGATTTGAGGCTATCATCATTAAGTCTATGCAGGGTTTAAGAAAATGAATGCAAATTACAAATGTGGAGTTGTGTAATTAAACATCAAATAGTCCAAGTGATAAAAGTCATAGATGAGCTGTCTTTCGGCTGCGCTCAGGTCCTCTAAATACTGTTTTACCACGTGGGCATTGGTTCTTTCATCAGAGGAGTGCCTATCCTTAAAGTTTGGAAATTTCAAATCTTTTGGAGCACCAATCAACTGTAGAAAGTAATTGGCATCTTCTTCTAATGTCTCAAACTTCCCTACAAAGTCATAGTTGATCAAACATGGATAACACAGTTTGCTGACCCTTTCCCAGTGAATATCCATTCCTACTGGGCGGTGAGCATCCAGAAGATAGTAGGCAAATTCTTTGAATTTGACTCCAGATCCATTATTTAATGCTTCTGCAGAGGCATTTGGTCGGTATTTCTTGATAATTGCCTTTCCAAACACTGGATGGTAGTAACTATTGGGATGCTCAAATTTATCCCTAAATGCAGACACTAATCTTTCCATGGGATCTCTAACAAACACAGCTTTGGTATAGGTATTCAGACGCATGTGTATTCCTTTCAAATCAAAACTATCCAGTGTTTTCAGGTGCTTCCCATAATGCACAGTATCATGGGAGATATTGTACGCAGAAGAAGCCAATCCATTTAGTACCATCAGAATTCTTTTCCAATTAGAGCAACCAGCCTTTGGTACTTCACAGTACAGGATTTTGTGTTTGTCTTCTACATATATCCTGGATACTATACGAAAAAGGTTGGATTTAGGATCATTTACTCCACCATATTTCTTGCAAAACTCATGAAGGAAGGACCTACGTTTCTCTTGGGTTGCATCTGCTTTCTTCCATTTGTTGCCTAGGACTGAACTTTCGTTTAAGGGCCAAGTGACCAGTGGCCAGTCCATCTGGATGGGTTTCTGAAAAACTCGCATCTTAGCTCCTTGGTGTGTTTCAGTTGATGATCCGGGAGAACGGTCCTCCCTTTGTGAATGGCTGCTCTTCCTTAAAACCCTAGTGGGTCCCCGTTTCTTCCTTAGATCTTCAGGCATGGGAACCTCGGAGTTCTGTTAAAATAGGAAGAAGACATGTTGGATGCATATTCACAAGTATGTGGACAAGGAATTTAGCATCTTTGCTTTCACATATTAAGAGGAGAGCATGCTGAGTATAAGCTAGCAGAAACAATTCTGCAAGGCATGCTGAATCTATATTTTATAGTAAGATTTTTTCACAGAAAATGTAATGATAGAAAACAAAAATATAGTATCCGTAATATAGAGATTAAAAGGTTTAATTGTTTCCTTCTTACAACTCTTGACTTGGCTGGGAGAGAGAAGCCATAGAAGTTGGGATTTATATATGCTATCTCTAATAATAATAAAACTCCTAAGGACATCGGCTTTTACTCTGGGAAACCTAAGAAGCTATTGGAAGGCTCTGAAAAGAGAGTAGGCTTGATTCACTTAGACATAGAAAAGATACGTGATAAATGTTTAGTGTCTTTAGCATGTTATTGGGAAATTCAACAAATAAATAATGTACAGAGAGAGTAAAGTATGGTACCACCAGTGTACAGGTGTAGAAAATGGGAAGAATCTCTTATAGGTATCATTTGTGTTCCTTGCATCTAGGATGGTTTATAGCTGATAGTAGTCGCCCTTAAATTTTGTCGATGAATGGTCTTTGGTTTTCAGAGATAATTAGGATTTTCTACTGATTGAGTGACAGAGAAGAGAAATAAGTACTGAAGTCACCTTTGGGCATAGTGAGTCTTCACCAACTTAAATATAAGGCAGCCAAGAAGAATTTGTGAGTAATTTCCAGTCACCATAAACCAGCTTGTTTAACCCCATAAAAGAACTGCCTCAAATCATCTGAATTGTTAAGCCACCTAGTTGAGGTCTCAACTCTAAAGCTATTTATTTGCTATCTTATCCAGAGGGCCAGGATTCTTCAAAGCCCCAAATCCTTCTTTGTTCTGATCAATGATTTATGGTCCATAAAGTTGTCATCAATTATATATGACTTTTCTGTAGGTTTGAAAGACCACAGAGTTATTGGCAGATGTGCATGAGAAATACTTCACATAGGACCATAATAAGCTGCCATGATTACTAATGCCTCTATTTTCACTATAAATAAATTATTATTATCTATAATTAAAGTTATAACTATTGTTATTTCAGTAAAAGTAGTAACATTATTTTATCTCCATGGTAAAATGAAGTTCAAGTTCCCTCAGTTGTTCATTACCGTCTACGCTGAGATTTGTGTCTCTGTGTGCAACTCAATCAGTTACAATCTTGCCTCATAAATGCCTGCCCCCAAACCCCCAAAATCAGTGTCTGCTGTGTCCTCTAGACCTTCTCTGTGCTTATCAACTTCCCCTTCCTGCTTCATGGAATTCTAGAATGTTTATTTCTTATAATTTTTTGATACTGGAATTACGTATAGTGCTCACTTCACATTGTCTCAAGTAAATGAAACCCCCTTGTCTGGATCCAAGTGTCCCTTGGTCCAAGACCTAAGGGTCTATTTCCCTGTTGTCCACTCTGTTTCCAGGATAGCTCCCAGGGTCCTCTGCTCCTGTGAAATGTGCTCTGCAGAGTCTCTTCACCTTTTTCTTGCCACTGGTCTCTGTTTCGTGTCTTGAAGACTCTGGTTCCTAATTCAGATGTTGCACCTTTATTTCTTTTCTTAGCAGTCTACATAGCAACCACCATGCAGCAAATTCAGCTCCCTAAGCACCTCATCTGCAACAGAAGCCTCCATTCACATGCACGAACTGTGCTTGAGCTGCCTCATTATTTCTCAGACCACCCCTGCCTAACTCTACAGCTCATTGTTGCTTGCCAGTGTGTAATACTTTGGTGACGTGGACTACATTCCCAGGCTTCTGGCACATGACTTAGCTGGTTCTTCATCATTTAATTCTCAGTCAGTCCTGTAATGACAGCTTTCCTAGTCACCCCTTCTAAGCCTTACTCCTAGTGATCCTGTCACTGAACTCTGCTGTTTTTCTTCACAGCACTAATAACCATGTGAAATTATTTGACTCATTCCTGTGGTTTCCCTTCTCATCCCATCCCACCCCAGCGCATTAGAGTATTACCACAGAGGCCTGTGGTTTAGTCAAGAGATAACTACTGCCAGAAACCAATGGATCTGCAGCTTTCTTATTAGCCTGAGAGAAGCCATTTTGTGAAGAAATTAGGCATGTAGGTAGAAGTAGGCCTGAGTTTCAGGCTCCTGAGAACTAGGCTTTTGTTTAGGTTCCGTCTCCTAGGAGATGGGTTCTTTCCCAGGTCAGATGACCCCCCTTGCAGTTAGGTGATCAGCAGAGCATAGGTGGTTGCCTTAGTAACATGTCCTGGTGGTTGGAAGCCTGTACTCCCTAGAAACTCCTCACCCCTATAGCATTGTCTAAAGCCCTGGTTACATTGTTTAAGAGTCCTTTATATTGTTTAAGACTCTCATACTTCATCCTCCTTGTACCCTGTAAAAAGCTTGGAAATAAAGTTAATCTTTGGAGCTTGATCAGACATCCTGTCTTGCTCCCAGGTAACTCTGTCTCTTGCCTCATCCTTCATCCTTCAGTCCCCTCCTTAGGTCTACGTCAAACCCCGCGGGCTGGGACAAATTACTAAATTAATAAATATGGTGATGACTTAATGATGACTTCCAAACAATTATCTTATGGTATTATAAAAAATAAACATACTGTTCATCAAAAGGTAGAAGTTAACTTAGAGAAATAATCAACTGATTCTCCTCGTAAAGCCCTGAAAATCTGTGTTCAAACAAATTGACAGCAAAGAAACCAGACAGTTGCAGGAAGAGCCATTTGTGCTATGGTGGATGCAGGGTGCAGAGCTTTGCCTGCCTCCCAAATCAGATTGTCCAGAGTCACTTTGGAGCCCCAGTTACGTTTCTCAGTATTCTGGGTCCTCAGGCTTTACTGTGTCTCTGTGGGTAACGCTCCCAACAACAATCAATTGAGATCTCATGGAGTTCCATAGGCACTGGTGACATTTGGTGACCATATAGCTTTAGTAACAAAGGTAATTCAGAAAATAAAGAATATGGTCTGAAAATTTCCTCTCCTATTGGGTAAGAATGCTCTGTGGTAGACTTGAGTGATTTAAAGAAGAGACAGAACTCAAATGTAAGGTCAGATGCCACATTGGTCTGTGAGGGTGACAGATACAATGCTTCCTGCTTATATGTCCTTTGTTGGAAGTGCATGTTCATCAAGCAGCTTTTAGGAGACCGGGTCAACATGAGGGAAAGGCTCACCATGTGCTGAGGGTTATATTTCTGACCACTGATAGATTTTCTCTCCATGTTGACAATTGCTTGTACTCTGATCAAATTGAGGTATATAAAAAGAGTTCACTCTCTAAAGTGATGGTAAGAACACCTCTCGAGTCTCTTGCCTGACTTCAGGTCCTCTCCAGAACCCTTCATGTCATTAATATTTACTCTACAAAAGCTGTTTTCAGTGATTGGTGGTCCTCCCCCTCACCATTCCACCCAGATCTGATTCCTTCACATTCTACTCAAAGATTTCCAGGACTGAGGGATATAAATATCAAATGATAATATACATTAATATAATACTAATATTAAAGTTATTGGCATGCTACATCTGAGATTTATTTAGATGATTTCCCAATTCCATCTCCCTAACAATGTCAACAATAACAGGAATAAGAAAAGAATGAAATCTTAAGTCTGTTCTTCCTTTGAATTGTCTTTAAAGCAAACCCCTACAAAGCCACATTATTCCTCCCACGTTCTTTCCTAGTTTTGAAATGGTCCTGTTGCTTTATGCTCATGCATTCATAGGATCTGAGAGTATTTTTAACAATCAGAAAGTAAAGGGACTATTTTACATCCTGTCAGCATCTTTTAAAATGGATTTCCTCTTTTTTATATACCAATCAATCATGTGATTTAATTTGTAGCTGGTGACTTATTGCTTGCTCATTGGGTGTTCTGTAGTGTCTTTCCAACTAGACTTGCTGCAAATGGCTACCAAATTAGTCCTCAACAACTACTTACTTTTTCACTCGTCAATGGCGTGGACTGGCTTTGCTAGATACACTCTAAATCCTCAGGTGGATCTGTAGATTGCCTCAGCTGGGCCACTTCTTACTGCTATTTACATCTCTCTTGACACCGACTTTTCCTTGTATCTCCCTTCCTCCTTACTCTTGGTATCTCTCTTGTCCTATCCCTCTTTCTGGGATGTCTAGGCTTTTCTAGATTAATACAACAATCTTAGCTTCTTTGTGAAAACCATTCCAACCTCTAGCAAGGGGCTCCACTGCCTTCAAAAACGGCATTAGCAATTAGTCTATACTATTTGACTTTTCTAAATTGGAAATGTTCTTTAAGCCACAGATTAGCTGTAAATAATGACTATATTTCATCATAAATATCTTCAATGAATTGACGTTGCAAACTTATATAAAAGATATGTTATACATATAATAACAACTAGTATTCAAAAAAGTGAAGTAGTAAACATCCTAGAAGGTTAATTAACTTCACACTGAATTTGAAAATTTCATCCTTATTTTTTGTCCAAGGTCACTAAATGAAGGATCCTTCCTCTGGGAATTGTACTTCTTTCCTCCCGTCAGGGTCACTGGAAGCTTTCCAAACATCAGGTGCGTGCTAAATGCCAACCATGAAATGCGTAAAAATCTGTGGCCCCTTGAGAAAGCCAAGGTTTAATTAGGTTGAAAATGAATAGCTTAAGAAAATTTGTTATAATTGCCACAATGGAAGGATGCATCAGATATTTGCTTAGCAGTCAAAACAGCACTTAATGTATCTGAAGAGATTGGGGGCAGGGAGCAAACTTTGCAAATAAAGACATAGCTCTGATGAGAGCTGAAGACTGGAAAGCCAACAGATGAGGGGCCGGAGTGTGAGGAATGTGTGTGCTGAAGCCTAGCGTCCACCTAAGGCCTAGCTTCAGGCGAGAAGAGCTTGCGGGCAGGACTTGAACTAATAGAACGGCCTGAGAAGGTTTGAGCTCATGTAAATGGCACGGGACAGCTTGAGCTTAGCAAATGAACTGCATTTTACAGTTTAAATAGTGGGAACTTTCTTTTTAATTTCCGTGTGTGTGTGTGTGTGTGTGTGTGTGTGTGTGTGTGTGTGTGTGTGTGTTTTCATACCTGTGAGTGCATGTGATTTGCATGATACTTCTGTGGAGGTCAGAGGAAAACCTTGGGTCTTGGTCCTCAGGAACCTTCCACTTCTCTTTGAAACAGTCTCTCAGGGACCTAAAACGTTAACAAGCAGACCAAACCACCTGGTCCACGGACTTCCAGGGGTCACCTGTGTCTTCCTCCCATCCTGCCATCTTCAGGATTGCAGGTAGCTGCCGGTACAACTACCTTCTTATGCTGGGAACTGAACCTGGGTCTTATGTAAGAGCATCAAGTGCTGTTAACCATTGAACCATCTCTCTAGCCCTAAGTTTCAAGGGGTGAAGGAAGATGGTGATAATCTACTTGAAGTCTAATAGAGATAAGTTGGTGAGCTAAGAAGGAAATAATGGATTTCATTGCGCAAACCTAGAGCCGGGGTAAAAGAACTAAAAGGATGACTTTCACTTCTCTGAAGAGAAACTGATGTATATGTATTATGTAAAGTCACAAGTATGAGTTCTCATTAACTTCAATTTCAGATCTCTTGAGTCTGAGGTGCCTCTGAGGGAGCTGGAAGAAACCTGGCTATACAGCTGTGAGCTGCTGGCTGTTGGACGTGCTAGCTGAGTTTTCGGGCACTGAAGGACTGATAGGGAAGACAATAGTACCTACATTACCACTGTTTGCTATACCCGCAGTGCATACTACCGTGCATAATTTTCATGTTCATTTTGCATGTGAAGAAATAGCATCTTGGGGCTGGAGAGACGCCTCAGTGGTTAGCAGCACTTGCTCTTACAGAGAACCCAGGTTTAGTTCCCTGCATCTACTTGACAGCTCACAGTGGTCTGCAAATCCAGTTCAAGGGATCAAATATTTTCTTGTGCTCTCTGTAGGCACCAGACACTCACGTGGTGCACAGGCACACATGGAGGCCTTCAAACACACACACGAAATAAAAATAAGTAGACTTTTAAAGAGATAAACAGATGTATTTAAAGAAACAAAGAATATAATTTCAAAAATTGAAACTTTACTAAACACATAGCTTAGTAGAAGGGACGATTCACAGGCTCTTTTTCTTCCTCTGGCATAGACACTTCCTGTTCCTATTGTAAATACAGACAAGGAGGACCTAGAAGAGTCAGTGCAGGAGAGCTCTACCTGGAAAAGAGTCAATGGGCAGGAGTGTCCTGTGCTGGACTGCAAATAAGTGGGTTAGCAGGCAAATAAATGTTTTCTTTTCTGTCTTAATTCCTTCAAGAGACCCAGGACTCTCTTACTGTATTAAATGTGTCAGGTAGTATCATGGTTCAAGTTTATATCTGAGGTGCAGTAAGAAGTATATATGGTGTTAACTCCCATCCCACTCTCAAAGGACTGAGATGCAACATAAAATGCATAAAATGTGATCCACGGGCATCTATAGGACTTGGCCTAGCTGTTAAGCCATAAGGGCACATTGGGATTTTCAGTATCTCTGGACAAGGACAGCTGTTCTGCAGAAGACAGAGCACAGCACCTTGTAAGGGACCATGGATAGACTTCTTTTCTTTCCTGGGATATTCCTGTCTAATGAACAGAAAGAATAGTGATAACTATGTTCCAAGTGGAGAGTATTAACTGTGTTAATATAAACAGACGACTTGTAAAAAAGTGCCTAAGACATAGTAAGTGACAGGATTATGGCTTTCTTTAGGGATGGTTCGTGTGCTTCATTTACTAAGAAATGCTCATTTTCTTTGTTTATTTTAATGTGTGTGTGTGTGTGTGTGTGTGTGTGTATGTGTGTGGTGTATGCTCACATGTGAGTTGTACTGGTGTTCACCCAAATGCTTGCATGCTTGCAGAGGTTGGAGGAGACTGTTGGAGGTTTTGATCTACTGCTCTCCTCCTTTTCATTTGAGACAGGTCTGACTGAAAATAGTATGTGACTGGTGTGCAGCAAGCTCCAGTGACCCACCTGTCTCTGCCCTGAGAAGTGTGGGCTTATAAACTTAGTGGCCATGCCCAGTTTTTAATGTGCATACTGGAGATTTGAGCTCAGATCCTCATGATTCTGCAGTAGCTGTTTTTATTCATTGAGCTATCTCTCTAGCTCTGATTTGCTTCTTATAAAACTGACATTCAGCAACTTGTGGTAAATATGTGTCTTTCATGCTCATTACAGACTTTTGCTTATGGCGCCATGTTGTCTTTGTACAACAGTTATGTTGAAGGGCTTGATGTCAAGGAATAAATTTGGTGGTGAAAATATTAATTCATAATTAGATGGACACCTCCCTTTGATATATCACTTAGCTTTTAATTCATTTAATTCAATAATATCTTTTGTGACATCTTGATTGTAGACATGGGTATGGTCACATTTCTTCATGCCAACAAGAAGACTTAAATGCCTGTAGTTGGTAATAAGGGCACTGATAGGACTGGGTGTGATGCAAGGGAGCCAGCCCTGTAGAGGGATGCAGACCAAAGCCTTACCTCTTTATACCATAGCTTCTCCTCTTTCTTACATATTGATTTCAAGACTTCAGAAGGTGAATATATAATTATTCAAGAAAAGAAAGAAACATAGAATAATTTCTATCAGACAATAGAAGCAATTCAGAATTCAAAGTTATTTTCCTATCTCACCTCAAGCCATCCATTGAGTAAAGGTTTCCTGACTAAAGCATGAGCCAGGTGATGACCCTATGTTGGCTGCACATCTACTAAAACACACTTGGTCCATGAGCAGCCTTGGTCCAGAGGAGGGGAGGGAGAGATGGAAAAGATGACCAAACATTACTACAGGCATGGCAGCCTGTATTATGACAGAGGAAGAACACAATGCTTGAAGATCATAGAAGAGGGACAGCTGAGCAGGACAGAGTGGGCAGTGAGTAAGGGCACCTGCTGCAAAACCTGTTGACCTGAGTTTGATCCCTGGGACTCTGGAAGGACAAAAAGAACTCTTGCAAATTTTCCTCTGACCTTTACCTCTGTGCCTTGGCATGTGTGTTTATTCACCTGTATACATAACCAAAGAAATGACATGTAAAAATTATAAAACACGAGGCAGTTAATTTTAGTATGGAGGTGAGATAGGGTTTCTCAGAGAATTCATGTGCCATACAAAATCACTTCCGTTTCCTGTCTTCTGGTTTATTTCTCTCTCAAGTGCTTAACTAGTTCGCAGCACCACACAGGAGCTAGCTGATTTAATCATGGCGTCAATCTGAAGAGGAAACCCAGATATTTACACTCTTCCTAGATGTAGGACCTGATACTGAGAATTTAACTAATTTGATCGAATCAACACAGTGACAGCTGGAGCTGTGTCTTAACCGGATTTCGCTGTGTGGGGCTGGTTTCAACTCAACACAAATCGAGCAATCTCTTCTTTGCTTAATATTCATTAAATAAACACCAGTATAGAAAGCTTCAGACAAAAGCTGTTAAAAGAGATACAGACATCAGGAACGGAGATCTCAGAGTCAGGCAGAGGTGATAGGTGTTGTGTTGTTTCTAGCTTGGTAACCATGGTAACCTGTTTTGTTTTTTAAATCTCAGTTTCCTTGTGTATACAGCACGGCTGACTGGCATCTAGTTTGTTGGGTAGTTGGATTATAGGAAATGAAGGCAGAGAATTGCTTAACATAAGTCTGTTCTCTGTAAATATTTCATACTTTTATTGATTTAGTCAATGAATATTTACTTATTGAGCAACTTCAAGGTGACAAACAAGTTCAACATAAATATTCTTTCTCTGCTATTTTCTCTCCTTCCTTTTCCTTTTCTCTCACCTGCTATGCAGGTGAGAACTACATTGCTTACTATCTATCTATCTATCTATCTATCTATCTATCTATCTATCTATTATCTACCCATCTATCTATCACTCACATACACAGATTTATCAGTGAAGAGGGGAGGAAGAAAAGAGAATGGTAGAAATCATTGAAGGCACGTATGGTTAAGAAGCCTAAGAAGACTGGGACGGGTCATGGGGAAGAATCATAAACAGTTGCTGGAGGAGGAAGAAGACACTAGTGAGCCTCAGCCCTCTCCAAGCTTCACATATTGAAGTGGGTTGAACCCAAGTTAACACAGTTCTTTTCCTAGAAATGACCTTCTAGCTGCGCCATCAAACACGTATATGATGATCTCCAGAAGCAAGGATGAAAATTATAGCTCTATTTGCTAGTATTATCTATTTGAGATCGAATCCCCCCAACCCACCTCTGTCTTTTGAAGCAGAGTGAGATTAAAATATGAGGAGTGGGCCTATAACACAGTGTGAACCCCACTGGTTAGTCTATACTGGGAAGAGGACTGTTCTCCATGAACATAAAAGACCAATGAGTGACTTTAGCCTATGTAAGCAGATATGCTTCCCCCAATGAGCTTTAAGCAGTCCTCATTCTATTGTCCTTCTAACTATTGTAGGAAAAATGATGCATTTCATAGGAGAGATGGTTTTAAGTTGACAGATTATCGGGATAGACCTATGCAATCATTTCCTCGCAGATGGCCTGTACAGGCGATAGGAATGCAGACACAGTTGCTCTCTCTCCTTCCTACCCATGCGGTGCAGCAGATTATCAAGTACCACTTGATAAAGTAAAGGATATTCCACGGATTAGGTCCTCCTTATTTTATATACTAGGCTAGATATAACAAACGCAGTTGAGGACTGTAAATTTAATCTATGTTTGGCCTGAGAGCTGCGGGGTAATGTTTGATTATTAGGATTTTAACATTTTATTGATATTTTAAATATCGAATCCATTTGGAAAATGACCTCATAAGTGATTGGTTTTAAAAAATTGGTACTGAGTACACAATGTCTCCTTTCCTAGCATTAGAAATGAATGTCAGCAATAATGAATGGATCCAAGAGGCAGGAGATAGAGGAATGACAGTCCAGCTCTACAGTCTTGTTCTAAAGAGTGAACCTGCAAGGCAGAATTCCTGTCCTTATTTTAAGGGCATTGGTATGGAGCAATGAGCCCAATGCCCCAAGTTCTGATGTTTAAGTGTAAAGTTGTACTTTTTTTGGATGTGTGTGTGTGTGTGTGTGTGTGTGTGTATATGTGTGTGTGTGTGACAGTATAAACATTGATTTATAATTAAGATATTATCCTGGTCTGGTAAGATGGCTTAGACATAATTTTGATCTATAGTGGAAACAAAGGATTGACTTTAGGAAGTTATCCTTTGACTTACATACGGGCACAAAGGCATGCATACACCTGCATCAACATACACATCATATATATATATATAATTATTATATTATATATAAATTTAAAAAGGTTATCGCAGACCAGGCAGATGAGTTCATGGGATAACACTGAAACTGGTGACTGACTAGGATATACCAGAGGGATGAAGAGGAATGGAGCAAGGGTCGGCTCCCTAGGAGGGAGCTGGGGGATTCCTAAGGGTGAGGACTAAAGATGCACAAGGGGAGAAAGCTCTTGTCTGGTTAGAGGTATTAGGGCTGCGCTGATGAACCAAGTGTGAAGACCATCTGTCCACCAAGTCTTCCACCTAATAGCTCGAAGGTCTTAAAACAGAGTTTTCATTTCTGTTTTCCCTAAAGCAAACCCGAGTCAAGGATTGTGGGCAAGAAATGAATTTAGAGAAGATCCCAAAGCCTCTGGCAGGAGTGTGAGCATGTAAAATAGGGAAGGGTGGGCAGAGGGTACAGGATGAGTCATCATGCAAGTTAGCTGAGTCAGCAAGGGCAGAGGTCATCATGCAAGTTAGCTGAGTCAGCAAGGGCAGAGGATACAGGATGAGTCATCAT
>CM052715.1:5381473-5441461 GCA_028551405.1 Uromys caudimaculatus
AGTTAGCTGAGTCAGCAAGGGCAGAGGGTACAGGATGAGTCATCATGCAAGTTAGCTGAGTCAGCAAGGACTTGACTCCTATGAGGACCTCCCTGAGGAAACACAGGATGTGTCCCAAATTCACTCCAGAAAATCAAGTCACAACACATGAAGGACTCTTGGAGGGCAGACCTGTCAATTCCAGCTGCTTGCCAGCCATGCAAAGCAGATGCACTAGACAGAGATAGAAGTGCGGACCCTAGCGACAGCTGGCCAGAGTGCAAGGGAACAAACACTAAGAAACGAAAGAGCACCGGAAGACAGGGTCAGCACAGTGAACAACTTAGTAAATATTCGGACACAGTGATTTCTAGTTTTTAAAGGTGGATGGAACCAAGTGACTATTCCTGGATGTGATAGGATCAAGGTGATAGTGTTGACAGAAGCCTAGGATCTCAGGCACTTTGTTGCCATAAGTAAAGAATTCTAGTTCTGACTCACTGTACTATGCTTCCATTAGAAGTGCTTGGTGTGTGCGTATATGTGTGTGTATGTGTGTGTGTGTATGTGTGTGTGTGTGTGTGTGTGTGTGTGTGTGTGTGTGTGTGTGTATATATATATATATATATATATATATATATATATATATATATATATGAGACACAGATGAAGAAAAAACCCAGCACCTCACAGCACATAGACTATAATCACATTATGCCAATATTCAAAGTCACCAATTTTAAGCAAGAAACCTCTTAGGCTACACTGTCAGAGGCTATGCTAAAATATTACTCTTTTGATTGACACTCTGGGTGGCAGACCAAGAAATCTTTTAAAGAATTAATTAGATAATTTCAGTCTGAAATTACAGAGCAGAGTGTGTGACACACAAAGTTCTCCAAAATGTCAGTGTGTCCTGTGTCCACGTCTTTCTTCTCTGGCCTCCTCTCATCTGTCATGCTTCCTTCTCAGCTTCTGAGTGACATGGCCGTGGCAATAGTCTCTCTACACAACTTCAGCTTCCGAGGTGGTTGAAATTCAATTGAGAGTGAGCACTTGACCTAGGAGAGTTATCCATAGAGCTCTGGAACCAATGAGGGGGCTCAGGGGAAGACACGGCCCGAAGGGCTGGAGCGCCTAAGTAACTAGATTAATTAGTATATCTTCCCTGTGGGCTATAGCCTAGAAAATAAGAGTAGGCATGGCCAGTTATGGGAATGAAGGGAGAGAGGAAAGGGCAAGAGAGAGAGGAATTAAGATACTATTGGGACCCCGAATATGCTGTGGTCCCCACATCACCTACTATCTAGAGGCACTTCAGCTGTGAGGCGGCAAGGTCAAGTGTGAGGCTGGCAGGCCACTGCAAGAACACATTCCACTGGTCTTATTTGGATAAGTCTCTACCAGCCCCAGATCAGATTCTCCTGTGTCAGCACCTGTGCATGACACACATGTCCCTCTGGCTGGTGTCATCCCTGCATATGTGACAGCTCAGCTTTACTCAAAGCAGCCGCCCCAGCCCACAGCTGAGAGTAGGCAGCACACACTGTGGTGTGTTACTATGGGCTGCCTAGACTCTGAGCCAGGGCAATGCTGCCTCTGGCACTAGAAGCTGCCATGGGGATCCTGATATTATGCTGTGAGGATTTCTTTTCAGGATTTCAGTCTGAGGATCCTGTGAGGGAAAATTTCAGGAAAAATCAAGTGGTAAAGCAGGATAGAGGGACAAGTAAGGAGTAGTAGAGGGTGTCATATGAAGGGGCCAGAGAGCACTGAACTTGAAAGAGTGGTGATCAAATGGGCTGCAAGCACAGCCCTCCCCACAGAAGCACGCGTGTGCAGGCTCACAATCTCTCTCTCTCTCTCTCTCTCTCTCTCTCTCTCTCTCTCTCTCTCTCTCTCACACACACACACACACATTCCTGCATTCAGATACATTTTATTAATTTTGTTTTGGTTGGTTATTTAATTAATTATATGTTTTAATACTTCTAAGGGGTTCCAGAATAGATTATATCCTGAAGACAATTGACTTGATTCCCAGTGTACATGGAATGGCTATTGGAAGCAGCTCTGGGCATAGCCATGGTCTATCTTTTTGAACCTGCTTTCTCTGCAAACTGATCCTCGATTTTTGGCCTCAAGGCAAGAGTCCTTAATTTTATTCCCCAGAGCTGGTATAAGATGACTCTCTCCAGGCTTGGGAGTAACTGCCTTCTGCCAGTTACAGAGTGCAATTGGCAGAGGGAAGGGTGTCTTGAGCTTTCTTGCTAACTTTTTCTGCCCCCCCCCTTTAGGCAGAGTTCAAGACTCTGAATTACAGCTTCCCCCTCCCCAGACCCACCCCCTACTTCCTCAAAATCTCCTTGAGCAATGCTAAATGCCCATGGCCAATAGCTCTGACAGCTGTCAAGGCAGCTGGCCACCAGCAGGGGCTGCTGCTGACATCGATCACAACCATCCTTCATATCAAGACACTGACGATAAAGATTCTAAGTCAATGCTAGAGACACATTTATCATAAAGCAAGAGACATAATTCTTGAAAGTCCCTGCAGACATTGTATCTTCATCAGGACACCCCTCTATAGTTGTGTTATTTGCTGGGAGCAAAACATCTTAGCAGTCTATACTCACAAGGGGTGTCACACTGAATCCACTCCATCTACTCCCCACATAAGGAAAAACAATTGTTCATGGCAGGGGAAGAAAACCTCAGGTTCCGTCCAGGAGTTGTGTGAGGACATTCAAGGGCAATGGGCACTGGTAACTGTTCTGTATTGGGATGAAAATGTATGGATCTGAGCACCGTTCATAGGCAAAGCCCATATCCTCCACTGTTTGGTCAGCTGGCCATGACCAGGGGAAACTCTTGTCGCTCACCCCTCATTCATGAACCATATATAGAAATTCCAGGGTCCAGTCTATGCTCGCTCTTGAACATACCCAGTGCTAGTCTATAGTCTTTGACACGCCTCTTCCTGCTAGGAATCCGTTTCATTTAAAGTGATGTTCCTCAGAGATGGCTATCAGAAGAGGCTGTGGGTCAGAGTGTGTTCAGCACGGGCGTTGACAGATCTGGGGTGAGGTATGATGCGCACAGGACCGCACCGACAATAGTGTTTACTCTATACTTTAGCTCTGGCTGATGTTTCAGGTCCTATGTTCATTGAACTTGATCAGTGATGACTATGAGGGCTGGGGTTGAAATGCAGCTTTGTCTGGCTCCTAACAATGAGTTTCTCACTATATAGCAAAGACATTTTCCCTTTAGTGACCACCACATCTTCCTTACTATTTGCTGAGCTACCTTGGGGTGGTCAAATGTGTCCAAGTCAAGTTCCGATTAGTATGGACAAGTCTGTCACATCATCTAGCTTTTGGCTATCTCTCTTCTACGATTACTTGTGTTGGCGCCCCACAGCAGTTTGCACTGAATTATAACGTTTCTTCCAGGAGACAAGAGGGAGTCTTAGGAGACTCATAAAACTCATAAAACTTGCTGGACTCATAAGTTTCCCCCACGGTCTGATTATAGAAGCAGTAAGCAGTTGCTGTGGGATAGAAGACTCTTTGGTGCAGCTGCCTATCAGCTGAACAGAAAACCTCATCAGAGTTTTCACCCATGTTGGACTGGGCTTTTTGGTGATGCAGATGTCTGAATCTCTCACATCCTTTCTGTAAGTCCTATAAACTCATGGTTTACCAAGCTGGGTTTGGAAGCAAGGCTTTCTTTGTTCTATCATTGCTTTCTATATCTGGGGTGAACAGGTCTTTTTGTGTATCTTCCCAGAAAGTGATACAATATCTGGGTCCCAATAAGAAATGGATACTCTAGTAATCTCAAATGCTTTGGCATGGCAAGGTGTGAGGCTCTTGGTTCTGGAGATCTGCACTGGAAGTGAGCCTTGCCTAAATGTCACATCTTTACTCCTGTGTCTTAAATCAGGCTGAAGTTCTGATCATTTGCTCAGATTTTGCTCTAGCCTCAGAACAAAGCCTCTGATTTCATGCATCTTTAGATCTTCTTCTGCTTCTATGTTCCTAGGGAGACATCTAGGTAAGATGTTTATAGGGTGAGGAGGTCTTCACTCCACGGGGGGGGGGGGGCGGCTTTCTAAAAACATGCAGTTTGTAACTTGACAGTTTAACAGCTACAAATCTGGGAGGGGACAGTGTTGATGTTTGGTGGTTGTGCCTCTGAGCTGCATTTGGAAAGAGACACTGATAAACTCTAGGGACTAAAGAACCTGTGCACATGACTTTGTAATCACAGAGACACTAGCTTTATGATGCTGTTTCCATGACAATTTGCATATTGAGGAAAACTTCTATCTTCTGCAAGAATAGGAGGCCACCAGATGTCCAGGTGAGTAATCTTCCTTATCACCAAGATTGTCTTCCGGGTACTCAGCATGAGAGTCATTTTTAACCAAGTCTTGTTTCTATCTTTGTGAATGGCCAGAGAGATAGAAGACACTTTTTTTTTTTTTTTTTTTTTTTTTTTGGTTTTTTGAGACAGGGTTTCTCTGTGTAGCCCTGTCTGTCCTGGAACTCACTCTGTAGACCAGGCTGGCCTCGAACTCAGAAATCCGCCTGCCTCTGCCTCCCAAGTGCTGGGATTAAAGGCGTGTGCCACCACTGCCCGGCCACTTTTTTTTTTTTTTTTTTTAAATGTGCTGTTTTAGTTTATTTCTCTGATAATCTATTGCTTTAATTTTAATTCCAATTGATTAATTTTGTTGTTAAATGATTTCAGACATGCATGTATTTGATTACTCCTCTGTTATCTCCCACCCATCTTAGAAACTCCACCCTAGTTCTGCCAATCAGTTTTTCTCAAGTTCATGACTTTTCATATTTTCTGTTATATATTTAGTTTAACCAGGGCCATCTGTGTAACTGTTGGATTGGAAGCATTCCATTGAGGCCAGGTAAATCATTGGAGGGTACACAACTGAAGATAATGATTTCTCTGCTCCCTGAATGTGTCAATAGGAAATAGTCCAGCAGTGAGGAATAGGGTCCCTGTATTCTCCTCCATCTGCATCTAACTTTGATGAGTTCTTTCTTTTTCTGACCAAGTGCAGACATCCATGGATGCTCTGAGTTCATGTTTGCAATGCAGTACCTGCCTTTTCCCATTTTTGGCCCTTACACATTTTCCACCTCCGTGTCCACATTACTTGCTTACCCTACAATTCACCTCTTACTTATCTTTAGTGCTTGCTCTGTTCCCTTCCTCCAAAGATGTCTGCCTCCAAGGTCACTGGGTTCATTCTCTTACCCACTTTATCCAGATACCTTTCTCTCCAGCACCTTGTTCATTTCCAGCTGTCAGATCTGTATTGCCTCAGGTGGAGGAGGACAACCTTGGGGAATGCACACGCACATAGGCCAATTAGCAAAAACATGGTGTGAGCCTAGGCTGGTTGGGAGACGTACATTCACAGCGTCTTCAGGCCATGAGCTGGTGCAGTGTAAGGGAGGGAGGGCTGAAGGTCTGATGAAGGTCTTTACCCCATCCCTGCTTCACTGGCATCCTCCACCGACTCTGAGTCAGCACTCTCCCCCACATCACGATGATTAAGTTAGATTGGTTGAATCAACCTTTCATTTTAAAATGTGGAAGTGATGCTTACCTCATGGGATGTTTAAAAAAAAAAAAAAAGAGACAAGTATAAATGTTTGCTATGTGGTTTATATTTGTTGAAGTTGTTTTAGCCACAAATTGTATATATTTTGTCAAGATAACCTGTTGCAGGATATTTGATCACACTCTGAAATCTGAGATTTACTGGAAAACCTGTTTCTAGTTGTAATGGGGCTCAGTTCTAGAACACACCTTTAATCCAAGAGCTTTCCTTCGGTTTATTGTAAACAGTATTAAATAAAATCAACCATAGATCAAGAGTCAAAGCATGCAACCAATTGACAGGAAATGAACACAGGAAAACACCTGAGAGAGTAAGAGGAAGTCAGGAAGACAGATAGACAAACAGGAAGTAGAAGCGAGGCACATTCAGTTTGAGAGATTTGGAGCCAATGTGGAGAAGGAGAGGTTTGGGGATGTCTGCTGAGGGGGAAGCTGAGTGCTTTCTCTCCCTCTCTGAACTAGCAGGTTTCTATCCCAGCATCTGGCTCCCAAGTCTTTATTGGTAAAATTGAATGCTTGAAATTTTGTTAAAAATAGCAATAATCATTTTTCTATAGTAATCTTCAAGCTGGTGCATATCATAGTTCACTAACTCCTGCCTATATTCAGAATCTAATCTCTAATCCACTTCTCCCTAAGCTCCTCGCCCCACTACCATTATTTTACTGAGCCACCTTCTCTCTCTCTCTCTTTGTAGACCATTGTCACAACTGACAGAACTAATTAATCAGTACATTCATTCAAGAAGTATTCACTGACCACCTGAGTTATGCACTGTTTTCTGGCACAAGACTAGAGGAGTGAAAAGCCTGACAAGGCCCCTATTCTCATGGCTTGATGTTTATGTGGGTGAAGACAGGAAAGACAAGTTAGAAAGTAAATGAATAAGAACCTTTAGGTGGTGCTAAGTGGATGCAGACACTAAATCAGAGTGATGTATTCAAGAGTATCAAAGGGAGAGAGGTGAGGCTGTGCTGAATAGATGCCCAGGGAAGAGCTATTTTCAGATCCAGTTAAGCTAAAAGGAAACCCGAGATACAGGAGCATGACATTTCAGGTACGGGAGGCAGCAGATGTGCAGGCCTTGTATTGAGTGAATTTGAACGGGGGGAGGGTGTGAGCTGGCCCGTATTTGGAGCAGGGATGGCCCACTGAAACGCAACAAAATGAAAGAGGAGAGCAGGACCACACTCTTCAGGAAATACCAGACTGTGGCAAAGACTGTGGGCTTTTCATGCATGCGTGCAAGTATGCTGTGCATATAGGTGTGTTCACATGTTGGTGGCACTCACATGGGCACATGTACATTGGAGGCCTCAGGCATCAAGCCTCATCCTCCAGGACTCTTCACTTTAGTGTGACCTAGAGCCATTCCGCTGAACTCAGAGCTTGGGGCTCGGCTACCCTAGCTAGCCCCGCATCATCTCTTGCCACTGTCTACCAAGTCCTGGTGGCTACCACATCTCCTGGCTCACACAAGAGCTGGGCGTTTGAATTCCAGCCCTCACACTTATTCAGCATTTCTCCAGGCCAGGGTGGTGTGTTTAATGACAGAGGTGTAACGTAAGCCAAAGGGAATCATAAGATGATTTACATTTTATGAAACCCACTCCAATGGCTGGCCAAGGGTAAAAGAGGCTTGTGGTTGCAAGGAAGTGGGGAGGAGGAAATCAGAGTACCCTAGGGAAAGGCTGGCCGCTTGTGACAGGGCGCTGCAACAAAAGAGGGAACTAACTACAAGCCGCAGTATGGAGTAAGGCTTCATACTAACTAACTCTCCTGAGAGTTTCTAAGACTCATTCCAGATTCAAAAGCATCCAGTGCATCTGTGGTCCACCCTCAGAGCTGGATAATCTTGGTGTTTAAAGCACCCTGCTGCCCCCTCCCCATGATTCTTCCTTGACCACTGACTACCGGCCACTGACTGCTGACCGCTGACCACTGACCACTTTTCATTCATTTTCAATTCCTCTAAACCCCTACATTAAGGAAGCGAGTGACATCAGATGACATGAGCTCTGCTATTCTGTGACACTTGTCGCATTTTTAGCTCCTTGGAACAGACCCGGTGTTGGCGGTGTTGGCACTTCTTTTCACATATTTCATAATGCAACCCTAAATACAGGGCATGTGCAGAAATTGCTTATTGATTGATGGAAAGCATATATTGCTGATATTTGTCTCCACTGTTTTCCTGGAATGGAGGAGGGTGATTATCTGTCAATATTCATTGCATCATTAAAGCAATACACAAGGCATTAATCATCCCTGAGATAACCAGATGAGGCTTTATTGTAATCTCTTTCTATTTTGCTGGATAATTTCACTTGCTTTGGAAGTTTATGAGGCCATAAGTGGCTCCCATCTGCTGATGAACATATTTGGAGGAGTCATTTAGTCTCAAGTATGGAATACTTGAGGGGAAGTTAAATTGTAACTTTTACATTAAATGTCATCTTAGTAACAGAATCAAAATTGGAAGCATGTGTTCAATTTTGGTCTTTCATTTTCAAAGCTCTAGGTCAGGCAAATAATTAATTTCATTTGTTTACAAAGTAGATTATGCCAAATAAAATCTATTTTGTTTATGGTCACATTTTGGTTAATCCATTGCTTTGGAAAATGGGAGGAATCTGATTGGGTAATCATTCAACATAGTAAATTGCATTATTCTACATCCACAGAACATTGGCTTAATTGAATTATCCAGTAATTCTATGATGAAAATATTCTCTTTTAATAGACTCTGAGCCAGGCGCAACAGTGATGAAATACTAGAGGGTCTTGTTTTCCCCATTTTTGTTAGATGATTGACCACAGAATATAACATTACACCTCTGTGGTTAATAACTTTTCTTTCCACATTAAGGCTAATAAAGACAAGGTCGCTTTCATTGGCTACTTCCTGGCACTCTGAATTTTCACTATTTGTATGTATTTTCTGTCCTTTTCAGACATTTGTTTTTCAATAAGTGCTACTTTGCAAACTAAAACTCAAAGGAAATTTGTTTTTCTTTGTGTATAATATAATAACAATTGTGGTCACTTTCTCTCCCCGGTGAAAGGAGAGTTCTCTAACTCTCCAGGGCATTTGCTGCCTCTCTTAAGGGGTTTTTCAGATGGGCATGTCAATCCCCTGGGCAGGAGACCACTCCCCAAGAATGCCGACTCACTTGAAGTCACGCTGGTGAGATGGGAGGAATAATTATCCCCGGGATGGACTAATACACCTGTTTCCCACCTACCCGCCCTCAGTTCGGCCTCCTGCAGAGGGGCTGTCCTTTCTGCACAGCTGAGCTGGTCTGCTTCTCTGAGTAACTTAGAAAAGCATGGCTTTTTCCTTTTCCTTCTTCTTATCTCCCTGTCCTCGCCACACAGCTATTTGTCTGGCATGTGACTGCTTGTTGATTGCTCTGCCTATCTCAAAGCTCATGGCTTCCTCTCATTCTCTTCTGCATCTTCTTCCTCCTGACATCTCCAGGTAGTCCCACCTTGCCTGCGTCATTGTTTTTCTTAAAATTGAATAAAGTTGTCCTCAAGCCTCCTTCAAAGTTGGTTCTTAATTTCTTTTTATTAATAAGACCAAGAATCCAAAGAGGGGAACCTCAATTCTCTTGGTTACATGAGTGAGTGAACCTTAGCTACTGAGGCTTGTTGATATGTACTGATACAGACATGCCAAAGGATCCTGCTGATCATTTTGTTAGTAAAATTTAATAAGCTAAAATATTTCAGTTTCCCTTCATACCTTTAGGAACAAATGGTAAAAAACAGAGAGGTATATAATTATAAAAAACCAAAAGAGAGAGGAAGGAAATGAAGGGAAGCAGACTGAGGAGACCCGTGGCCTGGATCCTACCATCTAGTATATGAGAGTATCCGTGGTGATGAGATGCATTTGCATCGGAGAGAATTTTATTCTTTGTAATAGATGTAACACATTTAGTACTGAACTTCAATATCCCAATCTTCTCAATTGAGTACCTACATACTAAAAGTGTTATATCAACATGAAGAATGTTTCAGAGAGGTTCTTAAAAAAGCCAGATGCTTTTCTGAAAGACAAAAAGCAACAAGACTCTGTGTTGTGTTGGGTGAGAGCGAAAGTTTTCTGATTTGGTTTTGACTTCACATTCGTGGTATCTTACTGTGAGCTCTGTGGAGAAAAATTGCCCGTGGGAAACAGATTATCCCAATGCCTACCTCTTTTCTTTCTTTCTAGTTTTTAATCTTTTTTTAGGTAACAAATGTTATTTTCTTTGAACAGATTCATATGATTAAAAACTTAATTATAAAAGTAATTTAATGCACAACAGGGACTACTGGAACAAGCATATGCTCTATATGACCTTCTTCAAAGAGGCATCATAATCACTGTAGTCCAAATTAGTATCAAGAACTGCTTCAGTCTTGGGGCTAAAACTAGGGTGCTTGTGAATGTGGTCCTGAGAGAGACAACCACAGAAGTCAAGGCAGAGGAAAGGTGAGGGGACTGCTCCAGAATGAAACCTGCCTGGAAAGAGCATGCACTGGGCCACTCTGGTTTATTCTCTTCTGATAGAGTGAGCAGAGCAACAGAGAACGAGCTGGGCCTTGACATGTGGAGTTCAATGGCCTGACACAATCTAGTGTTGCTACTTTCCATGCCTGAGATCTTGGTCAGACTACTTCATCTCATTAACTTTGAGCCCTTCCTTCACTGGTTTATTGCTACGAAGTTTAAATAAGGTAATTCTGCATAAAACCTAGCATTGTATCTTCACATGTTCATAAACAATAATACTGCCACCTACCTTTCTTATTGTTTATTTAATGTTAATTATGACAAGACCTAGACAATTGAGACCAAGCATGTCTACTCTATGGTCATATGTCACATGCAGTCAAGAATAGTTATGAGTACAACACAAAGTCTTACACCTACTTAAAAAAATTATGAGATTTTGTTTTTGTTTTTACTTACTTGACTGGATCGTTATGGAACGTGAACTTTGTAGATGACAATGTTATGCTCTGGTATCAAAATGTTGGACATGCCTGTCATCTAAGCCCAATTTCAGGCCTAAGTTTCTGTCTGTATGGGTATTAGCATACTGATACTAATGGGATTTTTCTGACAAATGAGTGCAATCCTGAGATCCAGTGACTGCCATAATCACAGGTTAAGGGGATTCATAAGCACTGTGTGCTTACCTGTACATTTGATTGCTAATGACTTTCTTCATGTTTATTCCAAACATATATTTTGCTCTTAGTATCTTTTCAAACATCAGAGACAGCTAGAGAGATGGTTCAGCCATTTCAAGTGTTTGCTGCTCTTTGAGAGGACATGGGTTTAGTTCCCAGCACATAGATAGCTTAGAGTCACCAATAACTGCATCTCTAGGGGATCTGATAAGTTTGCACATACTTGTGTCATGGATACACACACGTACAAGTATGTACACAGCAATAAAAATAAATCTTTAATTAGAAACAACACACCAGAGCCATTTTCTGAATCTACCTTTCTTGTCTCCACACTGTTTCCAGAAGTCCTTACATAATAATTTAATTTTCTTGGCTCTACTTAAACAAACAGCCTTGACATTTATACTCAAGCATGTTCTAGCTCTGTAGCTTAGCTGATTTTTAATAAAGACTGTAATTTCTAAATCCCTGTTTTCAACAGCTGTGAGTGCCACCATGTTTTGATCCAATTCAGTCTTGTTTTCAAAGATTTGTATAAGAGACTCACAAATTGGACAGCTTTAAAAAGTACAGCTTGGGTCAAGAATGTAATCTTAAAAAAGAGCTTAAGATGACCTCCCTGCCAGTTCCATTAGGACCAAGAAAATATTTTTAATTCAAAATAATCTCTGTAAGTGTATGGCCATTTCAGTAAGAATGTTGTAAGTTAGTGCACTCACTTTAAACTTGCAAGCTCTAAAGTTCATGCACCCCTAAAAAGGCAGGAGTAAACACCACTGGCATGTTCAGATTAAGGCATGAAATCAGGTAACTTCCAACCCAAGCAGGCTTACTTTTTAACATCCTATGGGCTCCATGGAATACAGATGTACTAGTGCAATACAGATGTGGGTCCTCCTAGCACTTGGTTTCCACCAAGATCATTATTTAGAGATCATTATTTAGAGAAAGCATGTGCAGCATTGACCTGCCCCTCTGTTTTCTGTTTAGATTTCTCACCTGGGAAGGGCTCAGGACAACACCTGGTTTCTGCCTTACAGGACCAGTGACACACAGGTGTGAACATAGCCTCTTGCAGGAAGGAGACTCTAGATTTAGCAGCAACTATGGCTGCTGAGATTACAGTTCAGTCAGTGGAAGAATTTCTATTAGCAGTTGGCTTGGTTGTTAAGATGTGCAAGGTCGCTTCTGGTTTCCATCTGTGGCCAGGGACTTGAGCCTGTGCTACAAGGCTCCATACCCAAAAAGCACCAGGAGAAAGCTAGCCTCCCAGGAGTGTGGACAAACCTGTGAGCTGGGGTAAGACCTCTACCCAGAGGGACCCACCTGGAACCCTCAGGACACAGGGACCGAGGAGCAGCCTGGGACAGGAGTCTTCCAGTTTACACCTATGGCCTGTGTCACACAGCTCCATACCCAAATAGCACAGGGAAAGAGCTAGCCTCCCAGGAGTGTGGACAAGCCTGTAAGACCAGCACCTCTGCTCAGAGGGACCCACCCAGAACGCTCAGAACACAGGGACTGAAGAGTGGCCTTCTGGCTTCCTTCTGCAGCTGGGAAGCTGATCCTGTGCCACAGGGCTCCATACCCAAATAGTGCCAGGAGAGAGCTGGTCTCCCAGGAGTGCCAACGCAACTTCATGCGCAGGCAAGACCACCTTCTGTTCAAATTCCTGGCTCAAGAGGGACCCTTGCAGAGCCATCAGGACACAGGAACCAAGGAACAGCTGGGGACAGGATCCTTCTGGTTTCTGTCTGCACCTCAGAGCTGACCCTGTACTACAGCTTTCCAAACCCAAATTCCTCTCAGTTAGAGCTGGTCTCCAAGGAGTACTGACGAAAAGGCTTGCAGGAGGAACAAGCCACAGTCACAGAGAGCAAGACCAGCTAACACCAGAGATAACCAGTTGGTGAAAGGCAAGGGCAAGAACATAAGGAACAGAAACCAAGGGTTACCTGGCATCATCAGAACCCAGCTCTCCCACCACAGCAAGCCCAGGATACCCCAACAAACCAGAAAAGCAAGACTCAAATTTAAAATCGCATCTCATGATGATGATAGACTTTAAGAAGGACATAAACAATTCCCTTAAAGAAATACAAGAGAACACAGGTAAATAGCTGGAAGCCCTTAAAGAGGAAAAATCCCTTAAAGAATTACAGGAAAACAAAATCAAACAGGCAAAGGAAATGAGCAAAACCATCCAGGATCTAAAAGTGGAAAAAGAATCAATAAAGAAATCCCAAAGGGAGACAACCCTGGAGATAGAAACCCTAGGAAAGAGATCAGGAGTCATAAATGCAAGCATCACCAACAGAATACAAGAGATAGAAGAGAGAATCTCAGGTGCAGAAGATGCCACAGAAAACATTGACACAACAGTCAAAGAAAATGCAAACGCAAAAAGCTCCTAACACAAAACAACCAGGAAATCCAGGACACAAGTAGAAGACCAAACCTAAGGATAATAGGTATAAAGAGGGTGAAGATTCCCAACTTAAAGGGCCAGTAAACATATTCCACAAAATTATCGAAGAAAACTTCCTTATCGTAAAGAAAGAGATAAACATAAACATTCAAGAAGCCTACAGAACTCTAAATAGATTGGACCAGAAAAGAAATTCCTCCCGTCACATAATAGACAAAACACCAAATGCACAAAACAAGGAAAGAATATTAAGAGCAGTAAGGGAAAAGGGTCAAGTAACATATAAGGGCAGACCTATCAGAATTACACCAGACTTCTCACCAGAGACTATGAAAGCTAGAAGATCCTGAGCAGATCTCATACAGACCCTAAGAGAACACAACTGCCAGCCCAGGTTGCTATACCTAGCAAACCTCTCAATTACCATAGATGATGAAACCAAAATATTACATGACAAAACCAAATTTACACAATATCTTTCCACAAATCCAGCCCTACAAAGGATAATAGATGGAAAACACCAATACAAGGAGGGAAACAACACCCTAGAAAAATCAAGAAAGTAATCTTTCAACCCAAAAGAAGATAGCCACAAAAACTTAAAAATAACATCGGAAAAAAAAAAAAAGATGTGCAAGACAAATGATCGAGGCCTGAGTTCTTCCCTTTGGAGTGATACTATTCAATCATGAAAATCATACTGAGGTAGAAATAATCAAGGTACAGTGTGAAAAAGTCTGCAATGAAGGGGTTGACAAACAAGGGGGGAATACAGAAAGAAAGACATTAGGTGAAACTTAAAGTCACTTCAGTCATCTACACACAGAGAGGTAAGGTTAGGGTAGCTGTGGAATGGTTCTACAAGTGTCGCTTAGCAGAGTACTTACAGAAGTAGAACAGGAAATTCTTCTAGGGGGTGGGAGTATCCTTTCAAAAGGAGGACAAGAGAATTTGGGTTTGGAATTTATACTTAAAGTTAGGACCATATCTTGTAGATTAGAGAGGGAAGATTTTCCAGTTCTTACTTTGTAGCAAAATCACACAAACTGCTTGCAGTGGTCTCAGTAGAGTTCCTCTAACCTTTGTAATATATACAGTAAGGGTATGAGTGAGTTATACACATTCTCTAAATATTTACAAGATCTAATCTGGAACTGGGAGACTCAGGGCTCCTCTATCCTTGAAGACCAATTGGCCACTGGAGGTCTACATGGTGACATGGAAGGCAGAGTGGAAGCTGACTGCAGGCTGAGGAGGCCTAGATGGTTGCTGTACCTGCTCCAGTCAAGGATGGGAAATGCCTCTGACAAGGCCTTCAGGGTATCTGGAGGCTAGTTTCTCCCTCACAGTTTTCCTGACTCCAGAAGGTTCTAAGTACTACTCCAAATGGTATTCACCGCCTCACTCCACTCACTAGGGGAACACAGAGGGGTTAAATGTGCCTCTTTGCCCTCCTACTTGGGGAACATGGAGCAGGTATGGAGAAGCTAAAACGTTCTGCTTTCTGTGGTTCTCTGGGAGCAAAGGGTGTGACTCCTGTTCTGTCTGGCCCGTCATCACCTGACTAGAGGCTCAGTTCAGTGCTTGTATTTGGCTCATGTACTGAATGTTCTTGTTGGCTATCAAACTTGTTTTCCTTGGTGGGACTGAGACAAGATCTGACTCTGTAACCCAGGTCCCCCTTGACGTCATGGTGATTCTCCTGCCACAGCCTCCTCAGGGTTATCAAACTTTAAAACAGACATGAAAAAGAAAGGTGCAAAGGAAGATGAAAAAGAGGTAGAGAGGAGGAGACAGTGGAAGAAGAAATAGGGTAGAAATGATCTAGGAAGGTATGGCTTGTCTTATCTAAAGGAGTGAGAGAGCACACTTCTGACTTTGATGCTTAGAGCTTTGTCGAGCACATGATGAAGCCTAGTGAAGCACATGGCTGCCCTAAGTTGGTCCTCTAATCTGTATTCAACACTAGAATCACTGGTCCAGAGTTTGATGGTAGTGTGGTTTCTAGATCTCTGTTAACAATATCCAGGATGAATTTAATACATGAGCAGAGTCAACAATCACTCCCAACAGCAGTGGTGGGGATGGGAGGAAGTAGGCTGAGATAACCAATATTTTCAGCTTACTATGGGTTGACTTGTGTTCTCTGGATAGATATATTGACGTTCCAATGTCTAGTCCCTGTCAATATGATCCTATTTAGATACAGCCTATTTACAAATATAATCAAGATGAGTTCATCAATACCACTTAAGCCAGTATAGCTGGCATCCTTACAGGATGAGGGAGGTGGAGTCATAGGAGAAGAAAAGTAGGCAAGAATTGAAGTGGTGTTGCAATGAACCAGGGATTGTCCAAGGTTGCTGATACCTGTGTAGGGAAGACTCCTGCTCATGGGTTTTAGAAGAAAGGTGGCCTTAACGACATTTGATATTGAATGTATAGCGTCCAGACCTGGAAGGCTGTATCTTTGTCTTCTTCTAAAGCCCCCATTTGCACTAATCTGTTATGGCAATGCTAAAAGACTCACGAATAGCCTGGGTGTACACTTGTGGTCTTGGCTCTCACTGACTTGGGCATTCAGTGAGGGCAAACCTGTCGTGGAGCTAGCTCCTAAACTAGGGTTGTTTTCCACAACAGAAATACCTCTTCATAAAGCATGGGTCCCCACATGTAGCCCCCTTACTTACCACCTCACTGCAAAGCCCTGAGGTCCTAATGTACTAAGGGCTTTGATGACCTGCATTATAAAGAACGTAAACAGCCGGTGTTCATTTACCTGATGTTGCATTTGTTGACTCTATTTCAAGGCTGTTTCCAGCAGCAAAAGGAAAAAGCTTTTGGGTTCTGTTTCTCCTCTCTCTCTCTCCTCATGATGACAATTATTTGGTTTTGAAAATATTTTTGGAAGTATTTTAAGGTATTCACTTTAATCTACCATGATGAAAATTATTCTAGCAGACCCATAGGACGCTTCGTCTCAACGAGTAACGTTTTCCAGATAGGAGATTACCACAGCAGTGAGTTGCCAAAGACACAGCTGAAAAAATGGGTCATGCATTCATGACATTTTGGGTCAGGAGCTGCCAAGTCCTTTGCTGTTCATTTTTGTCCTTTCCCGTAAACAAGCCGCATTAACGAGTTACTTTTCAAAAGCAGTCTGATTTCCCCAGTGAGTTACATGGGAAAGAATTCAGGGTTCCCCCCAGAGAACTCAAATGTTTGTTTGTCCTCAGAGCTCAGATGCGCTAAAGGAGCTGAAGGCTAAATCCACACACTGGATACTGGCCAGTGGGTCCTGAGCACTGCTTCTCCTCCAGCCTCCATTTCTCAGGTTAGTTCACAACTCTGTCTGCCCACTGTGGGGAAAAGAAGGGGCGAGAGGAAAGGCTTGATTTTCAATTTTAGTTTAATTACGCAATTTATAGTGTCCAACAAGAAGGACTTAGGGCCAAGATTAATGCTCAAGACTTTCCAATCTGCACTGCAGTCTGATAAAGAGTTCTGTTTTGACTATCCAAAGTGAGTTTTCAAAACTGATTCTCTTGGGGGTTGTGGGGTGGAGCTTGCCCCCCAAGCGTTACCTCACTTGGATCCCTGGAATGCACACTGTAGGAGAGACCTGCCTCTCACAAGACTCTTGACAACACACCGAGATACATCCCTCTCAACCAATGAACAGACTGCTTTTCAAGTGCCAAATTCCTTTGGTAGCAAAGTGGTTTCCCAAAGAGGGAGACAGAAAGATTATCATGAGTTTGAAGGCAGCCTGGGCCACATTAGGAGTCCAGGCCAGTTTGGGTTGTACAATAAGATTTTATTTCAGAAAAATGAAACAAAGCAGAGGAAAAGAGAAAAAAAAATCCCATAAAACAAAAAACAAAGGGGGGGTGGCTTAGCTTTTCTTTCAGAAATTGGTTAAATTAATGTTGTCAGATGACTCTTTGAATTGTGTTTTTGAGGATGGGAAGCATGGCCCTTATTGGAAGGACGATGAATAGAAATTCCACTGGGGTATTAGAAATGTAAGCTGTTGGACACAGATTGCACAATGCGATTCACTGTTCTGAGAAGGACCGTGTAAGAAACCCATTAAAGCATTACTCCCTTATGTTAAAGTTCAAAGACATTCAGTTGCTTATTGAGACTGGCATCAGATCCATGTTTAAGATCATGAGTAAATATTTGGTGTTCTGTTTTGGTGTCCACACATTCTATTAGTTTAGTCAAATGAACAAAGGAGTAACAGAAGAAACAGAAATTCCCCTGTAAGGACCTGCCTCAATGCAGCTGGAGATAAGCATATTAAATGAATTAAGGCCACCACAGAAAGGCAATACCGTGCTTTCTTTTTACTTGTGGTTCCTAGATTATGTATGTATGTATGTGTGTGTGTGTGTGTGTGTGTGTGTGTGTGTGTGTGTGTGTGTATATACATATATATATATGTATATATATATGTATATATATATGTATATATATACATATATATATATGACAGAAGTTGTATACTAGGAAGAAAAAGAGACAGATGGGAGGGAGAAGGAAGAGAAAATGAGGAATAGTTTCAAAAGACAGTAAAATGCATGTGCATGGCAGAGCTTTCACAAGGAAAAGAACCGATTCACTAGAATTCTTTTTTTTTTTTTTTTTACTATTTTTATCCATTATATCAATGGAGAAAGCAGACCTCTTCATGAGAAAAACATTCTGTTTGTGTTAAATGCAGAAACATAACCACAATAAACTTTGCAGGTCTTAACTAGGGCTCTGCCTTATAAAACCACCCGAATAGGTCGAAAGAATGTAAAGAGACAGATCTACGAAGGTAAATGAGCCATGCCAGAGGCCAGCTGACTCCACTGTTACACAACAATTATACTCTCAAATACCGAGCATGCTGCTGGTCTCTGCTAACACAACTTTTACAAGTGTACTCAAAAGCCAGTGGCTGAGGGAAGGGATGGGGAACTTTTCGGCCATAATCCACAAAAGGGGAAATTACATTCTGCTTCTGGTCTTCTGAGATTCCTGCCCTAGCCATATTCATGATGAAATATCTCTCTCTCTCTCTCTCTCTCTCTCTCTCTCTCTCTCTCTCTCTCTCTCTTCATGTACACACATTTCCTCTCATTGTCACTAAAGCTTATATGCATTTTCAGTACACATACACACACACACACACACACAGAGGAGAGAGAGAGAGAGAGAGATTTCATTGCCTATTTTAAGAATGCCATTGTTAGAGCCATAACTATTATGTTTCTGATGGTTGATCTTGATTGTCAACTGGGAAAAAAAATCTAGAAGCACTCACCAGGCAAACTTCTGCTCATACTAGGGAGGGGTCATCTAGATTGGAGGTGTCTCTGGTCACGCTTGAAGGATATTCTTAGTTATACTAACTGAAGCAGGAAGACCCACTCTGAGGTCTGGTAGCACCTCCCAGCTGCAGCAGCCCAGATATAAGGACTTTTCTGGTGAGTTCATCTAGCCCAGGGCTGCTTCTGTTGCCTGTGTTTCTGTTTTTCTGACACAGGGACCCAGTTTCTTTGGTCTGCCAACATGGGCTGTTGATAAGTGGCTCTCCGGGATTGCTCCAGGCTGCTAGCACCAGATTGGAACTCAGGAGGCATCCAGCCTTGGGGACTGGGTCAGCTACCATGTAAAGAAAAGCAAAAAATGTGCCTGCTAGATGCTTGCTTCTGCCTACTGATTTTGTTGTGGGGTATATTAAGCCAATCGAGGTCTCAGTGTTTAAGGATTAATGAATTAAGGGTTATCTGGCACTGACTAGACAAAAGCCATGTCTTTATATTTGAGTGAATTGACAACAGGAACGAAAGTTGGGGTTTATTTTTGAAGTCATTAGTGACATAGATAAAAGAGAATATTGCCACAGAAATACAGACATGCAGGCACTTCTATGGTACATGACTTCCATTTCCTTGAGTACTTATCTGGGAATGATGCAGCCAACTTCAGATCCTGTGTTAAAGCAGACAGGAGACTATTTGGGAGACCACAGGCGGAGGATGGGATGCCAAAGAGGGTAATGTCGTGGGAAGGGCAAACACAAAGTCTAATACACGTGTGTGAGGAGGCCACCGTGACCCATGTGTCCCTGATGGGTCTCCCACTCCATCAGTACCCAGGTAGCCTGAACTTTGAGCCTCATCCCCAAGCCTCCGTCTCTAAGAGCTATAGCACAGGCAAACCCTCCCGCATCCAATTTATATGCTGTTGGAGAGAGACTGCAGAGTGTCCTGCTCATTTGACAAGCACTCTGCCAACGGAGCCACACCCAAAGTCTCCTGAAACCCATTATTTGCATGCTAACTAAAAAGATAATAAAAAGAAACATTAACAATAAAAAGCAGAACAACAGAAAAAGAAAAATGTGCCTTGTATAAATACACACTTACCACCTTTCTCCTTGGCAACTGTGAGTTATAATTTATACCAGGGAAAAAGAAAGAAAAAAGCCATGGAGATTTGTATCTGTGAGTGAAATTTGAGCAGTGTTTTGCCACAGGCCAATGTCAGACTTTTCTAAGTCTCTTGAACAAGCAGCATGTGGGGGCTCTGCAGCCCAACTGGCCTGGAGAGGGGTCAGTGGGCTGGGCATCAAAGCTCTTGGTGATGGCCTCTCTTGCTTTATCCCATGGGCAGTTACATGTCACAAGTCTCTTAGAGAGTATGTATACCAGGCAATATAGACACTAGATCACAAAGGGACTGCACCTGGAGAGTGTGGAACAGATAGGAAGACACCAGCCAAGTTGAGCACACGGAAATGCTGAGAAGGGCGGATCACCCCGAGGTGACTTTCCACTCTAGTGGGCCCAGTATTCACATTTAAAATGACTTTGAATTATAGTTTATGAGAAGGCGAGGAAATACCTGATTGGTGATGAGTTTCTGGATTTTTCCTGTAGTCACTGAAAAAGAAAGCAGAAAGAAATTTTATATGAAGTCACACCCATCAAGATAAAGTATAGGACTTGTTATCCTGCTTGGTCTTCAGCCAAACCACCCCAAGCTGCCATGACTTCTATAGACAAGGATCTGAATCACCACAGGGACATGTACAGGTGTGGCAAGAGGGAGAGCATGATGTCAGAACCTGAAAAGAATATGCTAGTCAAGGATGAATGAAGTACAGCAGATGGACACTTGCTAAGGACAGTAACTAACAGGTTGTACTCAGCTATGCCAGAGGAACGAAGAGGTGAAAGACCAGAGCCTGTCAGTGGTCCCAGACCAAGACAACCCCTGGAATGCCGAGCACTGAGCTCAGGAGGCACTAGCTGGTCTAAAACTCAGGTTCCTCCTACTTTAGCCTCCACACTGTGTAGGTTACAGGCCTAAGAAGGATTACCAGCTTGAGGTCAGATTGGACTACAGAGTGAAAGTCTGTTCCAAAAATAAAACAAAATCAAAAACAACCCAAACCAAACCAGAAATAACACAGAGAAATTCCATGTGCCCTTTATCCAGATTGCCCGTTAAGAACATCTTAAAATCAAGAATGTTGTAGAATTCGAATCATATATGCTATCTAACCCCTGGGGATTGATGTCTTTTCAGCAAGTGTAACCCTCTGCATCACATCTTTATGTCTGTATGGACCCGTAGTTGCTCCCTTTTTTGCTTTCTGAGTACTATTCCACAATATGGATGTACCATAATAATTGTGTGATTTCTGGGTTTGGCTACACAGAGAAAAGCTGCTGTAAATATAGAGTTTGGATGGGACACAAATATTCATTTCTCTGGAATAAGTACCCAGGGACATAAATGCAAGTTGTATGTTCAATCTTTTAAGAAGCTGCCAATCTGGGGGACATCTACCCTAACAGTTTACTGGATGAAGGTGTTTGTCAACAAGCCTGGGGACCTGAACTTGATTCTTTATTCCTATATGCTAGAAGGAGAGAACTGAGTCCTTTCCGTTCTACGTTATTGTTTCTGTTGTAATAAGAAGAATCTGGCAGTCTGTTTCTTTAAAAGACTTAATATATAAGCGAGACTCTCCAGTCATTTTATCACCCAATTATAAGTATACACTGAACTTGTATGATGATTGAGTTCCAGGCAAGGCATCACTCAGGGCACAGCAGAGATATAAGGAGCATAGAATAGAATGGTATACCGACAGAGGCTATTTGAATATATAGAATATTTGAATATATAGAATACAATGGTATACCGACAGGGGCTATTTGATTAAGATGTTGCCAAGAAATGCCAGGGGGCAAGCTTAGAGGTGCCAGAAAATAAAAAAAGATTTTCTTTGTTTTTTAAAACTCTGTTGGACAGTCATAGTATATTTTAGTGCTGAGATTTAATAGGTTATATGCAGATAGCTATAACAAAGAGACAATATGCTTTGAGGGAAAGCCTCTGCATCGGCTTTTAGGACCTGGAGGATGGAAAGAAATGGCTCCTCCCTTAGGGCCTTCCACAAGTGCAGCTGTTAGTTGGCTGAGTTGTCCCTGAACTTCTGACCTTCAGAGCCATGGGGCTGACCAATTTGTGTTGTTGTTTTAAGCCACCAACATTATAGTATGGTCAGCCTCTGTATCTGGATTTCTAACGCACAGATGGTTTTTATTACCGTTCCTGAGACGATGCACATAGGGACCCCTTGCAGTGCTAGGCACTGCACGTAAGCTAGACATACTGGAAATGTGCGGGAAGAAGTGTGCTGCCTTACACAAATGCTGCATTTTATGCAGGGAACATGGGCATCTTTACACTTTGGATATTCTGAAAACAATTCTCCCAAGTCAAGGGTGAAAGTGAGTGAGTGTGTGTGTGTGTGTGTGTGTGTGTGTGTGTGTGTGTGTGTATGTGAGATTGATTCCAATCCATCTTGAAAATGTTTTATTATTGTGATTATTTAAAAAGATATGTGTTCATGTTTGTATGTGTGTGTATGTGTGTGTGTGTGTGTGTGTGTGTGTGTGTGTGTGTGTGTGACATGTGTGTATGTATGAGTCTGCAGAGGCCAGAAGAGGGGGTTGAATCCCCAGGAGCTGGAGTTACGGCTGACTGCTTGCTGTGAATGCTGGGAACAGAACTTAGATCCTCTGGAAGAGCAGAGAGTGCTCATTCCCACGGAGGTACCTCTTCAGCTCCTACTCGTACTGAGGACGATAGAGTTATTACTGTGGTTCGTTACAGCAGAAATAGGAAGTAAGCTCCAAGAAATCCTCTTATTCTACTCTGTCATGCATTTAGGGCCGTGGAGAGAAGTAGGTAGCTACTACACTCAACTCTGTGGCTACTCATGGGTGATGTATGCTCCTCCCCATACATTATATCCTGGGAACAACTGTAGTAAGTAGAAATCATTTCTGTTTGTTTTGGGTAGAAGACCAGGGATAGAATGGTTTGTTCATCTTGTCCAAATTGACATTGTTTATTGTTGAAAACCATTGTTTGGCTGCATAATTTTTACTCAACACCCAGAATGTGGGGTGGATAGAATGGCTTGTCTGCTTCACGCTCGGTCCTTGTTTCATGTGGTTTTATTGAAATGGACTACAAGGCAGGGAGAATAAGAACATTTCAAAAGGTTGCTGGAATGGAAAGCTGATAAAATGCAGGATTATCTGCCTAGCCTATTTATTTTTGATTGCATGATGTCTTTACCAGATGGAGCAGAGTGAGCTACTGAAGGAGGCTGGGGACGCACTGGCTCATCCAAAGCTGAACCTGCTGTTGAGATCCATGGTCCAGTCATGAACTTCAGGAACGGAAGTTGTAGCAACATTTCCCACCCATTGCTAGCAATATTGTAGGGAACTGACTTTTCTATAATTTAGTATTCTTGAATAACTACATCCCATTCTTACAAGTCCATGGATATCCACTCACCTCTCCGTCTACTGGACACTAGCTGATTAATTACTTCAGATTGACAAAAAATTTCAAGGAATATTCTTTTGCTGGCTAAACAATTTGAAACGGTGATTTACAACCTGTTTAAGATAACAGGCCCCTTTGAGGATCTAAGAGCAACTAAGAATCTGCTCCTCTGAAAATGCTGACATAGAGCAACAGCAAAAGATGTCTCGACCTTTAGCAGCCAGGCACAGATCTGCAAGAATGTGCAGTTTTTAAGTTTATTTTGGATGATAGGTTACAACATGTGAAGTAACTTCTCAGATTCTAGTTCTTTTCATAACTTCAAGTCGCCGAAAACTTCAGATTCATCACTTGTCAAGTGTTTTCTGGAATTTAATGAACTGAAAGCATTTGTCTCAGGTTGTGGAGCACAGCATGTTAATTTAAAAATTATTCTAACTTAACTGTATGTCTGGCCACCTCCTAAATGCTGGTTATTCATAGATAAATGAAGCAGAGTATCAACAAGGTCACGGTCTAGAGAAAGAGAGGAGGAGAAATGGAGATAAACTGTAAACTGTAAAAAGGTCATAATTGATGATGATGGTGGTGGTGGTGGTGGTGGTGGTGGTGGTGGTGGTGGTGGTGGTGACAGCATCTTGGTATGTAGCTCAGGATGTCATAGAACTCACTGCTTAGCTCATGCTGATGTGAAAATTCCTTAGCTCTCCTGGTGCTGAGATGATAGAGATGAACCATTGAGAAATGTTTTTAATCAATTGAATTATGATTGACATGATGGGCAAACACAGAGAAGGACCAAGTTTTGAAGAACATCTAGGTTTTTCATAGCTATTTTGTCACTAAACATTATATTCTTTTATAGCTTATTCAGAAATATGTCACCAACAATTCAGGACCACAATATTAGTGGCATTATGATTAACCTTTTCAATGAACAAGATTATAATACATTTTATAGCCTTATCTTTTAGATGGGTGTGGTATTTTGAATGAGAAATGCCTGCTGTAGGCTTATATATTTGAACACATGGTCCCTAGTTGGTAGCACTGTTGCAGGGTTACAGGGTGGCTTAGCTTTGCTTGAGGAAGTGCCCCCATGCAGATGGGCCTCCAGAGGAAGGCTTCATAAACTCGCTCCACTTTTAGGTCACTTTCTCTGCTTCATGCTTATGGTAGAGGATGTGCTGTCTCAGCTTCCTGTTCCAGTCACCTGCTCACATGCCACCCTGCCATTGTGGACTCTCCCTCTGAAATCAAAAGCCTAAATGAAATGTCTTCCTTAAATTTTGTTGGTCACGTTCTTTTATTATAGCAACATGAAAGTAACTAATGCAATAGGTACTGTTGAGCAAATGCTTGGTAATACTGTAAATACAAGACAATAAATCCATGTTCAGAGGTAGGGCCTGACTTGGACCTACAAGAATCATAATCTTGAAAAGGCAGAATCTGAGAGAGTATTATGAAAGTGGGTAGATGAAAGAGTTGAGATGAAAGTGTCCTTATCCATGGCGGTTTGGGTGACCTGAACACCAGTCAGTTGCCTCCTGTTTGAGGCATCTGACAACTTGGAAGCTGATACGGGCTCTTCAGAAGAGGGGATATATGAAGGAAGAGTGGAATGGTGAATACATTGGACAGAGAATGGAGAAAAGCTGGAGCATAGGTGGGGGATTATCTAAGGGTGCAAACTCTAGGAGATAGCTTTCAGGGCTTCAACTAGGGAAGATGATAAAGAGGAAAGTCAATCGAAGCATGTGGAAGAAGTTGAGGCTAATTGGTAACACATGGCTACAGGAAATCAAGACCAGAAGGGATCCTATCTGGTATTATTTATTCACTTATTCAATTGATACCATCGGATCAGCTTCCTCACTTCATATATGAGGACTGGGCTCTGAGGAGTTAACTGTGAACAAGGTAGTGGCTTCCAAACATCGTGCTTCCTGCTTCCAAAGAGCCTGGCTTCATCCCTCCTCATCTGTGTGTAAGTCTACGTGTATATTGTAATCTACATTTAACATGGTCCTTTCTGGAGAAATGAATTGCTTTGAAAATGTTCCATGTAAACACTTGAGGTGTGTGGGAGGCGTGGTAAACAGCAGGGCAGTAAATCAATTCCTCTTTCCTGGTGTACAAGTATGCAATTATTCATCTGCATATACAGAGAAATTTGGTAACAGATTTCCATAAATCTAGCTGATAAATATTAGGTATCACAAGACCTACCCCTCTGATAATGTGTTAACAATGATTCTAGAATTTGAGAAACAGGACCATTTTTGGTGGTGCATTTGATTGCGTGAACTAGTGCCCTGTCTACCCTGAAAAGGAGCTCCAAGCTGCATCCACTAGGGATGAAAAGACACAGAGGTGAGGAAAGAGCAAAAGGGAGCCAGTGATAGCACGGGGCAGAGGGCGGCACAGAAGCCCCAGAGGGCAGCACAGAAGCCCCTGGACTGTAGGGGTAGGGTCTATGTTTCATTGCTGAAATACTTGGGACTAGAGGTGCAATGCACTTTTGGTTTATTTTGGGTTATGGAATATATTTATAGGTATAATGAAAGATCTTAGAGTTGAGGTCCAATAACCATGGTTAGCCCTACCCTGGCAACTAATATAAAAGGGATGGCTATCAGCAAAGCATTTGGCAGGGTCTAGCATGTATAAGAGGTGAACTGTAGGATGGAATATGGGCATCTATTAATGTTTTGACCCATAAACCTTTCTCTTCACTTCATTAGAGCAAGAATCAGAAACAACTTACATTCAGCATGTTGGAGGTTAACAAGGCTTCTCCATTCATTCAAAAACATGGACTATCATTCCACAAAAATATTTCAAATACATTGAAAGTGTCATCAGTGGGCTGAGTTTGGGGGACACAAAGATAAGCAATATTGATCTATTTCTTGATCTTAAATAATTTATATTATAGAATAGAGAGTAAGCAAGAAAAAAATATAAAATTTTAAACATGAAATTGCAAGTTGTGGTAGTGTAACTACAATCGACTGAGATTAAAGTATCATAAGGAGAGATGGAATGAGCAAAGAAGAACCAAGAAATATGAGTCAGCCTTGAAAATCAGCAGTGGTGGTGGTGTGGGAAAGAACCAAGGGCCAGAAAGGACAGGCGTGGACATGAAATCCAGGTTGCTGGAAGCTAAGTGAGTAGGAGACTGAGGTGGGGAAGTGGGCAGGGAGCAAATGGCGTGAGGAGTGTGAGATAGCCTCAGAAGTCTAGTGAATCCCAATGGGGGCAGACCGAGTTAAAGCTAGGCCTACTGTCCCGGGAGAGACACAGATGTGCTCAGGAAGATCATGGCTGTGACAGAAGAGGACAGATTGCAGATATGGCTGGAGTTCCTGATCTGAAAAGCTCTACAATCACAAGCATTTGAGTACACGACAACACAAATGGAAACCACCCCGCTGAGAAACACCGACCAATGCACAAATGCTGAAGGCCTTAGATGCCCAGCAAGGGGCTGCAAGATTCCGTGTTTTCTCTGCTGTGCTTTGTCTTGTTTTAGCCCGTCCCATTCTTGTGATGTCTCCTTCTTCCATTTTGGAATAGGAATGTTTATCATGGGCCATTGAATGTTGAAACTTTGTAACATGCTTTTTGATCTTAAAAGGCTCTTACAGCTAAAAAGATCGGTTTAAGCCTCGGAAAAAAGACTTTGCACTTTGTTGAAACTATTAATATGGGTGCTTTTGAAGGTAGACTGAGCGGGTTTTGCATATGATGGTCCTGAGTTTATTATTAAGGCAGCAGAGAAAGGTTCCAATATCTTTGCGTGTCAGGACGGACCACAGGGATGCTGTGAGGGTTAAGCTTCGTGGTTAACTTGAATTAGAGTCACCTAGGACTCATAACTCTGGATGTCTGTGAGAATTTTTCCAGGAAGATTTAATTGAGAAGGGAAGACTCGCTCTGAATGTGGGGTGGCAATAAGCCATGGGCTAGTATGTCAGACAAAATGAGAGAGAGAGAGAGAGAGAGAGAGAGAGAGAGAGAGAGAGAGAGAGAGAAACAGAGAAACAGACACACACCCATAGAGACACGCACCACACATACAGAGACATAGAGAATGACAGAGAGACAGAGACACACACACAGAGAACAAACAACAAATACTGGCCTTCGTCTGTGTTTTCTGACTATCTGCTCCATGTGACCAGCTCTGTCTCTCTCTTCTTGGTATGTCTTCCCCACCATGATAGACTGTGTCTTCTCAAACCCTGTGCCATATTATCCATTTCTTTATTGAGTTGCATCGGTCAGGTAGTTTGTCACAATGTCCATGAGCATTTAAACTTTCAATTGATAAGGGCCATCATCATCACCACCATCACCATCACCATCACCATCACCATCACCATCATCACCATCATCATCACCATCATCACCATCATCATCATCATCATCATCATCATCTTGTAAGCTGGGCACGACAACACAAGCTTTGATCCTAGAATTTCGGAGGTTGGAAAGGAAGCCAACCTGGGGTACATAAACCTGGGGAAAGACAGTGGAAACTCTCAGAAAACCAATCCAAAGCGGAAGTTCCCTTTAACAACCCTATTTTATCTAGCATCCTTTGCATGATAGTTCTGTATTACATATTCCACGTTCTGGCCAAAGATAGCTAATTCTAGATGAGTTAGGATATCTTTTTACTTTCCCTGAAGATTAACTAATATATATTTAATGTTTTAAATTTAGCCAAATTTTTATCATTTCCTGGACTATACTGCAATTTGTTAAGATGTCATAGTGTCCTGATGCAGTTGCACTGTACTGTGTATGCGGTATGTGTAGGTAGATCGGAAGAAACCCGTAAGACAAATGAGGGCAGGAACCTAAAACATAAGCCTGGGCTGGTGCAGCAATACTCAGTGTAAGTTTCTGAGACAAAAGATCTGAGTGAGCCCAGTCCTCTGGGCATCTGTTCAGACAAGGAAGCGGTGGGTGACAGTGGACACGTGTGTGGCTGCCAACGTAGCTATGTTTGGGAAGTTCTTGGCTACTTGGTAATGCACCACTCAGGCAACAAGGTTGGAGTCCACTTGCTAAGAGACTGAGGCTAAGACCTATTGGGATGGGGAAACCATAGGACAGGCAGGCAGTGACCACTGAGGCTGAGGGTTCTCAGCAGCCAGGTAGCTCATCCCTGAGAGTTATAGGTATTAAAGTAAGTTAATTTTTACCCACTGTGTGTGTGTGTGTGTGTGTGTGTGTGTGTGTGTGTGTGTGTGTGTGTGTGTTCATGTACAGACCGTTGTGCTGCATTGGGTGTGTACGTCAGGTACTCCTTACCTTGTTTGTTTGAGACAAGATCTCTCACTTTTCCTGGACCTCTCTAAGTTAGCTAAGTTGGTTGTCATTGAGCCTGGGATTTGTTGGTCTCCACCTGCCAGCACTGGGATTGGGAGTTCATGCCGCCATGCTGGGATTTCTCACGTGGGTTCTGGGGATTGAACTCAGGTTCTCGTGCTTATGTGGCAAACATTTTTCCAACTGAACCACCTCTCCAGCCCAATTATTGTGGCTCTTTGTATAAGAAATGAATGATCTCTCTCTCTTTGTGCTGTTGAAATCCTACAAAGTTAAAAGCATAATTGCGTTATATTATGTTGTGGCTCCAGTGGTTCTGATGACTGCTGGTGATAATAGATTTTCTCCTTCTCTGGATCTTCTCAGCCTGGTGGATGTTTAGATGTTCTTTGACCCATGGAATCACACAGGAAGGAAATCCCACTTAAAGGGAAGCTAAATCATCTCCCAATTTATTTAAATCGTATTTGAAAAAGAGAAATGGAATTTAGGGGGATAAATTATAACTGTATAGACCTTCACTAATAAAAGATTAAGGAGTGGGTGGTTCAGCATCCTTTAATTATTTTTTCTAGAGTCTTGAATACACAGTGCTTGAAATCTCTGGTTGGATCAACATTATTTTGCTCAGAGGTTTGTGGACTTTGCATACTGATTCTTTCCTGTTTCCAAGTACATTTGCTTTTAGGCTATTTTTATTCACTTTAAAGGAATTTTAATAACTTTCTGTTGACAGCATGGACAGCTGGTCTTGAGAATTAAAGAAAATTCACTTGCTGACTGAGGAAGGAAGTGACATCAATGAGCTTCTAAAGTCAGCCCAGAGGGGGAAATTGGCTGGTGAGAGAGTAGCCCTTCATGGCACTGTATTTATCGAGTGCCGCCTTGAGATGCAAATTGCTGTATCAATCAAACCTATGGTGCCTACCTCCAACCAAGTCTGTGCAAACTGAAGCAACAGTGCCCTGAGACACCGAGAGGAAAACGGATGAGGGGTGCAGGAGCCCAGGGGCTAAGTGAATTACGGGTTCTTGGGATACTGCCTCTCCAAGCAGATACCTCACTCTCTGTCAAACCTCAGTTTCTTTGTCTAGAGAATGAATTTGATGTAAACTGTTGTTTGAAGTCAGTCTATTTCTGTGACAGATGGCAGAGAAGACCTTGTACTAATACATATAGCACAGACATGTTTATCTTGCCGCTTTTATCCCTGAGAGAGAGAGAGAGAGAGAGAGAGAGAGAGAGAGAGAGAGAGAGAGAGATCAATTGTTTTCTACTCCCACCCCCACCCCCTCCACTGGGAACTATCCAGAAGCTGAGACTTTTAGATATCATTTAAAGCTAGTAGCTTGATCTCTTATTCTACCGCAGAAAAAGCTAGGTGCAAGATCTGAGCCTTAAAGAGCAGGATGAGAGCAATACCAATAATCACTGTCATAGCAATGAACTGTAATTCTCACCAAGATCACAGTTTATACGCTTTTCAGAAGAGAGCCGTGGTGTGTGTCAGGTATGTGGGTTCTGACTTGTACATAGGTGTGTGTGTATGCACACACCTGTGGAAACAAAGGCAGAGAAGCACCTGGGTACATTTGGTAGTCATACGGTGAAAAATTAAGTTATTAATTATTTATTACTTACTCTGTCCAAAAAACCCACCATCTTGTGCGACGGCTTGAGGGATGGCTCAATAACAGTAAAAACAATTACAGTGTGAGTTAAAAGTCTAAAGCCTCAGGAAAGCGTGCAGATGAAGAAGTTATGCACAAACCCTGGCTGCTTTCTCTCCCTCGTCCGTCAACCTATTTAAGACACTCAACTCAATTTTCAAATTCTTATGAATTTAATGTGAGAATAATAAATATTGCGTACACAATGATGAGTCTAGATAAACTCTCACTTGCCTTAGTTTTCAAGCCAAACATTTCTCCCCAAATAGAGATCTTTTGTCTTTATTAAAACTCATTTATTTGTCCCTGCAATAGTATTTTAAAAGCTGTCACTCTAGACAAGTTAGCATGCTAGCTGCTTAGGGGATGCAGAAATAACGTAGAGGGAACAATGAACTCTCTCCTGCACACAAATAACACCAAATCACAGAGCTGTCAGATATTTATAGTAAATTGCTTATTTAGTCAGAGGCAAAATGCACCTAAGTCCTGCTGCTGCCACTCTAGTGATGGGTCACTTTCAGACGCCTCCAATCCCGAGTGCCACTTTCAGTCTGTGTGTTATGTGGCAGGTTGTCTCACCTTCCTGGATGCTTTCTTTGTCTTTGTACGTAGCCAGTGTTTTAATCACTGCATGTAGTCTTTACTGCTTAAGGTCTTTGGTTCTAAGAAAGACAGCGATAATTTGTATATAGTTGGCACAAATATGACAGGATGGGAAACTGGGGGAGCTCTTATGGAGGACTCTGTGTCTGAACTGGGAATGGGGTGAACAGAAGCTGATGAGAACAAAGCAGGACTAAGTAGGAAAAGCAAGCGCATAATCATGTGCCAGGGGCTGGGGGAATGGCTCGGTCTGAAAAGAGACTGCCTGGCAAGCATTAGGACCTGAATTCAGATCCCCAGAATGCACAGAAGCAGCTGGGTAAGGCAGTGCATCCTGTAACTCTAGTGGGGATCAGGAGGGCTGGAAAGGTGGATCTGAGAAGTTCACTGGCCAGCTGTCCTAGTGGAATCAAAATATATTGGTAGAGAGCAATTGAAGAATGACATCAAAGTCAACCTCTGGCTTCCACATGTATATGCAACACACACACACACACACACACACACACACACACACACACACCCCAAAACCAAAACCATGTGCCCCTCCCACCGCAAGCCGTTAACTGAGTATGGAATAGCAAGGGAAGATCTGCTTGGTCAGCGTGCTGTTGTGTACAGGGGAATATTTAAACACTAAGTGAGAAGTACAGCCTGCGCTGGGGTTGTGAGCATCTGACCCCATGTCCATTCACGTTTATACGTAAGGGATCATTACTGCCTTGAATTCAGCGAGGGGGATCCTGGAACACTTCTGAGCTAGGGACTGCTAATTAAAATGATATTTTGAGAAGATCACCCCAACAGTGGCATGGCTGGGGGATACAAATTGTGTGGGTGGGGGGAGAGCCTGGAGGGGTGTAAGTCTCCCTGACTTTACAGTTCATAATGAGGGATGGAGGACCAGCAAATAGAGAAGCTGAAGGCACCGGGAACTCAGTTACCTGTGGGAAGATAGCTCCATGCAAAAGCGGAAACAAGAAAATGGGAACATTTGAAAGAAGGGAGCCAGAGGGGTTACGGGCACAGCTCGCTATCTGATAAACTTAAAATGATACCAAGATATTGGGGGAGAGAGGGGCAAAGCTCAGAGCAGAGCTTAGAATACCAGGCAATCACTTGTAAATAGAGGAGGGATGGAAGGCTCTTGATTTGAAATATAAAGAGGGACATGGATACTTAAACAAAACATTGGAGAAGAGTTGCATGTTCTTAATAATTTTGATGACTCTAGAATATCAAAAGGAAATTTTATGGCCACTGCTTTTCTTAAAGCATGGGACTGCCTGGAGATGCAGCTTAGCTAGAAGAATGCTTGCTGAGCTTGCACGAGAGACCCTGGCTTCTGTCACCAGCACCAAATAAACTGAAAACATAGGTTCATACCTGTAATGATCCTAGCACCTAGATAGAATCAGGAGGACAAGAAGTTCAAAGTTATCCTTGGCTACACAAGGAGTTGGAGTGTAGCCAGGACAACCTGAGACCCTGTGACATCAACAAGAGCCCCCAAATATCCCAAACCCAACACAACCTCTATTTAAAAAACAACCCCAAGTTTTCACACAAAAATGCCAATTAAAGTTTACTATGTATCTAAGGATGCTAGCCTAGCTCTGTGAGGAGCTGACTGCAGAACAAGGGGACCATCAGATCAGGCAGGACATAACCTCTTTGAGCTCCCTCCTCCCTGAACTAAGACTGGCACACATAGCTGTACAGTTATTTTCATTGAGTCAACAAGCTCACACAGGTAGAGGACTTAGCTCAGAGCCTGGCATACAGTGAGTCAGCCAAGATCTTCCTATCCTCAGACTATAGACTATGCCAGCAAAGGCTAATAGGCAGACTGCGCAGAAGTAACGTGCAAGCTGCTATTCAAGTGTGATTAAAAAGCATGGGATACGCTAGAAGATACCAATGCACGCTGTTCTGGATTGACAGGGGTATGGGCAAAATTAAAGTAATATTTACCTTTAATGTGAAATGGGGGGGAATTCCTCAAATTTAAATAGTTTACAAATATGCCAGAACTTTAGCTTGCCAAATATGAAACAAGGTATCTGGAATTCCACTTTTAGTAAGGAATACAAATACAGGCATAAGTACCAATTCTGTACGTGGCCTAGTCCAGACTGGCTCCAAAGTCCTTGGGAAAGCAGACAATGATCATACATTTCTGACTCTGCTTCTTCCACTTTGAGCTCTGAGAGTACAGGTGGTTAGCAACTTGTCCAGTTTATGCAGTACTGGGATTAAACTCAGGGCTACACACATGTCAGGCAAGTGCTATACCAACTAAGCTACATCCTCAACTCTGTGTGTGTGTGTGTGTGTGTGTGTGTGTGTGTGTGTGTGTGTGCGCACGCGCGTTGGGCAGTACCCATTTCAGAAATGTGCAGGAGGTGAAACTGGCTTAGAGGAAAAGTCAATGAGAGAAATAAGAGCAACTAGAAGGTTGGGAAATGTACCGAGTGTTTGGGTAACCAGTGTGTCATTTGAGGAGCAGAGGTTGACATAATTCATTCTGCTTTAAGCCTGGCTTCAGCGTCTGAATGGCCTCCAAGGATAGACATGCTGAGTAGGTAAATGGACATATGAATCTGATTCTCCAGGGAGCTGTCTGGATTTCAGTGTGGATGGAGATGTTTTGATAGCACTGGGGTTCATTGGGGTCAAACAGGAAAGACAGTCTTCAGCAAGAGTGGAACACAGGAGGAAGAAGAGAGCAGAGCTGAGGCCAGGGGAAGAGGATTTCAGAAAGGCAAGAGGAAGTGTGGTCAGAAAGGTGGGATGAAATAAATAAAGGCATAGTATTTTCGGTAGAAGGAAGTCAGGAAGTGGGAAGGAGCCATTCGCCCATGACTGGGGAGAGAATATTTGAGTATTTAATAAAACTACTTATGAATTTGTTCCTTGGCTCAAACTTTTGACTCCTAGTGAATTCCAAAGACATATTTCCATAATATTTAAAAATGTATGCAGAATTGCATAACTTATCACTGAAAGTACAAAGAACTCAAGCAGAGGTACTCACAGGAGGACTATTTATTAAAAGATAAGGCTGGCAAGATGCAGATACAAGTGCTTTCCACCAAGACTGACAGCCTCAGGTCCATCTCCAGTATTCACATAGTAGCTGGAATAAGCCAACTTCCACCACTGTTCTGACTTCTACATGCATGCCATGGTGTGTGCGGACGTACATATACACACTCCTACAAGTAATTAAATACGAGACAAAGATGAACACTCCTCCATTGCTGGTGGGATTGCACGCTGGTATAACCACTCTGGAAATCAGTCTGGCAATTCCTCAGAAAATTGGAACTAGTTCTACCTGAGGATCCAGCTATACCACTCCTGGGCATACATTCCCCCAAAATGTCCCACCATGCAATAGGGACATGCGCTCCACTATGTTCATAGCTGCCTCATCTGTGATAGACAGAACCTGGAAACAACCCAGATGTCCTTCAATGGATAAATGGATACAGAAAATGTGGTATATTTACACAATGGTCTGTTTTTGCCATCTCTGGAGTGTACAGAAATAGACGTCTAAGAATTGCAACAGTGGGCAATGTAGCTATAGCACAGGTGTGCATCTGAGTAGGAAAGGGATGTAGCATCCCCTGGCAATGAAAGACAAGAGATCAAAAGGTATGGGGTGAGCTGAGGAAATAGCTGCCGCGCTGGAGCAGGGCAGCCTGCTGGAAGGATATATGAGGCTTCTGAGAGCGCACAGGAACTTTGAGTGGACATGTAAAGCCCAGCTCATGTCAAAGATAATTTCAAAGTGACATCCATGAGCATGGTGGGTAGTTTCCCCATGCTTCTGAGGAAGGTGTCAGGGGATGAGTGCTTGAGAAGAAGAGAGAATGTGATCATGGATGCTAACGTCCCAAGCTAGATTTAAAAGTAAGATGGCGAAGATGGGCGAACGTGAAATGGCGCACGACTTTGCAGAACTTTGCTGTGGGTGAACAGTAGTCAGAAAGCAGAAACAAGGTGAAGTCAGAGGCTAGAATCCCTAAATTTCAGACTTGCTAAACAGGAAGCAATTCCACGTGAGGGTCATGTTGTAGAGGACTGAAATGGAGCAGAGAGTTCATGGTCACAGTGAGTTCTCCCCAGGAAAGCAGATCATAGACTTTTCTCCAAGGGGTCTAACTTTGCTTTCTTGTCATTGGTGATCAGCTTACTCAAATTGAGATTGCCAGACTTAATGTATTTTCTTCTTTTATCTAACTCAGAGGTCTTAGAAAGGTCAAAAGTGAAACATGAATTTGCTCCTGGAATTTATTCTAGAAAAATCTCAAAGAGTATATACGATTCCAGGTTTGTATATGTGTTCCAGGGTGAGAGAAAGTGAAGCTGAGAGAGACCCAGGATGAGGCTCTCAGTGGAAGCCCGCCTAGCGAGGTCACAGCAAAGCTGCCCAGTACGCCTTTCCTGGGACCAGTCAGAAAATGGTCATGCAGACACAAATTAAAATGTATATATTTTCACAGAAACTCTTACGTTTATCTGAATGGGTAAGGAATTTAGGATAATTTTTTTCTTTTTGTTTCTTTCCACATTCTAATTTCCTATAATGAGTTTTGTTACATATGTAATAAAAATGATTGTATTTCAAATAACTAGAAAAATCGAATCAACATAGCTGTTTATTTTCTGTTATTAACTCAGTTTATTTATTGTGAGAGGTTTAGAAAATGCAGGTGATAGAAGTAGTCAACCACTCTTTGTTGTCCTGACGTGCATCCCTAGGAAGGTGTGTGCATTATGGTATGGCTGCAGAGAATCCTGCACAGGTCCCTGTGTTACAGGGTTGGTCTACAGTAAGGCGATGCTGGGCGCTTGTGCGACCACTAAGAGGAGGGCTTGCTGTAAATAAACCAGCCATTGGTTGCATGGGCCTTGGAGGAGATTCTCTCTGCTCTTGTGCAGCAGTTAGCTCTGACTACAGTATGTTAGAATGAAGACAGTCATTGCCTGTGCTTAGCACTCCTACACAGGGCTTCTCTGCTAGCCATCAGAATTAGGAGCCAAATAAATGCTTTTATCAAGTAACCAGCTCATTTATTATGTGATAGCAATGCAGGTTGGATGAAGACAAATGGGTGACATTTGAGGCACATTCTTCTATTATTTTAATTTTACTTTACAAAAATGGCTTTTGTTTTGTTTTAGACAGGGTTTCTCTGTATAACTGCTCTGGCTGTCTTGGACCTTGCTTTGTAGACCAGACTGGCCTCAGACTCACAGAGATCTGCCGACCGCTGCCTCTTGAGTGCTGGGATTAAGGGCATGCACCACTATGGTAAAAATAGTTTCATATTAATACATGTTTTTTGAAAACATTTTTATCAGGCTAGAAAGATGGCTCAGCAGTTAGAAGCACTGACTGCTCTTCCAGAGGTCCTGAGTTCAATTCCCAGCAACCATATGGTGACTCCCAACCATCTGTAATGGGACCCGATGCCCTCTTCTGGGGTGTCTGAAGGCAGCTATTGTGTACTCACATAAAATAAATAAAGCTTAAAAAAGAAAACATCCACTTTAAAAAACTTTGCATGTTATTAAATAGTCTTGTTTCATATCGTTTTATATTTTGCCTTATTTTATTTTGATACAGTCTCATCTGCAAGCAAGCCTGGCCTTGAATTTAATATATATCCCAGGAGAGCCTGGTCCCCTAATTTAACCCCCAGATTATTACAGTTAGAGCTGTGAGCCACCATTTCTGGCTTTACGGCATTTTGAAAGGTAAACAGTGTCATCTTTTTTAATACATCAAAACTTAAAAAACTTATATTAGAGATTTATATCATTTAGTTTGAGTCTTATCAGATGGCGCGTGCACGGAGGAGAGTGGTGTTCACATGCCTTTGAGAACACTCGTGATCCTTCTTAGCACAGACTCCTGCAAGGGAAGCGGATGGATTAGAGAGTTTGATTCAGTGACACCTAAAACCATTTATATTAACTCCATGTTTAAAAGCTGCCATTTTAAACAGAAACACTATTTATATGATCCCAGTGTTGGCACTTGGGTTTTTATTGGAAAACTACGCTTTTGATATCTTTTGGGTGTTTGAATGCCACTCTGCTCATCCTGCTGGCTTGCTCTGCGAAGGGAATCTCTGTGTGCTCTTTCCTACTGCCTACCATGCATCTTTCTTAATTTGTCTTTCACCTTGTTTATCTTTTGGTGACTGGTGGTTTGTATATGGTTGTCCCAGGGAGTGGCATGATTTGGAGGTGTGGCCTTGTTAGCTTAAGTGTGTCACTGTGGGCGTGGGCTTTAAGACCCTCATCCTAGCAACCTGGCAGTCAATCTTCTGTCTGCCTTTGGATGAAGATGTAGAACTCTCAACTCAGCTCCTCTTGTACCATGCCTGCCTGGATGCTGCCATGCTCCTGCCTTGATGATAACGGACTGAACCTCTGAACCTGTAAGCCTAATATATGTTGTCTTTTAGTAAAACCCTAACTAAAACAGTAACTAAATGGCAAAACAATAGCAGCCATAGCTGAGGTCCAGCCAGCAGTGACTGAGCACCTGTACCATGCTAAGCCATTCATGCATCTGTCATCCAGTCCTCCCATACTGAGTGACAAAAAGGTGACTGCAGGTGACAAAGGCTGAGGCTCACAAAAGGGACTGTGCAGACCTCTGCATGGTTGGGCAGTGGTGATGCCAATCTCCCCAGTTCTGAGCCTGTATCACTTCATTCTGCCTTCCTTCACAACCTTTGCTACAATACTTTTACTGACAACAGGGTTGAATCTATATACAACACTATAGAAACACCATAGAACAGTATCAGCCTTGCATTCTAAGTTTTGTTTTAAGAAGTTTTATGTTTTAAGAAACACATATAATCAAATAATTAAATATGAAGAATTCAGATGGGGCATTAACATTTACTGAGAGGGAAGTGATAGTAACTTTTAATTTAATGTTTTTTCCCGTAAAAAATAGATGTACAATATTTATTTGCATAAACTATATTTCTGCTGGGTAATAAGTTATAGTGATAGCATTGGATATACTATTTCTTTTTTGCACTTAAGGATAAATTCATCCATCCATCCATCCATCCATCCATCCATCCATCCATCCATCCATCCACCCATCTGTTCATCCATTCAAACTTTAGAGGTCACTGTCTAAAAGTCTGCTTTGTGTTCGTTCTTAGCTGAGTACTAGGAAAACAAAACAAAAGAAAACAAAATAATCCCTCTTCATGACAGAGAAACAGACAACTCTAGAGTGATGGCTTCCTTATTGATATGGCACGATACATAAGATGCCGGGGACTACAAGGAAGGAGGACCAGCATCACTGTGGGTGTGGGGAGAAATGTCTCAAAGGCTCTAGCATCTCAAGGCAGATATATGCTTACAGAGTGCTCATTCTCTGGTCTCTGCCCAGCCTGGGCTAATGACCACTCTCTTCTTACTTATCTGAGGGCACTGTGTGGTCTTCCCGATCAGCTTCCTCCAGTCACTAGAATGTGACCACTGCTTCCTCGTCTTTGGGTAGATACCAGCTGACATGGGCAATTGAAGCCCAGTCTGGCAGTGACATAACTCAGAAAGAACACTGCTATGCGTGCGTGTGTGTGTGTGTGTGTGTGTGTGTGTGTGTGTGTGTGTATGTGTGTATGAGAGTGGTATTCCCCTGGGGGACTGGGAGGCAAAGTCACTGTCAGGGAATATCCATACAGGATTCTGGCATAAGTTGGCAGGCCTTAGGAAGTGCCATCCTTTTTAGACTTCTAGCAATCTTTAATGGTGTGGACTAGAGATGGAGAGGCTGACTGGTTATATAGTTATATAACCAGTATTAGAGCTTCCAAAATGGATGTTTCCTGACACCCACTCCTTAGGTGAGAAAGTTGAGTTTTCAATAAGTTGTTGATTTGCTCATTCATTCATTCATTCATTCATTCATTCATTCAGTAAATGTTGAAGGTATGTAATGTTCTAGACATTATCCTTGGTACAAAGATGGAAGAAAGCCAACAAAACACTATCCCGTGTGGTACCAGATTCAAACTCAAGTCAGCCTGACTGTAAATACAGTGCTCTTTCCACAGTCTTGAGATGCTTGACTATTAGATAAAAATCTCACTTAGCCAAAGCACTGCCTGCAAGACCCAGTGAGCTACTGCTTCCTGGGAACGCACAGTCCCTGGGCTGCTCAGTCGTCTTTCCATCTGGATGCATGCTCTTAGTGAAACATGTTGAAATCTTTACTCATTATGCACTCTATATCTTGGTTAATTCTTATCAGGGGATGGTCACCAAAACTAATGCTAATGCTTGTCACTGAACTGTTGGGCCTACTTTTAAAACTACGAGAGACAAGATATCAGCTGCTTACAAGCTCCCCCATCTGTTCAAATGGAAAAACTTCACAGAACTCCTGGATGCTGGGCAGCTTAATTCAAGTTTACATTTTAAAAGGACATTAAAGAAAGAACTTTTTATGTGATTTTCTAAACAACAGTACCTACTTCACATTAAAACCTATTCATCCTGGGGTGACAGAAGTGGATATGTGTACGCGTATGACGAGTTACTGGATCGTTCAGCTGGTAAGTGTGTACCGAGCTCAGCACCCAAAATTCACATAAGAATCCAGGCTTGGTGATACATGCTTGTAACTCCAACACTGGGAAAGTGGAGACTGGCAGAGCCTTGGGCTCACTGGCTAGCCAGGGTGGCCCAATTGGTCTGAGCGAGTCATCCTTTCTGAGAAAAACAAGGTGGATGGCTCATGGGAAAATGGCACTGAGGTTGTCATCTGGTTTCACATGCCTGGGTGTGCATGGTTTCCACACACTTGCACACACACCCTCCAAAAGAGCAAAGTGCAGACGTGGATGTGTAACTTCAGAGAATTTATGTAACTATGTGTTCCTTGATTTCTTTTTCTACAATGGGGATGAATGGAATACGTCTTACCCATTTTTCTCATGTACCATACTTGGCATAGCACCTGGCATGTCCTAAGCAAATGGAGAAGTCATCCTAATCAGTGCCTGTCTTATTAACCACTCCCCTCATAAGGGAAAGGGGCATGACTGTGCGACCTAAACACCTGTAGCAGGACCAACACACGTCTGGTTTGGAAAGAAGAACACATTATATAAACTTAGAAACCATAAGTTCATTAAGCTTAAGAAAATGGAATCAGAACTGAGACCATGATGGAATCAATACAAGCTTCACATTTCCTGAAGGAATGTACATCTATCAAAACTAGAGACTAAATCTGAATCTGCATTATTTATTTTATTCCACTGCTTACTTTTAATTTGGCCAAAAAGTCAGTGAAGCAATTTACGGATGTATTCAGAGGTACTTCTTTTCTTGTGAGATTCAGTAAATGGCCTTAAAAGGTAATGGTTACAAAGCATGCATCTTCATGTTTTACCACCCATTGGATGCTGAATGTGCATTCATGTGTCCCACCCATTAGATATTGGGGGACCCACCCATTGGATTCTGGGGACCCCCATGAAATCAAGCCACCTCTGCTTATGAGTATTTATACTTGACCCAGACAGGGGCATAGGAGAGTTTACACTTGGTAAAGGAAAATTATGGATTCGTGGAAGGGTAGAGAAAAGGGCAGAAGATGCATTTTTCTACCTTCAGAAACAAATGATATCATTTTGGACTTCAAATGTATTTTTTCCATTCAGTGCACATTGCTTGGTTGTGTTTCATTTTCCTTGGTCCATTTGCACTAAGTGAGAAAAATCAAACCTGTGCCCAGATGTCAGTCATAGTATCTCAAGTTCTCATGGCAGACTTTGCTGGATGGGAGACTGGCTAGCAAACAGCAAGGTACCAACCCGCAGCCCCTGGATCTGCCAGTGTGGGCTGGAGAGAACTAAGCCTTTGGTTACCCAGTCTCCAACAGCCTTGTCTGTTTACTGTGTGTATCAGACAAAGACCTCCATGTTCCTTGTGTGCAGAGCTGTGAAGAAGGATGAGAACTCTGAATTTTGGAAGGAGAAGCAATGAGCTGTGTTTTTCAGAGCTATGCTAAAGGAAGTGGCCAGAAAGCTTGCTGGGTTCCAGAGTGAAGAGGTAGAGAGCTCAGTAAACACTGATGCGAGGAAGATGGGCTAAGACAAATACACAGGGTGGAGGGAGCCAGGACTTTGCTTAGTAGCCCCAAGAAAAGTCAGGTTAAGCAGTCAGGAGCTTTGGAAGGGACCATAAGAGACTTCACTCCTTGCTAATGTTTAAATAGTAACCTGATTTTTTTCATTACATGAAGCTGTCCAAAGTAAACATCTTTTAGGGAAGCTATCATCACAGTTTCTAACTTAATAGGAGAAACAATTCATTCCCAGCGAGCAGCCCTGGATCATATATTAGCTGTGTTTAAATAATTTTAGTTGACTGCAACAAGATTGCAAATCTCAACTGAGCGCCTGCCAGTTGAGAGTCATGGCCTCCTGCACTGCCCAGCTCATAGTGTCCTTCAGAGAAACACTCCTTTGAGGTTCTGGTTTCTACTTGCAAGAGTTGTCTAATCAGTGCTATCATGTTATAACTACGTGAAAATTTGTGTGTGGAAACCCGAGTGAGCCGAATGCACACTATTGGTTTACTTGGGTCATGGTCTGTGCTTTTTATAGAGCAGTACTCCTGGGCAGCAGGCCATATGGCTAAGTTCAACATGACTCTGACCTGGCCTATAGCACCAACTTTGGCAGCACCTGAGTTCAAGGGCTGGGTCTGTCACTCATTAGCTGTGCAAGTATGAGGAAGATATTTATCATCCTTAAGCCACAGGTTACAAATCATAGATATGTGGATACTATAGGCTATTTCTTGGTGTTTCTGTGAAGGCTTAATCAGTAATTATTGTCAAGGAGAGTTTACTACAAATTTATTGTCCTTTGTATTCCTGCAGTAACAAAAAAACACTGTAGATTCAACAGTAAGAAGATCACATCTGTGACTATGTGTGTATGTATGCATATATATATATAATATATATATATAATACCTACATATACACATGTATATCAACATACATACACATATATACATACTATCAAATTCTGAATAAATCATAAAAATTCGAGTCTTATGAACAACTGTTAGGCCTAGTAAGGGATCCGGAAGGAAACACAGTAGGATCCCCACAGTAGGATGAGTGACAAAGATTGAAGGGGAAAGATCTCTGGAATAACAACAAAAAATGAGATGAGACTTGCAATTTGAACAGAATAGGCACCCATAGGATGCGCCTTAGTGAGAATTCCTCACACTGTAGGGGTTGGTGAAAGCGATGCACTCATAATGCTGTTTTAATAATCACAGCTGCTTGTGTTTGCTTTCTAAAGTCTCAGGCATTTTATTTCTTCCCTTCCTCCCCCTTTCCCCGTCCTTCCCCCTTTCCCCTTCCTTCCTCTTCTCTTCTTTTCTGGCAAGGTCTTTAGCCCAGGCTAGCCTTGAACTCTCCTTGTATTCCAAGGTGACCTTGAATTGATCCTTCTGCCCCCATCCCCAGACTTTTGGGGTTATAAACCAGTATAAACCAGCATAAACCATCATACCCAGTTTATGTATTGCTGGAGATTAAACCCAAGGCCTTGTGCATGCAGAGTAAGCTCTCTTCCAACTGAGCTACTTACTCTTCGAGCTCACTTTCAGGTATTTTGAACTGACAGACCCCGCTGATCACTGAGGGTGAGAAGGTTTAGTAGGAAAGTTTGCTTATAATTTTTAATAATTTGGCGGAGTAAGTTCAAAAGGTGGGACATCTTTTCAAGGAGAAATGTAATTTTTGTGGCAGCTTTTATAAGAAAAATCAAGGAAATGACAGCAGTTGATAGGACCCTTTCATCTTCCTACAAATATATCTTTTGAATCTTTGTACAAGATGAGACACAGCACAGGTGAGCACAGCCTTTAAAAGCATGATGTTATTTAAAACTCCAAAGCAGAAACAGGCATTCATAGTTGCAAAAACAGAAATCTAGCTGTTTGGGGTTCTTCAATTTTTCATCTCCTTTGCCTTAAATTCTGCCAGAACAAGCAGGGATATTAATAATGCACTTCACACCTCTCAATTCCACAGTCATGGAGGAAATCCTGGCTTCCAGTCTCTCTTTGGGCACTTTACATTTTGTGCACATGTCTGTGTCCTGTTCACGTGGTTACGTGTAATTGGGCTTCTTACAAATTGGCCACATATCCACCTGTCCTGGTATAATCATCTCAGATGTCTTGTCAGTTTTCCAATTGCCTTATTGAGGTTGGAAAGGGTCCCAAGTTGCTATAAACTCAACTCATGAAGAAAAAGTTGGCTCTCCAGAGGCACACTCAATGTGAAGGAGATATTCTAGCAGTGAGGAGGCATAACGTGAGCATTGAAAGCCTGCCTTAAGACTGAACTCCTTAGGACCAGCCACAGGGAACAGCCCCGATATGGCATCCTGACTACTTAGTGTATACACACTGTGCAAGGGTTTCTCCATTTGTCTTTGTGCCTGGGTGTGATGTTAAGCAACTCTTTCTTTCATTGGACAGTATGTGGTTAAACATCTCTCTGTCCACACTGATTGAGATTGACCTTATGATTGTCTACTGTGTTCTATTCAGTTCAGTTCAAATTACATAATGTTTTAGGGCATGCAATGTGCTTAGCAAGTTTTTATTGTGAGAAATTGTCAATGAGCATGCTTTTGTATTTTTGATTCTCACAGTACCCTTTGTAGGCTAAATTCTCAGACTCGGTATTATTTGGCCAAATGGTATGCATATTTAAATTTTTAGTTGTTATTACAAAATGACCGCATAAAAAGGTTATACACATTAAGACTTCCACCAAAAAATATTTGAGTGTTTGCTGTTCCAGCCACATCCTCTGCCTTCAGCACTATCACGCTTTGAAATTCTGGCCATTGTTATGATGTTTATTGACTTTAAAAAATTATCATTCAAGCATTTTCATTTGTGATTGCTAATCACTTGTAGTTCCTTTCTGTAAACTGTTCATTTTCCACATGTCCCCTTTTTTATTTATATTGGTTTTGTTGCATAATAGTGAAAATAGATATTTGTTTATCTGATTATAATAGTTTTTTATTCCACTAGCTATAAAATGAACTAATATCTTCCAGTACTTTTATGATTTTTTAAATTTTATTTTGAGACAGGATCCCTCTAGCTTAGGCTGACTTCACAGTAAGTAGCCAAGAATGACCTTCAACCTCTCTCTCTCTCTCTCTCTCGCTCTCGCTCTCGCTCTCTCTCGTTCTCGCTCTCGCTCTCGCTCTGTGGTATCTGTGTGTCTTATTCACACAGGAGTGCATGTGTGTTCACCCATGCTTGGAGGGTAGCCACTTTCTGACTGGGCGTCCTACTTTCTCAGTCTGTCCTTTGTTCACTGAACCTGCAGTTAGCCTGGGGACTGGCTAGCTCCAACAGTCCTGTTTCCATCTCCACAGTGTTGGAGGCAAGTGCATGCCCATATCTGGGATTTGTTTATTTTTTACATTGAGTCTGGAGATAGGACCTGAGGTCCTCATGCTTGCTCAGCTAGCCTCCTCACCCATGGGGCCATCTCTTCAGTCCTGATGATCTATTACTTGGTATGACTCTTTATCTTGTGTTTTAGAACTGAGTCTGGCCATTCCTTGTGTGATGCTGAGGTCCACTTGTATCCTTGCTGGTTTTGCCTCCGATATTAATCTAGGATCATGTCCCCTGCCCCTTGCTTTCCTCATATGCACACAATCTCCATATTTGTTCAAGGTTCAGCTCAACTCTGCTTCATGTACTCTCTATTTTTATTGGAGTCCACACATATCTTTATATTAAAAAAAAACTACCAATGTAAATCAATTTTACAGACTAATCAGTTTCATTGTGATATATTCCCACACCTTTAATACATTTTGCTTGTCTGAAGTGACCTTTGGTTGTGAGTATGCCACACCCCCAGATTAAAAAACATCATCCACAAAATAGTTTTCTCAAAAGCATGCACGGTGAGCCCTTTCCTGGACTCTGGGCATTGATCAGTGGCTAAGATGGAAGGTCCCAATTCCTGTGGAGCTTATGTGAGGCGAGAAGGAAGAGACATTGACAAACAAACAGGTACTATAATAGCGTTCCACAAGTGTAGCTAACAAATAAGTTATGGGTCAGAGCTGCAGAGTGGTGGGGGTTGGGTGTGAGCATAAATAAGCTATAAGCTGCTTGGCGAAGATTCTCAGCTCAGCCTTAAATTCATTAGGCCAGATTACCACAGCCATTTTCCTTCTACATAGCAGTAGTTCGGCGTCTGAAACAGAATTTGCCATCCTTCCATTCAACTCTGTTCCCCAGGTCTCTCGTTTTCACTGGCCTTGCCGGCATGCTGCTTAGTTGCATGATAGGAAACAATTTGCTTCCACCCCTTTCTTCCCTCCCGGGAGGTTCTCGGAAGTTCTGTACCATGGCTCCATGTTGTGTGCTTGAAATCTCCCACAATTATCCTGTGCATCTGCTTGTGTATACGTGTTCCCTTGTGTGCAGGTGCACGTGGGAGCCAGAGGTCACCCTCAGGTGGCTGCTCTTCCGCAGTCATTCTTCTTGTGTTTTGAGACAGGGTCTCTCACTGGGACCTGGAGCTTGCCACTTAGTTGAGGCTGAATGGACAACAAGCCAGGGCATCCTCCTGTCTCCAGTTTTCCTGTGCTGAGATTACAGGTGTGCATCTCCATACCTGCCCTTTCACATGTGTGTTGGGTTCAGACACAGGTCCTTATGTTTTTGGACATTGAGCACTTTACTGATTGAGCAACAACAAAAAATCCCCCCCAATTCCTCCATGGCCTCCTCTTTCAATATTGTAATCCTAATATTCTCGATTTTCTAATCGAAAGCCTTTAGCTGCTAGAGAGAAATGATTTTGCTTATATGATGGATCTATAAGCAGCACCATCTCAGAATCAAAATCTCAGAGCTCTGCTCTAGGTTTAGTTCTCAAGCCTTTTCCAAATGCAGAGTTGCTACTTGTCAGACTCTGCTCTGAACACCAGAGCTACAGATGCATTCAGTCTTTACAATAACACTTTTAAACTGTTGCTTTACAAATGAGAAACTGAGACATTGTCTAAGGTAGCAGAGGCAGCAACATGAACACAGTCCAGTCTTCAAATGAGGAGGATCTAGAGCTTGGCTTTGATCCACAGCCATGAGTCTTTGTAACATGTCAGACTCCATCCACGCTTGTGTGTGGTTGAGTGCTATTCCTGCTGTCAGGACTTCTGTCCCTATCACTAGCTGTATGTCCATATGGCCAAAGCCCAGCTCACATAGCCTCCTGTCCCCTTCTGAGACCAGCCTTGCCAGCAGCAATAGTTAGAGCAGCTTTAGGAAGACTCACCTGCCCCACATAGCAGCTCATGAGAGTTCCTCTCTGCCTTGCTTCTGAAAGCTGACTGCAAAGAGCTTTATATGCAGCGGCTTCCACTGAAGAAGTAGGAAAGATTAGTTTCCATGAAAAATATTTACTGTTCATGGCAAGTCCACCCTAAGACTCTCAGTGGAATAAAGCCTGCATTTAGATACTGGCAATGACTGTAATATATTCTAATTTTAAGCTTGCCAAATAAAAATTAAAAATAAAGATAGAGAGAGTCACTTGACAAGCCCTTACTAAGCATATGCTACATACATGGCTCTGTTGAAGATTGGCTCGAATGCTTTGATTCAATCGGGAATTTGCTTTGTCCCCAATTGATTTTTGATGGATCAATAAAGATGCCAGCTGCTAATGGCTGGGCAAAGGGAGATGGGGTGGGACCCTTAGGGTTGCACATGCTAGGACACAGGGGGGAGGAGACAGGAGGATTTCAAGGATGCGGAATTCAAGTAAGTTGGCACTGGCCACTTCCCTGACTGGGCCTGGAGTAGCAGTGGAAGGTTTAGGAGTGTCCAGCCAAGGCATTTTAAAATTAACTGGTGTGTGTGTGTGTGTGTGTGTGTGTGTGTGTGTGTGTGTGTGTGTGTGTTCCATTCGAGAATCCATGTTCCTGGATGGGTGGCTGGAAGCATGTGACCCTCTGGAGCACAAAGCTGTGTAGCTAACCACTTCCTGCTACATGACTCTGCTATAAGAACCCGTGAAGAGTCAAATAAAACTGAATAGTCCAGGTTATAAAGCAACAGCAAATAGTCCCCACCTCCCAGTGAATTCAAAGGAAAGTCTTTTTCAAGGTGATATCAGATAGCCTTCGAAGGTCGCCAGGGTGATATGCACAAGTTAACTATGCAGTAAGTGAGCCCTTGAAGCAACCACTCCTTTGAAAGGTGGGGCTGACATATCAGAAAGAGGGGAGAAGGCGATGAGGTATTGGCTGCTTGTGAACATCTCTGCCCATGTGGCATCCATTCCTATTGGCCAAAGAACTATGTCTCACCCAGAGTCGGTAGTCAGGAAATGTACTCCCAGGCAAAAGGAAAGAGCTGTTAGTGAATACTTTTCAGGACTCCCCCAACAGACAAAGATCTTTACCTCCTGTAGCTTGTTCTAGACCATAAAAGGAACACAGAAAACATGTTACCGAAGTTGCAATTGTGTTAATTATAGAATGTGTTAGGAAATAGTGTGTGTTACTGAAAAAATGGGGCAGCAGGTAGCACATTATTGGCAGTGTGGAGGAAACTGGGCGTTCATTGAAACCCTGCTACCAAATGGGCCCCTGAAGAAGGCAAAGAAAGCTGCCGTGGGGTTTCCCGAGAAAGGGTTTCTGCCAGAGGGAGCAACTATGCAAAGTCCTGAAGTGGGAACATGTTTGTGTGTTTAAGAGCAGCCAGGAGGTCAGGAGGTTAGCACGGCTGTGGCAGATGGAGACAGAAGAGTCTGGACTGCCAAGGCTAGACTACATGAGAATTTAGAGGCCTGATTCTGATTTTTTTTTTCTTGGCAGATCCAGATAGGGACACAGCATGCTTTCATATTACTGTTACAAGTATCTGTATTGAGAGCAGACTCACAGAAGGCAAAGATGGAGGCAGGGTTAGGTTCAGGAGAGCGACTCCATTGTTCAGTGAGACCTGGGGGCAGCTCACCCCAGGTGACACTGGACATCTTGCCTCAGGATCTGATTCCAGGTTCCTTTTGGCGTGTGAGTTTCACAATGTGGTTTTTAGTTTCAAACACAGCAAGATTCTGAAACGAAATTGTGATTCTTCTCACGATCCTGATCCTTTGCCTTCCTCCAGTTTCACCTTTGATGTTGTGTACCTTGGTCACTAGCTTGGGCTACACTGGCTGAATCTTCCCAGACTTGCAGCCCTTCCCTCTCCACATCTCAGCCTCAGTGTCTCTTACTGGTGAGATCTTCCCCCACGGCAGCTTCAAAAGGTCTCTCCTGTTTATTCATGATTCAGCCTTCTGTATTTCCTTAATGGTGGTTACTACAGTCTACAGTCCTGCTTCATAATTTCTTGTTGGTGATGTGTGTGTGCACGTGTATATGTGTGCATGTGCATGTATGTGAGAAATTGTGTTTGTGTATGTGTGTGAGAGTGTGTTTGTGAATATGTGTGTATGTGTGAGTGCGTATCTGTGCCTGGTGTATGCACATGTATGTATGTGTGTGCATGTCTGTGAGTGTGTGTGTTTGTGTGTGCATGTCTGTGAGTGTGTGTGTATGTGTGTGTGTGTGTGTGTGTGTGTGTGTGTGTGTAGACCAAAGGTTGCTGATTCTCAGGTACCATCTAGAACTCATTCAAAAGGCTATGCTGACTGACCAGTAAGCCCCAAACATCCACTTATTTGTCTTTTCCCCCCACTGGGATTTCAAGCAGATGGCACCATGGTTTTACATGAGAGGAGTTTACATTCTGAGATATCTGAGCTTAGATTCTGTATGTGCACAGGTGGGCACCACACAGTACGATGTGGGAGTCCTACAAGACCACATCACTGAGTCTCTCCCTCCAGGAGATATCAGCTCCCAGCAGCCCCTCAATAAGGCCTTCTTTAGGTCCCACTAGAATGCAAGCTTTCTAAGCAGCTGGGCCTGGCTCTGTCCACTTCTCAGTATGGAGACCAGTGCCTGAGAGAGTTAGGAACAGTGAAGCTGTTCGTGAACAGACCACAGTAGCCCTCCTTCCCTCACCCATAAGGTTTCATTTTCCATTGTTTCAGTTACCCATGGACAGCCACGGTCTGAAAATATCAAGTAGAAAACTCTGGCAATGAATGGCTCCTATGCTTTACAGTTGTACGCTGTTCGGAGTAACATTCCATTTACCTGGAAATGGTCAGGGCTTTGCCTGGTGTACCTACTCTGTCTGTGCTACCCGCTTGTTAACAGGCTTAACACCATCCTAAGTTTCAGGCATCTCATTGGAGAGTCTTAGATAAAGAGGAGCACCGTGCTGAACCAAGGATACAAAAAGTTAGGATAGGACATTGAAGGGAAGTTAAAGGGAATTCCAGGTGACATGTTGGAAGAGAAAATATCCTTCCACATCCCAGATAGCATAGGGCGGCTGTTAGCATGCTGGGTATTACAAATCCTGGTGTAATGCACAGTTTTTATGTCTGCTTCCTCCACTGGGGACGATGTGCTATTCCTCCTTTATCTCTTGTGCCTCTTTGACAAACACATATTGTACTAAATTGTCCTGACCCCATGTTTTCAAGTTCTCATGCTGAGCTTTCTAATGAAGCCCTTATTAAATATAGAGTCTTATCACGAATTCTATAAAGGCTCCATAGAAAAGAAAAAACCTTGCATGCATGCCATGGTCTTTTGGACATATTGAGATGTTTCTAATCAAGCTGTCATCTGGCTCATACCTCCAATTACATCTGTCTTGTGCCCTCAGTTCATGAACTGAGGGCACACAGTACTTGAAGCATGAGGCTAGAGCTCTGAGAGATGACAGCTCCGGATATGTCGGACTCTTTTCTTTCGTTTTAAGACCCAATACGGCTTGATGGGAAAGAATAAGCAGTTAATAAAATTAAGAAGTCATTATTTAGGCATTAGGAGGTAGACACTAGAGGGTGATAGTCAGCACGGAGAGTTCCTCATCTGGCCAGGACACTAAGTGATTGACATGAAAGAGGCAAACGAAGCACCTTCTAACTACTGTCCTGTGCCCAGGTGGACTGTTGGGAAGATTATCCAGCTCTCAGGAGAGAGACACTGGAAGACTGAGGAAGGAAGGCAGTGATAGACGAAAAGAAAGATTAGTTATCCGAAGTCCAGAATATAATTGAGGTGAGGCTGGAGAGATGCCTTGGTGGTTAAGAGTATTACTGCTCTTGCAAAGAACCCAAGTTCAATTCCTAGCACATTCATGGCAGCTCGCAACCATATGTTACTCCAGTTCCAAGGGATTCAATGCCCTCTTCTGGTCTCTTCAGGCACCAGGAATGCATGGGGCACACAGACAAACATGCAGGCAAAACATCCATATACATAAAATAAATGTTTTATCATAAAAATCAGTTTCTTTATATTTGTACCGGTGTTTGACTTGTTCCAAACATTTGGACCATTCATGATCTCATCTGAGTTCACCCATCCCCCCACAACAACCACATGGTAGGGAGAGCAGCATTATCATTCTCATCTTAGAGACAAGTGGGTGAGGCTCTGCCTTACAGGACAACCTTGCTAAGAGCTAAGTAGAAAGGCTTCAAACATGAGTCTTTTGATAATTCCTGAGGCCTATCAGCTTTTCTTCATGGTATCCCCCCATGATTTCATTCAATGATCTTTTTTTCAGACAGGAATGTAAGGAACTGTTTTCAGAGGAAGCCAGTCAAGGGTGAACTCAGCAGGAAAGTTGGGGAGTCAAGATTGCAGGCTTAGCCTGAATTCTACAGCGCATCAGTTACATTCAAAGTAAATTTACTTGGCAATGGAAGAGCTGGCTTTCCACATTCCCACATGCTACCATCGTTGCCTGGCAAATGCCACCTTTCCCTAGCAGGGAGGATTCAGTGCCCTGGAGCAACCTTCTGCATGGAGGGAGGGCTAGTCAGTTAGCTGCAACACATAGGGGAGGGGCTTCAACACCTACCTCAAACCTATGCTAATTAGTAACAAGGGCTCATTTGTGTAATAAGAGAATGCCATTCATAATTTTAAGCTGCTACACTAAATACAAGAAATTATTTCCCTCTGGCACATTTTCGGGGTAGATGAGGATCAGTCAAACGCCATCTTTGGGATGAGTATCAGAGAGAGCTGTGGTCCTCTGACTCCCTGAGAAATCAGGTCCCAAAACAGTTAGTTATTCAGCAAAGGGGTTGTGCCTCAGGCTGTGCTCTGTCTTACTGAATTTACAAAATCTACTAAGTTATCCCTTTCACATAAAAGATCAAATCTGGAGGATAAATGAGTTAGTTTCAAGCTCTCAAACTTGTAAAAGGCAAAAAAGGTTGTGAATTCAGGTCTTCTGGTGATCAACTGAGCCTCCCTCCCAGGTCATGGCGTGCCAAGCAGTAGGACGGAATCCTACTTTCAGCCGAGCAACTTGGAGCCCAGAGTCGGGAAGGAAAGAGAGGCCTCCTTCCTTGATTCTGATAGTGCTCTTAAAGCCCATTCAGGTCTGAAAAGTGAGTCTGTGGAATAGTTTTGAAGTCTTTCTCTGACATAGATGGATGGTCACAGGACATAGAGCCCCATGGTGGCTCACCTGCCATGGCTGTGTGGGGTGGGAAGCTGTGAGGACAGGGGCCTGGGTGGCAAGGAAATGGCATTGCTTACAAGGTGGCTCCCACAGTAGCACCATCTGACTGACGGTTTGTAAGGGAAACAAAACAAAAGCAACCTCTTCATATTGCTTGGTGCAACTACAGCAAGTGTGTTTACACAGAGGTGTCGACTGTGGTTTTCTTTTCTCTTTGCCCCACAGTAAGGAATGTGGAGGAAGGAATGAGAAGGCAGTAAGGGGTTGCCACTGTCCAAATCCATACAGCTTGTAAGGTGACCTTCCATATCTTCAGGGTGAAGTCCTAGAATTGCCTCAGATGACGTTTACTGCGTATTCTACCTCTTGTCTTACACCATTAAGGACCATTTGCATCTGGAGTGCAAGAAGAAATTATTTACTAACACATAAGCCCAAGATGTGTGCACAAGAAGTTTAAACAAAGTCCAGATGGAAGGTTTCTAAATGTCTGGGCTGGAAAAAAGATTGGGTCAAATACAATAGTAATTCCTCGAGCCAGGGCTTGCTGAGGGGAGCACAATCCCATCTGCACTTTGTCTAAATGCAGAGTGACCTTTCTCTACCGAGTCTTGAGCTTAAAATTGGCTGAAGTTATTGGAAATCATTTCCAAAGGTCATTTGGAAAAAAGGACTATGGATTTAAAGATGCCTCCCAAACAGAGATGTTAGTCAAAAGTAATGAGGGCGATGAGGTCTCCTTGCCGGCTGAGGTTTACGAACTATTTGTTTAGTAGTGCACAGACATAAAAAAATCCCTTCCTCATTCACAAGTAGAGCTATAGTCCTCTTTATATTGCCACACAATGTACCAACACCATGCAAAGAGCAGTAAAGAAATCTGTAAACTCTGCTTAACGAGAACCATTTTCTTTTATTAGATTGGGGTAATGTTACACTGACGCTGAGCAGTAAACATTCCCATGAGCAGGAGTCTGACTCCCATTCCGATGGAGGGCATCCATGTGCAGGGTACCCAGCATGTCAGTAGAGAATTTTCAAAGGGCATATGCAGCTGAAGTCACTAGGGCATGGTTGCAGGTTACCTAAATAAGTTAAACAAGAGAACCCCCCACGTTGCACACTCATCAGGAGAACAAGAGCATTCTTGCACTCCTTAGAGAGTTCAAATGAGCCTCCTTTTCAGAAGCAAGCAGGAGAGCAGGCCCCCAAAATTACTCATACTAGATGAGTCTCAAAGACTCCCCCACCCCGCACTAATGTATAATCATGCTTAATGTGAAAATTGTTTTGGAATAAAACAAATTAATGATAAATTTGGCGTTTGCCTATTTTATTTATGATTTTATGTTAGTATACAAAAGGATGGGGTTTGCTACAGCATTTTGATATGTGTATATATATATATATATATATGTCATGATACTTTTTGCTCTAATTTACATATATATGTGTATATGCAGATGTATATGTTCTGAATATAACAGAAAATGTGTAGCATTTTGCCCTTCTGAGTCTCGCTTAGTTTGCTTAGCATGGTGCTTTCCAGTCTGGTGGTTTGGGTGAAAGGTCCACCAGTTGAAGCTGCTGTTTAGGGTGGTTTAGGAGATGCAGCCTTGCTGGGAGAAGTATGTCACTAGAAATAGGCCTTGAGAAGCTCTCTCCTCCCAGTTTGCGATCTCTACTTCCTGCTTGCTCTTAGAGATGTGATCTCTCAGCCTGCTGCCTCCTGCCCCCATGGCTCCACTCTGCTATGATGAACTATTCCACTGGAGCTACGAGCCAAAATAAACTCTTCCTTAGGTTACCTTTGGTCATAGCATTTTATCAAAGCATTTCAAAAATAACTAGTGCACAGTACAATTTAAATTATTGTAATATGTAGCAATCTCTGCTAAATAGACTTAAAAAATCTTCCTAACTTTCCTCTTTCCTGACTTTTTATTTTTTGCTACTAATATAATATTATTTTGTCTTCTGAGCAGAAGTTTTAAGGATAATGTTTATTTGGAGGCTTTGTTACAATTTATTTGAGAACCATATGTTTACTAAAAATAAGTCATATCATTAATAATCTTTTCATGCATTGGTCCAGCTAACAATGTTTGGGCATCTGTGTGTGTGTGTGCTAGAACTTTCCTAGCTCTGTATTAAATTACGCATTAAAAATAAGACAGCTTCTCTGCTTCTACTGATGCTGGCCTGGTTTTGTCTGCAAGAGAGAGTCGACTATCACTTGATGTCTGCCACACAGCAGAGCAAACTCTATGTGGGAAAGACGGCTGGGTTCCAGCGTCACTTCTAAGACTTAGCAGCCTCATAACCAGAGGCAAGAAACTTCATCTAAGTCTTAGGTTTCTCAACTGTAAAATGAGAAAAATAATATCGGCCCTACCTACCTCACAGGGATGCTGAGAAAAGAAAATAAAAGTAAAAACTTTAGGAAAATGCCTCATAAATTCCAAAGCATTATGCAAATCAAGTTGCTAATGCTCTGAGTGAACAGCAGCCTGCACTGAGCTCTGGGCTGGGCAGAACAGACCCCGCACAGAGGGTGCGGGGAAGGCAAGAGACCATGATATTATGGATAAAGCAGCACTTGCCGGACTACCTAAGTGACACATCGGTACTTGTGGGTTTTGTTGCTGTTTCTAGGGCTTGGATCCACTATGTTGGGTAATGTCACTTTGTGGCAATATGTCTTGGAAATGTGTGATCTTGTTTTGTTTTTTTTTCCTGAGAGTGTGACTGAACTGTTAACTCCTAAAATATAAAAATTCCTACAACCGTTGTATCTTGCTTTCATTACATAAGCATTATGGGTTCATAACAAAGTATCTGGTAAAGGCCAATTATGAGAAATGAGAAGAATATTAGCCACGTGACAATCCCTCACCGTTTACCCCTTCTACCCCACTCTGATCTTTTTCTCTTTGGCTTTCTACAGTTCTGGTCAAAGTGTACATCTTTTATGATGGCCTGATTTTATGTGCCTTTATGAAATGAGAAATGTTTTATTTACATTTTCTTTGTCTTCTCATACTCTCAGGTCTTTCATCTGGCCCACTAATGTGATTTAAGCCCAATAACACATCTCTGCCACCCCTGCAAATCTCTCTTCCTGTGTAAGTGAGCTTGAATTTTCCGTTCTCCATTTTACTATGAGTTCCTTCAAGTAGAAGTCATGTTTATTTGATATTGTGTACACAGAGCCTACATTGGTTTTGGAATTCATTGTTTAATAAATATTCCTAAAACAATCATATATTCTCTAAACTCCTTTGAGTCAATAAATTGAAACTGCCCTAACTGCCCTGAAAATGGTCTGTTTTTGGCTCCACATTGTTTCCACAAGCAACTATACAATTATTATTGAAATAAAAATTTGCGTGTTTAACTGCGTGTGTGGTGTCTGCATATTGTGCATTGTGTGCACACAAGCGTGGGTGTGTACACTCATCCACATGTGCACCTGTGGGGCCAGAGGAGAACATCAAGTCAACATATTATGCTGTACTCTCTGCCTTACTCTACTGGGACAGTATCTCTTACTGGAGCTAGGCTAGCAGCCAGCCAGCCCTGGTGGACTTTCTCTCTCACTCCCCATAGCACGGGGATTACAGGAATGAATGACTATGCTTGGATTTTTATGTGAGTCCTCAGAATTTGAGCTTAGGTCTTCAGGGCCTTGCCCGCTATGGTCTCTACTATAGACTAATAATTGCCTACCAATGTGCATATTTATTTACCAAAGTTACCTATTTATTTTCATTTCTCAGATAAGACGGTAAGTTCAACAAAGGGGCCTATTGAAATGTCTCAGTGGTTAGGAGCTCATGCTGCACAACCGTGAGGACCCAAGTTCAAATCCCGGTGCTCCTGTAACAAGTTCTGAGGTAGGGAGACAGAGGTTTTTTGTTTTTTGTTTATTTTTTTACTTAAAGCCTAATTTTAAAAAAGTGAGTACCCCATTTTAGGTGAAACCCCGTGTAAAAATGAGCAAACAGATGAAGAGAAACAAGAACACCTACTGCCCTTTTCCAGCCGTTGTGCATGGGACAGATGTGCACACCAGAACAAATAGACATGTTGATACATTCAGACACACACAGGTTCACACACATAAATCTGAAAATAAAGGAGTGCTTAATAAAATCATAGTGATCAAACTGATAAGGCCTATGTCCCAAGGACAGCCTGGAGGACAGGCAAATAGACTACAGAATGAGTTGATCACTTTATCCTTGGAATCGTAACAGGTTTCATCAATTTCAATGACTTTCAGATTTTAATGTTCAATATTGGCCAAAGTAGCCAGCGTGTAGGGGCTCACACGCTGGTGTCAGGGTGCTCTCCAGCACCGAGTTTTCCCTTCTTTGTTAACTGCCTTCACTCCATTTTGCACACTAGGCTTCCTTCTCTAAAATTCCTACGGTTTACCTCTTCAGCATGCAGATTCAATTACTAGTCGCGCAGCCTAAGGCAAGCAGCTGTATCAGTGCTAAATCTGTTCAAAAAGAAAGTCCACACTTTTCTCGCGTAAAAAGGATTTTATAATTTATAGCAGTTAATAATGACGATTTTACCAAGGGCAGAAAATGAGCAAAGTGGTATGGAAGAGGTTGTGGGTTATTTCACAGCCGCCCGTCGGCCTGACCAAAGCTTGAATATGTCTGTCTGAAATCTCGGCGCAGGGCAGACATGTGAAAAGTAAATGATCTTTAAGAACAAACGTGCGGTCTTCCCTCGCAATGTCGATCAATAGTCATCTATAAAAAACAATCCTCAAGTGTGTGAGAAGAGTCTGTGATATGGAGGGTAAGCAATGAGGCCACAGAAGGCTTCTGACTTCTCATTTTTCTCTGTTATACCAGAGTCGACATACTCCATTTCTTCTGGTTTCCCAAATCGAGGCATGGACTGGGGAATTAGAATTGTTTACAGATTGAATTGGATATGCCTTTGTCTAAAAGGCTCCATAAAATACTAGTAAGAAGCAATTCACTTTTTTAAAAAACAGGGTTGAAGACATAAATACACATAACAGGTAATATTTTTCACATGGAAAGACTAAGTTACAAAAATATCTTACTCATGACCGACAGAGACATGATGTTTACTCTTCATGGTAACATATCCATCCTAATGCCATTCACAAAAAGTAGCCAGTCATGTCTGGCATCAATCAGTGTGTGAATTCCAGACTTACTTAGCCTGGGCAAGTGTCTGCTACGTGGTGGGTTTAGAAGTGAGCAGCATCAATCATTCAAGTGTTACTAATTTCCATTGTAATGAGCACTTGAGCACCAACAGTAAGCTCATTGTCCAGGAGTACATGTGCTATCCTGCTGTTGATCACAATAAATGAGAACTCGTTTTCAGACTCTCAGGACTTGCCTCTGGCATGCAGGCGTTGGAGGTATGATTTCTGTGGTAATTATCTGCTTTGTGTGAGCGCGGGGCTTTGTAGTTAACAAAGACTTCCATTACATAACCTCTGAGAGCCCTGGAAGCTGGGGTTTGACAGTTTAATTATTACTATTATAGCAAAAGCTCACTCTAATCATTTCTGACAAGTTTCCTATCTTTGTCAGCAAATTCAGTGGGTTGAGTCACCTTACTAAATATCTTCAGAATGTCATCCTCCATGTTATTGTAGGCTGAGTTCAATCAAGCTCTTGTCATCTCTCTCTCTCTCTCTCTCTCTCTCTCTCTCTCTCTCTCTCTCTCTCTCTCTGTGTGTGTGTGTGTGTGTGTGTGTGTGGTGTACAGGTACCTGAGGAGGGTGGAACGTCTTTGAATTGGAGCCATAATCACTGTGAGATGTCATTTGGCAATGGGAACTGAACTCTGGTCCTCTGCAAGAGCAGCAAGCACCCTTAACCACTGAGTAATCGGTCTAGCCCCCTACTCTCCTTTTGGAGAGTTTCAACATTTAACTGTCCTTCCGTAGGCTGATTGTGCATCTTCCTCTTCCTGTTCCCCATCCAGTCCTTTGCACCACAGCTAGAATGACCTTTAGGAAGCAAATCTGTTCTGCTTTGTTCCCTGTTCTACATCTTCCAGTGCTTACAACTGTCTTTAAGATTAAGCACAACCTCCCACACAGAGAAAACAAGACCCACAAGGCTCTTCATGACCTGTCCTGGCCTCTGCTCAGGAAAAGTTCAGTCCCTAAAGAACTGTGAAAAGTTATGGTGTCCTATTTTCTAGTTCCTTCACTAATATATAGTTTAAAAAAAGAGAAAAAGCATAAACCATAAACTATGCACAGATGCAATTAACATAGTTTTTAAAAATGCCTCTTAATGCATTATTATGTGTGAATTTATGGAAACTAACCTTTTGTCATTGTTTTTAATTTCCCTGTCATGTTTTAAGGTTAATTGTTTTTAATGTCATTGTGCTTAACACCTGGGCTTTTAGGGTCCTCTGAGTCTGCATCCTTATTGTTACCTATTATCCACCCCTATAACTGTGTGATCTACAGTTGTAGTCCCCTAGAATCCTGTATATAGAGTTAGAACAATGACGAAAACCCACATATGCCCTAGATCCCTCCCTCCCAGTGACTTCTGCAGCTTTGTGGTGTGGACAGAACTGATGGAAAAGAGGTTCCAGAGTCTTGCAGCACTTGCTAGTGCTTCAGTGAGCACCTTTTGTGACACGTCTTAGGGTGGTACTTGACTCCATGATGTTTTTGTTTTGCTCTGTGAATGTTTTCCCACCTGGGAATCCTACATGTATATATTTGTTTTTCTCAAAGCTATGCAGTTCCCACCCCCATACTATGGCAGCAAATCAAGGAGAAAACTGAATCAAAGTAATTTATTAAAAAATTGGATTGAGACCAGGAGTCCATAGCCAATGAGCGCCAGGAGAAAGCCACCCTCCTAGGAGCGTGGAAAAGCCGTGAGTGGGGTTAAGGGGAGCAACACTGCTCACCGAGACCCAACTGGAACCGGCTAGATACAGGGCCTGGGGAGAACTTGGGGACAGGAAACCTCTGAACCTTTCGGTTTCCATCTGTGGGTGGAGACCTCTGCCTGGGCCACCAGGGGTCTATGCCTGGGGACCTCAGCCTGGGCCACAGAGCTCCAGGAGAGAGCTGGAATCTCAGGAGTGCTGACACACCTTTGAGCACAGGCAAAACCACCACTTCTGTTCAAACTCACTGGATCAAGAGGGACCCTTGCAGAGCCATCAGGACATAGGAACCAAGGGACAGCTGGGGACAAGATCCTTCTGATTTCTGTCTGCACCCCAGAGCTGACCCTGTGCCACAGCTCTCCAAACCCAAGTACCTCTCAGCTGGTCTTCAAGGAGTATTGACACAGAGGCCTGCAGGAGGGGCAAGCCATAGCCAGACAGAATAAGATCAGCTAACATCAGAGTTAACAAGATGGCAAAAGGCAAGAGTAAGAACATAAGGAGCAGAAACCAAGGTTACTTGGCATCATCAGAACCCAGCTCTCCCACCACAGCAAGCCCTGGATACCCCAACACACCAGAAAAGCAAGACTCAGATTTAAAATCATTTCTCATGATGATGATAGAAGACGTGAAGAAAGAAATGAATAGGTGGCTCAATGGTTAAGAGCACTGACTGCTCTTCCAAAGGTCCTGAGTTCAATTCCCAGCAACCACATGGTCGCTCACAACCATTTGTAATGAGATCTGATGCCCTCTTCTGGTGGGTGTCTGAAGATAGCAACAGTGTACACACATATATAAAATAAATAAATCTTTAAAAAAAAAAAAAAGAAATGAATAACACCCTTAAAGAAATACAAGAGAACAGAGATAAACAACTAGAAGCCTTTAAAGAGGAAACACAAAAATCCATTAAAGAATTACAGGAAAACACAATCAAATAGGCGGAATTACAAGAAAACACAATCAAACAGACAAAGGAAATGCACAAAATTATCTAGGAGCTAAAAATAGAAATAGAAACAATAAAGAAATCACAAAGGGAGACAACCCTGGAGTTAGAAAACCTAGGAGAGAGATCAGGAGTTACTGATGTAAGCATCACCAACAGAATACAAGAGATAGAAGAGAGAATCTCAGGAGAAGAAGATACCATAAATAACATCGACACAACAGTAAAAGAAAATGCAAAATGCAAAAAGCTTCTAACCCAAAATATCCATGAAATCCAGGACACAATGAGAAGACAGAACCTAAGGATAATAGGTATAGAAGAGAGTGAAGATTCCCAACTTAAGGACCAGTAAATATCTTCAACAAAATTATAGAAGAAAACTTCCCTAGCCTAAAGAAAGAAATGAACATAAATATACAAGAAGCTTACAGAACTCCAAACACATCGGACCAGAAAAGAAATTCGTACCGTCACATTATAGTGAAAACACCAAATACACAAAATAAAGAAAGAATATTAAAAGCAGTAAGGGAAAAAGGTCAAGTAACATTTAAAGGCATTTAAACATTTAAATCAGAATTATACCTGACTTCGCACCAGAGACTATAAAAGCTAGAAGATCCTGGGCAGAACTCATACAGACCCTAAGAGAA
>CM052715.1:5441961-5506167 GCA_028551405.1 Uromys caudimaculatus
AGAAAGAGGAACACTCCTCCACTGTTGGTGGGACTGCAAGCTGGTACAACCGCTCTGGAAATCAGTGTGGCGGACCCTCAGAAAAATGGACACAATACTACCTGAGGACCCAGCTATACCACTCCTGGGCATATACCCAGAAGATGCTCCAACATGTAATAAAGACACATGCTCCACTATGTTCATAGCAGCCATATTTATAATAGCCAGAAGCTGGAAACAACCTAGATGTCCCTCATCAGAGGAATGAATACAGAAAATGTGGTACATTTACACAATGGAGTACTACCCAGCTATTAAAAACAATGATTTAATGAAATTTGCAGGCAAATGGATGGAACTTGAAAATATCATCCTGAGCGAGGTAACTCAGTTACAAAAGAACGAACATGGTATGTACTCACTGAGAAGTAGATATTAGCTGAAACTTTCACAATATCCAAGTTTCACTTTACAGTAACCACTGGACTGAGAGTGAGGTCCCAGATGGAGGAGCTGGAGAAGCTGAGGGAGTCTGCAGCCCCATGGAGGGAGCAACTGTGTCAACTGGCCTGACCCTCCCGGTGCTCCTGGAGGCTGGACCACCAACCAAAGAATATACATCGAGGGACCCATGTTTCGGACCACATATGTGGCAAAGGAGGGCCTTGTTGGCCATTAGAGGGATGAGAGGCCCCAGTAAAGGGGAATGCAAGGTGGGAATATGGGAGTGGGGGGGCGGGTGGTGGGAGGTAGAATTCCCTCGTAGAGGTGGGGGAGTGGGAGGAGATAGGTGGTTTCCAAAGAGGAGACCTAGAAAGGGGGAAACATTGGAAATTTAAATAAAGTATAAAAAAAAAATCTTAAAAAAAAAATTGGATTGAACACCTACTATGTCTTCGACCTTGGAACCCAAGAGGGTCTTGAGTCTTTCTAGATGAGCAACAGTGACAGATGAGCAGACAATTCCAGACACATTACTTGACAAGGGCATCAAACTAGAGGAACTTCTCATACTAGTGGAAAGAGGCCATGGTGTAAACATGTTGGGAAACCTTTCAACAGCAGTCAGGATCAAAGCTGATCAAAGCTCAGCCTACACCCCAGCAACTTCTCTTTCATTTGCACAGACACACACTTGGTTATCAAACATTGATGCTAAGAACTGTCCATACTGTGCCAGCAGACAGGACATGGGGCCACTGATGGAAAAATTGAAAATGTCTAGTTTAGACATGGTTCACTGCTTGGTATATTCATGACAAGGTCAACTAAGCAGTTGGATCTACAAACCTGAGATCTAGAGAAATTCTTATGAAGTCAGTGTGATTATCATGATACAAGGTGAAGAACGGACAAAAAGCACTGAGCTATCTCAACACTAGCAAACTAGATAGACAGAAGAAAGATACAAGAACTGTGAGAGGCTTCTGCCAGTGAGCTCTTGTGTTTTCTTGGACATCAAGTGAAGATTTCTGTGGGGCAGGGATTGATTGTATCGAATCTGATCAATTGCTTGGAGTGTTTCTGATAGTCATGATGAAAACTGAGAGCAGACTGAAGTAATGTGGCACATGCATGAGGAGCAGTCTTTGAAGTAATAGAAGTTAAAATCTTGGAAAGGAGGGTGGTGAAGTTTGGATTGAGGGTTTCCTTGGTGATGACCCCTGTGTTTTGTTTTGGATGTCTTCATGGGAGTTTCTAGAGAAAGCAGGCATAAGGGTCAATGAACGGAGGTAGTGTGGGTTGGGTGATAAATATCAAAGAAAAATGGAAGGAAAGGAGCAGCTATCTGAATGCTCTTTTCATGGTGGGGCGTGTCTCCACCTGCTACCTTTGGATGTCAGAGTCCAGCCTTGCTTGAGCCCTGGCACTTGTACTAGTTGCTCTCTGGGAACTCCCGGGTCTGTGGCCTCAAAATGAAGGTTGCTTCATTAGTATTCTTGCTCTTGAGGCTTCTAGCTGCTTGAGCTAGTCCATGCCACCTACTTATCTGGCTCCAACTTGTTGATGGCCAATAATTTTTGTTTTTCAGGCTCTGTGATTGTGTGAGCTAGTTCATCCAATGTATTCTTCCTGTATATGTAAATGTCTATATATACATTTTCAGATGTACATGTATTTATTTCCTTTTTGTTCTGGATCTGAGAAGAACCCTGGCTCATGAAAAAGGGTTTTCAGAAAGAATGTACAAGCTGGGCAGTGGTGGCACACACCTTTAATCCCAGTACTTGGGTGGCAGAGGCAGGCGGATTTCTGAGTTCGAGGCCAGCCTGGTCTACAAAGTGAGTTCCAGGACAGCCAGGGCTACACAGAGAAACCCTGTCTCGAAAAACAAAGCAAAACAAAACAAAACAAAACAACAACAAAAAAGAAAGAATGTACAAGAAAAACACGATTTTTTCCCTCTGTAGAACATCACTGCACAGGCCAAAGCACTGCACAGGGGCAGCAGTGATGGCAGAACAGCCCGGTTAGAGGTGGGGTCCAAGGCTCATATTTTCACATTCATGTCCCATCCATTCCCCCTGTTCAGAAGGCTCACAGTTGCTGAGGCAGAGCCCATCTCTAAGGCTCGCTCTTTCCCAGAATCCATGATCATCAGACAGGCTCAGGAACACTGAACCCTGCCGTCAGAGCCTCGGCCTTGAACTCAAAACTAGCAGTTAGAGGCAAGAACACGTTCAGGAGTCTAGTTTGGGAAAGTGGTAGCAGGAGCCTGAACACAGTGGGTCTGAGAAGGAGGGAGGTAGACTTTTATTTCAAGGATTCTGTAACCACTGAAGGTCCAAACTGACAATTTCTTACTCACTATTGTTATTACTGATTTCTTTTTTATTTATTGATTTTATTTTATTCTTTAAAATTTTGTTTATTTACATTTCAAACGTTATCCTCCTTCCAGATTTCCCCTCTGCAAACCCCTTATCCCATCCCCCCCTTACCCTGCTTCTATGAGGATGCTCCCCCATCCACCTACCCACTCCTGCCTCACGGCCCTAGCATTCCTCTACACTGGGGCATCAGGCCTTCACAGAACCAAGGGCCTCCCCTCCCATTGATGCCAGATAAGGCCCCTTCAGCTCCAGTCCTTCCCCTAACTCCTCCATTGGGGTCCCTGTGCTCAGTCTGATGGTTGGCTGCAAGCCTCCGAGTCTGTATTGGTAAGGATCTGGCAGAGCCTCTCAGGAGACAGCTGTATCAGGCTCCTGTCAGCAAGCACTTCTTGGCATTCACAATTATTTCTGATTTCTTATTTCTGAGCCCAGTGCAGTTATTTGTATCAGACAAATAAAAGGAGGGGGGCATTATTGGCTTAAGATTTTAGAGATTTCATAGCTGGCTCATGCCACTGCTCTGGAGCTTGTTGGAATCCCAGGGCATGGAAGAAGGGCTCTACCCCTGTATGGCAGCCAGGAGGCAGAGAGAGGGAGGAAGGAGAGCCCGAAATGAGATCCCAATACCTTCAAGGTCCAAACTATAGAAACTTTCCCAATTAACAGACTGGAGTTCAAGCGATTCACAGTCCCTTGTTTTACCTTCAGGGGACAAAACTGATGGTAAAATTTTTTGAAATTCTTGGAGAAAATTTTTGTAGCTTGCTGTCAGATCTTGTATTGGGGAATTAGGTGGTGGTGGTATTCATTATATCACAGGCTGAATTTGTCCAGGAAAATGAAGAGAAAAGGAGCAGGAGTATATAAATGATCACCAGTGGCAGGAAGCAACAAGTTGTAAGGAGCTGAGGAAGAAATGGATGCTCAGATCTAAAGGGCCTTCCTATGCATTTACCTGTAAACCCACCGAGTCTAAATTTTAGGTAGTAGTAATTTAGGAGAACGTTTATTTAGATAAATTGTCATTTCCTTATAACCTGGTGATCCAGATTCTGGATTTTACAACTAGGAACTAATCTATCTGTTTTCAGTTGCTAAGTCTGGAGTCATTTGCTACATTTGATACTAGTCTAGGCTACACATTTCAGATTTAAGTTCCTCTATGGATATATGAAAAAATAAACAAATGTCTTAAAAATCAATTTCAGAAAAAAATTTAATAATCTTAAATTGAGCTTAAGTCTCTACAATAAATCCATTCAACAGGCTTTAATATCAGGAATCTGAAGACAAATGTTGCTTCACTCTGTAACTTCATAAAATGGCTTATGATGTATATTAGCATAGTCTTTTATTTTTGTTTAGCCAGTATTGAATTTAGAAGTATTTTTCTTTATTTCCATTGGAATTTTGAGTTTCTTTTAAAGGAAGAACAGAAAATCCAAGAATTATTAAAGAGCTGTTTTATTTTTAGATTATTTTTATTTAGTGTGTGTGTGTGTGTGTGTGTGTGTGTGTGTGTGTGTGTGTGTGTGTACCTACCACATGCATGCAGATCCACAAGGAGGCCAGAAGAGGGCACTGGGTTACTTGGAACTTTAGTGAAGTGCAGCTGTGATCCAGCTGAGGTGGGTGTTGGGAAGAGCAGCAATCTTAACCACTGAACTATCTCTCCAGCACACGGTCTGGTATTTAATAGTGTTAATAATAAGAACTTACTATAAAAGTAAGTTGGAGATAAAGCTGGAATCTCTCCTCATTGTCCATGCATCTTGTAAGTCAGGACTGAGTCGGATCCAGCCTGAGTACCATCATGCTTTGCTCAGAAGTGCATCCTCTAGTATGCAGCAACCCGTCTGTCCATTCAAGATTCTGCAAGGCCAGCCTTGGAGATAATCTGAGAAAGATCTCTTCACTATGCTGAGGCTTCTGTAACTTGTACTCTATAAATATGACTCCTTTTTATGGAGGGCTTTAGACCCCGATAGTGAAATCTGGAAAAAGGTCAGCTCTGGGCCAATGCTTTTATAACCACTGCTTAACAGTTAGGGTAGCAATAATTCTACAAATGACATATTAGACTCTGTAAGTAAGATAGGCCACCAGGCTGGAAAGAGGGCTGCTGCCCCAAAGGTGCAAGATGCTGGGTAGTGCTATAATGTCCAAGACAGGCTAGGTGCAATGGAGTCGTGCTACGTAGTGCTCTGAGCTTCTGTCTGACACTCTCTTCTCCTTTCCCACGGTGTGGATGGCTGCAGTATGTGAGTGTGTGTCTGCATATATACATGGGTATAACCAGAGGACAGATATTTTAGCTTTGGGTATCTAGAGGAACCCAAATCATCCCTAATTTTATTAATTTCACTCTGTGCTATTTATTGGAGAAAAACAGCAGAATCTATGGGCCAAATAAATCCTTTCTTAAATAGCTTTTTGGCATGTTTTGTTACAGCAGTGAGGAAACCGATACCCCCTGAGAGACTGTTGTATCTCAATATAATTATGTTTTTCACTATAGTTCTTTTTCTTTTATAACAAATGGAAAGTACTTCTCTATCAAGGCTGGAACCTCCTGATGAGCATGTGGGAACACTCCTTACCCATTGGTTCAGAAAGGATTGCTACTCACCAATCATATTTTTGGGGTTTCTCTGCAGGTTTGAAGTTTTTTTTTTTAGCCCTTGTCACCCGTAAGTAATTCTGGCTATCACTGAATTAAAAAAAAAAAATCAGAGCAACTTTTGAATGGTGGCTAGATAATAAAAATCAGCTTCTCAATACTTAATTAAGATGGACAGCGTTTCTCTTGGGAAGAGAAGTAATAACTGATCACAGTAATGAGACCGTACGACAGGCTTTGAGAATGCTCCTACCACATCGATACAGAGCGATGCTGGCTTACGCCTCAGATACAGCATCGATTTATGACTCTGAGCCTCAGAACAGGTAATAAGTACCGGTAGAACAATTTATTGAAACCATTTTTATTACATTTTATTTTAATAAAAAGTACTATTTGCCTGTTCAATACAATAGTAAACTATTGTATCCAAAATATTCAACTTTGGGTTTCCAAAATCAATTCTGTCAGGATTTAGCCAATAACACAATAATTTATTTTCTAAAGCAAAACCCACAACTGATGCAGTGTGTTCTGATAACTTAAGTTGCAAGTAAGATATTAGATTTTCAATCCAATCATTGAAACTGACTTTGCTGGGTCTGATAAAATCTATTTCCAAAGGCAATTAAATGTTTCATGAGACCAAACTCAACATTTAATTTTAAATTTAAGTAGAATAAACAGAAAATTTCAGAGGTTTCCTTAAAAATGACATTGGGAGTTAGAGTAACAGGCTTTTATAATGTTATATTGTTTTCTGTATCTTGAGGAAATTAGCTTTATATATAACTTCTTAAGTCATAAAAGACCTCATAGCTATCATTTGGCTAGTCCATATATAGGTTATGGCTACAAAACTGAGCTCTTTTAAATTATGGACTATTTGGGTATTGCCAAAGGTTATAAAATGAATGTAATCTAAGAAAACCATAAAATTACCCTTCAGCTTACTAGTTAGAGTGAAAAACATCATAATTGAAAATATACTTAGTATACCTAAGAGATGATTGGTACAGCTTAGAGTCATGGTACACTGTAGAGTAATAGTTGTTTACCCTTATGATTTTGTTAATGGCCAGAGCCTGTAGAGGCTGGACTTCATCACGAGAGAGTAGCATACAGCACGTTGTAAGTTTGAGGAGGATCACAGTTCAGTGAAGAATGGCTTCTGATGAGAGAGTATTGTTTTTACCCCAACATAATAACTTGGAGATGGTTTGTATGCAATAATTAATGAGAACTGTAAAAGTATGTTACCACAAAAATATTAGGAAATGATGCATTGTTGGAGCAGCAGGTCTGTGTGCTCCTATGTAAGTTGGGAGGTTAGATCAGTCTTTCAGGTGAGAAAAGTCAATGGTAAGCCTACAGAAAGATGAAATCATTTATGAAGTCAAGACACTAAGATTAAAATGAATTTACCTCTTTATTATGATACAGCCACACATGCTTACATGTTATGGTTTAGCGTACCTTTAAGCAAATAATAACAAATTTAAATTATCTTAGAAAGAATAATGGAATAATAATTTTGTAGGAATTGGCATTTAACGTAAGATTTGTTGCTTGTGTGAGCAACACATTATCTTGAAAGGCTGAGGGCAGAGCCGACGAGTGGCTTATTGAAACCAAAGCTCTAGAGTAATGTGCATGGTAATTATCCTAATCATTTTCCTACCAGAATAGCTGATGATGTGTAGACTTCCCCATGACCACATGGTGAGTCAGAGGAACAAGGAATCCAATTCACGAGTCCCAGTCCCCGACCATCATTTCATTATTCCGGAGGATCAGGATCTGTGCTCCTGGGAGGTTCGCCCAGAGCTCCTAACTAGGTCGCTGGGTGAGGTGCAGCGAAGCTTTCTCTGTTTCAATTTACAGGATGGGAAGATGGGTATGGACCTGGTAAATTGTACTTGCAATTATTTTCTTAATTATAACTGCAGGGTAATTTCTGCAAATAGGGTACATCATGCAGGAAGGTCCCCTCATGTTAGGAACAGGGCAATTGAAGGTCTCCCATCTTTGCTAGGAGGCATTTCCGATATCCCATAGCCTGCAAATATAGCACAACTTCTTCATATGAAAAGAAACGGTGGGCTTGGGAAAGACATCAACCAGACTGCTCACGGGCCAAAGCAAGCCTGTTTCGCAAGCCTTTTCCCTTTCAGCACGCTTGCTATGCCTTTCTTCTTGCATTGTGAGCTTTTCAGCTTTGGACACACAGCAGGGAGTCTGGTTTTCCACTTCCTGTCTCCTTTTAGATGCTGTCTAGGTTGCTCCTGTTTCTCCCCATTTACTCAACGGGGTAAGACCTTATCTCTTCTTGCCTCAGGTTACACATCTGTCTGTTGCCATCACACTTAGAGAAACAGATTCTACAAACACATTTTATTGATTTCCTATAGAAATCGGAATACGAGTGTCTAAAAGAGAAACAAAAGAACCACTTCACTCACCAACAAGTATCCTCCCCTCAATAAAATCTCAAAAAACTGGAATAAAAGCCCATATTACAACCCCACAAATAATGAAAGCGGAGAAACAAGGGCACACCATCTAGCACTGTTTTCCGTGGGGAGGAGTGGGGAGGAGTAGGGAAGACAGAGTTTCTGGTCTCCACCCCGTGCTGATTTTACTTGGTCTTTTCTCTAAACCATTAGCATCTAAAAATAGTGATGAAGGTGCCCTGCATTTCCCCTTCCTTGTAGATATTTATGCCACCAAGGGTTTATTTCACAAAGTGGTTTTTTTTCTTTCTTTTTTACTGGCAGTACTGATTTTATGTCTCTAAGTGCCCCCTAGTGACAAGGTCCAATTTCAAAAATCTCTTTTCCAGTGACTTTGTTCTATCTACCATTTCCTCTTCCTAGTGCAGATGTGACCATCCCAGGGACAAAGAATCTAATTTATAATCAATTTATTTCAATTAGGCAGACAAGAGAGCCTCTGCAGTGGATGTAGGACATCATAACAACAAATTAATGTTTTTCTTTAGAAATTTAATTGTAATTGGAAAAATCTCTCATCCCTTATTATAGGACCAGTGTTCCTCAGTGACAGTATTACACAATAAACAATTTGGAATGCAATTAATCAGAATTCCCTGATTCTGATGTAAGGCTGAATTAAGAAGTGGGTTTCTGACATTTTTTTTTTAATTTGGCTTTTAAAACAATAAACAGATATGAAGAATAGTATTCTGTTGTATAATCTTTTCTATGAACCCTCTGTGCCCTTCCCATAAGTCTCATCCCTAGCTAAGCATGCAGTCATTACAATGATAAATATTTAGGCTTCATTACTGGCTTAGTAATGTGTGTCATGCGTAACATTATATAAGGCCTTTAAACCTCAGCTCTATGTGTGCAAGAAGAATGGTATATGCAGAAATAATAATAGTAATACAAATTTGTGTTGTGACAAAGTGAGATATTAAAAATATCAATGTCAATGTTTGTTTAGGACTTAAGAAATACCCTGTCTCGAAGAAACCAAAAAAAAAAAAAAAGAAAAAAAAAAGAAAGAAAAAAAAAGAAATAATAGTAATTACAATGCATAATCCAGTAAGTTGTATGTGTCAACTTTATGTTGTTTCTTCTACATTTAAAATTATTTCATATGGTGGTGGTGAATGTCTGTGATCCAAGCACTTGGGAAACTGAGGCAGTAGGATCACAAGTTTGGCCTGGGCTGCATGACATGACACTATCTCAAAGGTCCAAAAGAAATAGATTCATTTGGTGGAAGCAATCTCTCATTTGAGGCACAGTCTTGATGATGATCCTTAAGTGGACTGTGGGTCCCGTGGACCGTGGTTATCTCTAATGGATGCTGTTTTCAGATCCTGTTTTCAGGTTAGAAACAAAATTCTCAAGATCTTAACTTGAACATTCAATGCATTTTACAGTAGCATATTTAGCCAGTTTTCTGTGAAAGAAAGGAGAATGGGAAACATAAATTTTGGGACATTAGATTCACTGGAGCTGGAGTTACAGATGGTCATGTGACACTTGATATGGGTGCTGGGACTCAAACTCTGGCTCGCTGGAAGGGCATTTGCACCCTCAACTGCTGCGCTGTCTTGTTCAGCACCAACACTTTCTCGTTTTCACCAATGAGGAAATTAGGGCAGGAGACTTTCATCAGTCGGCCTCTGTGTTGGGAAGTGTCTGTTCTGGAGCTGCTGAGACACATGGAAGTATGCTGGGTTCCTTGATGGCCTCTGGGGCAGATGCAGCTTAGCCACCATGAAGTTAGCAATGCACATCAGTTGAGATGCCCACTACAGTTTATGTAACTGCCTCTGATTTTTCATCAGAATTTTGGTTTCCAATACTTTATGACTTTCTCCATTTCCACTTGTTATCCAGTCCTGGTCCTATTCCTCTCTCCTGTTTACAGACCTCATCAAAAGAGAGCCTGATTAGCATAAGGTTGAAGGGAGTGGTTCCCAGTGAAAGCTTATGCAGAACAGTAGAAGAACTTAGCCACTGCTCTGAGGAGGAAGAGCAGGGCTATGCAGACTTTATTAAGTTTCCTTCTTCATTTGTTCAGGGGCTAATGCTCACAGATGGATCTAAAATTGGTGCCTGAGGTTGGGGACAGTATGTGATAATCACAGGAAGCCATCAACTCCAATGAACTTGAGGCAACTGAATTCCTTCACCCCCCAGGCAACATCTACCAATGGGTCTTGACTAGAGATTAGTTGTCCCGGACATATAACTGTTTATTGCAGTTCTGTCCTGTTTAGTCATTTCCTTTTTATTCATTCAATTTCAACTGCAGTCAGAGTATCCAGAGCCTGTTAATTCTGTATCTTTGTGACATCTTTGTTTGTCACACTTAGAGTTCTAATGTTTATTTTGAAAAACCATTTTTCATCTCCCGTTGCAGCTTTGCTCTTTCTTCTACATGTCTGCAATTCCCGCTGTCCTTCCATATCACTTTGGGTTCAAACAATTCATGTGGTTGCATATCTGTCTTCCTGGGATCACTGTAATTTTTAGAAGTGGTCTCTGTTTAAACAGTCATGTTAACTGCAGAGAGGGGTAAGGCGATGGGCCACTTGCTAAAGTGTTTGTCTTATATACATGAGGAGTTGAACTCTTGTGCAAATGGTGGACCCAATAACAAGCACTTGTAATCCCAGCACTGTGCATGGGGAGACAGGTGGATTCCTAGGCCTTGTTGATCACCCAGCCTGGCTTATTTGAATTCCAGACCATTGAGGGTCCCTGCTTCAAAGTGATATGAATGGAACCTGAGAAGTGACACTTGAGGTTGTCTTCTGTCCTCTATATGCTTGCCATGTACACACGCGCACAGACACACAGACACACACAGACACACAGACACACACACACACACACACACACACACAAAGCATAGAACAGTGCAATCCTGTGGTATGATCAAGTCAGAGCCAACAGAATCAAGTTACTTAGGCAGCTTTGCTACTGATAAACAGGGAGCAGGTGATTCGGCAGATTTGGCAAGCTGGTTATGACAATATCAACATGGCCCAGAAGTGGGACAGAGGGCACTGGGTGCTTTGATATTCTAGCCCCCACTGTGTATATCTACAAGCATGTGAATATACCTACAATTCACGGATTCACCCAAAGGATGGTATGAATTGAACAAAAGATAACTACTATTAAATAGATTACACTTGTCATGCAGTTGACATTTCATAAAAATATCTTGATGACTAAGTGGGTAAAGGAATATTTGGCTATGTGTCACTACTACATGTATGTATTTGTGTGTTTAGCCCAATTTGAGCAAGGCAGCAAAGTAGCAAAGCACAGTGCTCCAGAGGCAACAGTTTGTGTTGTGTTTGTGCCTAGGCCTGTTGCCGTTGCTTTCTTCTGTGCAGACTGCCAGTTTTCTAACTCTGCTTCCTCTCCCTGGTATGTGCATACTGTTAGCCACACAGCAGATTACACAGAAGGATCTGAATGTGGCAGGAAGTCTGTCACTATGATTGTAAAATCTAAATCAGAATGAATCTATACATATACTTCTTTTCAAGAATGATTATAAATGTTGAACTCTGGAGAAAAGAGTCTAGATGTCTATTTAGCTTCCTAGTGAGAAAATTGACTGTGGAAATTCTTTTCTTATCCAGCTAAGATTGAGCAGAGAGAACACAGGACATAGTACTCAGAGCCTAAGAACATGGCTATCTCAAGAACTGCCCACCAGGTAAATTCAAGAAAATGACCTGCTGTGACTAAGCCATCTAGTAATGGTGAGGAAACAGCCTGATGCAATTTGAAGATTAGCTTTACCAATAACTGGGCTTGATAATTTCTGAAAAGTGATAAGGTGCTCCTGAAAATGATCCCCATAATCTCTTTCTTTGTTAATAAAACCTCTAACCTATCTTTGTTCTTTGAACAGACCAAAACTTTCTTGGCTGGTGTGTGTGTCCCAGAAAGCAGTGTTAATTTTGCAGATGAAACATTTTAAATCTGAATCTTGGATTCTGTTTTCATTGACTTTTATACTTGAATCAAAACATGTTTGGAGTAGAACTGAACAAAGTTGGATGAATGAGATCAAAGATTGTGGTGTCAGCATTGACTGCCAAATTCTTGCTCTTCATACCTGTCAAAATGAAGGATAAATATGGACCAATAGCAAATGACATTGCACGCTATAGTGAGCAAGCCTGAGAAAGTGTGGCTTGTGAGACCTGCTACATTCTTAAAGAAGCTGTAAGAGGATCATAGAACATATTCATTGTTTTATAAATCTCTTGGCCCCTGTTTGTAGTTTTTAAAAAAGTAGAAGGCAAAAATCAAGAGAGACCAAGAGCTATGACTAGGGCCCACATAGAACCAAAGCTCTTTCCACTTTTCAGGCAAAATTTTTTCTAGACAAGATGGGAAACCTATGTCAGTTGAGTCTGGGGTAGCTACAAAGAAGCAGCTAGAAGAGAGAAAGAAAGAAGTATTAACCATCCATACCTAGTCAATTAACAACTTTTGTTTTGGACCTTCTACGAATAAGGAAGTGCACAAGTTGGTGGGAAGTCAGGGTTGAATGCAATATGCTTAGGAAGATGTGTGAAAATGACCCAGTCATTATGTGACTACACTGTAACTGCAGATCTAGAAGTCCAGGCGAGTCAAACAATACAGAACAGAGTGCTCAGTTCTAATCTAGAGTGGATTCGAAGCTTACTGAGTTCTCTGAGGAGGTGATCTTTTAATCTGAACTCTGCTGCAGAGTCTGGATGTAGGGAGGAAGAGCTGAGGGGGGAGAGGAACTCAAGAAAAAAATCCAATGTGGGCAGGAAGCCGCTCTTCTCAAGCTGCTGCTAGGAGCGCAGCAAAACAGAAAGCTGAGGGGGTCTCGTGGGAGGCACAGGCTGTGGGGTAAGACTGATGAGGAGGGAGATGGCTCATCCATGATCACAAGAGGAAATTGTATTGTCTTCTAAAGCCAATGGGAAGCCTCTGGAATGCTTATGCTGTGGAACACTGCACTCAGATCTTTGATGGTGACATTCATTCTGGCTAGAGTGTGGATAATGAGACTTAAGAGATCTAGAGTGGCTGCTTGGGCAGTGCTGAGGATGCTGTAGGTAGACAGGGAGAGGTCATGGTGGGAGGAGAAGGACAGAAAGAAACAGGCGTTTTGGTGGCAATATGTGTTTAGGACTTGACAAATGAACTAGGGAAGGAAGGTTCAGTGTTCAGAGCAGGGCAAATAGATGACTGAATGGAGCCTAGAGATGGAGGAGGGGAAGGCTTCTGGGGAATGACTATAATAGCCTCATGTAGATAGGGAGTTGGTAACATGAGCTTCTGAAGACAGTCTACAGGAGGAGATTATATCTCTTAGAAGAGCAGAGATAAAAAGGCAACACAGGACTAGGGCTAAGCCAGGAATCCAATGTGTAGGAAACATTCAGCTACAGGAAGATAGAATCTTGAAAGTATGGAGAAGGAACAGGTAGAGATGGGGGAAGAAACTTTATTCTTCAAGTAGGATGGTAATGAGTCGGATGGATCGTCAAGTCTCCTTACGACTGAAAAGACAGAGATCTGAAGGAAATGAGGCAGGGTTAGGACAGAGCAATCCTGCAGTGGACGGGGAATGAGGCAGGAGGAGAAGAGAGGATGCAGGCTTAATACTCAAGAACAAGACAGAGAGGTGTGTTTGGAGGGAATACAAGATTTAGGGAGGTCATTCTTAGTTTGGATCTATTCTCTCTGTCTGTCTCTCCGCTCTCCCTCCCTCTCACTTTCACTCTCCCTTTTATATGTCTGTCGTCATCATCATCATCATCATCATCATCATCATCATCATCATCATCATCATCATTTGCTTATCATCTATTTATTATATCTATCTATCTATCTATCTATCTATCTATCTATCTATCTATCTATCATCTATCAATCATCTATTTACAATCTATCCACATACTCACATACATGCCCATATATGTATCTATCTATTCTTTCTTTTTCCTCTATCATCTATTTCTATCTATTTGTTGAGTCATTTGTCTGTCTGCCTGTCCATCTATCATATATACATACATACATACATATATATATATATGAGCTATTGAAACTATTGAAATCAGCCTCTAGGAGGGGTTGAAGAATGAGTAACCTATTCCAGCAAGTCCACAGGAACCCAGGAAGATGTGGTACCCAGAGCACAGAAAAGATGGTTTGGGCTATTCAAACTTGAGGAGGTGGAAATAATTATTTCAGAGAATTGTCTTGGCCACATAAATACTTCTAGAATGATCAAGAGGTTCTTTAAAGAACTTGTAACAGCAATCAATTGATTAGGAACTAGAATAGATCAGATCAGATACACATCATAAACATACAGGCCATCGCATTCACACCTATCCCTCCTGAACATGCTGTGTTAAACCCAATCAATTCAAGTATACCTATTGATCTGATTTGCTGCTCTCCACAATGTATGTCTTTTGGTTTTGAAATGATGCATTTAAAAATATATTTTAGTAAAATTGCCTTAATTGTAAAAATGAAAAGATAGCAAAGGAGGAAGTAAACAATATCCAATGAGTTTCTTGCAGGGTCAGGCGACAAGTGTATACCCTTTGTCCCTAACTTGCTCTCCCGTATCTGTTTTTTTTCTTTTTGGTACATTTTTGCTATTGCTTTCTTATCCCTTTAGCGTGTAGCATAATGCTAGGTTCAGAGAGGTGTTTCACAGCACCTCACCGCCTAACTTCACTAAAATAAAGAGTCATTTGTGGGTCTTCAATCTCGAGACGCAGGTTCTTGGGACTGGTTCTAGTTTTATGTGTTTGTTCTTTCCTTAAAAACACTGAAAATGCAAGACAAACACAAAAAAATCATGCACAAAGTTTCTCTTCTTCTCTCTCACCCTGCTCTTTTGTCTTCTGTGTCTAGCATGCAGAGACACACCTCTGTGCTGTACAGGGATTTCTGCTCAGAACTCCAAGGACATGAGGAAGAAAGGAGCCCCTGAAGGAGTGCATTTAGAATTCTGTTGCACTCCATACATACATGTAACTGTAACTCAGTCACCGTACTTCATGATTTTAATGTTGAAAAGATACTTAAGACCATTTCAGTTCCCACAATCCTGGACCACACTTTACCATGGATTTCAGCATGGACCAACAAGCCCATTCTGCAGTGTCTTCTGAATACAACATAGAACTAATAAAAGAACACAGACTTTTGAATTAATGGAACTTCCCAAGTCATCATCTGCTTGAGGATTAGATTTTAGTCATTTCCTCCTTTTCAGTTCATAACTAGAATATTCTAGAAAGATGGGTGTAATATCTCCAGAAAGTCTGATAAATTTCTGACATGTGGCATGTATTCTGTGAACACATCTCTTTACTTGGTCCTAGACTTTGGAGTGTAATGGAGTGAAAATTAAATTAAATAAGCTTTGGTTATTTTGTGGCACTATTAAAAACATACTGTAATTGTTTAAGAAACATATCATCTGAAAGAAGACTTCTAGACAGTTCTGATACACTCTTGCATTGTGGAAAAGCCCTGTTTTCAGTAACCCTGTTTTGCTTTTGCCTTGGGTAGCAGCAAATCCATAACAGCATACCTTGGGCTGGATCAGAAGCTCACAGACCATAAGCCTGAGACCTAAAAACACAGTTTCTAAATTAAACCTGTTGAAGAAACAAGATAAAGCCTCCATTGGCTTCAATTACTTTGCCCTTGTACCTTAGTTTCCTGTGGAGGCTTCGATATCTTAGAAACTACCATATTTAAGGATCTTAGTGATTGTTTTCATTTATAACATGTATGGAGATGCATGAATTAATCTCCCTCCCTCCATCCCTCCTTCCCTTCCTCCCTGTCATCGTCTCTCCTCCTTTCTCCCTTCTTTCCTTCACTCTCCTCATCAGAATTTCATGTGATCCCAGTGAGCTGCTGGCAGTAACCTTGAACTCTTTTTTTTTTTTTTTTTTTTTTTTTTTTACAATGTGTCATAGCTATGACAGGTTTTTATTACACATTCATGTCCTAAAAAACAAATCTTAACACTTTCTTAGTAACTCCTGAGTTGTAGATCTTTGTTCCTTAAAACTAAAAATTAGAATTTCCAAACCTAAAACAAAATAAAACTATACAATTATATTTTAGAAGTGACAAGTCTCGATTTAGAGAGAGCAGATAAGATGTCTTTCAAGTCCATCATGATCATTTAAAGTTTTCTATGAGAATGAGCTTGAAAACACAGAACAATACAATCACCTTAATGTCAGAAACATCTCCATCATACAGAAATATAGAACTATTTATCACTTTATAGTATTTAAAAATATCTTCACATATATTTTCTCCTCTGAAATATGAAAGCAAAAAAAAATTATTAGAAATGCACCAAGCTAATCAAGCAATATAGCATCTATTTGTTGTGAAATGTAACTTTATCAACAGCTGATACTTTGTATCTTTGCCGCTTGTGGGACAACAAAGACCACGTGAGAACACCTGCGGATGCTCAGCAATGCATCTAGCTACTTGGCCATGCCAACAGCAGTTTCTGGAACAGCTTCTCAGTAAATTACTGTAAGCATATGGTGGTTGGAAAAACACAAAACACCTAAGTCAAATTCAGACCATTGTTTGATATCTGACAGGCACATAAACACATCATCTACTGATCTTAGGTTAAAAAACTATTAAATGTACAAAGTGCTCTTAGTAGAAAAAATTCGAGATGCTCAATTTTTATCAGCAAAAGGAATGGCTTAATAGGGAACCTTGAACTCTTGATTCTCCTGTTTCTGCTTTTCAGCTGCGTAGACTATAGGTGTATACCACCATGGCTGGCTTTTTCCTCTCCTCCCCTCTCCTCCTCTTCCCCCCTCTTCTCTCCTCTCCTTTTCTTCCTTTTATATGAAGCAAACTTCAATGGGATTTTTTAAAAAAGACACAAAGACACTTGGCAACCAAAAGCTGGCTCTAGTGTGAATTGCTCTCAGTTCCAGGCACATCTTTTGTCTATAACTTGTTTTCCTACCTCAGCTGCCTCTTGCAGACTATTTGGTTATATGTGGAGAAAAAGTCCACCTCTTCTTATGCTGTGGTATGGGACAAGTTAGTGATTATGTTCAAAGGCTACATACTCGTAGTAATTGTTGTCATAACAAAGAAATACATGGTCCCTGCTACCTAAAATTATCTGGTAAATCGCTGGGATAGGAATGGGGCAGAGGCGGGGGGGGGGGGAAGCTGAGGTTTGAAGCCTTCCAACTTTCAGTTACATCTGAAGCTCCAAGTATGCTTGTGAGAATGCCTTATATGCCACCCAAAAATAAGCATACTTTTTACATGGAGTTGATTGAGGATGCTGTGAGGAAGAGTCCCTAACTCATGTAGATGCCCATGAATCAGCATCTATCAAGCCACCGGTCTGATATTGGTGCTACTATCCAAGGCAATCTACAACATAAGTATCTGGCAGTGATTGTCCTGATTGGGGCTCTCACTAGTGCCTTATGATGCCAACTGCAGAATCTGTGGTCAAACAGGTTTGGAGAGAGAAGAGGGTCAGCACAGAATATATTGTGCAGCTCAATAGCAGGTGGGCAGTGGCTGAGGCGCGACAGGTCTGCTGAGCATCAGGGCTTTTGAGGTTAGATCCCAGAACGTATACGTTGTAAGGGGCTCAGGAGAGTTTTAAACATACAGGCAAGGTTGAGCTCTCTTGGCCTAGAGGAGACCAGACAAGGAGGAGGCCCAGAGCCACAGACATGTGCTTCTAGGTCTTTTGAGTAGTTAGTAGTATAAAGATCTTGGCTGAAAAATTCAGTAATACAGAAAATAAGATAACGAAAAAAATACTCATAATCACTTTCCACATTTAATTTTAACACTGCACACATATTAACTCCTTACAATGAAGCAGCTTTTCATATACAGGCATTTAATAAGGAATATAAGATTTAGGGAGGAAAAAGAGCTTGCCCAAACATTTAGCCATAACATGAACTCAGCCTGAAACAACTCCAAAATTCAGGGCTTGTGACATCCAGCATGTGAAAGAGATCAAGGTTCAAGTCACAGCACAAGATGAAGGTTGCTTGTGACGGGGAGGACTCAGGTAAAGTGCTGCCTATGCTTACTTTGCGTATGGAAACCATGAATCTGGAGTTGGTGTTAAATATGGGTGTGAGAAGGGTGAGGAATCACACAAAGAACCTGCAGTAGTCTTCCCCCATCTGGGGCGGTTGAAAGGTCATGGAACAATTAAATTCCAAACAATTTCGCTTTTAGTAAATAATGCGGCAAGATCACAGATCACTGGGAGCTGGCCATGAATTACAGATATGAAGAAAGCTCTGTGGATACCTACGCTCAAGTGCTCAGGCCTGCAGCTCATCTTGGAGAATACAGAATGACTGCAACTTGGCAGAGTGCAGTCACTCGTGCTTAGCCAGGACAAGCTTCAAGAATTCCAAGTCAGGCAGTTCATGATGGGAATGTAAGGCTGTATATGAGAAGCCTGCTGCAAGTGGAAGGGAGAGATGGAGTCCAGGCTAAGAGTAGAAATCGGAAGGGAGAAATCTCTCAAGAGGAGACAGTAGGTGCACACTTAATTTGCCTCTTAACTCAAACTGGTGAATTACATATGGAATTCATTTTTTTCTTACTGAAAAGTTCCCAAATCTCCAATCCAGAAGAGACTGGAAGGCTAGACTGAATGTGGTAATGAAGTCTCTGTGGTATCATGATGATGTAGTAAAGGCATAGTGATCCCTGTAATTCTAGCATTCTGGAAGCAGAGACAGAAAGCCATGAGACAAAATGGCTAGTTAGACTGAGCTGGTGAGCTCTGGGATCAAGTGAGAGACCATGTCTCAATAAATGCAGTGGAGAGGCATCAAGGAAGACACCTGATGTCAGCCTCTTCATGCAAGTGTACAGCAATGTAGACATACACCTGCACACACGTGTGCCTCCATACATGTAGACATACAAATGCACACATGCAGACCTCACACACATATATATCAATATGTCTTCACAATACATCAGTATGTTCGTGAATTAAGTCATTTGCTCTCATCTTATTGAATAATGTGTATTAATTTGTGTATTCTTTGATAATTTGATTACTTGTTTAGCATGGAATAAATTAGCAAAAGTAGTCAAATAAATAGGAAAATCATGATGTGAGCCCCAGACCTTGGTCTATGACAGGGGATTTAACTACCTTTGCAGCTGAGCACATGTACTGTTCAAACAACCATTTGGCTCCACTTAAGGGCCTGAGATTTTAGATAATTAGCAAAAATCTTCCTTCAAAGTTTTGTGCAATTACTTATCATATGCAGGTTTTCCTAGTTGCTTAACATTTGATATATGTATGTTCTGTTAGATTCAATTTGAATTTTCAATCATCTAGATTTGGGACTTTAAATCTAGATAATTTTAAGTGAGTTTCTGTTTATTCCTTGTACCGGGAAAAGTGCGTTTCACAAAAGCCACGGAGAAGGTGTTGGCTAATTTGAATTTATTAACTTAGTTGTCAACTTTTTGTTTTCTGTGAAAAGTAGTTTGGCCACTCCCTGAGTAATGTTATTCTCTTGGAAAAGTTGATGAAAACATTTTAAACTTGATTCGTGTTCAAATGAATCTCAAGAGCTATGATTATGCTATTATAATGAATAAAATATGTGAGTGCAAAGAATATTAAATACCCAGATTCTGGAGTTCTGCAGCTGGGCATCATCACAAACCAGCAAGAACATGTGAGTTTCATTAAAGTCAATGGAGTGTACCACTTCACCGCTGCATATCCATCATCCGAACGTGTTCATTTTAGTTAACACACACACACAAAACTAATTTAAAAGTCAAATGAGGAAATTAGTTCTATTCTTTGTTATAATTCCATGGAGATATCAAGTTGTCAAGGTTAGCCTCAGCGGGTGAGAGAACATATTAATACATGAGTGACAACCTTGTAAAGAAACACAGATCCATTTAGGCTAACGACAAACGTCTCAACAGAAATTTATTTACTGTTGTAAAAAGAGTCCCTCAGATTACTCGGTCGTGAAATACCAGCCTGATCTACAAAATTTCAGTGTGCATGCATGCAAATGTGTGTGCGTGCGTGAGAGAGAATACATGTTTTTCCACATACAGAAAAATAAAAATCCATCAGTGGTTGAATGAAAATTTTTTCCCATGTACATTATAAATACCAGTGGGAACATCCCCCAGTCCACACGTCTTAGATTTCTCTTGTAGTTGTATCAAGATTCTAGCCATTCTCTTTCCTGTGTGTCACTTTTCTTTCTTGTTTTCACCACACTTGTAGCTTCTGCCTGTTTTTCATTGCTCCCTTTTAAACATTTGTTTATCAGTCTCTACTTCGGGGTCACCAAGAATTCTCTCCCTAACTTATTCATCCTTACATCTAGTTTTTAAACTCACTCCTATAAAATCAAGTAAGCTTGAATATTCATTTCTACCTAAGACTCTTTCTAAAACTAGGATTTCTTTATTGTCATTTGCACAGACCTAAAAACAAAAAGTTACTAAGATTCCTTGCATTTCTTACTAAGGTGCATGCGTGTGTGTGTGTGTATGTGAGTGTGTGTGTATGTGCGAATGTGAGTATGCATGAGAGTGTGTATAAGTGTGTGTGTGAATGTATGATGTGTGTGTTCAGAGAGAGTATGTAGTGTGTGTGGGTTCTCTCTCTGTGGTGTGACTGTGTATGTTTGTGTGTGTGTGTGTGTGTGTGTGTGTGTGTGTGTGTGTGTGTGTGTGTGTGTGTGTGTATCAGCCAGAAAATACCACTGGCTCTTTCCTTAGCTGCTCTCCGCCTTATTTTTTTGAAACAGTGTCTCTCATTAGGCTGGCATTTTAAAAGCAGACTGGTTGAATAGTGAGTCCCATGGATCTCCATAGCTATGCTTTTGTAGCCCTGGGATTGCAAGTCCAGATCACAATTCTGGGTATTAAACAAACAAACAAACAAACAAACAAACAAACAAACAAACAAACTAGCAAGGGATCTGGGGGAGCAAAGTCACGTTTTCATGATGCTAAGCCTTTAAAAACTGAGCCTGCACCCCAGCCCTGCTAAGTTATGCTTGCACTTTGTAGCAAGTTGCCTGCCCTAGAGCTGTGCTCTCTGTATTTACTGTCCTGGCATCTGTATTTCTGTGAGCTCCAGTCTTCTCAGTATAAAGTAATCGCACCATTTACATTCCCAGGTCTCACTGGCTGCCAGAGATGCTGCTCAGTAGGCTACGGACTCCCTAGGGACCATGCTAGCGTAGGAAAACTGATTATTTTCTGACTAGCCTAATTCAGGGAATCATAAGGAAACACTGCCTTTGAGCAAGGCATGTAACTTAAACACCTCGGGGTGGGGAGTGGGGGAGCTTTGAGGCACATTGCTGTCTCACTTGAGGATTTCAGGGAGAGTCAGGCTAGCAGGCTTTGTCTCCCCTTTGCTACGGTGGCAAGTACAAATGACTTGGAAGACTCAAGCCACAGAGAGAATGATGAGTGTGAATCTGTGTTTGAATAGAAAAGACAGCTTTGAAAATGTGTCACCAAATCTGACCGAATAGCACAGGTCTCCACTGTGGTCCTGGGCATGCCTTCCTTCCCACCACCACGCTATACATTCTACAGACTCTTAGACTCTTTTGTGGAGAATTTTGCTTTCCTCTCAACCGTGTTACTGAGGATTTTGTTCAGTGCCCGCCTCGCTGCCTAACACTTCTCTGTACTTTTTCTCCTGGAGATCCCTCTTAACACAACCTGACAGTTGATCATGACAATCCTAGGTCATGTATCACCAGTCACCACTCCAAATAGACACTTCCCTTTGGGGACTCTGTGCAGTGTAGATAAACACCCCACACCCCTTTGGTAAGGAATGTGAACTTTTCTTTGGTCTGGAAGCTGGCAGTGCGTAACTACCTACGGATCTGTTATACTGCTGCTCTTGTATACTTTGTTCATCGGATACATGGCTGGGTCCCTCTTAGTCTGAACCTGTGACTGTCTGTCACGTGCTTAGGCAGATGCCCCAAACATGTACTCACTGCCACCCATCCTTTGAACATCCCTGAAGAATATGAAGGAAAACCAGGAACAGCTCCTCTGTCACCTGACCATCTTTCTTCCCAGTTAAATAAATGATGAGCCCTTCAAGGCTACATACCTGTTCATTTGCTCATCGCTGTGTGCCGACTTTAGCCCAGAGTATGCATCAGCATTAATCACCATAATAAATACTATTAGAGCCTTTGTATGCTCTAGTGATGTGAAGGTTTCATCTTCATAAAGCTGACAAAGCTCTTTAACTATCTCTAAACATGTACAGGGAGATAGATGTGTGTGTGTGTGTGTGTGTGTGTGTGTGTGTGTGTGTATGTATTTGATAGTATATATAAATATAGTAACATTTTCTCACATTTAAGTCAACCTATGCAATAAATGATACCATTAGGACAATAATGCTTTGCTGTCATTTTCATGCTGCCAAAGCAGGGAATAAAGAATAGAAACCGCATGGTGTCTCTCCCTGGAACTGCAGGCGCTGCTCAAGCACAGCGTACAATGCTATAAAATCGCTCCTGATATAAAGATCGTTAGCTAACGTCATTGTCCTATGTAGGACATTCCAACTTTACACTGTCCTTTCCCAATGCAGTAAGCCTAATACTTGTTAAGACATCTGAGTTTCTATGACTTCCTTGTACTTCTTATGAGAGGGATCATAGGCTAAGAAAGAATTTGTAAATTAAGAATAATGGCCGGTTTCTGAAAGTCTGGAGACAGCTGTTGTACAGTCGCCAGCAGGCCTCTCACCTGCCTGCAAATGATCATAATCTTACCCTGATTTAAAACGGCCGCTACCACTATTCCTTAAGTAAGACAGTAGCTTCGTAACCTTGGGTAGAATGAGCTTAGACTTATTTATTTATTTACTTATTTATTTCTATGTGTGAGAGTACATGCCTATCGTGTGGATACATATATGTGGAGGGTAGAGGTCAACCACAGGTGGCGGTGTTCCCCAGGAGTCATCCACCTTGCTTGTTAAGCCAAGGTCTCTCACTGGAGCTGCAGCTCACAGAATAGACCAGGCTGACTGTCCAGTGAGTCCTAGGGACCCAGCTGTCTCTGCCTTCACCCACACTTGCCTTACAGACCCCCATCACTACAGCTAACGTTTTATGTGACTGTGGGATACAGGTGCTCATGGCTGCAGAGCTATCACCCAAGCCCTGATAATGAGTCTTTTGTCAGCCATTTTTCTTTTTGCTGTGCCTGGAACCAAACACTTCACTACCAGCATGCTAGGCAAGCCCTCCACACTCTGACGAGCGTGGAGCTATAACATGTCTTTGGACATTAAAAAACCATAAACCATAAAAAGGAAAATTTATTGTTATTATAAAATCTTAAATTTCTGGTCATCAAAGAACATTTTAATATGCTGCCAATTAAAAACATGCAAAAATATATGTATCTGACCTTGGACTTAAAACGAGAATATAAGAACCCCCTAATCAATAGTAGATGAATCATTTATTTTTTTCTTTTCTCTGAAAAATGTATTTTATTTTTATTTATGTATATGTTTGTGTATTTGTATACTAACTCTGTGTGTCTGTAGAGACAAGAAGAGAGCAGTTGATGCCCTAGAGATGGAATTACAGGTGGTTTTGAGCTGCCTCCTGTGAGTGCTGGGAACCGAACTCAGGTCCTCTGGAGGAGCAGGTAACACTTCTAACTGTGGGTCATCTCTCCAGTCCCCAAGCTTTTCATTTTCAAGAAATGTGAGACAAATCACTTGAACAGATGTTATACTCGCAAAGCTATACAAATGGGAAGGATGTAAACTGAAACCATACGAAGCAGCGCTCTCCACACCCAGTATGAACTAGGATGCTTCCACACTGCGGGGGGATTTTTCAGGCAGTCTATTGTACAGCTGACCACTAACCAGCTCTAGCTGTCCCATTCCTTGTTTCAGTGAGAGAACATGTCTGCAAAGAGACTTCCTCAGGAATATTGACACGATCCCATGCCACAAACAGCTCAAATGTCAAAAACAAGGTAATTGATAGACAATTTATAATCAAACTGTGGAATATTATATAGAGACAATAATATTGTAGAAGAGAAACAAACTATTAATATGTATAGTCATTTAAAAATATTATGATATGCGAAAAAATACCCTAAGTGTATGCGTAGTTTTATTTACAATAAGTCGAGAAAGGTGCTAAAGTAAGCTGGGGGCGTAGAAATAGGAGACCAGATAGCAAGGTACGGTGCCTCGTGTGTGTGATCTCACACATGACAGCTGATGCTGTAGGACTGAGGGTGTAAGAGCAGCCTAGACACCATAGGAAAACTGTTTAAAAAACGCAGGGAAGCAAGGAGGTTCAGAGATACGGGATGGGAGTGGGGGCTGGGTTGATTCCACGGGGCAATAAGAGAAATATTAAGAGTCTAAGATTCACACCTTACTTTTGCTGGCAATTACGTAGGTCTAGACAATTTTTTACATTGCATTAGAATAAGCACCAGATAGAGATCTGAACATTTTAAGATATACTGATGTCATAAGCAAAACTGTCACCACTAAACACTATTTAGAATGTTTTCCTATTTTCTAGGCATGAAAATATTGTAAATTCATATATAATAGTTCATAAGTTTTTGCCTTCCTGGTTTTTGAAGAATGTTGGCAAAATTGCTGTATTTTATTTCATTAGACAAGACACAGTTGACTGTGAACTTCACATATACAAAAATTAAAACAGAAAACAAATAAACCCACAAACAAACTAAGTACTCTCACCAAAGCCCTCTTGGCCAGAATAAAGACTCAGTTTCTAGAGATGGATGTCATTGCCACTTCAGACCAGCAAGGGGAGCACTTACACTTTGAGAAGAATTCTCTCTCCACCATGGAATTACTGTTCGAGGGCACTTTAATGAGAGGGGGAGAATGGACTTCTGGGTGTCCGTGTAACGGAAAGGACAGATCATTTGGATGTAAGAGGCAAATACAGGGAACTTTGACCCTTTAGGTTCCTTCTAACACCAAGGAGGAGAAGAACACTTTCAGATGAGCTCATTGAAATAATGTGTTCACGTAATTCAGGCACCAAGGAGACATTTAAGAGAACAGCCAAATTAACTGTGGGGTGCCACTCTTTTCTTTCTTAATTATTTCCACACAGGAATAACACTGTACAATCCCCGCCACTACCTGAACCTTGAGACTGCAGCGTTTTCTGTGGACATGGTAATGGCCGCATCTATCTATGGGAATCTAGAAGCTCATGGTATTCCCACTGTGGCATGCCAGTAGGGAAGGCCGGGAAAGTGCTTGCATTCTTGCAGCATACAGAATCAGGTCTCCTTTGAGACAAATAGGCTGTGACTCTTAAGGTTTGTGTTGCATGTCTTAAACAGAGGTTTTCATTTTCATCAGTTCTTATAAGATTTATAAGGCTTAATTTTTTACAGAGTTCTGGTAATCCTGGATTTATAGAGAAGAATGCTCTGGCTGGCAACAGGAAGCATGCCCTACAGTCTGGGGAAGGAAAGAAGAGTGTGACCAGTGCTTGAATGATGGTTGACTACCCTCTCTATACTCCGATTTTAACATTAACATAAATACTATTTGTCCAGGGCTGCAGCCCGTATTCTGCAACCTGCAGTCTTTCTACTGCCGGATGGGCTTCACTCTCTATGAACACAATAACCTTAAGGGCACTGAATACAGAAAACAAGTCTTTTCCTGTTACCGTGCACAGAAAGGAGCAAGAAAGCACCTAATGAATGTACAGCTATGGATGCAGGCCCAAGATGGTAGACTCTGGGAAGGTATCCACAGATGCTATGGGTAGAAAATCTTTCTTATCACACACACACCAGCAACTTTCATTCAAAGCAACCTTCTACTTCAAGAGCGGATCTACTATTAATATGTAAAAAGGTATTAAGCCTGTGTATAGGGATACTTTGACTAGCTGGAAGGTTTTCTTCATGAAATCCCAAGGAACGTTTCTCAGTTCAATAACTAAGACATGAGAGTGCTTAAGAAGTGTGCCTTCTTATCTCCATTGTAAGTCTAGGATCAGAAAGTCCAAGCTTTAGGTTCTATCTTGCACATTTTATCAAGATCTCAATCTGAGATGCTACAGTCCAGACTATAAACTTGCTGTTGAGAATTTATGGAATATAGGAGTGTGGATGGAGCTCCATTCATAGCATGTTTGTCCAGCATGAACAAGGCCTTAGGTTCAATCTCCAGCAATGGGTATCATGGTGTGCACACATAAATCCCAGCACCTGGCTGGTGGGAGAGGGCGAATCAGAAGTCAAAGGTCATCCTCAGCTACGTAGTGAGTCTGAGGTCAGCCTGGACTAAAAACTCTGTCTCATAAACAAAGAAACATCCCAAGGATTGGCCTCAGCTGGTGGTTTTTTGGCCACTGAGCAGAGAGGATCGTCCCAAAGCAATAAGAAAACCATGTAAACAGATGAGCACCACCCAGTCTTTGTTTTGAGTTTACCCCTCACTGAGTTTATTTCCAACTGTGCAGGGAATAAATAAATAATTAATATCCTGAAGCTTAGAAAAATCTGCAAGGTATATAAATGTAGGAAAGAGAGTATAGTAAAAATATACACAGAGCTCTGAAATCAAACTCCAAATCAAGACAGAAATAGGAGGCAGTGTTGTTAGGGCCAATAGACAGAGAATACCTAAGTGTTGGATTTGGGGAGAATTTCTTTCTTCAACAGATGCAGAATGAAGATGGTGACAAGCCAGGTAAGAATGAAATGGTAGCTTCAGAAGACACTGAGGTCAAGTGCAGGTGTGTAAGGCACGCCTAAGAAGGGCAGATGGGTATTTTATATGGAGACAGAGTACCCTGTCTAATACCATGTTAGAAGAAGCACCCAGGAGCCTTTCCATCTGGGGAACACAGCTGTGAATTTTCTCTTTCGCAAGGCTCCCTCACATCCTAGGGGGAGTCGCATATGTGTGGGAGAGAATGTTCAGGTGTCCTGAGGCTAGGCAGGGACCGTGAGGTCAGCACAACTGGCAGAAAGGAATATACAAGAGGAGGGCGGGGGTTTGAAGGCGAGTAGCCTGGGGTTCATGTTGGAATACAGGAGAGGAATTAGCTTTAGGACTACGCAGAAAGAACAGGAAGCTCTTGGCTTTCCTGACTCCTAATTAGTCTCTGGAGTTGTCCTCTCACAGAAACCTCGAGTTTTGTTCCAAACGGACAGGTTTTACTAATGTTTCAAATATTGTTCGTGGGAGACCCCTGTGTTCATTACCCTCAAAGAACTTGAGTAGACACTAGCACCTTGCAGTCATCAGTAATGAATAATCACTGACTGGGTGAGTCAACTCTGCTCCCACGTGAGGGATATGTCTTACATTAATTAAAATGGGAGTCAATAATGTGCAGAATTTAGCCGATATTTTCTTTATTACTGCCATTTGGCAAATTGAGAGTGAGAGCTCTTGCAATTCAAATCTCCCTCTGAGGAAAGCTTAGCAACTATCAAGATAGATCTTGGCAGCTCTCTCTTGGGTTCCCAGGGCTCACTAAGCATTTGAATAGGACATAGGCTTCTCTCCTAGTGGCTAGTGAAATAACCTGTGACCACATGTGGGAACACGTCTGTCCTGTCTATTACAACCAGGAAATTCTGTATTGAAATTTAAAAATGACGCCCAGAGAGGTACGGGTAGCAGGCAGTCTGGACTGCTTTCCACTTGACTCTAGTTTTACATTTGTGTTCCGGGAGTGTGTGCTGTTGCAAAATGACTTTGCTGACTCTTCTGCCAGGGAAGAACTGAGCATCAAGTGGAAGGTGAGGCTGAGGTGGGGGCTGCAGGTCATGGAAGTTAGGAGTCAGGAGGGTTGTTGGAGGCCGCTGTCCTACTACGAACAGCAGTCTGTTAGAGTTGAGCTGATGGGTGAGGGTACATTCCCCGGGGAGAGCTGGCAATGACGTTTAGCTAACCCACACATTTATGTATTAATGACACAACTCTTGGGGTCCCAGGCTGCTGACTCTGAACAGAAAAGGCACTTTTTATATGGATCAGGGATGAGGATGAAGTTCAAAGTCTTGAGTACACAGCTGTCACATCTCTGGGTCCTGCACTGACCAGCATTTCTCAGTGTCCCCCCAGCAGCTCTAGGGATTAGCCATTCAGATCATGAAGCCTAGATGATGAAATCATGGATTTTAGTTGCCACAGGGCCCAGGGATATGGTTGTACATGCAAAATCATCTTTTCAGAACCAGCTGCCTGGGCTGCCTATGGACAATTATAGTACTCTCTCGTTTTTATTCTCTGTGGTGACTGCTCCCACCCCAGAAACCAGCTCCTCTTTACAGAGGGTAATAACGGGACAGCGTCCATCCCAAGACACATTCTTTGCTGTGTGGCTAGTACATGGCTCATCTTTCAGGACCTCAGGAATGCATTCTTTCCCCCAGCTTTATCAAACAGGCTTAGTGACGCCTTGCCCCAGCCCTCTGGGGTCCATGTCCTGCTGCTTCTTGGTGTCACATTTTAGTTTATGAAAGCTTTCACAGTTACAGATTCTTCCAATGAGTGTGCTGTTCTCTTTGTCTCCATTTGATACATGGTGACCTACCTGCCCATGTTACAAGGTGCACAGGTAGCTGAATTATTTTTCAAACATTTGTCCTTCTACTCTCTGTCCTGTGCTTGCTTCCATGAGATCATAGAAAGAAAACTCGTTGTCTCAGACATAAATTACTGTACATATCAGATTTCTTTATATCCATCACCTAATATATCTTCTTCTAATTCTCCCTTTCCTTCTGTCTATGGCAAAAGCTGGTACAATTATGATTCCCTAAGCATTCTCGACTTTATCTCTAGGTGATATTATTTATTCCTATGTTTTACATCCAGTCACACTCAGGTAACTCAGCCCTCTTTCCCTCTGCACTGTGTTTTGAATACTTGGTGAGCATCTCTACGTGATTTCATATGTTTATATGTGTATCATCCCTGTCCACATACTCCTCCAAGCCACAGCTCATTCACAGTGAAACCTGGTTCTGGAATTATCCATATAGTTCATCATCTCAAGGCCCAGCTTGTACTGCTGGGGAGGGCTCCCATTTTTCACTGCTTTAGAAATTCTAGTCATCTTCTCATTTTATCCCTTCAGCTCAAATGTCACACTGATATGAATATTCCCTTCCTCTTCTGATCACGTCGAGTTGGTATTGCTGTGTTGCTCAGTATTTCGTATGTTGGATAACAAGTCACTGATCATATGAGAAAGTTGCCTCAATCTCTCTCTCAGCTTATACTCACCTAAATGATGAAAACAAGAGGGTTTTACTGTTCACCAAAAGAGGGTTTTACTGTTCGCCAAAGCCCTGATGCAATAAGTATGGTCCTTGGCTTTTTTCTATTGAATGAACAAAAGAATAAGAAGTAATACAGTTCCTACTCTGATTGTAAAAAAATCTCAAGGAATATATAATCTGATTTCTTAATCTTTATTATTATCTTGGGGATTTCTTTTGCTTGTCTTGTGAAAATATTGAGCTTCAGATTTGAAAATTGCTTGCTCTATGGTATCACTGAAATAGTAAAAGTATATTATTTTTCTTATACAAGTAAAGTAGCATCTTATTCAGGAAATCAATGCTATGAAAATCCACAAAAAATAAAATTTATACTAGTTAGTTTAAAAAAATTTAGGAGTTGATTCTTTCAATAAAATTTACTTCTGAGGCATGATGGCTAAAGCCTGCAATCTCATCATGGAGAGGTTTGGGTGGCAATATTTCTGTGCATTTGAGGTGTTTTGGAGCCCTATAGTGGGAACTGAGCCAGCCTAGAATACCTAGCCAGAGTCTATCACAAAAGAAAAGGAATATATGCTCACATATCCAAAAATAGTAAATTTCAATAGACTGAAATAATAGGTTTGAAGCTAGGGGAAGGTAAGTGTGAATTATATGAGTCAGAATTTATTGAATGCAATGCAGCTTCATTACTTTCAGTACTACGATCAGCCAATAAAGTCTAAGGACACATCTACTTAATGACATGGATCCTTACTTCCTAGCTGCATCTTTTGCCTAAAGATCATGCTATGCCTGAGCCATGAAAAGATGTTCACATAAGTTGCATGTCCTCTCCTTCTGCGCTCAGCCAATCCATTCCTCACAGACCACCCAAATAAAATTCCATCCTCGTCTAAAACAAGCAATGTGTAGTAGCAATGTCTGAATTGATAAGGTTTTACTGGTTTCACAGAAGAAGGCATTTTGAAAATTTAAAAATTATAGTTCCATGCATCAAAGTAATAGTATGTTGTTTAAAATAAAAATAGAAAATAGTATTTTTTTTCAATATAGGACAAATATTACTTATTCCATGAGTTGGAAAAACATGCAAAAACCTCTGGTTTCCTTCTTTTGGATTTGGGTCCCGGTCTGCTGGCTTCTCTCTCCATCCTCTGAGACTTTTTCTGCTCTAACCATGGTACCCAGGCTGTGGTTTCTGATGCTCACTCTCCCAGGGACAGTTATGTAGAAGCAACAATGAGGATTGCAGATGTGCTGTGTGCTCAGTTAGGCTAAGGAGCGGAGACTAGAGGAGGCTGCTACTCACCCATCCTAGGCTGATGTTGCAAAGAATGTACCAGCCACAATTCTGCCAAAACAGAAAGGACATTTCTACATTAGCACCATAGCCAAAGACATTTAAACAACTTTCCACATGAAGATGACACCAAATCTCTGATAGTAGACTTGTGGCAAGAATGGTACTGGGGAGGGAGTCATAAAACAAGGCATGTCACCCCTTGTGTTTCTGGTGAGATGTTAGGTGTTTCTTAGGAAATATGGCATTACTTTCAACTTTGCCACACACAGAGTTTTGTTTTGCCTTAGTGATTTTTTTGGATGTTTGATTTCCTTTTGATGGGAGGGAAGAGATGGAGGAAGAGAGAGAAAATAGGTGGGTTGGGAGGTAGAGAGGATCATGGACAAGTTTGGAAAAGGGAAAGAATATGATCAAAATATATTGTGTGAAAAATTTTAAATAATAAATTTTCATAGAAAAGGCCTTGCATAAAATTGAGTAATTAGGATAAGTATGCGTGAGGAATAGGGCTCCACAGGTAAGCATGTCAGTTTCATCTGCTAGTACTTAGGGTCTGTGGTTCAGGATTGGACATCTTTGTTTTCAAGACTAGGAGGAGAAAATGAACTGATATCCTAGAGGCTATGGATTGCAGGGGAAGCAACCCAGGGTCATTCACTTCATCCAGAAATAGTGGGAGCATGTTCTGCACAGAAGAGTTTTGAGAAAGGCCTTTCATCCTAATGAGCAAGAAGTGTCTCTTCTGGCAGATGGGGTTGCTGAAATGTAGCATAGCTATGTGTTCACTAATCTTGGGGCAGCAGAGCCTTGGCCCATACAGCCAGCAAATCTAGGGACTGCGAACTTTCTTATTCTCCTACAGAGTTTCAATTCTTCCTTAACACCTCATGAGCACATGACACATACTTTATCATAATATATTCTATACTATACCATGTATTTTACATAGTATTAATTATATTTAAAATATATGCTATACTGTCTATTCACTATATATTTGCCATAGTAATATAAAAAGTTTGCCCACTGAATGCCTAAACAATTCTTTCAAAATTCATTGATTCAGATGTGAACATGTACTTGAGTGCTGTGACTTAAAGCCTGGCTATGAATATTAAATCTCTGCCTTGTCCTGTTCCATTTAAATAACCTGCTGCCAGTATTATTCATTTATAATATTGCTTTTTCTTGTCCTAATTGAGACCACAAATCCTCATTGCTCTTATCTTTTTAATCAGTCTTTCACTAAATTTCATTTGTTTAAAAATATCCAGGCTATACCTGCGTCAGTGAGGTGAACCTCTGGCTTTAGGAGTCATTCTGAGCTTCACTGTTTTGAGCTTCCCTTGTGTAAGGTATCAGCAGTTCAACTGATTTAGCAATTTCTGCATTTTGGATGAAGGCATTTATAAGTCATTTATACAGCTCATCAATAAGTTATAGTCCTTAGGTACAGCTGATGCTCACAGTTGGAACCTGATATGTCAACCCGCTGCTCCAACCTACTTTAATGTAATTGTAACTCGACTTTACCTTCTCATCTGTGTAACAGCAGCGTGATAGAGGTCAAGGTTTCTTCACTTGATCATGAGAATTCTATTCAGACCACAACACCATGTCTACTCTGCACATTCCCCCAGAATACTATTATCATTTATGTGTACCACCACTCAGTGAGGGAACAAATTAAAGGATTACAGAAAAGGAGATACTCAAGTGTCAAGTGCATCTACTCCTTTATCTCTGATGACACTCTGGTAATTAGCATACTGATTGCATGGTGGATTGTTCTCAATAAGCGTTCTCCATCTATCTGGCTTATACGAAAATGTCATTTTCATAAGGATGTGGACATGCCATGTGCTTCTCCCTATTTCATCAGTAGCTGGAATAGAAATGCAGCACAGGGCCAAGTGTCATTTGTGTTTTAAGTGATTCTAGAAACCTGATGTTCGGACATAAGGAGCTCCCCCAGGACTTTACCCTCTTCTCCTGCCTCCGTTGTTTCCCCACACATCCCAGGTGAAACTGCATTCATTAGATAACGTTCGAGCTTTGTATCTTCAAAGATCTGATGAAAAGTTTTACAAACTGTCTTCAGGGGGAAATGTTTGCTCTTACACCTTAATAACAGTAGAGTGTAGGGCTTTCCAAAGCTTTGTTCACTTCTAACTTCTAAATCATTCTTACTTCTCCTTACTATCGTGTGTGTGTGTGTGTGTGTGTGTGTGTGTGTGTGTGTGTGTGTGTGCGTGCAGGTATCTGTGAAGACCACAAGGGGGCATGATATTTCTGACATATTTGTGATTCCCCTGATGTGAGTGCTGGCATCCGGACTCTGGTTCTTTGATAAAGCAATGCTCACTCTTAACTGAAGTGATTCATCCCCAGCCTTTTACTTGTATGAAGGGTCTAGGGTGTTGTGCTCAGTCCACACTGACTTACTAGCTAAATGAATATTTATTAAATATCATGAATATCTTTCCTTTCACTCTTCTGTCAAATGCATGTTTTTGTTGCTGTTGTTTTTGCAGGGTTTCTCTGTGTAGCCCTGGCTGTCCTGGAACTCACTCTGTAGACCAGGCTGTCCTCGAACTCTCTCTGACTCCTGAGTGCTGAGATTAAAGGTGTGCGGTACCAAGGGAATGCATGTTTTATATTGCATCTACAAGTGAATATGGTATTAAGACTTAGTTGGTGACATACACAATGGATCAAAATAGGATTTTTCTCTGTTTTCCTTATGCTTTAATCTGTATCATTTGTATACAGCAAGCTGAACTTGCTGAAACATGATCTTAAGGCTATAGTAAGTGAATATTTTCATTGTTATGATGGGAGATCATTTAACACAGTCAGCACTTCAGCAGTCTTTATCTGGAGGACGAGAGAGCTTAATGGAATTTGAGTACTGTGATGAACCACGAGAAGCTCATACTCAGGTAAGAGAAGCAAATACAACTGCGTGTGTTTTCTCTCGGAAGAACTCAAGGTAATCTCTAAGCCATATGATACATTAATGAAAGTATCAGTCACCACCCCCAGCAGAAAAGGCAGGAAAAGGTTAGAGAGCTTCCTAAGACCATGCCGCAATTTGTCAGAACTGAAGCAGATTATATGTGGATTTCCAAAGCATTCTCCTTAAGATTCCATTGAAATCTTTTCATTCTGTGTTATGAGTGTCTGCATATGAGCCAGCAGCCATGGAGACATCTCAGAACTTCTGGCGCTAGAGTCACACACCACTTGCCATGGTGCTGGGAACTAAACACAGAGCCTCAGCAACATGTGCTTTGAGCCTCTGAGCCAGCTGCCACGCCCCAAAGCCTTGTTCTTAAAAATGAGCCAGGTTTTGTGTTTCAGCTAAATTACTCAGAAATGTATTTACATTCTTTAAATTCTGAGGATGTTTATTTGATGCAAAATAAAGAGAGTCATAGCAGCAATGTGTAGGTCCTTCGCTGTCCGATGTTTAGGTGATAGATTTAAAAGTGTATTTTGATGCTTTCTTTTGAAATATTGATATGATCTTGATGTAACGTCTCCCCCTTTCTTTTAAATTGCTGAATATACCATTATTTGATCAATAATAGCCACAATAATAGCTAACAGGGACTGGCTGTTATTAAATATCAGGCATACTGCTCAGTGATTTCTGTGGATTTATGCTTCACATCAGAGAAATTGCATGAGAATACTTCAGGGAGTAAAGCCATGAGTTTCCAGGCCTGAACTTTCTTTCTTTTTTATTTATTTATTTATTTATTTTTTTTGTTTTTCGGTTTTTTGAGACAGGGTTTCTCTGTGTAGCCCTGGCTGTCCTGGAACTCACTCTGTAGACCAGGTTGGCCTCGAACTCAGAAATCCACCTGCCTCTGCCTCCCAAGTGCTGGGATTAAAGGCGTGTGCCACCACTGCCCAGCTGAACTTTCTTAAACAGTCCAAATTTTGAGGTTATCCCCCAGTGTCCCTGCTTCAGTCCCTCTGAAGTGGGCCAAGAACTTAAAAGCACAAAGCAGAATTGTTTTAGACTTACCTTTTCTTTTCCCTAATAATCTACCATCCTCTTCGTGACATGTAATAATATAGTTTCTTCGTGACATGTAATAATATAGTTTTTGCTAGTCCAACTTCATAAATCTCTTCAAACATATTCATAAAAGCAACAATTATCTTTTCTACACTTGCATGTCAGCAAGTCATTGATTTTCATAATTTGCAATCACATTATTAAATGGGCAAAGACAATAAACACGGAAGGTCTGGGACAAACTTAACAGACTCTTAGCTCCTCTATATCAGCACCACAGGCAAGGCCAACAATAAGAGATGGCCCGGAGGCCTCCTGATACTGAGCTGGCCAAAAGCACCAGCTTGTGTGCCTGTGGATGAGGGGAGTCAGCTGCTGTGGTTCCTTGCTTGCTTTCATTGATTAGATTACTTCTCTGACAAGTCTTGACAAGTAGATACTATATTCAGTTACTCTCCCTGCCGTCCCCTATTGCCTGCCTCTCACCCACTCTGGTCTCCGGCCCCTTCTCTCTACAGGTCTTCCTTTATTCATGCCTTTTTGTTTTATTTTGTGACCCATTTATTTTCATCAGGACTACAAGCTGTGTAGCCACAGCTTCAGAGCTACCTGGGGAAGCCAGGCGGGCTCACTACTTGAAAGTGATAACCAAGACTATCAAGTTGCCAACAGTTTATCAGGGGCATTTAGTGCCCCACTGTTGGCTGTTCGTAGGCCCAGTCTTGTGCAGGGCACATCACTGAAGAGGAGGTCAATGCAAAGAACTGTTGTGTTTGATATTTTATATATGTATTTTAACAAAATTAAAGTTAAAAATTAAACCGTAAGGACTAGAAGAAGGAAGACACTGAGTTTGGTTATTTTTGTCTTAAGATTGCTAAACGAGGATGAATCTAGAGTTTCATGTAGTGTAATGCTCTGTCCCTCTGTCCCACTGCTCCTCTGGATGGAGGTGACTGCATGGGTACAGTGCACTTGCTATAGATCAGAGAGGAGACAGGCAAATGTAGAGTGGTTGGCAGGAGGCCAGACCAGCAGAGAGCCAGGAGATACAAAGGGTCCAGATTGTCTTAGGAATTTTCAAAAGAGCCTGTGATTTCTTTGAGTTAACCCAGATATTCTGGACTTCACACTTTACTGATTCAATACAAAGGGGGTTTCAGCCAACACATTTTGCTTGCCGATAGAAGTTCTTTACTTGCACAAAGAACTGATTTTTGTAGTCTGAAACTGAGAAACCTGGAGGGGGCATGTTCCCTTCCTAGCAAACAATAAACAATGCAGAAGAACCTGCTGACCCAATGGTCCCATGGGGGAACCAGGAAGGGACGGGCTTAAAGGCTCCGATAAGGGCGTGCAGCAAATCCAGTGAAATAATGTGGAGCCCACCGTACTCTTCCTTCTGTTCCTGTCCACCTCACAGCTTCTATGTCTCTCTGGCCCTTCTCTAGCTAAGTCTATTTACAGCCTACTTCTGAGGAACTTTCTAGCCTCCTGAAAGGAGAGGTTTACAGCAGCTATTTGGGAATATCGGGAAGAGATTTTGTTTTCCTTTTAAGCTTCAGTGTTTTCAGTTTGAGTTGAGTCTTTCTTCGATTTCTTTCCTTGCCATTTTCCAAGGTATTTCTTATCAGAAGAAACCTAGAGCCATTCTGAGACTTGTCTGACTTCATAAGGATTTCGTGAGAAGTTTAAGGTCTCAAATGATTGTTCCTTTTAAGTATTTAGTTGCACAAAATATTTCTATCCTGGACCATCACGTTCCTACGCTTTCAAAGCCAGCTGTTTAGGTTTACATTAGCTTCAGACATAACTATTGCAATTGTGTGGTTGTAAAGGTGAGTGAGATTTACAGAAAATGACATCTTGCTTCAATAGTTTTTAGAAGGTGATTATAAAAGGATTGATTGCATCACAGGAATGAAAATGTCAAGGCCATATCGGCAATTGGCCCTGTCTATTTTATGAATATTGCAGAATTAGTTAATCTGTTAAAAGGAAGTACAGATTCAAAAGAATAAAGCAGGGTGAGACTCAGAAGCCATGTTTGTGAGGAATGCTCTTAGAGCATTCATAATAAAGCCATGCTTTGCTGCAAAAGAGGCAGCATTCTTGTCTGTCCCTCTGCCAGCAAAGGGAGTAGCCGTGGCAGGCTCCCATGGGAAGACATAGCACACTCTCTGTATCACACAGTGGAAGAGAATGCTGTCATGGAGGCTTGGGCAAGTCCAAGAGGCAGCCTTGAAAAGCACAGCACTGTGACAGCCAGGACACCCGAGCCCCTCCTTGACTTGGCCTGACTGTCAGCTACCTGACAGGTCCCCAAATTCTTCCATCTACAAAATGTCTTCATGCAAATCTTTGATTTGTAATTCAAGGAGACTGGACAAAAGTTAAACAGTTCGTAAGGGTTAGTCATTCACTGCTTTCCACACAATGTCATATTATTTAATACTGTTTTCCATGACGCTTCCTAAGCCTGGCCTCATTTGATCCAGACGGCTGCTCATTAGGTACAATGGGCTTACAGGCTGGTGTGTTAGCTAGCTTCAGTCTTGACACGAAATCACATAAAGATCTCACTGTTGGTTCTGCCAGGCTGCTTAGTGGGCTTAGGACCAAGCCTGAAGACTTGGACATGGTCCTCAGTACCACATGGAATTGGGTGTGATTCTCAGTACCACATGGAATTGGGTGTGATTCTCAGTACCACATGGAATTGGGTGTGATTCTCAGTACCACATGGAATTGGGTGTGATTCTCAGTACCACATGGAATTGAGTGTGATTCTCGGTACCACATGAAATTGAGTGTGAGAACATGGAAGTTGAGAACTGATGGAAAATTGTCCTGTGACCCCCAACTCACACTCCCAGTCACTGCCACCACAAAAAGAATGAACATGTCTTTTTCTCAGTTCTTTCACTTTTATCTATGTTTGATCCTGTTCTAAATATGTATGTGTGTGTGCTTGTGTGTGTGCATAAATACGCATATGTGTGTGAATGCATGTATATATGACTGTGTGACTGTATGAGTGTGTACATGTGTATGTGAGAGTATGTGTGAGAGTGTGAGTATGTGTGTGTGTGTGTGTGTGTGTGTGTGTGTGTTGCTAATTTTAAACTCTCTTAAAAATCTTTAACCTTCACTTCTCAAAATTCTAGCTTTTATGAGGGTGGCTTATTGACGGATCAGTGCAGCTAAAACTTAAATGAAATTTGTAATCCTTTCTGCAGTGGCTCCTTCTGAGCTTGCACATGTGTGTCTAACTATTCAGTTAGCTCTCCTGCCGTTCATGTGTGTGGCCCTGGCAGACTTCAGCGCCTCTTTACTGCATTTGCTTCTAGCCTCTCCTCTTTGATACTTTCTCTCTGTACCCCATACTTACTGTTTCTTTCTTTTAACACATTACTCTCACTGCCAGCCTTTCAGCCAAGTCCTTTAAGGCTATCAAAGCCAGACCTGTCACATTTCCCCTAAACACCCATCACTGGTCCAGTTTCACCTTGATTTATCAAAGTAGTTAACTGTTTAAAAATTGTTTTACCAGCTTTAATCTCCTCTTGAAAATCCTGATTTAATTTCCACGGTGACAGGAGCCAGTTCAACTCTACACTCAGCTAAAATTGGCTCTCTGCTCACTCATGTGGCTCAGGACTCTGTCACAGCAAGTCTAGAAGTCCCAGGCTACAGTAACCTCTATCTCAAGCCTGAAATACCTGAATCTCTTCCTTCTGTCTGTGAACGTTCTAGTCTTTCTTTAATAGGCATGTGATGACTTTATCTCTGTGTGTACAGTGGTGGTCCTCTAAACCACATGGATTGTTGCATGTGGGAAAGGCTGGTGTCAGCCTAGAGGTGAGCTGCATGGGGGAGCCAAGACCTTTAGCTTTGTCAATTCATTTATGCCTTAATGTTGCCAGGTAAATATTACCTTTGTCCTTCTGGTGACTCAGAGATGCCTTGACATGTTTATGTCACAAAGGAGCCCAGTGGATGCCTGGCTGTTAATCCTGGCATGACATGGCTTATTGCAGCATTGAGTGCATCATGTGTCAATTGTCCCCACCATTTATAGGCCCATGGAGGAAAGCTCTCTCTGTGTGTCAGCCTGTGATGCCTTCATAAAGACATGTAAAGCAGTGGGAACAGTTGATCCACAGAAACCACAGGAAACTCTAACAGGGACTGGCCTGCTCAGTGCACAGTGACACATCACTTTTTTCATGTTCTGATGCAAGTACAGACTGTGTAGTTCATAGATCACAAAAGGGGTAACCCTAGCAACCCACGATCCGTTTTCACATTAGGAATATGAAACAGATGATAACTGAGTTTTCGGCATCAGACTCTCCCGCCCTTCCTCCTTTTCTCTCTTCTTCCTTTCCTCCCTCCTTTTTTCCCTCCCTCCCTCCTTCTCCCTCTCTCTCATCATCTCCACTCCCTCCTCCTTCCTTCCCTCCTGCTTCTTTCTCCTCCTCCCTTCTTTCTTTTTCTGTCACTCACAAAGTCAACCTTGTTCTGTGGTCCTAAGCAATGCACATCTGGGTTTGTTGTTAAAGTCTCCATGTTAAATACTAAAATATAGATTATATAAAATAACCACCTATTGCTAAACTTTTTTACTGTGACACTACCATGACCTAGATATTAGCTTCTCTTGGTCAGTGTCAGGTCACTTTTCCTTCATAACAACTCCATGAGAAAACTGTTATGGGTTTTATATAACATCTGTCTTAGTCAGGGTTTCTATTCCTGCACAAACATCATGACCAAGATGCAAGTTGGGAGGAAAGGGTTTATTGAGCTTACACTTCCAATTGCTGTTCATCACCAAAGGAAGTCAGGACTGGAACTCAAACAGGTTAGGAAGCAGGAGCTGATGCAGAGGCCTTGGAGGGATGTCACTTACTGGCTTGCTTGCTTTTCCTAGCTTGCTCAGCTGGCTTTCTCATAGAATCCAAGACTACCAACCCACAGATGGTACCACTCACAAGGGGCCCTCCCCCTTGATCACTAATTGAGAAAATGCCTTACTGCTGGATCTCATGGAGGCATTTTCTCAACTGAAACTCCCTTCTCTGTGATAACTCCAGCTTGTGTCAAGTTGACACACAAAACTAGCCAGTACAATATCTAAGATGAACAAGCTGAGTGGGGTTAAGTTCTTATGACCTTAAGGGACTGAACAAGGATTCTGTCCTGATAGATTGAGAGTACAGCCTACTCTCCTAACCTTTGCTCTCGACTCCCTCCAGGAATAGACAGAACGTCATGACATTCAAAGGGCAGATGTGAAATTGGCTTCATTTCTTTTGAAAAAGGCTCAGTACATAGTAACAGGGGCAGCAGGAGTGCTTTAGTATTATCACAAACTTTGCTGAAAGTGGGTTTCTGACCTTTAAAAAGTGAACCTCTTGGGGTTGTATCTAGTTCATTTGTTAAATGAAAAATTAGTACCAAATAATCCCGGGAATTCTTCGTAAACATGGGAGCTTCTATAGTCTCAAGGAGGCTGTGTGACAGGGACTTCAACATAAGAAACACTAGGCTTCTCAAATTAGCCCAACACACAGCTGTCAGTGCACCACAGTGGCTTGCGTCTAAAGCTCTGACTTGTCATCCTGTCCTTTATTGCTTATGACTGTCTAATAATGCAGCCCAAATTGTAATGTGCGGTATAGGGGTTTGACCTTTTTGCCAACCTGTGCACTGTATGCTCCCAGAGCAAGGTCTCAATTCTGAGTCCTTTATCTTCCTGTGGGCAGCTTTGAGTTGCCTGTGAAACTTGTGCTCATATCTAATGCCATCTCTTTGTAGACCCTGTACCTGATTAAACATTTTGATTTGTGTGTGTGTGTGTTTGAGCTATGCAGTTTTTGTTTGTCTGCCTTTCTTTCTTTCTTTCTTTCTTTCTTTCTTTCTTTCTTTCTTTCTTTCTTTCTTTCTCTCTCTCTCTCTCTCTTTCTTTCTTCTCCTTCCTTTCTTCCTTCCTTTCCAATTTATTTTGTATTTTGTTTTGACCATTGCTTTGCAAACAACATAACCCATGCCAGCTTTTTCTTTCTATCTGAAATAGCCTCATCTGTGCATTACACTGGTCAAGATAATCATACACTTTGTAGGTATTGATGAGGATGAAGCTAATACTGGTAGCTTCCAACTCTCCTAAATGTCTACAGTGCAAAGTCCCTCTTGTCTCTTCCAAACTGGCACACATCTCAGTATTTCCTCCTGCAGAGCACCAGTCATTCAGTTGGATACTATAAATTGTTCTTGCCTTCCCTCACATGACAAGTATCTGGCTATTATTCTTTAAAGAGTTTTCTATTTCATCCACTTCTTCCGTTCCCATGAGTCTTTATTTGGTTCTTATCACCATTATTCTTTGCCTAATTCAGTGGTTCTCAACCTGTGGCTTGGGACCCCCACAGGTGCTGCATACCAGACATTTACAATATGGTTCATAAAAGTAGCAAAATTACAGTTACAAAGTAGCAAGAAGATAATTTTATGTGGGGGTCACCACATCATGGGGAAAAAAGTCCCAGCATTAGGAAGGTTGAGGACCACTGGTCTAGATGATTTCAGTAATACTGAAAATACTTCCTTGCTTGATAGATAATAGCCATCTCAAATATAAAATATACAAATAGAAAGCTCCTACTAGCCCCAGTCCCAGCCTTCCCTGGTGACGTTGGTCCTCTCATGTCCAAGTGCACCTCAGCTAATAGCAACACTGTCTGACTTGTCCAAGCCTTTGCCACTCCTACACTGTCCCTGGTCTGATCCATTGCTACTTCAAAAATCTGTTCCAACTTTGATAGCGTCTCATTATTTCTACTGGACTCCCTTTGGTCCAGACCATTTCATTTTCTAATGGCTCACTTTAACAGCTTCTAAATGCTGTCTTCTTCCCTACTTCTTTTCTAAAAGTCTCTTTTAAGTCTGAGAGTTTTAAGAAGACAAATCACCCCATTCCCTTGTTTAAAATTCTCTAGTGATTTGTTATTGCAGACAACATAAAGCCTGAACTCCATATACAGTCACGTAGGCTGGGCGCTACAATGCATTTGCCCTGCTCACCACACTTTAATTTGGTCAACCATGTATGCCCTGTCTGAAGCCTTTGCACTTGAAGTTTCTTCTTCTTTCAAATATGCTCATGGTAAGCTTCTTCACACCTGTCAGGGATCCTTTCAGATGCCACCTTGTCAGAGGGGTCTAGCTAACATGGCACCTTATGTATAACCACCAACTAGATAATGACAAATGAAAAACAGGGGCCTCCTGAAGAAAGTTGCTTCAAATTAGACAAAGCTTACACAGTCTGGAACATGTCTATGAATACTGGTGTGGGCTTCTTGCATATTTGTAGCTGTTTGTATCCTCATGTTAATTATGGTCCCCCAGACCCGGTTTGTAAGGTCCTACATGTAAGACACTAAAGGATCTTGCCCCAGTTGGTTTTGATTGGTAAATAAAAATTCCAACAGCCAATAGCTTGGCAGGGCAGACAAAGGCCGGACTTTTAGGATGCCCAGACTAGGGACAGACAAGGGAAGGGAGAAAGACAGCACACGCAAGGAGGTGAGGGGCAGAAAGCATAGCTTCTATGTGGGAGCCAGGGAAAAGCAGCCCCAAGAGCCCCCCCCCCACTGCGTCTAGGGCAACTAAGATAGAATATAGATTTTAGTAAGTAATAATTTGGGAATATCGGAGGGAAGTAGATTAGCCACATGGAGGCTAGGATGTGGCCCAGCCACTGAGCTGTTTAAGGCGTATAAAATTATAAAGGCTCTGTGTATGTGTCTTTCATTCAGGAACCCAGAACATCGGGGGTGGGTAGCGAGGAACGCGTTGCCACTGCTGCTCTGCCACCGCTAGGATCGGTTTGAATGACATGAATTGGGTACTGTTTGTTGCACATATCCATCAGTTGTGGGATTTCGGTACATGCAGTGGTTCTTGATGTAATCTTCTGGTCTCCATGGTGTCGTACCATTCTGGTCACCCAGAAACACAGAGCACGTGTCTCCTCACTGTGCACCCTGTAGCTTGGCATCACCAGTGTGTTTGATAATAAATTTTCTAACAGGGTGGGGGGATGGTCTCTTACTATGGTTTGATCTTAACCTTTCTGATGATAGTGATGCTGAGCGCTGGTTCTTCATGCTTATGTGTCCCAAGCTGAGAATGAGTAGATTTTAATCTCTCCCTTGTCTTCAATTATAAGGAGAAAAGAAGATGGAACATAAAAAAGAAATCCTGCTTGCCTCTCTGCTTGTCTGACAGGTCTGGGAGCAATCTGCCTGCCCAGCTCAATAAGATGAAATATACTATGACACCACAGCATTTTCACAGAAGAGGGCACAGAAGCATGGCTACCTTGCTTTGCTTTAATATTTCTAATATTTTGTTAAGAATATTTTCAAATATGTGAAAATGTGAGAAAAACAGATGTCATCACTCCTCTGTCCACTTCGGACAGAGCAAATGGTGCCAATCCTGCCCACGTGCGTGGGCCCAGCGTGTCCCAAATCTCTAATAACCTCCAAGGACAGGACTGACAGTCTATTCGGTTCTCCAGAATGCACCTGAAAGCAGTTAACATGACAGATAAAACATGGACATCCAGTTTTCGTTTCACTTTGATTGTGGTAAGAACATAGAATGTGGAATCTGCCCTGAAATAGGGCTTCCCTGTACAGTTGTTGACTGGATGCACGATGCTGCACGAGGCAGATGTCCAGGATGTTGGATGCTGGAAGAGAAGTGAGTTGCTCAATCATTGCTGTGTTTTTACTTGTTTGAAAGATCTGAGCTGAATATTAGTTTTGGTCCCTCTGTCCCTTTGCTCAAGACCACTGGGTGTTTAGGGCACATTTGTTCTTTGTTTTCTACATAAACTCATCATCAAAGAAGACTGATATAGTATCACTTAAGCCTTATACCGTGTTCTTATCTAGCTTTTGAAGTTAAATGGTTTTTAAAATTCTCCATGAGTCACATGTTGACCTTGGCATTCCCATTTCCATCAGCTAATATGAGCCATGTTTCCTCCCGTCTGCCATCTTTTATGCAAATCTTTACCGCCAGGACAAAGCTCTTCCTTTGACATTCCCTCAGGAGTGACAATGTTAAATTTCATTTAATTTCTGACTTATCATGTACCAGATCTTCCAGTGTTTAAAGTAACACAGCACAGACGCTTTCAAAGAAAAAATGATTAAAAAAAAAACTTTCAAGCTGGCTGAGGCATCTCCTTGCTGCATATATTTCTGCAACCAAATTTTACATATTACTTTAAAATAGAGGATACTAAAGTTTATCTTTCAGGGTCATTTAGCTTTTGTTTAATTTTGATAATCACTCAAAGACTTTGTCTTCTACCAATAAAACTGTTACAGGGCAAGAATGTGCAATGCTTCCTTAGTTATTTATTGGAATTTGAATATTGCAACCATAATTTATAAGCCAAGAGCAGGATGTTGGTGTATTATGCTATGAAACCAAGAGCTTGTTCACATAGGCTAGGAGGGTATTCTTTAAGATTTCTGCAAGAATTTGAAAAATTAATTAATCAATTTGTTTTCCTTTGATCTGTCTCCTCATGCAGAGGAGGAAATTTGTTTTTTGTTTGTTTTTTAGATAAACATTGGAAAATAAAAGTGAATTCTAGGAATGAGTTTATAATTTCCTTTAAACAAGTATTGTGTACCCTTTCATTGAGTTAAACAAAGAAGGTAATGACTTCCTAATATGATTAATAGCTAAAGTATTTTTATTAATTTTATACTCATATTCTTTTATCCTCTGAGTATGGTAAGCCTCAAAATTTTATTTAAATCATTATAATTACTTTTAATGATGTCATCTAATTAGTATTTTACAAAACAACAGACACAGTTACATTTGGGTTCAAGATGAGTTATGTAGTTTTTGATGTGAAACATGTTTAAAATTATGCAGCAGAGAGCGCGCAAACATGTCTATTAAGGGCACATTGCTACCCCTTGGTAGTTCACAAATGCTTGTACCAGTTCTGGGAACAGTGCACAGCTGTCCCTCTCGAGCACAGTAGCTTCCACTGTTCTGTGGTGGAGCAGGCCTGGCGGACTGTGACACTGGAAACAGCGTACAAACTCCTAAAAGGGGCACTTTGCAATGAATCCAAGATCTGAACATTCCTTTTCGAAGAGAACCTACTGTTTCTTCAAATTTGGAGGCTTTGACATCAGTGGCAAATGAGCTTCCTGTCTGCAGCTGCCAGGATTGTTACAGTATTCTGTGACAGGTGACAACATACGAGTGGTAGGTTGCAATCTCTTTCTACCCCAGATCACCATGCCCAAATCACTTCAGACTCTGTTCTTCCATTTTCAGTAGCATGGATGCTTGTTCCAGAGAATTTCTTTGTGCAAATATTGCTTTTTACTTGGATTTATGTGCATATTATTTAAAATTAAAAATGAATCTTTTTATTATTTAAGGTTTATTTCTTTTCATTTTATGTGTATATATTTTGCCTAAATGTGTATGTGTGCAGTATGTACATATAGTACCCAGAGAGACCAGAAATAGATGCCAAATATCCTGAACTGAAGTTACAGATTGTTGTGAGCTTTCATGTGGGTGTTGGGCAGGGAACCCTGGTTTTCCACAAGAGAAGCAAGTGCTCTAATTGCCAAGCTGTCTCTCCTGCCCCATTTTTATTTTCAATTATGTGTTTGTCTGCATGTTTGTGTGTGTCTGTATTTGTGTGTGTGCATGTAGGTACATGCTTGTGAGTCCAGGTCCCTGGGGAATCAGAGGCTCCAGATGTTCCTGGAGTTACGTGCAGTACTGGGAATCGAACTTATCTCCTCTGCAAGAGTAGAATGTGCTTTTATCTTTAAGCACTGAGTAGCTCTGCAACCACAACTTATAGAACCTTGACAATAGGAAGTTACTGAAAGTCAACAAGTGCAATAAAGATGCAATGATCTAGGAAGTGCAGATGTTTTTATTGTCGTGCTGAAAAGATGATACTCAGCATCTCTTTGAGCAAGCAGACTCATCCACAGGCAAACAATATTGACCAAATATGGGTATGAAGGCAAATTTCAGAAAGGAACATTCTGCCCTTTACTTCCTCTATACAATCAAGTCAAATCCTATATATTAATTTTTTTCAAAAATTCTTTTTCATATCATACGTAACTTTGGTATTTGTTCTTGATTTGTATTTGTAAATAATAAATATTCTATTGGTGACTCTTCAATAAGTGAATGAGTAAATGAAAAACTTTTCCAATATGAATTTGGATGTCTTCATTTAAATGCATACAGCTTGCATTGTAACTTATGGATTTATGGCCCTGGAGCAGGTTATAGAAAAAAATCTCTGAGGCCTTCTCAAATGCTTCTGGGTAAGATATTGCTTTCTCCTCCTGTATGCTACTCTTTCTCTGGCGATCACTTGACTTGCCTTTTAATCTCATCCTAGCATTCTTAGGAATGTCTTTGCTTAGTAAACTCGCAGGATCAGTTTTTATGAGCTTTCTGACTGACACAGCTACTTGCTTCTTCCCTTAATGAACCAGTTCCTGAAGGTACTTGGAAACTAAGCAGATAGACTCTATGAATCCATTCTCTGAAAAGTCATCTTGTACCAAGGAGGCTACTTTATAGGGTCACTCAACAAGGCAAATAGTGAGCTTTCAGAAGATATATCTCAAGTAAATTGATTTTGAACATTTCCTATGTTTTAAGTGAAGAGGCTGTGATGGTGACCAATATCCTGGTCTCAGCCTCCATAGAGATGTCAACCTAGAGCAGCACTGTCCAGAAGAATTTCCAGCAATGTTGTTTTGCATTGTAAAGGTTCTGGAAGGTTTCACAACTGAGAAACAAATTCTAGGGAAATGTTTTTAACCACATTCACTAATACACACAGAAGCCACTATATTACAGAGAAACAGACTACACCTTGTGCTGGCAACAGAAATTGTCAATGCCATGCACGTGGTATTTGTGTTCGAACCATGCAAAATGTAAATAAGGGGTCCTGCACACTTGCATCAATCTCCCAGAAAACCTTTGACGCTGATGTAAATGACTACATGCATGGTGCATCTGAACATCTGACACAAGACTAGTGGAGCTTAGAAACCAAGTTTATATTAATTTTAATTTAATTGAAAAACTGAAAATGTTTTCTCATCAGGTATAACTGTATTGCCTTGGCACACCACAGTCCTTAACTGTGCCATCAAATAGTCTATCATTTAGCCATTGTAAACACTGTAATATATAATATGTGTGTGTATGTGTGTGTGCGTAACTGCTTGTATTACAAATGCTAATTATGTTCCCCAAAACAGCTCACTTGAGTGTATGCATGTAAGACACTGAGGGACCCCACCCCCAGTTGGTTCTGATTGGTAAATAAAGATGCCGACAGCCAATGGCAGACCAGGACAAACAAGGCAGGACTTTTAGGATTCCAGGGCTAGAGACAGACAAGAAGGGAGAAGAAGAAAGATGCTATGCCCTAGAAGGTGTGGGACAGAGAGCATTTCCACGATGTAGCAGCCTGGGAAGAGTGGACCCAAGAGAGCCCCCCACTGGGTCTAGGGCAGCAAAGATAGAGTATAGATTTTAGTAAGGAATAACTTGAGAATATTGGAGGGGGTAGATTAGCCACATGGAGGCTAGGATGTGGCCCAGCCATTGAGCTGATTAAGGCGTATCAAAATATAAAGGCTGTGTGTGTATGTGTGTTTGTGTGTGTGTGTGCTTTCTACATGTGTGGTATCTATTTATATTAGAGGTGATAATGGGAATATAATAATATCCAGATTCAAATATTATGTTGTTAAATTGATTAAGCCTTTGAAAACTTTTTGGGATGGAGCTACTCAGTCATTTAAGTGTACCTGAATGGTGTCTATGATATTTCTGTTGAATATTACTCTCTAGAAGAAAGAGAGAGGGAATTAACGAACAATAGCAGCAGCAATTGAAACAATAAATCAGCAGGTAATGGTGAAATTTGAGGACTTTTATACATTTAGGGTTACACATAGGTTTTTCTATAATTGTGATGAATTACCTATGAAGTCAAACAGAGAAAGGGGTTTATTTTAGCTTATGGTTTGAGGGGATACATTCCATCATGGTAGAAGAGGTTTGGGATAGGAGTATGAGGCAGTGGTCACACTGCACTAATAATCAGGAAGCAGGGATAGATAGATGCTGGTGTTCATCTGGTTTCTTTTTCCTTTCTCACTCACTCTGGACCTTCAGCCTATTGAATGGTACTATTCATTTTTAAGGTAGATCTTCCCTGCTCAGTGAAACTTTCTGGAAATTCTCTCAAAAGCATATACAAAGCTGTGCATCCTAGATGATTCTGAATTTAATCAAGTTGACAAAAATGACTAATCACCATAAGTCTACCACCTGTTAACTTGATACCCAAACATACCACTTTAATTCATAATATTCTGCACCCCCATGGGCTTATGATTGTCTCATAATATAATATGCTTTCATTCTAGTTTCAAAAGCCACTATTGTTTTTTTTAAAACAGTTTCTATAACTGTTTAGAAGGCCAATGTATAACATCTTATCTGAGAATTAAAACAAACTTCTTAGTTATGTGAGCCCCAATAGCAAAAAGTAAAAAAGCAATCTACATACTTTCAATTTATACTGGCATGGAATAAATATTTTAATTCCAAAAGCTAAGAATGCAGAACAGGAAGAAAAGATTAAGCCAAAGCAAGACCAAAACCCAACAGGGCAAATCCTGAAGCTCCATGCCAGTAGCATCTGATGACATCATCTTGGCTCCAACAGTCTTGGACATTCCCAACTCTCCAGGTCTTCTGACTTTATCTCACACAGCCCCTGTCTTGTGTTGGTTCTATTACTCAGATGTAGATTTCTTCAGATGTCCCATAATCTTAGCCTCTCCAGGATGTTGGGGTTCTTACTGTATCTTATACTCCACCATCACCACTCTACACCAGGAATTCTCGAGCCTGCTTTTGGCGAGTCAACCCTCATCACACAATACTTGGCTTCAAAAGCTCTAGGAGTGGTGTGAGTATCCAGGAACCCTCATTCTTGTTGTTTGCATTGTTACAAAACAAGGCTCATGTGGGTTATATTGACACTTTCTGTTGCCAGTTCAAGATGAAGTCTGTTTTATTTCTACTAAAGCTTTAATGGCTTCTGTGTGCCTAGTGTCTGAGCCTGATAAAACATTTCCAAGGATATTTTCTCCTTCTGAGAATACTTCAATGTCATTCTTATCTCAGGCTCTCTCATTTCAAGTGAATTTGCATTTAAAACATTTTTACATTTAAAAATTACAGTAAGAAATCTTAGAGGAGGAGATTTTATTCTCAACATACAATGCCTTTAATGATTAGGCCTGTCTCTCCAAACACACCTTCTCTGCATCTTCAAACTTTTCCATAACCCTTTCACATATAGATATATACCTTCATGTTTTTCCATTCTACTTTCTGCTCTTTTACTGTAGACCTGGATAAGAGTAATAAGCAGTAACCATTCCATAGACTGCATGCTACTCTTTATTGAAATTTCCTCTGCCAAATGATGTAGTCTATTGCTTTTGAATTTATCTTCATTAACATTTTTAGGAGATATTCAGAATGTAGAGGAATTCTTTGCATGTATATAACATGAGTGGCTTCTAGCCCAGTTCCCAATAAAGTCTCTATTTACTGCTTAAGGTCTCATGAACCCTGGCCTCAGCTGTTTACATTTTCTTGCAATTCTAGTCCTCTGAACTCTCACAAGAAGGATTCACTAAGCTTTGTTTATAGAATTCTTGGACTTTTTTCATCTTACAGTTTTAAACTCTTTCACATATCTCCTCTAAACCAGTTCTGAAGCCCTATGGATTGCATAGCTAGATTTATCAAAACATCAACAGCCCCACTCCTGGTACCACCTTTTTGTGTTAGTTACTTTTCCTGTTACTGTGACAAAATGCCTGAAAAGGGCAATCTAAAGAAGGAATAGTTTATTTTGGCTCCTTCATTTTGAAGAAAGAATGTTGGTGAAAGTGTGGGGTAGCCGATAACGTTGAGTCCATAGTTGGTAAGCACACTAATCATCAGCTGACTTCTTCCTTTCCTGTTCTTATTAAGTACAAATCTATAGGTGGTGGACACTCAGATTCACTGTGGTCTTCTCTCCTCATGAACATCACAGGACTTTCCCTCAAGGCCACACCACCAGTATGCATCTTAGGTGAGTCTCAAGGCAATTGAGTTGACAATGAAGACTAACCATCGTGTGTGATATCTCAAGTTAGAATCTTATACAATATGATAAAATGTAAAGAATCTGCTTTGTGTATATGCTAAACACTGAATGATCATGGAGAGACATTTGTACATCCATGTTCACTGAAGTTTATTTACTGTGGCTCAAATGTTCCACGCGAAGTAAGTGGGTAAATAAAATGCAGTATGTAGGTACAGTAAATAGTATCAAACCTTTAGAAGAAAGGAAATTCTAGTGTATAACAGATAAAATGTAGAGGCATGAGGAAATAAGCTAATCACAAACACATAAATAAAGCATTTCATACATGCACAAAAATTTCATAACAAAGTTGCTCATTTTGTACACACAACACATTATATTTTTCTGCATTATCATTTTAAAGGGTTATTTATGTATTTTTATGTATATGAGTTATCTGTTTGTATGTATGTCTGCACACCAGAAGAGAGTGTGCATCAATATCGTTGGTTCTGAGACACCATCTGGGCGCTGGGAGTGAACTCAGTACCTTGTCTGGGAGAACATCTCTCCATCTCTTCTAATGTATTTTTTATTTGACAGAGGAAAACAAATGTGTATTCCTTTATCAATTATTGTTTGATTCAATTAATATGAAGACTCAAAGTTATCAAATTACATTAAAAGAAAAATGAACAAGGAGATGGTTAGTTCATGAAAGCACTTGTGAAGGAAAAGGACATGAATATAAATCCCAGACACAGACAAGATTGAGAGCAAAGAGAGACATATCCTGTGAGCTCACTGGTCAGCCAGCCTAGCTGGCTCAGCAAGCTTCAAGTTCAATTAAGAGAACCCCTCTCTGAAGAGTAAGGTGGAGGTTGATAGATACCTGAGATCTTTCTCTGAAGAGTAAGGTGGAGGTTGATAGATACCTGAGATCTTTCTCTGGCCACTGCATGAATATTTATAAGAACCCACACCTGAAAACTCACATACAGTTAACACACACACACACACACACACACACACACACACACACACACACACGAAAAATAATGGTGTTTTCTTGAAGCATGGGGAGAGGGGAATTGAGGAATTACAGATTACAGGCAAAGTTTCAGATCTGGGCAATCTTATAGATAGATAGATGGCAGTGATGGCAGTACAATTTAAATGTATTTAATGAGCCCACCTACCTAAATGAGTTTCAACAATAAACCTTATGTCTGTGTACTTTATGATAAGTTTAAATATAAATATAGACTAAACGTCTCACAGACAAAATATCTATATTGCTGCAGTAAGATTTAGTACACCTCTATGTACCATGAGAGTCAATGAAGCATATCAGATTTAATGTAATTTGTATTTGCTTATCTGCCCTTCCTGACTGGTCATTATAAAATGGCTATGACATTAGGTGGGAAAATAACCAATGAAAACAAGAAAACTTGCATTACATGAGGTCAAAGTTGAATATGATGTATTCTTTGTTTATCAGTGGTACAGAAAGGTATATATTTTTAGAGAATATATAATGAATACCTCTAGGGTCTTCCAAGGACCCTGTGAACGTGGATCTGTCCTCATAATGGGCACCACCCCCTAGGGTCTTATAAGGACCTTGTAACATGGATCTGTCTCTACAATAGGCACCTCCTCCACTTTAGGCTCTCATTTTTCTCTTTCAGAAAGGCTAAGCCTCTTTAGCATTTTCCCAGCTGCCACTGACATCATAACCTCACTTCAGGGGTGAGCAGGCTTCAGGTGCTTTATGTCTCCAGAGAGTCTCATGGCTTCTCTGCTGTCCTGAAATCCTCTTATCTGGGGACTCTCTGTAAAATAACAGGACAATTTACATGATTGATTTCTGTATCACTCAGCTCCAATGACAGACATTCACTTTAAAAGGTTTTAAGCTATGCATTATACAAATATATCATTTACTGTTGATTAAAATGTTCATGGTCATTTGTATTTTTAAAAAAGTTAGGTGTCTGTTTCTTGGTTAGAAACATAACCCCATTTTTATCCCTGTGGGAAAATCAGTTATAACTTAAAACTCCTGTAGAGGAAGTCTAGGGATCATGGGTATTCTATTTCTATGGGCAGTTTTCAGCCTTTGTTTGTGTAGATTATACTTTTAACTAACCAAAAATGAATTTTAACCTTGAATGCTCCATGCCCAGGTCCTGCCAGGGGAAAGTGTATTTTGTACCCCTATACATCATTACTTTATTTTATATACTTTATAATATTGACTGAGATCAAATACATACAAGATGCACTTTGATACATTTTCCTTACTAATGTCAACAAGTCCGGCAGAATTTTCTTGAGAACTGTTCAATTCCCTGCTGTCTTGAAAAGATCATTTAGCCTGCTAAAGTACATTTTGAACGTCTATGCTTTATTTTTATTGCTTCATTTTTATTTCTTAGTTCTATTTTAAACAAGATCATGCTATGTAACCCAGGTTTGCCTCCCATTTGCATTTCCCTTTGTTAATTTCTCAAGTGCTGGGATAACAGGTGTGATTGATCCAGGTTTGGTATAAAAGTTTATTTTTGTTTCAGCTACATTTCACTTTAATTGGAAATTCCTTGGAGGTTTTACTTATTATTTTTTTATTTCTTTCAACAGACTATTTAATTTAAAATTAAAGTTCCAAGTAATTTTGGTTAGCACAAATTAAGAAACTCCATTTCGTTTTCTGAGAACAAGGACTGGGTACATGATACTCAAGTGTCAACACAGGCAACACTGGCTCAGTTAGGTAATGAGGCACATGGCAACATGGTGAAGTCTCTCCTGTTGTAGCTGAAGACGTTTATCCCCTGCCACCTAAACAAATCATGGCTCAGATCTCAGGGGAATGCAAATACATTTTGCTCTGCTCAACACAGTAGCAATCCAAATCGGATGTCAGGCATGTGTGTATGTTTGTGTTTTGGGAGTGGGCTTCACAGGAATGCTTTCATAGACAACTGTGTGCCAGTTCATTTGCAATTCCTCCCACATTAATTACTTATCATTTCATATTTGTTCAATTTGCATAAACACATTCTTTAAATGCAATGCTGTGCAATAAAATTTAAGGTATTTACAAAATAACTCTGCATAGCTGTATCATTATTCAGTCTCTATCATAAATTAGACTGGCTGGAAAATGAAGTTTGTTTAAAATGTAGACTTTCCATGACTTTTTGAACAAACAGTTCAAGTGTAAGTCTTCTGTTTTGAGGGTGGGAATATGTATCTAAGAGGCTCTACTTCATTCAACAATAAATACTGTTCTCCAGCTATAAACCCACAGATAGCTGGCTATTTTTTTTAAATGGGATATGTTAACCTAGCTCAGAAGCCCGATTCATGGGGAAAGCTGCTTGAACAAGGCACGTCTTTTGGCAATGGATTGCCGTGGGGGATCAAAGCAGAAAACTGGTGTCTTAGTGCTAGAAGGTGGCTCATCATGTGACTTTGTTTACATCAGTCTTGGCTGCTCAGATTGGATATAAGTAAAAAACAATCCATGCACTGGCTGGATTTGTGTCAACTTGACACAAGCTGGAGTTATCACAGAGAAAGGAGTTTCAGTTGAGAAAATGCCTCCATGAGATCCAGAGGTAAGGCATTTTCTCAATTAGTGATCAAGGGGGGAGGGCCCCTTGTGGGTGGTACCATCTGTGGGCTGGTAGTCTTGGGGTCTATAGGAAAGCAGGCTGAGCAAGCCAGGAGAAGCAAGCAAGCCAGTGAGCAGCATTCCTCCATGGCCTCTGCATCAGCTCCTGCTCCTCGATCTGCTTGAGTTCCAGTCCTGACTTCCTTTGGTGATGAACAGCAGCATGGAAGTGTAAGCTCAATAAACCCTCTCCTCCCCAACTTGCATCTTGGTCATGATGTTTGTGCAGGAATGGAAGCCCTGACTAAGACAATCCACTTATGCATTTCATCAGAGCTTGGAGCTTGGGTTAGGTTAGCTGTGGTTCACAAGTCTGGCTTCATGTTCTAACTTAGTGACCTTGACTTAATCAGATTTGCTAAGTGCTGGGGGTATGCAGGCTTTGATACAGATTACTTTACAACCACAAGTGCAGCAGTCAACTTTCCTGGTATAAACACTCCCATTAAGGCTAAAGTAATGCTACCCCCATTACCTTGGTGTGCGAAGGGGCAAAGGGATGAGCATAATCAGTTCTTTTCAGATGATGTGACAAGGAAACCAGACCCCGCCCTTACCGAGCGACCATTGGTCATTGATAGCAGCTGGGGAAGGGAGAATCACACTTTTTGGACTATGTGGCCGCTGGTAGATTGCCCATGACACATGGGCACCAGCGAGTGAACATTGTGAGTTTTTAGAAAACAAAGTGGTCATGCAGTTGGGAAGGGGCCGTGTTGAGTCGAACTTGAGGGTGTTAAAGAAAGATGTGTGTGATCAGGTTTCATGTGTGTGACATTCTCAAGATTGCAGACAAATAAGTGAAAACAGTTATGCTAGGGAAATGAGTATTTTCAAATTTGATGCTAAGGAATCACAATTAAAATAATGGTTATAAAACAGAGAATGAAACACAGAAAGGATTCCAAAACACTGAAAGACAAACATAAAAGTGTGCTTTAAAAATGATAGTTTATTCCAAAGTATTTGTATGGCCAGTTCTGAGGGCCATACAATGTCAGTCACTGATAAGTAAACCTAGGGCTAGCTAGTTATTCCTTATTTCTTCCTTATTCCTTAGTTCTTGAGGGTTTAACTTTTGATACTGTGTATGAATCCTAGAAATCACTATAAACCAAAGCTAGCATACAGGAAGATCACACCAAGGTGAAGCTCTTTGAAAATTTGCATTCTTCAAATAATGTACAAGAAATAAAACACACTGTTCACATGCCAATGACGGATTTTATGCACCTTTTATTTACCTACATATTTTTTTATCTACCTATTTTGTTGTTATTTTATTATTATTTTTCTCCTCATAACATTTTTATTGGGTTTTTTTTGAGTTTCAAATCATGCATCCGATCACAATCCCTTCCCAAACTTCCATGTCTGCCACCCCCTTGTGACCTCCCCTCCTCCAAAAGAAGTAAAAAATAAAAATAAGAAGAACAACCAAGTCTACTTTGTATTATCTATACTCACTGGGGCATGGTCAAACTCTCAGTGGCCTGCCCCTTAGATGGAGTGGAGATCTTCCCCTCCCACACGTCTGCCAAAAGCTATCTACTGTGGAGAGCTAACTTCAGCATCCCTGTCACACTTTTTATGAGTTCTCTTCAGTGGTTTCTTGTTTAGGCTTTTACTTGTGGGGGTGGGGTGGGATGGGGGTAGGGGTTGTCACAGAAGCCTTCCACACCCCTCTCTCTCAACTGTGCTTCTAGAGTCATTGATACCACAGCAAAATCAGCCTTCTTGCTTTTTACAGTCAACAGGAACACAGATTATGGGCCTTCACAGACCATGATCATAGTCCCCTGCTACAGTCGGATCTGAGGACCCAGATAAGGCCCTCAGAGATTGCCCAGATCATGGTCTCAACATGGCCTCAGGTGGCAGCACAGACCATCTGCATCAACATGGCCTCAGGTGGCAGCACAGGCCATCTGCATCAATATGGTCCCTGGTGGCAGCATAGACTCTGGACATCGTCATAGCTTCAGGCTACAGCACAGACCATGGACGTCTGCATGGCCGTTGGTGGGAACATGAGCCACAGACATCATCTGGTCTCCCAGCAGGGCGTGGCTGGGTGGGGCAGGTAGTCACTGGTCTGGCTGGATTGCCCAGCTGCTGGCTCTTCTGCTCCCTCTACTTAATTTTTAAATCCATAATGTCTACATATTCAATGTGTGCCAATGTTTCAAATTGGAATGGTTATTGTCATGTTGGAACATTTCCAAGGAGCACAGAAGCCAAGTCTAAAGTCAGCAATGAGGGACTGAGCTTGCAAAACACAAGTTTCAGAATTTGCTAGATATGCAACAGCAAATGCCACTTTTGGATAGACAAAATTTTAACACTGCTTTATACAAGTAACTTTAAAAAATATATGAATGAATAAACATGTCTATCTACAGAGATGATCTAATGTTATCAATGAAGAGCCTGCAATTTCATTATGAAATGCATTGTCTCAGCTGTGGCTCTAGTCTCTGGCCCTCAAGCTCTACTCTTTCCTTAATAGTTAACTGGATTTGAAAGGCAAGAAAATTGGAAACAATGTATATTTAACAGATACCATCCTTGTATCTTAGCAAACCTCTGACATTGTTTATTCCAAACTATAATTCATGAGAAACTTTGCATACCCAAATTCCTCTTAGTAGTTTATGCTATGTTGTCTTTTTATATCAAGAACACCACAACATTGAAACAAGCAGGCTTTTTTGACAGAAATATTACTCACTTAGTAGATTTTTTTTTAATGTAAAAGAAGCATGATCATTTCCTCCTATATTTCTGATGAAAGAGCTGGATTAGTGAAAAAGTCAGGGCAACTAGAGAAATAATCACTTTTTATTTTGTCCATGTATTCTTACAATACCACAAATACAAATTTAGCTTTGGCTTTTGTATCTATGTTGTAAGAATAGGTTCTGTGCTTTCACAGCCAGTGTCAAGGGGCATATACATGCTTTGAGTGGTTTTTCAAAAATTGAAGTGAATGATACCAATTTGTATTATTCTTGTAGAATTTATTCCTGGCGTAGGCAAAATAGTATCTCAAATGAAAGCCCAGTGTGGATTACAATCAAGTGCAGACAAGCTCTGAGGATGTCTCACAGCTACAGTTTAAATTATGCCTGTGTATTTGTTATGTGTGTGTAGCACCCATGCCACAGTGGGGAGTGGATCAGCGGAGGATTTTCAAGCCAATGTTCTCTTTCTACCTTTGGTTCTTGGGGACTGAACTCAGACCACTGAACTTAGTGGCAAGTGTCTTTATCCCTGAACTATCATCTCACTGTCCCAGACCTTACAGCTGATGTGTGTGTGTGCGCGCGCGCGCGTGTGTGTGTGTGTGTGTGTGTGTGTGTGTGTGAGAGAGAGCACACATGCGCATGTTCACGTGTTCACGGTGCATGAATGCGAGTCTATGGGTTCTTGCACCAGTGCTGAGGATGCTGGGAACTAATCGCCATTTTTCTCAAGAGCAGTAAGTATTCTTCACCACTGAACCATTTATCCAGTCCCAAATTCTTTAATCAATGATTTAAACAGCCAAGCAAAAATGAGGCTTTTTGTGTATTTCTCTCTAACAGGTGCTATTTTTGCATAGACAGGTATTTTTTTTCCTGTAGTTTTTTTTTTTCTTGTAATTTTTGGTTTTCCTTCTCATTAGTGAAAAGGCAGGGGTATGTTGAACATGATTAGGACCAAATTCTTCTCTTCTTCAGTGGAGAGACAGACCCAGCAGTAAATAAGGAGAGCACAGCCTCATCTGAAAAGCAGAATGCAGATTCTGAAGAAAATGGGTAAAGCATGGCCGTCAGTGACGGTCAGAAACAGCAAGGTCACTGACATTCAGGGTGCTTTAGATCTAAAGATATGTTCATGAGAGCCAGGGTGGCACACTTCCATTGCAGATATTCCTGATGACACTAAAAAAACGTCTGTCTCGAGCTCAGAAAGCTACACTATCTTCACAAGGACAGATTCCCTGCAACTCTCCCTGGAGAAGTCAGTGCTCTCATACTTGGGTGTGTCCTGTACATCTTTCTTTGAATCAAACTTTGTGCTTAAGGTCTATGTCAAAACAGTCCCCAATACTGAAATTCACCCTAAAAATAGAGAATTTTTCAAAGAGTATGATAAATGTTGAAATGACAAGATATTTCCAATTTTCCCACCAGCAAGCTTGGCTTTTTAGTTATTCTTGATCCCATTTCATCCTGGACGTACTATGATCACATGAGGCTACTTACCTCCATTAGTGAGACGGGTTTCCTCAGTGGCCTACTGATTGTTGAACCAAGTGGCCTACTGATCCAAACCAAGATGTGTTCACCTTAAAATGATTTCTACTTCTTGAGAAAATTTTAGTAAGTAGGAGTTCACACTGTTAATGATATTCTGCTGTACTTGCAAACAGGAGTGTAACTGTCATTAGATAGGATTCAACCAGCAACTGGTGCTAGGCAGAACTTGGGGAATCCTGCTGAAGAGGAGGGATAACAGATTAAAGGAGCCAGAGGGGTCAAGGACACCCCAAGAAAAACTACAGAATCAACCAACCTGGGCCCATAAGGGACCCTCAGAGACTGAGTCAGCAACTAGGGAGCCTGCATAAGACTGACCTAAGCCCTCTGCACAAATGTAGCAGTAGTGCAGCTTGGTCTTCATGTGAGAATCCTAGCAGTGGGAGCAGGGGCTGTTTGCGACTCTGTTGATTTCCTTTGGGACACTGCTTCTACTGGGCTGCCTCTTCTAGCCTCAAAAGGAGAAGATGCACCTAGTTTTACTGCAACTTCCTATGCCAAGGCTGGTTGATATCCATGGAAGGCCTCCCCTCTTCTGAAGAGAAAGAGAGGAGTGGATGGGGGCAGGGGATTGGGAGGAGAAGAAGGAGGGGAACTGTGATAAGGACATAAAGTAAACAAGTTAATTATCTAATTAAAAAAAGAAGTTGAAGAATGGTCAGGCTGGCGTTGCCACAAAAGCTGGTATTGAAGACTGAGTTCTATCGAACCTCTGTCTTTAAGTTAGTGTTCCATCTTGATCACATGGAACTTTTAAATCTGTGATTACAGAAGGAACTTAACGAGGCATCTGGAACGATGCTTTGGCTAATTACTATTCTTCCTTTCTGCAGTTTCCTTCACGAAGAAGCCAGTAGCACTGCTTCCATGCAATGTTAGAAAAAGGTACACACAACCTTCCCTCAAGGGCAAGAACAATAAAGGCGGTCACAGCTCTGAAAGACCAGGCACATCCTTGAATTCATACATACATGTGTGTGTGTGTGTGTGTGTGTGTGTGTGTGTGTGTGTGTGTGTGTGTATGTGTGTGTGCGCACGCGTGCATGCACGTGTGTGTGTATGTGTATATATATGCATGTATGAAGACTGTGTCGTCTACTAACCATAGTAGATTACTGAAATACATATCACACCTGAGACCACTCCTCCCCCACACACAGTGGGAAGAAGAGTATTAGAAATAACTTATCTTTACATTGGCAGCTCTCAACTACTATAGGGATAAGAAACATGGCAGTTGACATGTGTGGATGGGTAGACACAGGTATGTAGGTGAAGTTAACATTTTCCATGATTGTTCTCAGATCTTTACCTAGTGGGCTCCAGTGTCTTAACATGAATGATTGCTCAGTAAATGAAATTCGCCCATGATTTTAAACGAAAAGCCAAGTAGAGAAAATATGGAAATATAAAAGCTTATTTTGCATTAGTTAGCAAATATTGACTCCAGAAAGTATGCAATTACATTGACCCAAGCAGCAGCCACCTCTAGAAATATGAGGAGTTTATATTCTGTAATCATTGATAACACATTAACAATTTCTCCCAGATACAAAGATTTTCTAAGTTAAATAGTTAATACAATTTTGAAAAAACATCACACGCACAAATGGTTTTCAGAAAAACAACTGAGATTCATAGATGTTTGTGAAAATAAGCTGGTTGACAATTATGACAATATCTTTATTTTTAAATTGCTAATTGTAAGACATTCTTTTTGTTATGTAATCATGAAAAATTAAACATTCCATCTCATTTGCTTTTGAATGGAAAGACATAATGACGGGGATGTAATTGATTGATGTGAAAGCTAAAATAAAATCTAAGTCTATTAACTTATTTTAAATTAATTTAATATTGATCAAGTCAAGGATCATAAATGATAAATTTTATTGTGAAAACTTGAATGCAAACTTTCAACCACATGTTAGAAGCTGGAAATGAGAGCAGAACATGGAGCTAAGTAAGTGAATTCTTACCCGATACGCCTTTCTGTTCTCTTTTCTTCTCTATTCTCCCTGAAATGAGAAGAGAAGTTACAGAGTAGGGTCATGAGAATACGATAATATCATGGCTATGAAAAGTTAGTTTATGATAATATCAGAGCAGAGCCACTATCTCTCAGCCATGCCCTGCATGATTTAATAATGAGTGCTCAGAGTTGACAAGGAGAAAAAATGCTTTCAAATCACCTTTTAAAAATAAAACTGTAAGCATGTAAGAACTGTTCTGTGGGGCTTTAAAATTCTGTTATTAAGAAGGCTGTTTTGATAACATGACCATTCAGAAAATACAATGGTTGGTTCCACCTGGGGCCTAGGACATCTAACTATGGGATTTAGAGTACCACATTGGAGCACCAAGCATAAACTCCCTCCTGAAGAGCAGGCCTGAGATCTTATCAGAAAATGAGTCGCTATTGCAACTCTCTAACAGTCATGCCACTATTGCGCTAGTGGTGACATCTTGCCTGGTAGGCACACAGTGTAACATGTAGGGTCTAGCATTGAGTAAGGCTATTGATAAAAGACCTTTCCCCAACAATAAGCCTAAATGGTAATAATTCTTATTTAAAGAATTAGGAGTGAAAGCTAAATAAAGTAAGACCAACAATGACCAGGACAGGTGAAACAAACAAACAAACAAACAAACAAAATTCACATTGCTAAGATATGCAGTATTTTATGGCTGCCTTCTGGCACTTGATATCAATGTTTTCAAGGTTCATCTTTGTTGCAGCATGAATCAATATGGTGCTTATGTTATTTATGAATAAATGGTGGTGTGGCTATGCCATGTTTTGTTCATGCATTCCAGGCTTGATGGACATTTGGATAGTTTTCGACTTTGGAGGATACTGTAAATAATGCTGTGATGAACGTCTGTGCATTCATTTTTATAGGATATCTGCCTTTATGCTTCTTGAGGATATGTCATGAGATCTGTGGCCCATTAAGCTTGTACCATAGATACACAAAATGAACTCTCTCTATTGATCTTAATGTTTAAATCTAATAGATTAAAATCCTGCAGTGTTGAAATTTTATATATATATATATATATATATATATATATATAATTGACCAAACAGGAACAGAGTAGCCTAAGTATACCATACAATTCATCCAGAGGAAATGTTTAGAGTTTGCTTTAGAGACATAACCTACCATACTTGTATATAGAATTTATCTAGTAGGTAATGAGAGAGTGAACTGGGTTATGGTTAGTGAGAATGGAAAGCAGTGGCTGCCAGAGGTGATGGGTGTCAAAATGGAGCCCAAAGATTTACAAAGGTGAAGTAAAAGGCAGGTGGCAAGGTCAAGGTTACTCAGATAACTTGGGGCACGTGCTGATGCTCTGGGAGAATGATAGGGTAAAGAAATGAGGAATTTTATGTGAATTTACTAAGTTTAAAGTGTTATGGGTATAGGAGGCTTCGCAAAGAACAAAATTGAGATTTTAGGTGCAGGATATGCTGATCTTCTGCAGATGACTGAAGTGAAGAGTTAAATAGAATGTAAAGGCATACAGACAAATAGGCCGAAGTCAATAACTGAGAATTCATAACATCACATTTCTGTTGTGTGTGGGATCATGAGAATACAGAAGTAGCCGAGATCCTTGGGAAATCAAGGGCAATCTGAGTTGAGAACTAACAATAAAGTTCTGGGAAATTTGGGCTAGGGATTGCAAAAGCAAGTGAAGCTGTTGGCTCTCCAACATTTACATGGTATTTTTTGTGGGAGGAGCCAGAAAATAAGGGATCAATGATGAAGATGAGGCTGAGGATGCCATTTCTCACTCATGGAACTCTGCAGCTTATAAATGGGTCTGATGGAGCAAGAGCTCTAGCTGACACAAGCCAGTGTGCTTCAAGGCTCAGGTAAGGAGCTATATCCCAGGACACCAAAGAGGAGCTGTAAGCCTTGTTTTAGCATGAGAAATGAGAACCATCCCTCTCATGGTCATGTTCTTGTCACCTAGCAACATTTCATGGCTGGAACATTATCAAGGAGTTACATAGCACATCAAAACTATACGAAAATTTTACCCAACTGATTCTTCAAGCCCTTAATGTCTTTAAATACAATAAAATACAAGTCTCCCCTCCTCCAGATGAATGCATTGGATTTAATTGGCACCCTGATTAATCATTTTCATTTGGGCTATTTCCAGAAGACTTGTGGGTTGCAATTTATTTCAATGATTCAAACAGATAAATAGCATGAACAGTGCATTTAAAGACCTCATTTATTACCAAGTGAGGCATGCGTAGCCTTTTGCAAGTTTTCTACAGGACAAGCCACCTCTTACTGTTTGGTTATACACTTAGGATTGCTAGATGCCTCGAATGTTTTCATGAACTTTAAAATATTTTATGCAAAGCTTGGCTTAGCAAAGTGTTTGTAGAATAGCAAGGCTATGGAGAATCTAACTTCTATTAGAATGAATTTTAGTAAATCTCAAGTTTGACACTCTCGTTCCTTTTAAATCTCTCTCACCACTGAATTAGACTTGTGCAAACAAGGTTCTGTGGAAATGGTGGAAGGTGACCTTCAAAGTTGGACATAAGACACACAGTTTCCATCTTTCTGTCTCTTGAAACTCTTCTTGGGGAAGCCAGATAATGTATATGAGGATAACTACACAGTCTATGGAAAGGTCCACATGGCATTGACCTGCACTAGCCATAGCCAGGAACTTAGATGACTCTGCTTCATGCAAGTTCATGGGCCCATGGTGTTAGACTTTGAATGAGTAATGCCTCTTATGAGTTTCTATATTTGAACAGTTCCCCAGTGGATGGTACTGTCTGGGAAGGTTATTGAAACTTATTTGAAGAATGATTGTCAGTGAAAGGTGTGGTGGGTTTGAATCTGTATTGTCTGGCCCCACTTCCTACTCTCCCCCTCTGAAATGTGATGGGATAGGCTCATGCTCTTTCTGCCACACCTTCACCATCACGAAGGACCATGGTTTCTCTGGAACAGTCAACTGAAATAAACATTTTCTCCCTCAAATTACTTTATGTCAGGGTATTTTATCCCAGCAAAAGAAACAAACTCATAGGCAGAACCAGCCGTTCAAAAGATTCCCACAGAGACTTGTAAAATAGTAAAAGTTGATTATTTTATGCCAGTTTCCACAGAGCTTGGGTCAAGTTACCATGTGTGGTAACAACTGTAGTAATGCTGTATATGGGCAGCTCCCTGACTTTCTCTCCTTTAAAGTGAGGAACCAGAAGCTGCATCTTTTCAATGCTATAGAAATGAAATGAGCTCATGTAAGTGGACAAATTTCTCATGAGATATTGGGACCCAGTCTTTCAGAAGGGAGTATAGAAGACACAGTTGAAGGTTTTACTGAGACTTTAAACAATTTTTGCTCCTGGGTTACATGAAAGAGCTTTGTAGGTGGAGATGCCTATATAAATGTTACTTAATGATTCTCTCCTGCTAGCAGGTCTATCACAGGGAACAGCAGTGAGATTTGTACTTTTAGTTGTATACATACTAAACTTTAAATTACAAAGATAAAGTATCTGTTGTCCTGCGCGCGCGCCTCTCGCCGGCAAGAAATCACGCAACGCAGTAGGCTCCGTCTACAGTTCAGCTTTATTGTCGCCGTTGATAGCGAGAGAACCGCGCGGGGCCCAACATGGCGGTGTTATATAGCTCCGGGGCAGCGTGTCTCCCATTGGTTGGCGTGCCCCGGGAATGGGCGGTGATTAGCCATGTACACCCATAATGCGCTTCGGGGTTTTCGCGCGCTATCCGTAAGCTTCCTCAGAGCGACAGCGCCATCTAGTGATGGCGAATATTCTAACCGCTCCTTACATCTCCCCCTATTCTTTCAAATAAGAAGGAGAGGGGGGGTCAGTTGGGTTAAGTAGGCCACACCTCCTTGTAGTGGTATCAAAGCACAGAACCAGGCTCGATCAAGCGAATTCCGTCATGAGTGAATAGGTGATCAAGGGCCAATATTCTGAGAGCATTCCATCCTTACCCTTCCAGGTGCAATGGTACAAAACCTCTGGGTGCAAGGGCTAAGGAGGCTACGCTATGAGTAACACCCATCCCCGTGCAATGGAGCATATCTCCTAGGGGTGCAAGGGCTGTTAACCCACAAATGAAAACCACGCTTGAGGGGAGGGGGCGAAACGTAGCGACCCAGATGGAGTAGAGAACGAATCTCATTTTTTGAGCATGGATAGCCGGAAGTTAGAGGAAGCTCCTTGCTCCAAAGCTGTAAGCGCTTGGGTGAC
>CM052715.1:5506667-5554036 GCA_028551405.1 Uromys caudimaculatus
GTGCAGGCTCCTCCTCTTTAATCAGTTCACGAGCTGAAACCACCAATCAGGTTGTGCCACACCGCTTGATGGGTTATAAAAGGGAACTGTTTTCTGGGGTGGGGGTTCTTCCTCCATCAACGGCTGAATAAAGCTGAACTGCAGACGAAGCCTATGTGTCGTGTGTCTTCTTGCTGGCGAGAGGTGCGCAGGACATGTGGTCAGATATTTTCTTTTATTAATTTCCTTCCTCCCTTTCTTCTCTTCCCTCACAGACTCTGAGTGAAGCTGGACTCACTGGTAGGCCAGCCAAGAGCTGATAATCTGACTGCCACTCTCCTTCCAGGGCAGGGGTCACAGAAATGTGCCTTTGGATTTGGCATTTTTTCATCTATAAAGTTACTTTTTAAACTAAAATTGCTTTCATGTAATATGTTTTGGATATATTCTTTCTCCTCTCCCAACTCATCCCAGATCCTCCTCACACCCATCTACCCATTTTTTTTGTGATATCTCTCTCTCTCTCTCTCTCTCTCTCTCTCTCTCTCTCTCTCTCTCTCTCTCTCTCTCTCTCTCTCTCCACACACACACACACACACACACCAGCAAAAAAACAAAACAATTTAACATAGGTCCTGGGAACTTGAACTCAGGTCCTCCTGTTCTCATGATAGGCACCTTATTGACTGAGCCATCTTCCCAGCTTCCTTTGCTTATTCTTTAAATATCAGGTCTCCCAAGTTTCTTATCCAAGGTTTCCTAAATTGTAACTTTAAATTTCTTATAGAACCAGGCACATAAATCCTATCTTTAGATAGGTCCTCCTATCTTTAAATGTCATTGACTTTTAAAATCTCCATAAAAACAATTAATTTCAGTTATCTATTGCATATTTCTTTATCCACTGAAATATTTAAAATTCAATGCACACCTACAGTGTCCCCTGTCTTAGCAAATAACAACAATAATGACAAAGTTTCCTGAGGGCTAAAAGGTCAGGATTGTGATTGGCTCTAGTGTCCCATGAGGATTTTTTGGGGAGAAAACTTGGTTTAGATGTCTCAAAAAGTATTTACTTTTCATTACCTCTAAAATAGTATTTTAGTCAGATATAGATATTTTACTCAAATAGTTTGAAATAGTTTGAATTCATTGTCTTAACACATCTACCACAGATGAAGACATATGCTGTCTGTTTAAATATGACCCTTTACCTCTGGGAGTGTTTAAATCTCTGTTCATGGCATTCTGTGAAGTGTTTGTACCATTTTTTTAGAGTGAGGCCATCTCTCTCCTGCTTGGAATTTTATGTGTTATTCTCTTAGAATTATTAACTTTCTACTGTGTTTTGCTGAAATATGCTTTTTAAACCAACAATAAATGGCCATTTACTAGTCTTTGTTTCAGTTCATTTATTAAACTAACTTTAATGGCTTTTAAAAATAGTTTCATTTGGCTTTTATGTACAAATTCATGTCATTTTTCTCATGCTTTTCTTATAATTGTTGGTTAATTTCTCTGAACGCTTAACATATGCATGAGATCTCTTAATGTTCAGGTTCATTACTATGTCCAGGTCTGAGAAATCCCACGCCCAGTCTGCTGTGACTTGGTTTTTTTACTCAGGTAATTCACATGTGATTTCAAATCACTGCACATAGCTCACCTCACTGTGGGGCTCTCTGTAGGCATTCCATCAGCCTCATGGAGGCTGAGCTACAGGCTGCCTGTTACACTGTGGACCTCTGTCAGCCTCACTGGGGGATGGGCTGGAGGCAGCCTGTTATACTGTAGACCTCCGCCAGCCTCACTGGAGGCTGGACTGGAGGCTGCCTGTTACACTGTAAACCTCTATCAACCTCACTGGGGGCTGGGGTGGAGGCTGCCAGTTACACTGTAGATCTCTGTCAGTCTTAGTGCAGGCTAGGCTACAGGCTGCCTGTTACCCTGTAGACCTCTGCCAGCCTCTCTGCAGGCTGGGATGGAAGCTGCCTGTTACACAGGTCTTTCATCACTTTGGACCAGGTGTCAGGTGCAAATACAAAACTGTACCAGTGTGGTGCTCTGCTTTCATGAAGTTTCTCCCTGTATGCATGCATGTGCAGTATATGTTTGCATATGTGTACCTGAGTATGTACTGCAGAGACATGGACATGTGTTTGCAGGCCAGAAGTCAATCCTGTGTGTATTCCTCAATCGGTCTCATCTATTTTTTTTTATCACAGGGTATCTCACTGAACCTGAAGCTCATCAGTTTGGATAAACTGGTTGGCTAGAAAATTCCAAGGATCTTCCTACCTCTACCTCCCCACCTCTGGGATTACAGATGTGGGTCACTTTAAATGGCAGTTATTGGAGATCTGAACTTGGTTCTCATATTTCACAGTAAGCATTTTACCAATTTGGCCAAGACCAAGATTCAAGTTTCTTTTAGGTGACTTTTTCCCCCTGGTGACCTGTGGTTTGCTGGCTCATGTTTTGTGACTGCCTCTCTAGGGTGGGGAATAGCAAGATTTTTTCAGGCTCTTTCACTACTTTGCTTCTAATTTCTTACTGCTGCATTGAAGGGGTCTGAGGCCCAAGATTTCTTCATATACAATATCAGAAGTTTACCAGTGTCAGCTTTCGTTTTTGAAAATTTTTTTTCTATATTTATGTGTGGGTGATTGTGTGATTTTTCGTGCACTATGTTGTACAGGAGGTTGTAGAGACCAGAAGAGGGCATGAGGTGTCTGGTACTAAGTTACAGATGGTTATGAGCCACCATGTGGGTTATGGGAACAGAACCAGGTCTTCTCAAGAGCGCTCACTGATGTCTCTCCCCATCACGTTTCTTGCTTTTAATGTATATGCTTTTGGACACACGGAGGTTTCCTGTTGCCTGTTAGTGGTGAGTTGAAGGTATTTCTCCATGTAATTTGAAATCTCTGCTGTCCTAGATTCCAAGTTCTTGATATGAGGTACACTCTACATGTGTGTGACGTAGAGGAGCAGCGAGTGAGTGGGTGAGTGAGCACCAGGGAGTTCATCCTCTCACTTACAGTGCTTCTTGAACACCTGCCCTCATATCATTTTGCACCAGAGGCTGTTGCTGTCCTAGGGATGTTTGGAGCAGTGGTGGTGTCATGCGGGACAGTCCCTTTCTTCCCTTTCTCTGGTGGGAGCTGTCTGTGACAGAATGGTAAGCCTTTCTAAGGATGCTTTTGTAAACTCTCAGTGTGAAAAATGAGAAAATACATGACTTTAATAAAATCAGAGTAATAGGAAAAAATTCCAAAAGCCAATATTCTTCATATATTACTATTAAATACATAATCAATATTCTTTCTTTACAAGCATGGGTACCTGATGGATTGTACATATCAACACTATCCAGATATCCAGACAGCACAGGAAGTCCGCTACTAGCTATTGACACACACTGGAGTATCTGGAAAGATCACAGGCATCATGTGCCACCTGACTCGCATTTCTAAGTTCCTACTATATTAATTCACTGTGATATTTTCGAATAAATACATCTTATATTGCTAAAAATGAAGATGAAATAGATGTCGAAAACCAAGTCTTCTAAATAGAAGACTTAATGAATTTTGATTCATTAATGAATGAATTAATAAATTCACAACTGAATGAATTTTGTTCTAATTTGAATATTAGTAAACCAAACAGCAGTTTCCGGTTCTCATGTGAGCCCAAAACAGATTCAAAATAAAGAGTTGTAGAAGCAATGAATTGAATTTTGGAATGACAGCATAGGCTAGAACAGAGCCTTGGACGTATTGTCCAATGATTTTCTAAATAGTAATTTAATACAATTTTATAGGCATCTTATATTTGAAGCATCTCTCTCTTCCCATATTGGGTATTTAGAGAGTTAATTTCAGAAGAAATCAGGATAGTGTCCACTTAAGAATAAATCAAATGATGACAGGTGTCTTAAATTTTATTTAAAGCTCTCTGATAGTTATGGTCTTTTCTAAGCCTGACAATTAATTCTCATCTAAGTAGATTTATTTTTCATCAGTGCCCCTCATGCCTAATGTGCTGGCTCAGGTCAGGTCCAGAGACTCTGCACCTGAAGCTCTGCTCTTTTTTTTTTATTTTATTTTATTTTTTTATTTAATACATTTTTTTATTTTTTAAATTTTAATTTTTGATACTTTATTTGCATTTCAAATGTTTCCCCCTTTCCAGGTCTCCACTTTGGAAATCCCCTATCCCCTTCCCCCTCCCCCTGCCACTATGAGGGTATTCCCCCATCCACCCACTCCCGTCTTTCCACCTTGGCATTCCCCTCTACTGGGGCCTCTAACACCCTCAGGCCCAAGGGCCTCTCCTCCCCCTGATGGCCAACAAGGCCCTCCTCTGTCACATATGTGGTCCGAACCATGGGTCCCTCCATGTGTATTCTTTGGTTGGTGGTCCAGTCTCCAGGAGCACCGGGGGATCAGGCCAATTGACACTGTTGTTCCCTCCATGGGGCTGCAAACTCCTTCAGCTCCTTCAGTCCCTTCTCCAACTCCTCCATTTGGGACCTCACACTCAGTCCAATGGTTGCTGTGAAGTGAAACTTGGGTATTCCGAACTTAGTCACAAAAGAACGAACATGGTATGTACTCACTGATAAGTGGATATTAGCCCAAAAGTTCAGAAGCTCTGCTCTTGCTGTCTATTAGGGCGATCCTCTTTTCCCTTTTAGATATAGCTGTTCAATATGAAACAAATACTGACTCCCCTTTCCAGGCAAAAGTCAGCAAATATCTTTCCACCACTTCCTTTATCAATGTTAGACTCTAACCTGCATTGTAAGACCATGTAGGACTCTATTCTGTGATTCTAGAATTCACATAACTTCATTCATTCATTCAAGCACTTACTTAATGAGATTTTTCATTTTGTTTTGGATTCTAAGTGAGATTCACTATGTGCCATTGACTGTCTTGGAGAAGAGGCATGGGCTTAGCTAGTTCACCCTGTGTGAAAGGTGAACTGAGGCATTTGCTGATTCCCAAGCATTCTGCTATCCCTGATTGGCTGAATCTCATCAGTGCCCTGACCACATAGATGTTCCTGCCTTTTATCACATCTTTGCCTTGTGTTATCAGAAATCAGAATTCCGAGGGTTGCTCTTAGTATTTCATAAACTTGACCAACGATAGCAATGAAAACGTGGAATACAAAAGACGATATATAGACTGTTGAGCATTGCCCACAGGGCCATATGAGAATGCCGTGTAGCTGGTAGTCGGCTCCTCCTTGAATAGCACCATCTCTGCTGTCTAGCTTCTGGTGACTGGCCTGGCTTCTGAGCTGCATTAACCATATCTTTTCCTTGTCCTGCTAACTCTGGTGCTGGCCATGCATTTTTTTCTCTCTAATCTTGTAAATGTTTTTACACTGTTAGAGTCCTCAGAACTCGGGACAAATGCAACTGAGAGTAGCTCTTTTACACTGGGTCCTGATTTGAAATATGTCTTTTCTCTTTCTAGTCTTCCATTATTGAAATATATCAGTATATCACTCTCCCTTCAGGATAAATGTCCAGTTCAACTCATAAATTATTTCCCAGGCTTCTTCCCTAATTCTAACTTCCCACCCTGAACGGTAAAACTGAAAATGTTCTTGATTTAACCTTTGAAATTACCTGATGTTTTGTTTAAAATTCTCGTGTGACACTTGAAACATTTTGGCTCACTTGGCAAATACTTAATATTTCTCGTACCTTTGAGCATAACAATATACTGTAGAGTGAGTCATGATATTTGCAATGTGAGATTCATCCCCGGAAAATGCTTCATGCCGAATGCACACTCAATGAATTTATTCTTGCATTGCATAAAATATAGAGTCAGACAGTAGATATCATTATAATTCTAATTCTTAATCCATTATTTCTTTTGGAGAAACTATTAAAATATACTAATTATTATTTCTAAGTATGATATTTTATTTGGTCTCTGAGAAGTTCACACACACACACACACACACACACACACACACACACACACACACACATTATATTTTGATAGCATTCACCCTCTACTCATCCAACTCTTTCCAGATCTGACACCCTTGTACTCCTTCTCCGAAATTCATGTCCTTTACAGAGTCCAAAGAAGTTCAATTAGTGCTGAGAATATACATGTGGGTGTGGGATATCCCACTGGAGCATGGTCAACATGCCAGGGACCTCACCCATAAAGCAAACGGTCCCTTCTCTACTAACCAGCAGTTGATAACTCTTCAGCTAAATGTGGGTGCTTGTGTGCTCCTTACCAATTCAATTTGCATTATTTGTATAAACAAAACACTGAGAAGTGAGTTTCAAAGACAAACAGACTGCAATGTGCGTGTGTGTGTGTGTGTGTGTGTGTGTGTGTGTGTGCCTGTGTCTTTCTCTGTGCGTGTTAAAATTGTCAGAAGAGATCTGAATAATGAGCAAACACTAGCATAACAACTAAAGCCCCAGAGGTTCATATTCTCATAACTCTAGGACAAGTCTACTAGTTGTGGATTTTTATAATTAATTAGTATAAATAGTCTCTCTATTGTCCTTGCTACAATATACGTATATCAATACATGATATATTTTATTGCTGGTTCTCCTTGTACATATGTGTAGTTCCCCCGCTCCTGCTTAGCATTATGCATATGTGTGGCTGTAGGATGAATGCAGACTCAATAGCTATTTCTATATGAAGATTGTTCTTTGATTGGCCTACAACTGGGCTTTTGAGAGATGTTGATTGTTTGTAACTAAGCTCTTGAACTAATAGCATGCCTGTGCAGATTTTGTTTAGGAAAAGGAAATTCCATTGTGACTTTCTATGTGCCAAGCTTCTTTCCCTGTGACTGCTACTTCCCATCAGGCCCTAGTGAGATGCTGTACAAAGCCTTCCCTTTGCCATCCTTGTGAGGGAGTCCCTCACTTTAGAATGCTGAACAGCCACAGTTGCCAACAAGTTCCTGATCTGCTCATTCAAATCATCTTTTGATACACCCAGATGGGAGACCACACACTTTAAAAATGTCTTGGTAAGATTCATAGTGCTACTAAGGTGGCTGAAGTTAACAAGTAGACATAAAGTACGCCAGCAGTTGAACCTGCGAGGCTGAGGATCCATGTGTGTGACTTGGAACAACCCATCAGCCAATCTCAATCTCTCTCTCTCTCTCTCTCTCTCTCTCTCTCTCTCTCTCTCACACACACACACACACACACACACACAGACACACTCACTCACTCACAGACAGATCACTCTTGCTTTGTAAAAAACAAAGAAACAAATAAAACAAAGAAACAAACAAACAAAACTCCCCAAATGTAGCCTCAGTTGGACCAAACAAAACAGGAAGTTGGTTCAGTCCACCTTAGCAGAAGATATGGTCCTTCCTAAAGAAAACAAAGGCTTCATTATGTGACCCAAGCCTTTACAGAAGGCTTTAAAGTGAAGCATTAGCATATAGAATTAATAGTTAGACGCTTTCTGTAGGGGTCCACTTACAGCTCTGGCAGGAGCATTCTTAATACTTGTTTGCAGCACACAATATAGAGTAGCAGCCTCTCTACCCAAGAACCAGGCGGATGTGAACTCCAGGCAATACTCCAGGATGTAGAGAAAGAGAATCACCCTTTCACTGACATTTAACTGCTATGCTTGCCTACTGAAGACTGAGAAGTATTGGCCTAAGTAACCAGATAGCTGGCTCTGGTATATATACCTGTGCTTTCTCTAATTGCCAAGGAGAACTTTTTACTCATAAATAAATATTATCTGGATGAAGATGATAAAATTCTTGTGGATGGTTTAACAATGTGACGACTTCAGTAAGGAAGTAGACTTGTGAGCCACAGCACGGTGCTTACAGGGCTTGTTATATTTGTCTCACTGGGCATGGGAATTCAATCAGATTTTACAACCACTTGATTTTTCCAAGCCTCTAACAAGTAGTACAGCATAGGGTGATATTAGCACCAGAATGAGAATTCAGGCTAGTGTATGGATAATATCTAGGTGAGAAGCAAGGATAGCCTGGGTCAAAGGGTCTGCACCTAACCCTAAGACTGAGGACTCCATCATGTAGAAACAGTAAGTACATGGAGGCAGTGCAAGAGAGTAAGGAGTCAGGAGACGGAAGCACAGACAGGAACACTCCCACAGGACCGGGGTAGGAGGGACTTGGGATGATGATGCAAGGTCTTTAGGAAAGACAGACAAGGCAGCTATTCTATGCTATTGATGTTTTCCATCACCACCGCTGCTCCCATGGTTTAGTAAGAAACCCTGCCTCAAGGGAATAAGGTGAGGAAAAGAATGACATCCATCGGCCCCCTGTGGCATCTGCACATTGTTGCATGGCCTTATTCATTGGCACATACAGGTTCACAAACATGTATAAACAACAGACAAATTATATGTGGTATAGATAAACACATAACGTATAATAAGTATATAATTATATTGCCTTCATATCTTATCCATTATATATAACATATATAGTTATCTATTGAGAGAATAGCAATCTGTAGAATTTAACATCTATGAAATTAGCAGTAAAAATTAGGTGTTGCAGAAACTGTTTTCCCAGTATGTCATTCTTTTGTTATAAGCTCTAGGGAGCACAGAAAGCAGACTGCAGGTAAAGAAAATGAAGTGCTTCTAAGGTGATGTACAAAAGCAGCTCCTTTAACTGGCATATATCGTGACTCTCAGGAGGAGGACGCTTTTCTGATATGCTTTATTAGTTGCAACAATCTCCACTGGCATGCCGATAAAAAAGCCTTATTTCTAGTATGTACCACAGAAGGAAGGACAAAAAAAGCTGGCTGCTAGCTGGCCCTTATTTAAGAGTATCCATCCCTACCCAGGGTTTGGCACAGTATTGGAAGAGTGCATTCTGATTCCAGAGTCTAATGTGATCACTTATCCAGCTGTAAGTGAAACATACTGGCCATTTCAGTGCATCATGATGACATGTTGAGTTAAATTAGGTTATAGCAGAGATGCTTTTTAAATTCAGTACAAAGCTTCAAGCCTCCTGTTTTAGCCGTTAGTTCCCTATCATGAAGAACCATACATGCATGCAGACATGTCCAAAGGTACTTTCATCCCTGTGGTGGTCTGAATGAGAAGAGATCCCACAAGCTCACATGCCTGAATACTTGGTCTCCACTTGGTGGAACTGTTTGGGGAAGTTTAACAGCTACAGTCTTGATGGAGGAGGTCTGTCCTTTGGGTGATCTTTGAGCTTTCAAAGACTTGCCATTCCCACTCTCTCCATCTCCCTCTCTCCATCTTCCTTTTCCCTGGTCTCCCTCTACCCCTTCCTCCCTCTCCACCAATCTCCCTCCCCCTCTTCCCTCTCCTCTATCCTCTCTCCCTCTCTCTCCCCTCTTTTTACTTCCCTCTCACCCTCTCCCACTGTCTTCGCCTCTCCCCCTCTTCCCCGTCTCTCTCTCCCTCTTTCCTTCTCTTCCTCTCTCCCTCTCTCACTCCTCTGCACTCTCTCTTTTTCTGCCTTATGGCTGTGTATCAACACGTGAGGTTTCAGCTGATGCTCCTGTGTCATGCCTGGCTCCCCACTTGCCATGCTCCCCACCATGAAGGTCTTGGATTCTTCTCTGGAATCATAAGCTACAAATAACCACTTTCTTTTCTATGTTGCCTTGGTTATGGTATCTTATCATTGCAACCGAAAAGTGACCGTGACAAGCTCTTTCAGTAACCACGTAAAAAAGCACTTCTTCAATGCATTGTGTGAGGATGACAAAAACTGATTCTAATGTTCTAATGTTTCCATTTAAAAATCGTTTTCCAGGACTGGAGAGATGGGACAGTAGTCAAGAGCACTTGTTGGTCTTCCAGAAGACCTGAGTTCTGTTGTTTACACCTGTGTTCAGCAGCTCACAACCACCTATAACCTCAATTACAGGGGAACTGATGCCCTCTTTTAGTGTCTGTGGACCTGTACCTGCATGGTGGGTATGTATGCATACACACCCACACACTCACCCCCACCCCCCTCCTCAATCTTAAGAAGTCATTTTCCAAAGGGGAACTCTGAAAGATGCTTAGAAGACTTTGGTGGATGACAGTGCACTAATCCTGGGATAAGTGGGAGATTCCATGGCAACCAAAAGCCAAACACCAAGGGGTTCAGAATGAGCAGCCACAGTCCCCTAGCTCCTGCTCATGCAGCAGTCCCATTTCTTGTTTTTAACACAAGTTCAGAACAGGCACTCTGTCCTCAGTCAACCCAAGGGATTCCTTGCTTCCCTTTGCTTTACTTGGCAGTCTTACAAATTGAATACTATCTAGGGAACACATCCTTTGTAAAAATTATTTAATCCTATGCTTCTTTATATATGAGCAACAAAGTGTTTCTCAGAAAACAGTTCCATATTTTTTCTGTGTAATGGGGCGAGGGTATGGCGACTGCACGCTCAGTGAAGGGGAAGGAGTGGAATGGAAGGATAATGAATCATTTAACCACACATTTGCCCCTCAGAGAGGTGGCCTGTCAAATGGACTTGAGTGGATTTAATACACAACATAACCGCAAAAAATGATTAGGGAGTTTCACTCTGCCAGAACAGGAAGCCTGTCTATGTTTTATAGCATGCTCTTATAAAGTGCATAAAACTCTGAATTTATAGCTTTGTATGGCTCATTTAACCCACCCGACTAGTTTATTGACTCTGTGTAGAAAGTTTGATGCAATTTTTGTTACAGTCATTGGCACACTGGTCATACTTTTTCATTTTTCAATATTTAGAATCATTCAATTTATAGATAATATTGAAGTAATTATAATTTTAATTGGGATGTGAATGAAAATCTAAAGGGGATAAAATTATGATTTGAAGAGTTCTCAGATCCTCTCAAAATGTTCTTAGATATATTAGTATGTACCTACATAGCTGAATATTCATACATGAATATACACTCACACCTATACAATAAGTGAAAGTTTTAGAGATAGAGGGTTTTGGCATGGGTTTTTGCTTTCTAAAAGTAAGAGATATACTTCTTTGGGTAAAATGAGTACATGATAAATTTTACAAATTTTCTGTATTCTTAATATAAAACTCTGAAATGTAACACTGTGAGGAAATTTGTAACTTGCTCACATTAATATGCAGGTAATGCATCTTGTATCTACAAACAGAAAATGTGTAACATGGTCCAAGGAATTCATTATCTTGCCCATTATGGTTACTCTTCAAGAGGAACCATGCACAGAATGTGGCCCTCTGCCACAAAGTGTTGCTACCACAGGATTTCAGTTTATTTTTTTTCAGCTGACGTTCATTTTGTGTATTCTCTAGGTGTCACCATCGCCATGCTTAGTTATGCTATGAAATACGTTACACAGACCCGGGCAGCTGATTCTGTTTTTGTAGTATTTTTGTTCCATAGAGTCTCTATATACATTGAATGAATGAATGCTGACTTTGGCAACCTAAAGAGAGAAGATGAAAACTAACAAAATTAGACAAAAAATGAAAATTGTTTTAAGAGATTCCAATGAAAGCCAGATTATTAAAAATATTTATATTCCAAAAAATGTTGAAAGTTTAACATGACACAAGTAAATTCTAATCTACCAAATTGAATCAAGATGCTATAGCCAACTTAAATATGTCCATAACCAACAGCATGATAGAAACAATAAGTAAGTCTCTGCACAAAGGAAAGCCCAGGACTAGACGAAGTCCCTGAATTCTACCAAATTTTAAAGGGAAACCTAATAATAATGCTTCTCAAAATGTTTCACAAAATAGAAAGGTCAAGAATTCTGCAAAATTCATTCTTGGAGGTTAGTATGATCATAGTGCCAAGACCGGAGGAGTCCACAACAACAAAACTGTGGACTGAGTCTGATGAGCTTCAAGTGTTCTCAGCAAGTACTTGGAAACTGAAGTCAAAAAAATATAAGAAGGTCATACATCATAACCACATTGGCTTCATCCCAGAGATACAAAGTTGTTTCAACAAATGCATACACACACACACACACATACACACACACACACACACACACACACACACACACACACACACACACCATAAGTACATACATACATACATATATATATATATATTCACTATGCAAATACATTTAAGGACATATACCATGTGATTGTCTTAGAAATCAAGAAAGGAAACTTGGTGAAGCTCACTATGCCTTCTTGGACAGTCTTGGAACAGAAGAAATTATCATAACATAATAAACAAACCTATAACAAACCTGCATCCAAAACTATAGCAAATGGAGAAAACCAGTCTGCACAGCCTCTTGGACAAAAAGAGTACAAGAGTGCCCACTTATTATTCTCGTGCAATGCATGAAAGCTCATCTATAGCAGTAAGGCAAGAAGACATAAAAGAAATAAAGAAAAAGATAAGGAAGTTGAAAAAATAGGGACAGAGATGAAGATGATCACATTATATGCTCTGAAATCCACAAAACCCCCCAAATACCTGGGAATCTACCTAAGCAAGGAAGTGAGGAAGTTCTGCAATGAATAGTTTGAAATTCTGAAAAAGAAAATCCTGAGGAACATCAGATAAAGGGCAGAGCAGCTCTCCTCAGCTGACTGACCTTAGAAGAGCAGGGGATCACTCCCATCTCACAGTTCGGGTGGGACAAAGCTGTGCTTCTACTTGGCCATCTTGCTTTTGAGTGCAATACTTTGTGCACTGAGATGATGCCTTCCCCTTTATCTTTGCATGCTTATCTTGTCTGGCTATTGCACTCTTCATGCTTAGTAAATCACTCGGCAGATTGCTCCGTTAATGAAATTCAGGTGCTGTGGTATTTCTTTTCATATGATGCTATATCCAGTTTCTCTCAAACATTTTTTAAGACTCTGTAATGAAGGGGTAAAAGAGCTGGGGAATCTGTGCAAGCCAGAGTGAAGAGTGTGCCCTGTGTAAATTCTCCTTTGCAAGAGAACTATTTGAAAACAGCTGATGTGCAGTTCAACTGAAACTTCCTGCTACATGATACCTTTGAGGGTCCCATAAAGGGCAGAGTTTACACTTCCTGATAACATAAGTAAGAGCGTATTGTCCCCAAGTTGAGATTTAATCCTAAGGTGACTCAAAGAATGCTTGTCAATTTGTCTGACTAAATGATCCTCCTGACGGTACTCAGAAATGTGAGTCCTAGTGTTATAATCATGAAAATCACACAGTAAGTGAAAGTGTTTCTCATACCTGATTAAAAAGACACAAAAGACATTTACATAAACTGTTACTTAGTTAATTAAAAATTGACTTTTAGTATATTAAAATTAATAGCAAATTGAGAAACTTATTTAAATGCTTATGTTATATTTAAGCATGAAAGTAATAGATTTTAACATCAGTGGGACTTCCTATTATCAGATAATTCTCAGATTTAGCATTTGCTTGCATAAGGAACAATAACTGAGTGCATTACTACAGAATTCATAGACTTTTCCTATTATACTCTGATCACGTCATACCACTTCTCTGTCATGCATCCATCTTTCCAAGTCCTGTGGCAATAACTGTCCAAGGAGCCATTAACTTTGGCCACTCTGAATATGTCACTTACCCTGCCTCAATACGGGATGAAAATAAAAGTGAAAAAATACTGGTTAATAGTTGAATCACACGGGTCAGAAACAGACTGCTCGCTAAAAGCAAGTGAACGTCTAAGGGAAACTCCTGGGCAAGAATTTCAAAGATTCTTCACAGCTCAATCCTAGTGCCATTTCACTGCAGGTTTCATCAATTTGGAGAGCAAAGACAACCTCAGTCATAATCCGACCCAAAGGACTGACATGGGCCTGTAAGAGCACACTTAGACTTTGATAGGTCAAGTTCAAAAGCTATTTGGATGCTAGAAAACTTTGTCTAATTGCTTACTGGACGTACCATGTGCCTTCTGGTAGGTCTGAATCCTTGTAGGAATCAAGAGGTTTTTTGCAGGTCATTTAAGTTCATTTTTTTTCCAAAGTATGATGCATAACATCTCTTTGATAGGTATGCTGAATCTTCTAATTAGCCATTTTTAAGTCATAAATTACCAGTCACTTCAACCCCAAAGAGGAAGAACCTGGACCCACAGAGCCTTGTAAACCAACCCATTACGAAGACAGAGCTACAAGAAGACCTAATGAGAGTGGTCTGAAATAGTTGTACCAACTCAAGTTCCTCTCTGCCCAGTCATTTAGTTTGCTTCCGTAGTCATTCCCAAAGAACACAGTGTACTTATTTACCATGTAATCTCATACTGAAAATGATGAAGAGCCAGTTTTGCACTATCAGAGTTTATTATCAAGCATGATTATTTCCCATGCATTGTTCAAATTTCATTCCTTTAGAGATGAGGTGAAAGTTTTACTTTTGCATCATCAGAGTGCTATTCATTAATGCAGGGTTGGATTGCCTCCGGGCATGCATTTTATAAGATGAATTAAGTGTTAGTTCTTCTCTACTTGTCATTGAAATGAGCCTCAGAGGGAAACAGGCCAAATTTCCAAGTGACCGACTTCTGTGGAGCAAATTCACCAAACATCAATGTGCCTGGGACCCATGGGCCGCTTTACACAAGGTTGGACTCAGCCTCAGTTTGTGGATCTCTTTCTCTTCTTGCATGGACTTGACGTTTAACTGGGTGAACCTCCACACTGCATGGCTGCTGGATCGTCTAGACTAGGCCATCTCTCTCTGCCTACCCCCTCTCCCCCCTCCTTTCCATCATCCTATCTTCCCTCACCTATGTCACAGTCCCTGTGCTACATATAACAACCTGTCACAGCCTTAAAGTATGTATAGAGCATGTGGAGTAGTATTTATGTTTGTTCATTTGTTTCTTTAACTTATGTATTTATTTTTACTGTCATTTCAAGGGAATGAAACCTTGGTGAGGAATCCCTCATGAATTTATTTAGGAATAATTTCCATCAAATTGTTCTGGCATTTCCTAAAATTTGGCATTTTAGAGAAAAATCTAAGAATAATAACCGCTGCTCACTGAATAATTCTTGTATTTCTGGTACTTCATTGTCACTGATTGAAGTTTAGGTGTAATAGAACATTTTCTAGGTAGTAAGGAGACTAAGGGTTCAAATGAGTAAATGATCTACTGAGTCACATGATTAATACGTAGCAGAAACAAGATCTGAACCCAGGTAGTAGACTCTGAGATTCCTGTACTTAACAGAAAACTAAGCAGCAACCCACAGCCAATGTTTTACTAAATTTGATAGTGGCAAAACCAAAATAGATAGTGTCTTCTAACTGATTCACTGACGGCAATTTCTTTAAAAGCTTATCGTTGGGATAGAGGGTGTATACTTTCTAAAATTACAGATTCTTGAGGCCTCAATGAATATTCAAGTAACTAGCCTACAAGGAAAAGGGGTCAACATATGAGGCCTAGGTCATTTTGCTTATAAGAACATAAATTATCTTAAAGGACCTAATTGTGTCAATTTTGTAAGGAATTTTAAATAGAAACAAGAATCTCATAAAACATGAATCATGCTTATCGGAATGACTTTATGAATAGATATATGAAGTAGGAATCAAAGTGTGTTTTACACTGTCTTGGAGGCCAATCTATAAAAACGGTGGGAGCCTCCATGACTTGTACTGTGTCTCTATTATCACACAGTAGCTTTCTCAGAGTGGCCTCTCTCACTTCCCCAGAGACTGTTCTAAAGATTTATCTTTATTGACACCAGACATGCCGCAGTGTGGATGTACAGAAAACGAGGAGAAGCTATGAGGAAGCCTGCTCTGTCTTGTCACCCTTAGTGACATTAGCTGTCACTGTCAGCACTCATCTGGACCCAGCATGAGCAGAAACACTGGCAAAGTCACCTTCCTAATTGAGCTCCTTTGCCCTTTGCTGCGTTTTAGTCTTTTTGGTTGTCTCCAGTGGCAGACGGAGCAAGTCATTCAGTCATTTATTTTTCTTCTAATATTTACAGAGTTCTTCCTTCTCATCAGGGAAGTGTACCAGGCACATTTCACTTCAGTACTCTTAGGTTCTACTTTACAACTGACAAACACTCGAAGGATGCAGAACTATAACTCAAAGACCCATCTTCCCTTACAACCACCCTTGAGACCTGACTAAATCACCAGGTCTCACCCATGTGGTCTTAGAGGATTAATCCAGGAGTATGTGGAAGCTTGTTACTTAACAGTGGATAGCTAGACACCAGTCTATCTCACTAAACAATCAGATATCCTAGCAGTCTATTTTCACAAGGAATCTTTTCACAGACTAATCCACAGAGAATAGCTGGTGATGGGGTATCTGGAGAGGAAATGACAGTCTATTACATCCTGTCGGCCCCAGCCCTAGCCTCAATTCACTGCATGGAACAAGCTAATGGCCCTCCAGGCATGGAAGGATAGCACATCAGTGACTCTGTACTTTGTCAGTTCCCCACACCTGGTCATTCTTCAAAGGACAAATGGTCATTTTCAGAAACTTGGAAGCTTTTAAAAACTTTATGATGTTTAAATATAATGCTACACTGCAGATGATGACTTTACAATAGTGACAAGTCTCCATTATTTCAACACAGGCATCAAAAAGAACCTTGGCAGAATATCGTGAATACAGTTTTGGGCTCCAGAGTATGGGAACATGCGGAATTTACAGGTTGTTATAGAAGAGCCATGTTTACCATTGCAAGTTGGAAATAGAGTTCTATCTGGAAAGACTAGGAAATGATTTTCTCTATTTATTTTAAAGTTTTCTAGATTTATGCTGTTTCTATTCACACCCTCAGTTTTCTGTTTTGCTAATAAGCTGAGTTACAAGCACCTGCTTTTTCTTTCCTTTTAGCTATAATTCTCTTAAAAATACCTAGATGCTAGAGCACTTCCCTTATGAATGGGCAGGGGATAGCTTTTCAAGTTGTTAAAACCTTTGATACTATCTTTGACATGTGAAGGCTTGAGAGGCATTCTACAGAGAGAAGCTGCAAGACAGAGCTTCTCACCTGACAGCTGGTGGAGTCCACCTACAAAATGCTTGGGATATGATTTGCCAGCTATGACAGGCTGTTCTTAAGGAGCTTTGTGTGTTCGTGTAGAGGACAGCTGCTTTTCTCACTGTTTGAAATAAAGTGTAATTATATCATTTGAGTTGAAAAATCTGATTAATTTTTATAATTTCTGTTCTCACTATTTGAAGCACATATCAATAGCTCATGTAATTCCTGTTTTTCTGTCTTTTCTTAATTTTTGTTTTGACCAAAAAGGTTGCAAGGTGATATGTTTCATGTGTGCTGAGGCAATATTTTTATGTTAAGTCAGAAATAATATAAAGAAGCACACATAGGCGTATATAAATTTTTGGTTTAAAATATATTTAAATGGGTGGTTTTTACATTTTGAAATTAGCATCTTATAAAGCTAACTTCTTCTTTTATTTGATGCTTGTCAAGGGAAAGCACTTATACATACTTAGTGGAATGTCATAATTAGCTTTACCTGTCAACTTGGCACAGCTTAGAGTTGTGTGAGAAGGGAGTCTTAATTGAGGGATTGCCTAGATCAGTGGGTCTGCGGGTAATTGTCTTGATTGCTAATTAGTACAGGGGAGGCCACACTACTATGGGTGGTACCATTCTGGGTGGTACCATTCCCTAGGCAGGTGGTCCTAGGCTACATAAGAAAGCTAGTGAAACACGGATCTACCAGTGAGCCAACACAGTGTTCCTCCATGGCTTCTGCTTCAAATTACTTCTTGAGTTCCCCCTAACATCCCTAAATGATGTGAATTGAAAGTCACATAAGTCATTTCCTTACTCAAGTTACTTATTGTCAAAATGTTTAATCACAGCAATAGAAAGAAAACTAGACCTTGGAAACTCTTATTTCCTATAAAAGAGAAGATGAAATGGAAATGTCCTTTATGCTAAAAAGTGGAGACCCTCTTCTTTTTTTTCTGTTTCTTTTTAAAATATTTATTTATTTATTTATTTATTTAATCACTTTATATCCCACTCACTGCCCTCTCTCTGTGACCCCTCCCACAATTCTTCCCCATCTCTCTCCCCTTCTTCTCTGAACAGTTGGGGGGCCTCCAGGTATCTCCCCACCCTGGCACATCAAGTCTCTGAGAGACCTTCCTCTTAGAAGATAAGTAATAGTTGTCACACTCCTCAGGAATATGGATCTAGGGATAAAATTAATGAATACCTGATAAAGAAAACAGAAAATGTATTTAGAAAACCACTTTACTCATCCAGACAGTAGTGGTAGACACCTTTAACCCCAGTACTTGGGAGGCAGAGACAAGTGGATCTCTATAAGTTCAAGAGTAGTCTGGTCTACAGAGCTAGTTCAAGGACAGTCAAGACAACACAGAGAAACCCTGTCTTGAAAAACCAAGCCAAATTAAGCAAAACAAAACAAATAACAAAACTTAATCTCATTTAGTTTTGATTGACGTCAAGTATATTTCAACTCAAAAGCTCTTTGATTTCAAGGTCCAAATAAATATTAGCATTAGAAAATTTAGATGTCTTAGAATAGTGTCATGGAAATGTCTGTGGCTGAATTCTCAGCTTCAGTTATAAAATGGTGAAGTGGGGTTAGCAATCTCTTCCTTGTAGCTTTTATGGTCCTCTTGATTAGGCATTCACACAGGTTAGCAGTAGATGCCATAGGCATTGTTTCTCTTACCATAGGTCATATATAGACTTCAGAAACTTCTAGGCAAAGGTGTCAACAGAAGGAATTTCTCAAGTCACGTGTTCTAACTATCAGCCACAGACAAAGCTTGGAACTGTTTGCATTTTGCCCAGAGGACTGTGAATCATGGGTACAAATGTGGGAGGAAGGAAATGAAACTTAGAAATGTTAAGTGACTGATCCAGGTTTACACCTGACTAATTTTCTGAAGCTCATATATGACATATAGTAAGGGAGACAATGGCTATTCTATGATTGCTAACCTACATAAATGCATATCAATAGGAACCTTAAATAGTTACAAGAAAGAAGAGATTGTTAGCCTCACTTAACTTAAATTGAGAATTCAGCCACAGACATTTCCATGTCGCTCTTCTTAGATGTCTACATTTTCTAAGGGACTATATGCCTGTCATTGCAATTCCAAACTTGTGACTGTCCACACAATGCTGCTCTTTTTCTACAAATGACATGCTTGTCCTCTAGTAAAGTGAGTGTACATTTTTACACCAAAACTCCAAACTCCTATTTTTTTTATTTCTATTATCTGCAGGCTCTCCACTATATTAACCTAAAGGGGTTCATTCACATTACAAAATATCCTTTCAATGAGAATTCCTTTTAAAATGAGTTTTGCAAAATGCATATCAACTCACAACACTAAGGAGTGTAAGGTAGGGCACGTCTGAAATCCCAGTTATTCCAATGGCCGAGGGAATGGGATCTCAAGTTCATGATCAGTCTGAGCTAAAGAATGAGTGGAGGTCTAACCTGGACAATTGAATGGAACTCTGTCTCAAAGCAGAAAGCAACAGAAAAGGTATGAAGTGTAGCTCAGTGGGTAAATGTACAAGCTCTAGATACTGGAGGGAGGAGGGAGGGAGGGAGGGAGGGAGGGAGGGAGGGAGGGAGGGAGGGAGGGAGGGAGAGAGAGAGAGAGAGAGAGAGAGAGAGAGAGAGAGAGAGAGATATCTGATTTCCTGGACAGATTAAATATATTTTCAGTGATGAGTCAACCTTGGCTAATTAGTAAGATGGGTGCATATAAACTGTATATCACATATTTACAGTTAGTAATGAGTGCTGTGAATATTATCATTCTTAAGCCCAGAACCCAGGCTGATCAATAATATAGTCAATAACTTAAGATGACCAGAGTTCAGTCATAGCAAAATTCTTAGTATGCTTTTAGGCAGTAAATGCAAAATAATAACATGATAGTGAAATCAATACAATAGCCTCAAATACCTTTACCCCAATTCCATATATTAAATAATTTTAGATAAAAAAGAGAAGGAAAAACCATAGCATTCGATTTAGGACCAAGTCCTGGGGCATTAGCAAAACCCAATATTCATTATCCCTCACTGTGTCCCAGTTGTTCGTACTAATAGAGTTTAGCATCTTCCCTTGGTTGGTTCAGAGGAGACTGTTATAGCCAAACCCTAGCAGCGAAGTCTGTTGTAGCTTCCTGTGTGTAGACTACACTGTGCTCTTTCTCTTTTAAGAATAAGTAGTTTGCAGACTTGTCAAAAAACAAAAAACAAAAAACAAAAAAACCACTTGCATCCCCAGCCACAGATAAACTCACTTCATATGCTCTAATCTCATTGATTTATTAATGCAGAAACCCAAATCCCTGAAAAGCCAACACATAATTGATTTTCTTTGCTCTCCAGTAATTAGAAAATAGTAAACTCCAAATTATTATTAAATCCCAAGTACATCATAATGTAAGATATAAGCTACCCCTTAAGCTTGTACTAAAAACAGAATTAGGGGGAGTGTTGATGCATAATGAAGATGTTGAGAGTAGAGAGGAATCTATATAGAAAATTAAAGAAATCATCATAATTAAAAAGTATAATTATTTTTGAGTACCACAGAGTGAACCTAACATTTATACAGAGGTAAGGAAGGAAATGTGCCTATAGATTTAAATACTAATGCTTCCTACACATGGGTGACAATTGCCACCAATGACATCTCTACTGTAAGAGCTACTGAGGGTTCTCACTACCAGCACAAGGACTTCAACTTTCTGAGAACCTGTGTGGTCCAATGCAAAATGACTTTAGGTATGAAGTGTTCTGAATGAGTAACAAAATGTTCTTGGTCATTACGTCAAATCACAGTGGGCCCAAATTCCCAGATCTTTTGTGACTACATATTGTATTTCACAATCAGACTGCACAGTTGGTCCTTCATAATCATCTCGTGATGAAGTAAGAAACCACAGGTGGCTCCATGGGGATAATCTAAGGGAACACAGTAAGTTGTGATGAGCTTACATATCAGCTGAATTAATGGATGCATTTATTTACCATTGTATTGTGTCTGTGTGTGCCTGTGGCCATAGAGCTAGGACCTGATTTCTTCAAAACCAGTGCCCATGATGCTGCTGTGTATGCATATTGGCACATTTTACTGGAGTAGAACACATACATTCCAAAAGCTAACCAAATAGTATAATTAGTATGTGAAAAACTGACCAATTCACAGGTACATTGTTTAGGGGGTAATCTAAATGAGAAGATCTTATTTCTTTAATATTGTTAAGGTTTTTATTTTTATTATTAAATTTGTTCTTTCACATACATTATGTATTTTGGTCCCTGTCCCTCCTAACTTCTCTCATTTCCTTCCTGACTCTAGCTGACCCTCCACTTCTTCCCAAATCTCTTTCCTTTATTTATAGTTTTGGTCTTATTTAGTGTTTCATAGAGTTTACAATTCTGAGTTTAGAACTAAGCATCAGAGTCTTGTGGGCTCCCCGACTGAATATGTTTCTACCTTTTCTGGAATCTTCTGGCAGATCAGCAATGCTATGGTTGAGCCCTGTGAGTCTGTTCCATCTCCTAAAGTGAACCATTAGAAAGACTCAATTTCTATCGACCTTGCTCACATGCCCGGCTGCTGTGAGTTTATGGTTGCTGTGCCCTTTCCTGCTTAGAAGATCACATTCTGCGATCCTCTCCTCATTCTCTGCCTCTTACATTTTTTCCATTTTCTCTTCCCCAGTATTCCCTGAGCCTTAAGGGAGAAGTGAAATGTCTTGTCTTGAGCCACTCCCTCGTTGATCCTTTATTCCCAGCATCGTGTGCAGCCACATTTCTTTACATTCGCTTCATTCTGCAAGAAGCTTTTCTCTGTTTATGGATGAGAGTAGCCTCTGTGTTGTCCAAGAATGGTCTTGAATATTAAATGAGTTTGTAGATCAATTGAAGGGGAATATAGTATGTTATAAAGCAGATTGTACAAAGGCTCTGGAAATTTTATGAGGTTATTTTCCAGCCTGAAACTAAAACAATGGCTATGATTTTTCCCTGTTTGATAATTCAGTCTTCTCTGGCCCAGTAACACAAATTATTGGAAACTCACCAGCCTTAATGATGAGACTATGCATCAGATTAGATTTTCACTTCTACTCCATCCTAGACAGTGAGCTTTCAGGTAATGTGGATGGTGATTTGCAACTCATCATTTGTGCTTCTGCTGATAAAAAAGAGAGTTTTTCCAGTGATAATACTCAACATGTTCTTGAGCAACTTACCATCCCCTCAGCATTTGATAGGGAGCTGTGGGTACTTTTATTCACGCAAAACTAGTGGTGTTCCTTTGTCCATGACGAAGACACACTCAGATGGAACTCGGAGATTTTGCTTGATAGAAGTTGCAGCAACAGTACTATTTGTATAATCATCTGATTCTATGCATGGAATTCAAAGATGCATCAGTGAAGTCCTCAGGACTAACTGTGCACAACAAATAGCTAGGAATTGTACTTTAAAACAGTGTTTGAGATCCAGTGTATATGTATACACACACACAAATACACATATGCAAACACACACACACATACACACATTGAACCTTATATAAATGTGTGTGTATATATATATATACATATATATATGACTATGTATATATACCTATATAAAATTACAATAACACTATCAGTATCTTAAAATCCAGTGCATATTACATGATGCACACACACACACACACACACACACACACACACGCACACAAAATTCATAGTTCTCTTTATGTTGTCAAGGCCTATGATTCTCTGCACATACAATCTTGGTGTCTTTTCACAAATAAGATAATGATACTCTAACAAGGTTAAGTGATTTGTACTACTTTTAACCCCATATTGAAATACAGACTTTGTTATCTCCAGGATTTGCAGTGTATTCATGGCATTAACATAAAACAGCTAATCACATCATATTATCGAATCAGACATAATATGGCATAATACTGGTATATACATAGGAACTGGAATTTTTTAAAGATTTAGTTTCTTTTTATATACTTGTATGCAAATGTGTCTGTATGTATGTACATATGTATGTAGAGGCCAGAATATGCTTCCTGATCCCATGTTTGACATGGAGGCTGGGAACCAAACTTGGGTGCTCTGCAAGACCAGCAAGCATTCGATACTGCTGTGCTATCTCTTCAGCCCCTTAGCACTGAATTATAAAGAACTTGGTGCTTATCTGGAACACCACGTAGTAGAGCACAGTAACTGTTAGCTTCTATAAAGGGTTAGAATTTGTCTTTGGAAGAAGAATCCCAGTCATGCTAACGTAGTCATTGAATGTTTGTCTTCAACTCAGTATATATGTCTACTGAGGGAAAAACATGGATAACCTGTGGCATCTCAGAATGCCTGTCCAGTTGGACCATAAGTGCACCTTCTCCACTCTACCACATACACAAGAAAATTGAAGCACAGAAAAGGTGAATGGTTTGTGTTGCTGCAAGAGGGTGGTAGAACAGCGCAAGGACCCACGCTGTGCTCTCAGTGGTCCATGTTTGATGGTAGCATTCTGGGCCCCTCTGTTCTGCTTCCCCTTACACACTGTCTTGTCTTTCTTTGCTAGTATTTACACCTGAACAAGCTGCACTACTCTCCCTTCAAGTTAGATATGTAGGTTCAAGGCCCAGTTGTACCCCCTCTCCAGAAACTTCTATAAAGCCCAAAGGAGATGAGTGAGGACAAGAATCTGCAAACAGTTAGCTGAGATCACTGACTACAAAGACACGAGATCAAAGAATAGATCTTTTGAGGAGAGTTTTCCAGACTCCCAGATATGCTCCTTTACAATCAATATACATTGATGATTCATCCTGGGCTTCTTATAAATGTATAGATCCCTTTGGTTAGTTGCTCATTAACAGACTTCAAGGTTATTAGTTTATTGTGACCACTGGTCAGGCCATGGGAATGCATGCTTCTTTCATCTCACACAGCTGTTATGAGGATATCATGAAGACAGAGGTACAATACCCTATCATCGCCTTCCTGAACAAAACATGATTAAAACATTTATTCATATTTCACAGCTCAGTATTATGTGATAGAAGTGATAAGAACTCAAATTGTTTTAATAATTGAGGGTTGCTCACTATATGAAATGCCCACTAACCAATATAATGGGATGATTCAAACATTTTATCAGACTGAACAAGCATTGCCATGCTTTTATTATTTATCTGTTTTTGTGGTTCTAGGGATTGAATTTAGAAGCTTCCCCTATAAAGCAAGTGCCTCAGAGTGAGAAATAGACACCGCCATCTTTTCACTTTTTATTTTGTGACATAGTCTCATTAAGTTGCTCAGACAGCTGATGAATTTATAACTCTCCTAATTTGCCTCCAGAGTAGATGAGATTATAGGTATGTAGTGCCAGGCCCAGCCATTGTTATTATATTCAAAAGCCATAATTGCTATCTTATGCATATACTCACCACTAAATTCAGTGCACCGGGAACTAGGCTCTGGTATTCAACAAAGTGCATCATTACTTAGAAGGGACGTTCCACATCCTTCCACAAGTTCTTTGAATGGCAGAAATTTAGGTGAACAACTTCAAGTGTGCAGTCTGAGAATTGCTGTGATTTGTCACAGCCTGTCACAGCGATGTAGTATAATTGATTTGTAGACAATATCTCCCTTGTTCTTTGAACTCATCAGTAAAGGTTCCTTCACTGTTTTTCATAGATAGACAATGATATCAAAAGTTGCTGCTTTTGTTTTCTGGGTGAGAAATAAATCAGGTTTAATGAAGACCTGTGCCTCAGAGTACTAGAAAAATTAAATTTTGTTCAGGCAAGAGATGCTACTGGGAAGCATTAACTCAGTGTATAAGGGATGCTTCTTGGAACACACTATTAAGGTAATCCCCATGCTACAATGATTACCAACTCAGGGCACACCTCTTCACTTTAGGCAGTATCTGTGGCTAAGCTACAGGACTTTATTGTTTATTTGTTTTGAAAAAGTATGATTGATGGTACTATAGAGACATGCACTTTCCATAAACTTCCAAATCAAATCTTTTAAGGTGAAGTAAAGACAAGATGCCAAATAACCCAACTAGGACATAAAGTTACAGTTTATGGGTAATTGGAAACACGCATGGCACCCTTCATTTTTCTTTTTTAGATGGGGTATCTAGACAGGCTGGCTTCAAACTTGATAGGGAAGGCAGAATGACCTTAAATTTCTGACCCTCCTACCTCTACCTCCTGGGTGGATCAGTAGTTCTAGTTTGGTAGACCTGCATGTGGCTGGGATACATGCAGATCAGACTTTCAAACAAGAAGATCTGGAAGAGAATGATCTCCTTCTCTTGGAGCCCAGCACATCATTCTGGTTGGCCTTGACGGATGCTGGCCAAAGATGCAGTTGCCAGACTATGGCTGGCTCTTCCCTAGGAAAGGTTAATCACATGTCTGTTTCAGCATTTGAAAGATAGAGGTAGGAGGGTTAGAGGCTCAAGGTCATCCTGTGTTCTAAATGATGTGTGCACCATCACATTGTTTGTGTAGTGGGAAGGCCTTATAAATCCTAGGGAAGCACCCTGGCAGCTGAGATATACCCTCAGCCCTGGTAGACTTCTTTGTTATGTGTTTCTTGTCTTCATACAAAGTAAATGAAATGTATTCCAAATTTGTGTGTTGGTTTCTGAGAATGGGGTTCAACAGCTTCTTTTCAGGATTCCATTTACACTCTTTTCTTTCCACTTTCCTTGGTTTGTTTGTTCGTTGAACATAGCATGTGAAAAAATGATGCCACTTGAGACCTTAATAAAACAAATGCTTTGTGGAAAAATAAAATGGCTGCCGCTCTTCGGCTTCCCTAAGTCTGTATGACAGAGACAGAACATAACACTCTAGGAATGTCAGTTGCCTCTCCCTCTGATGAAACCATTGTACTTTTTTTTTTTAATGGATAGAAACCTCATTTTCCTTATTCAGTTTCCATGCCTTGCCTTTTCAGTGGGAAGAGCACTCTGTCTTTGATAGATCAGTTAGAGAACTCCGTGAGCTGGTAGGAAGCCTCCTAGTAATGTACTGGGACAAAGCAAACTGGCCAGGAGAAGAGCAGTGCAGGCTGCATGCTGGGAGTGCACTGCATGCTGGGAGTGCACTGAATGCTGGTAGTGCACTGAATGCTGGGACATGCTGAAGGTTTAGCCTCTGAGAAGCTCTCACAAGGCACAGGAGCATGAGAAGAGAAGGAGCAGAGGGCACAGTATTGAGAAGTCTTAGTACCACAAAGAGTCACATCTCTTCCCTTTCCTTAGGAGATCCAATTCAGCACTGAAGTCTGTTCTGTTTTCTGCCACTAATCCTTTTAATACAATGCTCTGTAAAGCGTGAATTCTGTACAGGTCTACACTGATACCTGTAACTGATTACCTCAGCACACTTGTTTATATAAACTGAGAGAGCTCATCAAAAGGACGAACAACTTGGAGTGAGATAGCAAGGAATTCGGACACATGTAATGTTCAAAGCTTACTTGAAAAGACAGAAATTACCTAAGACGAACATTTTTCTTTTTTGACTTTGATAGAGTCCCCTGTCAATAGCTGCAAATATTTTGTAAATCTAACAATTTTGTGTGACATGAATGGATTTGAGTTATCAAAAATGTATCCCCATGACTGAGGGAATGTAGCTCATTTTGTAATGTGCTTGTCTGGCATACAAAAGATCCCGAGGCACAAGTCTCAGTATCCTATAAAGCGGATGTGATAGTACATAACTGCAATTCAGCATTGAAGGACGGAGGCAGAAGGACCTGGACTGCACATTGAAGGATGGAGGCAGGAGGACCAGGGCTGCACGGAGGGTTTGAGGTCAGCTAGGGCAGTGTAAGAACCAAACAATCAAAGGGAGGGGGAGAAACCAAAAGGGAGAGAGACTGAGACAGACTGATATCTATATCTATCTTATCTATATATCTATACCAGAGAAAAATAGAGCGGAAGAAAAAAGAAGGAGGAGGAGGTAGAGGAGGGAGGGAGGGAGGGAAGAAGGAAGGACAGACACATCTTGTTTGAATGTCATAACTGACTCTGGTAACTTTTCTGTCCCTTTCTGGAGAAGTAGGATCTTTTACTCATGAAACAAATGTAAATAAATACATTTTATGTTTAGAGGAAAAATTTAACTTCTCTAGCTAGAGAGCCAAATGGATTCTTTAAATATTCATCACGGTACAAGTGGGAAGCACAGGGAGATGTTATTCTTTATTACTGGCTAGAATCGTCAGCCAGAGCACTGAAGATTGAACTGTGATTGTTTCTTGTTTCTCTTTTCCCCTGAGTAAAATCAGTTCCATGTCAGTGCTGTTAGCTGTGCCCAAAGCTCACACAATGGTTGGCTAAGGGCTGTTCTCTTGCTGTCTTAAGGGTTAACTTCATTTGTAACTAGCCCTCTATTCTTCTAACAGCTTTATTGGACTTGGATATACCAGTCACTGTCTGATCTAGTTTGGTTCCAACTCATTTGTGCGTCAAATAAAACATGCTTACAACTTATTTACTAAAGATCTTCCTCAGCTAGACTTTGTCCCTATGATCTTGTATTCTCAACTACTCTGTTTAATATTTGTTTAATATTTATAGTTTGATTTTTCACTAATGGCACCAAAGTAAGGATAAGACATAAATGAAAGCATTGCACATTCATATAACCCTTTTATACGCATAACTTATGTCAAAACCAGAAAGTATATGACATTTTTAATTTTGATAAATTCCATGGTCAATAATGGCCAACTATACATAACAACTGACAAATTAATTTGTCCACTCTAAACCTATTTCCACAAAAAATAACATTTTTTACTTACATAAATATTCTTCAGTATAGCTTAGAGCTAGCCTTAAAAACTGAATAAGTGGGAGGGCACAGAGGCATGGATGTACACAGAAGGCAGAGAAGGTGAGCTGTTGCAGACGAGGCAGTCAGCTATGCAGACAGCTATAGAAAGTTGATAATGTATGTGTCAGGGATGACATCACATACTTACTCTTGGAGTTAAGAGTTCTGTTCAACGGCCAATAGAATGTTATTTTTGGAAGTCTTCTATTTTAGTTACCTTTCCATTGCTGTGTAAAAATACCATGGTGTGAAGAACTTGTAGAAGAAAGTTTATTCTGGCTTTCAGTTCAAGTGGGATAAAAATCCACATGGAGATCAGGCATGACAGCAGGAAGCTGAGGAACTGGACCTCTACCACTCCCGGGAAGCAGAGAGACAGGAAGCAGGAAGTGCAGCAAGACTGAGAAACTGGACCTCTACCACTCCCAGGAAGCAGAGAGATAGGAAGCAGGAAGTGCAGCAAGGCTAAAAACCCTTGGCAGCCATCAACAGTGGAATTTTCCCCTCCTAAGGCTCCACAACCTCCCCAAAGGGCAGGGTCAAACATGTGAGCCTGTGGGGAAACATTTCTCATTCAAACCACAAAAACATCTTAGTGGTTGGTTCCAAGGCTGACCAGGAGACAATAGGGCAGGGTTTCCCTGGCTCTGGTACAGATTGTGGTGCTCCTTGGGCAGCATTCTGTCTTCTCATTTTTACTAGGACCTTAGACTAGAAGGCTCCCACTGTGAGTCTTCTCATGCCCCTTTGTTTATGAGCCAATCACTTAACTGTGCGTAAATAGTCTCTCTCTGGAATTTCTCAGATAATGGAAGAGTTTAGTTGGCACACTCTAGTCTAGGTAATACCCTGAAACTAGGAGGGAGACGTTAACAATTTTCAAGTGTCTGCAATTTCCGTTATTCCTCGAACAGCGCTGAACCATTTTTATGTCACCACACAGAACATTCTAGAGACAGCCATGGCTTCTTTCTTGTCATTTCAGTGTAAATCTCAGAGCTGCCTTTAGGAAACTAGCACAGTTGCTTTACTCTGCTACTGTGCTGTGTCTGAGGGAACAATGGCAGCCAACAGCACTTGCAGATTCTCTGCCACTCATATTTCTGCTACATGGTCCGATTACACTCAAATTTTGCATCTATGTTATGAGTCAGAGTTCATTCATATGAATTCTGCAAGTTTTCCAGTTTTTATGAGCCACAAGTCTCCCTCCTCTTTTATTAAACATCTTCTAATCATTTATGCACTCAGATACCCAGAAATTGGTTGCTCCCAGATATCCAGTTGATCTCCTAAATGAATCTACTGAATCCTTCTTACTAGACTTGAGGGCTCTTGTAATGGTTATACACATCTGCCTGTTCAGTTTTCCCTGGAGCTATTTTTAAACACAAATCTCAGCTGGGGTGTAGAACAGTGGTGGGGTGCTTGCTGGTACACACAAGATTTTGGGCTTAATAAACACATATCTCCATTAGGTGTTTTACTGAGCATAGTCTCTGAATTCTTTGCTTTATTAAAATCATCAGTTAAGTCAAAGTTGTTTAAGAGTATTGAATATAAAATGATACTGACAGATGTATTATTTCATGTAAATAAGCAAATTAGTTTGGCCTGGTAAGAATAAGTATTTAAATTATATGTGAATAGTATATTAAATGTTTCACATTTAATGAAGGTTTATATGATAAATACTGACAGTATTTTATATGATAAATAAAATCTTTAAAAATAGTCTTTTTAAAGACATACAGTTTACATTACACATTTGTAAATATTGGAAGCTAGATAAGGGAAAGTAAGAATGAAAAGAAAAATGTATCTAAATATAAATGTTAATTTTGTATTCTAAATCATACTTTTCTCTTACAAGATAATGTAATTTTACCTTTTTACTGAAAACATTTGCATAGTTGGTGAAGACATGTTGTAGTTATGGGGAAGGAAAAGAATTGTCGGTGTTTTCCTTACCCACTCAAAACAATTGTTAGTTACAAAAATAATTTAAGGGGTACTCTTTGTATTTACTCTTTATTAATTGAATTTGTTTTTAACTGGCACTTAAGAATGTACAAGGTGATCACTCTAATAGGATGGCAGGTGATGCTTCCACACATGTATACATTGTATGGTGTTTAAATAAACTCAAACGTGTCTTTCACTGCACTTATTTCTTTACAGCAAAGTCAAAACTCTCAAATACCTTTGTTTGGAAGCTATCACTTTCTTTTCTGTTGCTGTGATTGACCATCTGAGGGAATAAAGGGTTCATTTGGACTTCTGGTTGCTGAGGAATAAAGTCGTCCATCACAGCAAGAAGGTGTGGCCTCACTACAGAAAAGCATGATGTCAGGAGTGACAAGATGGCTCACCACATTCTCATCCCACAGTAAGCAGAGAGAATTCAGAGCAGGAAACAAGATGAGGCTACAAACTCCCAAAGCTATCCCCAGAGCAGGAAACAAGATGAGGCTATAAAATCCCAAAGCTATTCCCAGTCTCATACTTCCTCTAGCAAGACCCCCACCCCCAGAGAACTTCAGTGACTCTCTTAGACAGTGCCATCAATCAGAGGCTAAGTGTCCAAATATCTGAGCCTATGGAGGACAGCTCTCCTTCAAATCTACACTCATACCGTTAATAACTATTGCCAGCGAGCCGCCCTACCTCCCCAGGTGATCCTCAGATCTTCATCCTACCCAGCTCTAATGAAGCACAAGTGACCACCTTTTCCCAGTTCTCGCCTTCCTCCTGCTCCCACTGAGATCCATAGCTACCATTTTATTCTGACTTTCCATGCAGTGTTCTATATCTTACAAATGTTTCGCTTTTGAGTGTTTGGATGCATGTGTACCATGTGTGTAGTGCCTGTGGAGCCCATTAGATGGCATCAGATCTACTGGGACTGGAGTTGGGGATGGTCCTGAGTGCTGATAATAGAATCTGGGTTCTCTGGAAGAGCAGCCAATGCTTTCAACTGCTGAGCCATCTCTCCAGGTCCAGCAATTAACTTCTTAAATTCCACATGGGAGATTACTAGGCGCTTGCCATTCTGTTCCAGGCTAATTTAGTTTTACAGAGTGAATTCATTCCATCCATGTTGCTGCAAATGTCCAGCTTTTATTCTTTTTCATTGCCAAATAGTATTCCACTTCGTACATATACCACTCATTCCTTATGCAACCAACAGCTTATGGGCATTTAGTTTTTTCCATTTCATAGCAATTGTGAATACTATTGAAATGAACATGCTATGCAGATATATCTTGGATAAGTTGACTTCATTTCTGAATATATACCTACCAATGCCATATTAGGGTATTACTTTACTATTTATTTTAAATTGTGGTCTTAATTTAAAGTAGTGAAAAGGTATAGAGATGTTTATTTTTGTCTAAAATATAAGATAAAAGATGCTAGCAGCCATGTTTATAATAGCCAGAAGCTGGAAACAACCCAGATGTCACTCATCAGAGGAATGGATACAAAAAATGTGGTACATCTACACAATGGAGTACTACTCAGTTATTAAAAACAATGACTTAATGAAATTTGCAGGCAAATGGATGGAACTTGAAAATATCATCCTGAGCAAGGTAACTCAGTCACAAAAGAACGAACATGGTATGTACTCACTGATAAGTGAATATTAGCCCAAAAGTCCGAAATACCCAAGTTTCACTTTACAGTAACCGCTGGACTGAGTGTGAGGTCCCAGATGGAGGAGTTGGAGAAGGGACTGAAGGAGCTGAGGGAGTTTGCAGCCCCATGGAGGGAGCAACAGTGTCAACTGGCCTGACTCCCCCCCTCCAGTGCTCCCAGAGACTGGACCACCAGCCAAAGAATGCGTATGGAAGGACCCATGGTGCTGGCCACATGTGTGGCAGAGGAGGGCCTTGTTTGGCCATCAGGGAGAGGAGAGGCACTTGGGCCTGAGGGTGTTAGAGGCCCCAGTAAAGGGGAATGCCAAGGTGGGAATATGAGAGTAGATGGGCAGATGGGTGGGAGGTGGAATTCCCTCATAGAGGCGGGGGAGGAGGAGGGGATAGAGGGTTTCCAAACTGGAGACCTAGAAAGGGGGAAACATTGGAAATGTAAATAAAGTATCCAAAAGTAAAAATGAAAAAAATGATAAAAAAAAGATGATATAGAATTGTCCTTCTTATAAATAGTATCCTCGTTTGTTATCTGTACTCCTTACTACACAGGACTGTACTCACATGCTTTTATGGACTTACTCAAATACCACCTTTTCATGGTGGTCATGATAACTGCACACGACAGGGCCCACAGAGAGGTCTTCAGTTGTATCTATGATTAGATATTGATAGTGTTTCTAGAAAGTCCCACTGCACAGCAAAGCTCATGGAACTGAAGCATGTAAAAGCAAACAAAACCGAAATATCAAAAATTTGTGCTCATGCCCAGGTGTCCTCCAGCTGCCAGGAAGAGGGCTCATGCAAGCAAATTCTTAGCCGAGCTACCTACCACTGCATGCTTCTTCCTGCAAAAGCATGAGCCACAGCATGTTGGTTCTTAGGGTTCACTCCTCCTGCTTGTCCACGGGAAGTGGCATTTTCCTAATCTAGGATGCTTACATTATTGCTGTGCAGCTCTGTCTTGAGTTGGGGTGCAAAATACTGAGTATTATAGGTATCTTGAACCAAGACAGAAGCAGGCATGAGACCACTGTTGAGGACTGTGAAGACTTACTTGTGTTTTATACAATTGTGTAGCTCAAGGATAGTCAGGACAGCTTGCTTCTTCCAAGGGAGCACACGACCAATGTGCACACTGGCTCTTCCAGTGCCAGATCTAATTGGGGCTGATGCCAGCTGCTCGATCCCATCACACTGTATATGAGCCAGTTCATCACAGCCTGCTCATTTTTCTGACAGTAGCTCCTGGTGAATTTTAAAATTGGTTCTGACAATTTGTTTTTTAACCTTAAGGCTATGTCCCAGTTACCTAGGTGAGTCTGACAATTTGATATTTCTCGTCATAATCAGGGATAGGTTAGGACAGTTAGCCTCCGAGCCATTGCCCCTTGGAGAGGAGTTAGATCTCCATGTCTCACCATTCGAGGGGGCAGGGAGGAAGCTCCCAGCTGAGCTGAGAAAGGGGAAGTCCAGTTTTCTTTATTTAGGTATAAAGAGAGTGGAGTAATTCATTAGCTGGGTGATCCGGGAAAGGCAGATGGAGAAGGACAGAGCCTTCGCCTCAGGGTTGAAGAACATTAAAATAAAACCAACTGCAAAAGTGTGATTGTTCTGTGTGGCATTCCCTGCTAGCATCTTCAGCCTAGGGTTTGTCGGGACTGTTGCCTTTAGAGAAGGGGTCCACTCTGCCAAGTCGCCACTGACCTACACCTCACTATATTCTCATTGCTTGCATCCATGATTTACTGCCTCCACTTGTCGGGAAGCATGTGTCAGACGTTTCCTCCTGTTTGCAAGGACAGATTTTTCCCCATTAATACTCTTCTATTTCCTTTATTGCTTTCAAAGCTTCCTGATATTTCTCCATCAATTAGGTTATTTTGACAGTGAGAAACAGTAATTTCCAACTCCAATGAATGAGGCAATAAAGTTTTTGTTTTTGTTTGGTTTGGTTTGTTTTTTGCTATTTTTTGTTTGTTTGTTTTTATTGATCATGTAACTGAAAGCAGATGCCTCAGGCTAGTTACTTCTGGACCACTCATCGTTGTGGATTCTTCCTTTTTGCAGCTTCTTGCTGATTCAGGTTCATGATCGGATTGTTCACTGTGGTCACGGGATTGTTATGTGATGACCATAGTCCTTTGTAGTCCACACATCTGGAATCAGAATCTTCCCATGTCCCATGGGAAGAGACTAGGCAGAAGGGGGAGGGCTGGAAAGTTTCAAATAAGATATGGCATGGTCTAGCTGGTTAATTATGATTCTTACTAAGTATGTCGTCAGGGTATTTTGGAAGAGATGAGAAGGCAAGTTGGTGGTCTTAGCAAAGCAGATAGTTCTCACCAGTGTGAGTAAGCAAATCACTGAGGCTCAGAGTGGACCCAGAAGCCCATGGTGGAAGAGTCTGTTCTGAGGTACCACTGCCCGATGTGCTTTCATCCTGTCTCTGTGTCTTTAGTTTTAGAATGGAATCCATCTACACCTTCAGCTCTTTGGATTTCAGTTTAAAAAAAAAACATTTCTGGGTGTCTCTGGTCTTGATCAGATGATAAATCATAGCATTTCAAGTTTCCATAATTATTTTCTGTATACATGGATGTGTGTACAGATGGGTACACACAAATATTTGTGTGGGTACTTTTCTTTTTATACCTTATATTGGTTGCCTTTCACTAGAAAACCACAAGGGACTTGCTGACATGAAAGCCCAACTCAGTCTTGAAACTATTTATATTTTCTGAGATATTTTATCAATAAATGAAATATTAATAAATGAAGCATAAATGACAATGACTGATTTACTAGTGATCACACGTTCTCTTCTGCACTTGTATAACTGTGATTATGTCCTTTCTTCTGTCCCCTTCCTCGCAATTTGTAGGTGTTATCATTTGCATGTGAAAAGTCCTTTCAAGCTCTTTGTGTTTGGACATTTTGTCCTCAGGTGGTGGTGATATTGTGGGAAATTACAGAACCTTGGAAAGATGGTGCCAAGCTGGAGGCGGTGAGCTCAAAGTGGGTATGGGCTTCATGATTTGAAGATAGACTCACATTTGTTGGCTGATGGTCTTAGTTAGGGTTTCTATTGCTATAGAGAGACACCATAGCCACAGCAATTCTTAAGAAAAAACACTTAATTGGTCCTTTCTTACAGTTCAGAAACTTAGTCCATTATGAGCAAGATGGGAAGTTTGGTGACATGCAGGCAGACATGGTTCTAGAGAAGAAGCCAAGAGTTCTACATCTTAATCAGCAGAAAGAAGGAAGACAGAAAGAGAGACACTGGGCTTGGCTTGAGCATCTGAAACATTAAAACCAACCCCTATTGACACACTTCCTCCAGCATGGCCATACCTATTACAAGGCCAAGCTTCCAAATAGTGCCACTCCTTGTAGGCCTATGGGGACCACTTTTATTCAGACCCCCACATTGATCGTTCTGCTTCCTCACTGAAAGAGAACAGGTAGCTAGCTAACCAACATGCCTGCAGCTCCATTTATGAGCTGCACCTGTCACCATGTCTTCCCAACCCTGGTGAACATTGCTCTTTCAGACTGTGAGGCAAATAAATCCCTTCTTTCTTAAATGACTGCCTCCAGGTATTTTATCACACTGAGGAGAAAAGGAAGTAGTGAAGGTAAAAAAATCTGTTGATAATACCATTCTAGGCTACCACTTAAACTATCATATACTCAGTGACCAACGTGTTTCAATAATGGATTTCCAGCAGTGAACTAGTCATGTCCTGCACTCATTCAATGCCACACTTGATTTATTTACTTTTATTCTTCACTCTTGTTTTCTACTTTAAAGAATGAAATCAAAATAACACAACTTGTCTGGTAATTATGGAAAACTTTTGACCACCAACTTTTGTCTGAATGTTTGTGTCTTCCCAGAAGTCATTTGTAGAAAACCTAAACTTTAAGCGATAGTCTGGAAATGTCAGTCTTTGAGAGGTGATTAAGCTAAGAATGGACAATGTCATTTCTAAGAGTTGAATAACATTCCATTGTACAAATGTATTTTTCATTTTTCATTCATCAGGTGATTGCCAATTGGGTTATTTTGCCATGCTATTAGTTACCCTCTACAAGCTGAGGGCAAGTCCCTAATGCTGAAGCCAGTACATACTCCTGCTGTAGAACGTGGGGAACTCAACCTCATACTCAACTGGAAGCTTCACTTGTACTGACTAGTGGTCATGGTGTTGCAACCTACTCTAGATGCTACTAGAATAAAAAGGTAATCATCAAGTTCACCCATCTACAAGCCCTGTGAGTTATAATAGTGACCTTTCTGAGAGATGTACCCACTGGTGTAATAATGGCATAAATGTCATGGGAAAAACCAACTACCTTGTAAAAAAAATGGGATTTAAGGCCCACTGGACAAGAAAGTTGATGAGCCCCAAAGCAAAAACAGCCTATTAATCTTCCAAATTAAGGTAGCAATAAAATGACTCCTAAGGACATATTGCTATACACGTAGATCATTGCCTCACTCAGCCCTCATCAGAGAAACTTCTGACAGTAGGTGGGAATTAACAGAGACCCATAAACTCGAAATTGTACAGAGAATGTGAGAGTTTGGAGCATCTAGCTCTAAGTGGGATATCTTTATCAAACCCTTACTCTCAAGGATCAGAGTTTCATGGAAGAAGAAGAAGAAGAGAAGCTCTCAGAGATAGAGGTGGTGGAAAATGTCAAGGAAGTGATGTTCTCTAGATACAACTAACCTTTTAAAGTTGAAACATATGAACACATCGGATAGCAATTCCCAATGCCTTGATGATTGTAGTTTTATAACAATTTATGAAATGAGTTTTTGTAATTTCTACAAATTTATTCATATTTTGCAATATTGTTTTAACAATTTTGAATCTTTTGCACTCTCATGCAGATTTTATAATAAACTTGGCAGTATTGACAACAGAAGAAGAATTTTTAAAAATAAGTGATCTCTATATTATATTGAATTTCAGATTAATGTAGAGAGTTATCACCATTAAACAATATTAAATTTTCTAATATGTGAACACTAGACACTTTTCTATTTACTTAGGTGTTTTTAAAATTTGTTTTAATGATCATTCTTAGTTTTAAAGTGTAAGTTTGCATTTTTGTTTAATATATTTGTGTTATATATTTTAATTCTTTAAATTCTACTGCAAATGAGATTATTTTCTTAAACCTTCTCATTGTGTACTGATAGTTTATAGAAGCACAGATAATTTTTATAATTTTATACAGATAATTGTTTGTATACTGATACCTTGTTGAAGTCACTCATGAATTCTGATGATACTTTTTTGGGGGTGAATTGTTTAGTACTCCTTATATATGATTGCATCACTCATTAGGATCTATTTCTTTAAAATCTGGATATCAGAGGCTGAGTAATGGCTTAGTGTGTAATGTGCCTGCAGTGCAAATGTGAAGACCTAAGTTGATTCTCACTATCCATATAAAAAGTCAAGCATGGGGATAGAGATACAGACATACATTCCCAGCATCAGCAGAAGCTGGAGGATCTCTGAGGCTAGATAGCCAGACAGTATAGCATAGTCGGCAAATTCCATGTCAAAAACCCTCTTTCAAGAAAACAGTTTGCTGATTCTTAAGAAACAATGCTTGAAGCTAACTCCTGGCCTCCATACTCATGCGTAGGCATAAACAGGGGCGCATGTGCATGCACATACACATACACACACACACACACACACACACACACACACATGAAACACAAAATAAAGTAAAATCCAGATATAAACTTCATTTTTTACTATATATTTTTACTCTATTTTTGAATACTATTATTAGCTATAGTTGCATTGTTGTGTAATAAATTGCTGAAACATATTCATCTTTGTAACTGACGTTTTCTGCACTTGAATCAATATATTCTCTTTTTCCAACCCATTCTATTCCCTGCTCTCTGGTAACTATCTTTTCTGTAAGGGCAATATTAAAACAGCACATCAAATAATGTGCTACACAAAAATTGCTTTGTTATTAGAATAAAAAAAAAAGCATCCATTCTGTATCACATCCCATGGTAGGTTCTCCCAGTAGTGCTGTTAATTACTTCAGTTAATACTGCAGAGTAGTTTTCAGTCATAACAAACAGCATAGAGAGCAGAAAGATTCCATATACTTCCTGTCCCTACATTACTAGCAATTCCAGGACCTACACCGTCCTTCACAGTAGAATATTTACTACAGTGATCATCTTATATTGGGAGATTATCACTTAGACTATGAACTCATAATCTGCGAGCCTGCGGGTTTCAACAGATGTGCAGTCAGCTGTACTTGCCATTACGCACAGTGCAGAAGTCTCTCTGCCCTAGAAGGAGTCCTTGGCACCCTCTGTTTATCCCTCCCTCCCCTCCTAGGCAGTGACAACTATTCTTGTTCTGCTTCTATGGCTTTGACTTTGCCAGAATCAGACACGTTAGCTTTTTCAGGTTGGTTTCTTTCCTTTAGTATTAAGAATGTATACTTTCTTCATTCTTCCCGTGTTTGATCTTTATTTATAGTGCCAAATAATATTTTATTGATGTACTAACATGCAAATAACTGCTTACATATTCAAGAGACTCTTGGATGTGTCTAAGTTTTGGGCACTATGAATAAAGTGCTAAACTCCTGAATGTATGTTTGCTTTTTTGCTTTTTTGTTGTTTTGTTTTGTTTTTGTAGTGTGGTTTTCAATTCTGATTTCAAGGGGAGGTTGTTTTCACTTTGTATGAAGCTGTCAAAAATTGTCTTCTCAAGTAGTCACTCCGTTTTGGGTTCCTATCAGTTCTCTTCATCCTCAAGAAACCTTCTATTGCTAGTGCTTGGAGTTTGCCTATTATAAAAGCGTATAATGCTTTCTCACTTTATTTTAGAATTATTTGATAGCATGATGTTAAAAATACTTCATATTCCTGAGTTTGCATGTCTTTTAAAAATATATATTTTAACTTTATGTGTGTGTGCATAGCTTAGTTTATATATGTGTGTCATCTATATGTAGGAACTTATAGAGGCCAGAAGCAGGCTGGGTCCCACGGAACTGGAATTACGTGCAGTTGAGAACCACCAAGCATGGGTACTAGGATTTGAATACAGTTCCTTTGGAATCGCACTTCTTAACTGATGAGCTGTCTCTCGGCCCTCTCTCTCTCTCTCTCTCTCTGTGTAGTGTATATATGCACGTTCATGTAGGTATTTGCACATTGCAAGAGGGTAATGTCAATACAGATGAAAAAACTCAAAATTGTCTATAGATAGCTTTCATGTCAAATGCCAGCTCAGCATGACAGTATACAGAAGAAAGCAATGCCTGGAGAGGAGGCCAGAGACAGCTCTCTCATGTGATATTGTGTCAACTTCAGATCTACATATTTCTGAAATGAGTACTCAAGTAGACTATTCTAAGAGAGTATCATGCATCATATATATATATATATATATATATATGTGTGTGTGTGTGTGTGTATGTGTGTGTGTGTGTGTGTGTACGTACGTATGTATATATGTATGTATGTATATATGTATGTATATGATCTATGGTCTATCTGTCTGTCTTTCTGTCTATTACCTATCATTTACATTGATTTCTGTCATTTAAGATCTATACTTCTGTAAGTATTCTCAGATTTCTTTGTTACAAAATATTGATTATTGATCAATATAGCCAGGGCAATGCGAAACTGTGTTTGAAGTCCAAGGTGGTTTCCACCCTCCTAAAGAAAAAGGATCCTAGTGGAGATGAGGGATGGAGGCAGTGTGATCCCTATTTTACCAGTCTTTGGGATTAAACAAAAATAAATGAACCAACTCTTAAAAAATTAATGAATCCAAGAAATTTATAATGAACTGTTTTAAACTCTTCTTTTATCCGAACAGCTCAGCAATTTTCTTGCTACCCGAATACGAGCCTATGGGGTCTAGTCTCTCCCATTAAATGAAAAGCTGTACTAAACTGCTGCTCCTATAACCCTAGCTACAGCCTTTGTCCTACAGTAAAGGTTTACAACTTAGGCTGTTGTTCTGTATTTAATGTTTGGATTATCTTTGTGTTATTATGCACTAGACTTACTAATGAACACTTTTGTGGAAGTAGCAAGAAGCCTGTAACAGGGAAGTGGGGCTGTAAGAGAGTGACAGGGAGAAGGCACGCACATGAAAGCAGAATCTAGGAAATGCCCGTGTTTATTGTGCCATCCATAACTAGGAATGTGTCAGCATGCCGTGACTATCTGTATTTAGACATAGTACAAAGAAATGGTTATGAACCCAATATATCTTTACTGTGACCATTCAAAGATTAAGTGAGTGTTTGAGCTAAGGGAAACTAGACAAACTCTTGTTATAACTTCCTTATGATTTTGGTCAGGAAACATCTAGGCGGATGGAGGCAAGACTGGCCCATGGCAATAGTTGTCAAGAGGTGGTTCATTTGGGGTTAATTTTCATCTACAAGGAATAACAAATGTTGGTCAAAATTCTATTTGTCTATCTGCTATGTCAGTCAGTCAGTCTGTCTGTCTGTCTGCCCTCAGAATTCCCACCCTAGGGGTCTTTCCTTACTGAGATCCAATGATATATTCTGGAGAAAATGACCATGGGATGGTCATGAGGACCACTGGACTCTTTTTGTAGGAACTTCTGATAAAGCCTCATTGGTCATCTGACCCATAACCCTGTTGGCGGACAGCAGACGATATCCTCCACATGGTAGTTTTATCTCCAGAGATAAAAGAGAAGTCAGATCAAGTTCCCTCAGGCCTCCCTTGGTTTTTCCCTCATGAATAAGGAAGGGCCTTGTCTCAGACCTTCTGTTAATTGACCGAGACTTCTTCCCAAAGAAATACAGTTGTCTTAAACACTTTAATTAACACTGCCCATCAGATAACCAGGAAAGAGCATCCATCAAAGAATAGAGAAGACTCAATTGTTACCACACCCAGACAGAATCTTCAGCTGTTTGTCTGGGGCAGCTAAAAGGTGAACTGGGAGGGTTTATTCTTATCAGACTCTTTGGTCAAAGTGAAGAGCTTCTCCTTCTCTTCTGCCTCCTCCTTTCCCCTCCCCGTGAAGAAGAAAGTTATTTAGGTTTCAGTTGTGTAACTACTTTAAGTTTTAAATCCATAGACACATGAGTAAATATGTTAGGTTGTTCTCTTGCTAATCTGTCTATCCTTTAGGGGAAACTAGTGCAGTTTTGTATGATAGGCAGGAAAGAAGCCACCACTTTTCATGTGTCCTAAAATTATTACCTGTTCAGAGTGAATGCTCAGTATTATGCCAAAATCTGATGGTTTCTTTCTCCGTAATGCACATCAACCTTGAAAAAGATCAGGCTATGTAGTTATATCACAGTGTCTGTCTGGTATTGCATTGAGTTTTAAGAATTGAAAATTTTAATTTGTAGAAGAACGAAGTTCTTCATATCACGAAGGTAGCCTTCCATGCCATGGAGCTGGAATTCTCCAGAAGCAGAGCAAAAGGAGGTGAGAAATCTGGGAAGAGCTAATAGGCTGCAGGAGGGAGAGATGCCAGAAACAGCAGAAGGTTTACTAATTTCCCTCAAACCCATCATTCACTCTCAGAGCTGCTGGTAACCAGTCCTTTCCTAAGAAACATAAGTTGTCCCTATAGAAAAGACCGCTTTTCTCCGCTGACATTAAGAATATGTTTTGCTAGGATCTGAGAAAACAGAGTCTGATGACAAGACTGGTTGTTGCAGGGAACAATCACCTCTAAATCATCTGGATAGTTCTCAGAGCCAGGCAGAGACGCTGTCCTGCCACATTTTCACCTGGCTTCCCCTCCTCCAGGAATTCTCCCTCTCCTTTGTAGTCCTTGGCCATCAGTGATTCTTATGTATATTTGGAGAATACCAATGCAGATAGAAGTAAGTCCTTATAAGGTATAGGCCGGTGGTTCTCAGCCTGAGAGTCTCAACCCCTTTGGTGGGTCATATACACCGCACATCAGGTATTTACATTACAATTCACAACAATTAGTTATGAAGTAGCAATAAAATAATTTTACAGTTGGGGTCACAACATGAGGAGCTGTATTAAAGGGTCACAACATCAGAAAGGTTGAGGACCACTGGTACAGGTGCTTATAAGGGAGCTGACCGAGGAAAGGGGCCACAACTGTCTGAGGCTTATAGAATGATTCACCAGTAATTCTCTCTACTCTGAACCCAAGAAATGCAACCTCATGCCACAGTCTCTAAAGTCAAAACCAAAAAAAAATGAATAAGAATTTCAGAAGCTGAAAATACATCCAAGGCTTCCTCCTTTTAATTGGAGATAGCTCAGGGGAAGAACTCATTTTGCCTTCTGGAATCCAACATCAGCCAAGTGGACCTGGCACCTTAGCAGCAATCAATACTATACCGACTTCTGCCAATTGTAAGCAAAGAAAGTAAAATGTAAATGTAAGTGGAACAGGGGGAAAGCTGCCTACCTGTTGTCATGAATTAATAAAATTGTATGCTACTTAAAATCTCTATGGTGAGTGCCATAGTAGAATTGGATTTTTTTCCAGATTTTTCCAAATGCATACTCAACGTTACATGTCCAGTTTAGCAAATGTAAAATACTTCAGGAGAATGGAATTAAAACCTAATAAAAACATTTCCCACTGCAATTGGCTGTATTGTTAGATACTGCACTATCCCCCCTTCATTTTAGAGTGTCTATAGCTTCTCATATTTCTTCCAAGAACATAGACCCTTGCTTTTGTTTATAGGATTCCAGATTATAATCTTATTTTTTCTCTTAGCTTTTAAAAACTTATTAGACATACTATTTTATATTCAGAGTAAACCAGGAATTACTGCCTAATTCTGCCTAATGGTTCACAGAATAATAGACTTCTGAATTCCGTTGATTATTAAATTGCTTCCAGGATAGATCGAAAATGTAAGCAACTGACCCTTAATGTCAATCATAAAATCTGAGTCCAAAAATCGGAGGCAGTTTCATTGTTCACAGTGTATTTCAGGCAGTGTGATAATAAGCAGCCTGGCTATGGATTTACCTTTCTCCTGAGCCAACTTAAAGAAAGGCATAGAAGAGCCTACATTCACGGAGAGTGTGAAAGCGGGCTTCTACTCTTGTTTTATTCTCCTTCTAGGTATTCTTTACCTAGGTATTCTTTAGGTTAATATATTTGAACAAAGTTTTAAAATTGGGAGTTTTTATTAGTGATATTGAGTGTGTCTTTCTTGCCTAACATGCAGTAAGTCATATAGAAACTTATGGGATTACTTTATTCTAAAAAAAAAAATCATTTCTTTTAAAAATTATATTTCTTATCATAAGAAATGTAAAATTATGTGACTATGATTAATCCTAGTTAAAAATTCACAATAAATGAATTGCAGATATAATTTGAAAGCTATTTACTGTACCATGAAATATGTTAAGTATTTATATCTGTTGTTTAAAACTTCACAGGCAGTTTTATTTGCTGCAGTTTTGCCAGTGAGTACTTGATGAGCATTTCAGCATTCTGCACTAATCATTACAATGTGTTTAGTAGGGACACATGGATACTTTTCCCATGGGTCCGAGACTCACAGCATCAAACACTGGAAAGGTTTTCTCTGTACTGCCATCTCTCTGAATAAACTCAAAACATTTTTTAAGTCAATTTCTGGTCTTCTTAACTTTTTGAAAAATTAATGAGAAAAATTCTTCCTGTTTCAAGGTCCTTTGTTAAATACGTAGACAGCAGCCACCCACATAACGATTAAATGTCATGTGAGCAGACAAAAAGCTGGCATTTGCACAGAATATATGTTGTTATTTTCTTGAGATGGGGCCAAACAAATGGGAGCTTCCTGAGAAGATAGCTGGCAAAGTCTTCAATGTCAATGCAAGCGAACATTTTCCTACACCAGATTTTAAAAGTCACAAACAGGGCAGTAACACTGTAGTTTTGTACTGTATGCCATATAGAAGGGCTACCCAAGTGTGTTAAATATTCTGGAAAACAAATACTCTCATCAAGGGTAAAAATGAGAAAATAAGAGAGATAAGCGCTCTAATTACCAAAATGCAGGTTAAATAACTAAGAAATAAAGTAAAAGCAAATGAACTACAAGAAACCCAGATTGTTACATCACACAACAACTGAACTAGATTATTATTAACTCACTGCATGAAGCAAAGTTGTATAAATTATGCTGTCCTCATAGAGGTCAGTTCTTTACTTTCTCTCCATGAAATGCAATGGTAGAAGGCTAGGCAGATGACTCAGTAGGAGGACATGAGTTTTATCCTCACAGAAAGAGCTGGGCAAGGGGGCAACAAGAATGGATCCCCAGGATGTTGAAATCTCAGAGGTGGAGACAGGTGGAACCCTGGGGCTCACTGGCCAAACAGTCTAGCCTAATTGGTAAGGCCCAAGACAGTAAGAAAGTAAAAAGCAAGGTGGTTGCTGCCTGATAAATGAAGACTACAGGCTGACTTCTGGCCAGCATTTGTACTTGAAGAGATATGTACTCACACACACATGAACACACACGTGCACAAACACACCTACAATCCCAACAACAATTCTTCAGAGGCTGAGAAGGAGGATTCCTATAGACATTATGATACAAGACATCATTTACAGGGTTATGGAAGTTGGCTGGCTGACATGTGAATGAAAATGATGAATCCTAACAATTCTTTTAAAATTTATTTTATACTTGTGTGTGTGTGTGTGCATATGTCTATGTGTTAGTGCATGCATGTCAACCGTGTGGATTCCGGTGATCAAACACAGTCGTCAGCCTGAGCAGCAAGTACCTTTTCCTGCTGAGTCTTTTCTTCAGCCCACATCTGCATTTCTAATTTTGTGTTTTAAAGTTAGTTAATAAAATCCTAATTATTGTGTCTAAAAAGAGCACAAGCTAGCTCAGGAAACATAATGGCAACATATACTCCTAGTTTCTTTGATTGCAGATGGTATTCTATTTGGTTGAGAATTGTGGGTATGATATTAAGAAACATTCTAAACCCATCATCATGAGTAGCAGGGAAATATAGGGTAAACATGAAAAAAGCAATTCAGACATTTAAGAAACGAAACCATGAGGTCTGCTGTTACTGCAAGAAAATGAGAGAATAGCCCAGCTGGGACTTTCGTATAAGGGAACCAACATGGCCAGAAATGAACCTGAAGAGTTGGCTATAATTTATATTGTGAACACCTCGACCGCCAAGTTACGGGGTCTGTTTGTTTTTAGCACTCTAGAAGTGCTAGGAATTGCTTCAAGCAGAATGATTAGGTTTCTGAGCTCAAAGCTTATTGGAATTCAGTGAGGACAATGGGATAGGAGAGGGTGAGGTCATTGTGACAAGGCTACTTTAGAGGCTGCAGGCCAAGGAAGTGATGAAGAGATGAGAGGAGCAGACATATTTGAGAGAAGATAACATTATCCCGTGGTAGATAAGAGGCAGGAGGAAAATGGAGGGAGCGTAATAGCAAAGAAGCTCTTGGTTGCAATTGTGTCAACTGGAAAGTTGGAGTGAGGAAGAGCAGATTGTAGAGAGAAAAAAGACGTTAGCTTATTTCTTTCTGAGCAGGACTGATCTGCCATTCAAGAGCAGATGCTTAGGAAGCAATTGACTGCAGAAGGGATTCTAAGGATGGGAATACATGAGACACTCACTTAGAGTTGGGAGAAAGAAAAGTGCAGTGTACAACTCTTGGGGAAAATAATATGCAAGATGAAGAAAAGACACGAGGGAGTGTGAAGAGGGCCCAGAATACATCAATGGAGAGGAGTAGGAAGCAAAAACGTTCTGTTTGCATAGATGACAAAGGCAAGTGCTGTTTGTGAGCTCCCCATTATCTAATCCTGCAGAGCGTTCAGTAGATGAGCTGGGAAGACTCATGGAACCCAGTGGTGGGAAGGTTATTGGCAAGAACAGGACCAAGGTTTGCTGGGGCTCAACTGGTGGGTAAGGCAAGGGCAGGTAGAAAATAATAAAGTAGGGATTATAATTTGACAAGTTTTTGGAAAGTTAATAAAGATATTTGGGCAATAGGAAAAACATGGTAGAAAGATTTGTGTGTTTGAATTATGTTGTGGTTTTTAGACAGGAGAAACTGAATTCTGCATAAACTTGGAACAAAGAAGGAACGTAGAGATGGATAGAAATACAGGAGAAAGGAATGGACAGAGGATAGACAAGATCTCTGGAGAGACACAAGCCCTTAAAAGCCAGACAGGAAGAAGAGGAAGAAGAAGAAAAAAGGTGAAGGAGGAAGAAAGGAGGAAGAAGAAGAAGAGAAGGAAGAGGAGGAGGAGGAGCAAGAAATAGACAAGAGAAGAGAATAGGATGCTTCTGACAGTATGAGCCTTCCATATCTCTGTAACTAAGGTGTTTAACTCAGTAGCAGGAAGCTCTGGGGGTTCCCTTTGATGAGGGTCGTCTCTTTTTATAAAGTAGGAAGAAAACCCACCTTTACAGAGATCCAGGGAGAGATGTGTTTATAGTACTAACGGGAGTGAAAACAAATCTCTCTAGGAAAGAGGAGACAAAATTGCAAAAGGGAACTGCAGCATTGGTTCATCCTGACACTAATCTGTCATAGTCCACCACAATCTATAGTCACCAAGTATAGAAGGCATAATTTAATGGATCTTGGATAATGATACCACAAATTGTAACATTTTCTGAAATGGTAGCTCATGTATTGGCTTTTTCATGATCTGTATTTCACATTCATTGACTCAAAAGTAAAACTTAAGCGACATCCTAGATAAGTGACGAGACATTAGACAGGACCAACAAGTGTTTTAACTATAAAGACATCGTTTCAGGAACATTACAATCATAACATTAATTAAATAACTTCTGGTTTAAGACTATATGAATGCTTAACATGATTAATATTCGAGAATTGTTTAATTAATAGGAATAGGGAAACTGAAATATCAGATATTGTAAAGCTCACAATATATATGTGTTTCTTTTCATGTCCACTGCTAACACAAGCAGCTTAAGGGGGGAGACTGATTTTAGCTCAAGGTTTCAAAGAGATAAGCCTATCATGGTGGGGACGGCAGGAAGCAGCAGGACTCTGGAGAACCAGGGCAGGGATGTAACCCCCAAAGCACACTCCCAGAGACCCAGTTCCCCAGTGAGATTAAACCACCCAAAGATTGTACATCTTCCTTAAACAGCAGTGTCTTCTGGGGACCAAGTATTCAAACATTTGATCTTGAGGACTAGACATCTGACACTAGACCACAAATATCAGATAGACATGAAGTCTTGAGTAATCCCTTGACTGCTTCTTCTGGAATCTGCTCTCATTTTGTTCCCTTCATGGAACTTACTTTTCCTTCTGCATGATTCTGTGTTTGTGTTTGTGTGTATTACTGCATGCCTGTGTGTCTCTCTGTGTGTACATGAGTGTGTGTATGTGTGTCTGTCTCTGTCTTTGTTCTTCCTTCTCTCTCTCCCTCCCCTGAAGTCTGGGTGTGTATATATGCATGCGCGGATGTCTCTGTATGTTCATGAGTATGTGTATGGGTGCATGTCTGCTTCTGTTTGTCTCTGTCTCTCTGTGTGTGTCTCTCTCTCTGTGTTTATTCATGTGTGTGTCTATGTGTGTATATATGCATGTGTATATGTCTCTCTCTGTATGTGCCTGAGTGTGTGTATGTGTATGTGTCTGCCTCTGTTTGCCCCTTCCCTCCCTCCCCTCCCGACTTCTTCTTCTTCTTCTTCTTCTTCTTCTTCTTCTTCTTCTTCTTCTTCTTCTTCTTCTTCTTCTTCTTCTTCTTCTTCTTCTTCTTCTTCTTCTTCTTCTTCTTCTTC